>OU426877.1:117070057-118270057 GCA_911387805.1 Cantharis rustica
ATTAAAATATTTTCGAGAGACCAATATCAAAAGATTTCAATATTAAAATCCCACATTAATTTTTGAAATAATTTGTTGGTACGTCACTGTAAATTTATAGGTATACAGTTTTGTGAAATAACCACTTGTGCTTAAGGCAATATATACATTATATATACCTCTTATTATTCCAACATATCTTTTTGCAGAATTGGCAATAATCAAATATATCATAGAAAATATTATAAGAGTTTGTATATTTGTTTAGAAATTATGTCAACTTAATAAGAACAAGATATAATTATATATTATACTATATAGTTAGCAATATTGATTTCTAACAACCAACGGTGTCGGTGAGAGCATATACAAGGGCGGACTGGCGGATTGGTATTTTAATGTGGAAACATTTTAAACAACCAACAGAAACATTTATAGTAATCGTGGAAAGTGAAATACATCAAATTCGGTTTTGATACAACAATTGCGGCTTAGTAGTTAGCTCGATCAATTGTAAGATCATTGTATCTTTCGAAGATCTACAAAGTGATAGAAGAATACAAACATATTATTATAATAACATGATATTTATTTTAATAGAAAGAAATAATAAAAACATTACCATGATACTTCCTCAATAAAGTATAACTTTATAGTGTTTTTGAAATCAATTTGATACATTTAAATTTTTAGAAATCGATAAGGGTAATTTATCACAAATGTTAGATATAGCTAGGTGTAATTTTGTTTGCTAATAGTTTTCTCTGTAACTATACAAATTGCTGTTCATATCAGTGCAAAGCTTTTAGACATAATTCACCCTTTGCCAAAGAGGGAAAGGTTTAAATGAACATCTACAAAGAGGCCAAATATTAGTTAAAAATTAAGTAATAAATAAAGAAGAATAGAAAATGAGAAAATACAAAATAATATTTGTGACTGTTTGAGTTGGAGGCAGCATGTGCATCAATGAAGCGAAAATAATTTTTTATAATTCGAAAAATATCTCATTTTTATACAAATTTTCATTGATTATAAAACATTTTTATATACTTAATAATACATAGTACTTACGTATATAAATTAAGATAGAAAGAATTTGAACAAAAATTACAGAGTGTTATACATTTACAATATTTTAAAACACGTTTCGCTTAATGGCCTTAAATATTGATAAAAATTTATATTAATAGTTAATTGAATTTAGAGCGAGCAAATTCTAAAACTTCCCACGCTATTTATATAATTCTAGGGTTGGTAAACGCCACGACGCTCTCTGTTCAATTATTGAATTTTTAAAATAAAAAGTTTTCCAGATCTTTTAAAACCGCATTTGTTTAATGTTCTGTTTAAATATGTAACATAAATACAGGTAGTTATTGTGTTTGTAAAACTTAAAATCAATCACGTCATGAAAATTGACAATTTAAAACAGCGTTGTCAAAATTTTAAACACCGTACGACTAACGGTTCAACATACTGAACTGTCATTAAACGTCATCAAAATTGTATCGATGACGTATATTGTTTTAAATTTTATAAACAGTATAGACAGGAAACTGTGCAAATAGCTAACAAAACTATTTAAGTATTCAAGAAAAAAAATCTCGCAATAGAAAACAAGAATTTTTTCAAGTGATGATTTTGCTTAATTTTTTATATTTTCTATAAATTTCCGGTTCTACTATGTATGAATGTTAAGAAATGATAAATAAATGTCTTAAAAATGTTTTTAGAATAAGATAATCAAATTAATAATAAATTATAATTATTATTAAATAATTATGTATGTATAACATAATGATTAAATATATATATTAAATTTTTTTGAAATTGACCAATTCTTGGGTTTTACTTAAAAAGAAAGACCCGTGCCTTTAAGATTACTTTTTATATAGAAAGCTATGCCGTCACTTTATTATATTTCTTAATTAATTACTTAATAATGAGTTGTTCAAAATATAAAAAATTATGTCAAAATCATTTTTGTGCAAGTATTCATTGTCACAATTCACAAAGTAACAAATACCAAGTTTATGTAAAAAATAATGAAATAAAAAAATTATAATACTTCTAATAGTTGACTTATAATTTTTATCATATTTTGACACGCATCTTCAGAATTTCAACTATAAAAAGTTTTTAACTTTAATAAAAAATAATATTTTCGCGTTGTTGGTATCCAAGTGGCAAATATTAAGTCCAACTGCAATTTACATTATTTATAATTGCATGCATATAGGGAAAAAAATTTTTAATGGCATAGCATTTATTTTCTGTAATAATTAATAAGCTACGTATTGTGTGTGGTCTCAAAGGATGATTGCTGTAAACTGGTTCATTACAGCAGCTATTAAAAATAGTCTGAAATATAGAAAAAACTGCTTTAATTAAATCTAAACTTCTTCACTGATCCAAACAAATTTTTAACTTGATTCTGAAATTTACATTTTTTTGTTCTGGATTTTTCTATAACCTAATTTTGAGTACTTTCAAAATTTATGTAGGTGATGAAAGGCCAGTTTGTATGCTTTATCGGAAATTATTGCTGTAAACACTTATTTTATTTTAGAAGGCAATTTTTTCATTTCCTTTCATCCTCAACAAATAATCCAATTAAAATTAAATTTTATTTTAAAATTTCTAATTATCACTCTATTTCCAATTCCTTACAACCTAAAATTATTCTTGTAATTAAGCTAAAACTAAATAAATTGTCTCCATAGTCTAATTTTTGCATTTTGATTTTTAAAGTTTAGTTTTATTTCATCAAGATACCGAATTTTTGATTTCTAATTTACATTTTTGTTCTTTTTATCGAAATCATTTTATAAACGTTTGTTTTTTTAAATATTTTCAATTTTTATTCTTGTGGATACTATAAAATTTCTAAGTTTATTCATAATTTGTTTAATCAGTTTTTAATCATTAAAAAAAATTATTATTTGTTCTGCTTTTTCTAAATCTTACATTTTCATTTAAACCAGTTTTTCTGCAAACTATGTAAAAGGTCAGAGGTCAGGTAAATAATACGTGTTTGTTACAATTTTTATTTAAGATTTGGGGTTGTCACGAATTGGTGTAATTTTCAGACAAACATAATTATTAAAACATTGTAAACACAAGAAAGCAGTGAAATTTTTATTGCGTGGGATATCAAAATTTATAACAGATTGTGTACTTTAGGCAGAGAGGATACGAAAAATAATATTTTAGCATCAATGGAAGCACTTATAGTTCATCTTCTCGGAGAAGAAATAATTTAAAATAGTAACAGACTAATAAATTAAATTTTAATATAATTATTGTAAATAAATAAAAATTTTTGTTCAATAAGCGCTGAGTTTAAATTATTATAAGGAATTTAAGGTAGCATTAAAATTTAAGCTGAGACTCAAGTTGAACTGAAGTTCCTTGTTGCTCAATAAAAACTCTTTAGAATTGCTTAAAATGTACAGGTTTGCGTAATTTTCAAAATAATAATTTTCAGGTTTTGGGCACCTGCCAGCAGTGAGGTGTAAAGCAGACATCTGAAGGCGATGAAGCGGGAAACCACGCTTGTATGCTTGGTCGCGTCGACTACAACTTTGGTATGATCTACAGTCGTAATCTAAGAAATATGAATCTATATTATACATTTTATGTATATTTAAATTTAAATTCTCTTGTTTGTAAATATTAAAAAAAAACAAAATAAAAATAAATTCGTGTTTGGGAATTCCCAAATCCAAGGTAGTTCTGTGGTGGTAGGATAACTGTAAATTAAATCTCTCGGAATCACGAAAAAAAAATTATGTAAAATTAAAGACACCTGTCCCGTGCTTATTGCAAGCGTCAGTTGAATGCAACAATCTCAATTTTAATCAATATAAATATCGACTTATGCGGAAAGATCTGATTACGATAAATTATTGTACTTATTATTTGATCGAGCGAAAATTAGTTTTTAATAAGCAAATAACAGAAATCTTATAGATTATGCATTCCCATATCAAATTTCAAGTTTTTGAAAAGTTTTTCAACATTTCTGCGGTTTATTTTCTTTCGAATTTGTTTTGTAGCCCCTAAACGATAAAAATGATTAATTATGCTTTTAAACGGAGTCCATAGACGTTGGTTATTGCATTTATCAAAATATTTCCAGTAAGAATTTATTTTGAGTTCAGCAGCTGCTCAACATTAATTTTATGAATTATTTAGATCTGTAATTACTTTTCATTAACCCCTTCTTAGAATTCACCGTCTATTTAAAAATAATTAATTTTTTATAGGAATAATGAAATTTCATTCAATTTATTATCGATTCACCGAAGTAGTGAATCTAGGATAGGGGTAGCGGATAATCAACCTCCCTCTGATGATTTTTTACTAAAAATGTATAACTCATAATAATAAGAATTTTCAGATTTACAATAGTGTTTTTTTAACACTGTAAGGAAAGACATTTAGTTGTTCTAATTTCTATAGAATTTTACATCATTATTATGAATGAGTACAATATTCTGATTAAATTTTTGCTCGGTAATAGTAATAGTAATAGTCGATAATTATTGTATATGAGTAGGTACCAACCTTACTTTTTGTGCAACAATTCTATGTAATACAATGATGCTTGATGGGAAAACCGTAAAATATTGCGGTTTATAGGTATTTCCTCTCCAGTTAATAATTTATTGTTTAATTTATTGGTCTCGTAGGTAGGTACTCGTACTTATTAAGCAATAGTATTTAAACGATGTCGAATGATATCAGACCAGGACTGGTAACAATTAGCTGCCCCAGCCTTCAAACAATTTTTTAATGTAAAGTATGAAAATCTATCTCTATTGGTGGTTTGCACCGCTTGTAGTTAAAATTTAAGCGTTAGTTACATTAATTAAGGGTAACGTTATTCACAATTTTTATCGTTTCGAAATTCATCGTTTCAATTTGAATAAAGAAAAACAATGAATCGAAAAGCCGCGGCGCGCAGCCCCTGCACCATGAAACACTCAAATTTTTAATGTGTAATATTAACATTTGTTTTTAGAATCTAAACACATCTAAGCACAGGTTCATAAAATACAACTACTATAATTAAATTTAATTAAAATTTTTGGTAAAATTTAACGAAACAAAATACAATAAAAACAAGGGTTGAACTAAATGTGAAAATGTACTTATTTTTAATTATTTATCGCAGTTCGATTGCCCGGTTGTAATTACATATAATTGCATTGAAACATAATTGGTTAATAGATAGATAATTATAAGAATAAAAATTACCATCTAATTGTTTTAATTATTTTATTTATAATTTAGCTTCAAAGTTTTTCATTCATGTTTCCAGTTACAATATTCTTTCATAACGTACTACAAAAATTTATTTATTTTTATTTAATGCAGTAGTCTATAATAAATTGAAGTGTAAATAATATTTACGAGTTGTACTGATTATGGTATTTAGTAAAACACTTAATTTTTATAGTTATTTATTTAGAAGTGAATTGCTAATCATGCGGTCACAGTAGTGTACGCAAAAATTATTGTCCAAGTTTTAAAAAAAGGGCTATTAGAAAATGTCATGGTCATGCAGGTCGACATAAAACTTCAATATTCTAGTAAAATTACCCCTAAATCCACTAATGCATGTATACAAATTGTAAAAATTGTTTAATGAAAATATAATCATAAATTTTACGCTTGAAATATTAAAGGATTTGAATATAATACGAACGTCCTTGCGTAGGTGTATTTCCTACGTACCTAGTGGGTAGGCATTTATATGAATTAAACTTTTAATTTTGTTTCATTCTTAAATTTTTTCGTAAATATTAGCAATCGAATGTAAAGTTTCGGTAAAGCTTTAAAGCTATATTAGATTAGACCACATTCACGTTTCGCGTACTTCACCTGGGCAACCTGCGGGGATTGATTTATTTCTACACCCCCACGTTGATTCATATTTAGCTCACCGCGTGTTTTCAAGGCTTTTCCATCATTCAAAAGTGGCTGTGGTACAGATAAAGTTATGCAAACTCTGTTTTATAAGTTTAATTGGTATCTATAATAGTAAATAGGTTTTTAGGAAAATACCTATAAAGTATAAAAAACTTTAATTTCTTTCAATCATCTTATTTTATGTAACTTTTCCCAAACATGTGATTATGTTTCATCATATAATAATACTTATTTAGCCTTACCACAGTCGTCATAGAGGGTGCTTGACGTATATTTTATGTAATTTTTAATTACAGTTACATAAATTTATGTAATTATTATTACATTTAAACATAATATTTTTGTGTAATTTCAGACGATTATCTATTTATTCAGACATTTACCGTTACATTTACAGACCATTAATAGAATTATAATACTTTATATAAACACTACAAAAAATGTCGAAAATGTACAAGAGCAGACTAAATCAAAATATGCCACGATCGCCTTTCTGAGATTATCTCATCGGAAGTTTCATAGGTATTTCCTGTACTAAATTTCTGTATAAACCTCATTTGTTGTTTTTCCAAAATGTGAGTATGTCAGTATTTTGTTAAGTAATGCTCCTACTCCTGAAATTGCAATCCAACAACTTGAAAAGTTTGTCTCTGCGATTTATTAAGCGACATGGTAAAACTTAGCCTTACTGGAAATTGTAAGCGCTTAATTTGAATTAGCAAATCTGATGATATTAGGGGAATCCTCGGAATAAACGTGTCTTCGTATATTTGTATTAAAGAAAATCTGAAAAATCCAACGAAAAAATTCTGGGCAAATCTCAAAGTCTGATTGTAAATATTTGTTGCAATTCTATTTTTTCTGACGACATAAATTACTATTTTACTCGGCCAGTACAGGGTGTAAAGTGAAAGGTTAGGGGTATTCCATACCATACCTCCTTCTCTGTGCCTAGTCTGTTAGCTGAATAACTGCTGACATTAAGGTACCCGGTTCGAATCCGGAAAGTGTCTAAACTTTCTTATAATCGTCTCCGTTCTTCGGAGGGCACGTAAAGCCGGCGGTCCCCCTGAGTTGATGATTGCCACCGTCAACTATTAAAAAACAGGGTTACTGGCATTCCCCAATCCGGCCTAAGCAACCGTGGGGTCAAAATGCTGAAACCTTTTCTCGATAGAGAAAGAGGCTGATAGTCCAGCAGTGGACTGAAGAGGCTGATAATGAAAAAAAAATGAAAAACCTCCTTCCCTATAGAATCTGCGTACGCCAAAATCATAATTTCGCAATTTTGTATGGGGTTGTAAAACCTACCGTTCGGCGGTTTCATTTTTCAAGGATTTTGCAGAATTTTAGGAAGATCTTATTTATACTATTCTTGACCTATAATTTTTAAATTACTGATAAGTTATCCGGTATTCAAGCACGCAAATAAAAAAGACAAATTTAAAGTGCAGACTAGTAGTGTTGTTTCATGCTTGGCTCTAAAAAGCTAGAGTTTGATCTAAGGGCTGTGCATCTAGCAAGGTTAGCACCCTACCAAGAATATATGCAAGTGCCCAAAGAACCGTGAATGCCAAGTGTAAATTTAGTATATCACATGGTTAAAAACAGGACGTAGTCTTAAGATTAAGAACAAGAAGATGAAGCAAATTTAAAATACGAAAATACAAATTTTTGTGAAAAAGCTTACTGGAAGCTTTAAATAATCGCGTATCAATTTTTGTTTAATTTTTAGTTTTAATAGTAGCAATCGGAGTTCCTTAAAAAAGTTTTTTCGTAGCCGTTAAAAAATTATGCGAGTGTTTGAACTTATGTTAGGAGCACTACGTTGGAAGTGGAAGAAAAACGACGGCTATATTGCTATGGACTTCAAAGATGTTTTCAGCAAGTGCCCCAAAAGTGTGATGTTTTTAAGTTACATATTACCTAGTAAATTTTTTAAATAAAATATAATATAAAATATTTTAAAATTTACACCCGGTATACCTGATTAATCAGTAATGATTACATTGTAATGTATGTATGTACATTCAGGGAGAGACCATGACTTGCAATTGAATTGGATGGTATTTGCTAGGCACAAGTGGTTTAATATTTGAGATTATTCTTCTTCATTGTTAATGATTATTATATATTACGATTAATGATTAGATATTAAATGGCAAGTTGTTCTTTAATTCGCGTTCATTAAGATTTTGTATTAATCTGCAATCAACATTATTATATCAAGACTCAACATCACGCTGCAAGATCTAGACTGAAGATTTATTATTTCAAGATCATTGATACGATATCCAGATCGTATCAAATATGACAATGCGTTTTAAATCTGTATACCTGTTTTCAAATACTATCGTTTACAAATTAAATACATACGAAAAAAGCAATAACCTATTGCTGAAAGCTTATAGCATGTTAATTTTAAAATGTTACTGTATCATTAGAAACCAAATTGTAGATCCACCATATACTGGTTTTATATAAATTCTTCAATCAAGTTTACCCTCCCCCTTTCTATTTTTACATTTACATTTTTTTATTTTTTTAATCAACAGTATTAGTTAATTTAAAAATTTTAAATTAAATACCAATTTTTAAAGAACAATTTTCAAGTTTCCAAAATAATACTTTTAAACTTTCTAACTTTCCTCTAAATTTCAGATAATTGTAGTAGATTTTAGATCTGGTTTTATCTTTCTAAATATCTATTAAATAAATTATGTTACTGTTACTATCACTTACTATCGTAGTAAGGTAGTAAAAAATATAAAAATTTATAAATCACATTTTTAAGATCAAAGAAGACAACCATTAAAATATCTTCAATATGATAGATGTATAAAATATAAAACGAAAAATTATAGTAAAGAATGGAAAAAGTATCTGTCGAGAAAGATTCCCTTGTGATGTTACATAATATATTTAATGCTGTCAATCTATTTGAAAACATTTGATTTTTGAAATCAACAATTTAATTCTTGTCAAGTTTAACTGCGTTTCAAAATTTAATTTTAATGAAAAGATACTGTGGTGAGCACTTGTTTAGTAATGACAAAAGTAGTAAAAGAATCGTCAGTAATCTCAACGTCGCAGTTTCCTTTATACTAGATTAAAAAAGTTAAACTTGAAATTGTGAGGATGAATCATAAATTTTGAAATATTTCTTACCCGTAGGCTAATTGGTTTAGAAATACATAAATTGTAAATTTACTGTCATTTATTGCTTCTTAATGTAAATACGTAACTACCTGATTTGGCACTTAGTACTGTATTGATTGCAAATAAATCTAACTAATTCTATATTGCAACAATTAAAAGTAAAGAGCTTTCAGAAGAGTGTTAAATTAAAAGCGCCGTAGACGATTTTCTGAAATATTGTGATGTTATTGTCAATAATTCTCAGACATATTCGATTATATAATTAATGGTTTTGTTTCTCGATAATTTCGTTCAGACAATGAAATTCTTTATTACCTTAAATATCAGCGCCGCAGGCGAAGTTGCAATAAAACACGAGTCAGTTCAGAAGATAAATTTCTTAATAAATCAAATGATTCCAATTTTTTATAGTATGCTATGTTTCTTTTTTCTGTTATTTATTTTTACTTAAAATTACCATTTATTAGATTAACAAATTATTGTTGGTTTTAAAATTCCAGTTTGAGAACCACTGGGCTAGACAATAGTACAATCTATTTTGTAACTTTTTGGATTAATTCGCTTACCATTTTGGGTTATCTTATTTTTTAGTTTTGGAAAATTCTCGGGCGGAGTTTAGAGTAATTTTATTTTGTATAATTATATCTATAAAAACCGGCCCGATTATGTAATTTTCAAGAATATGAGCCTATACATTGATCTTTTGAGAAAATTGTGTATAATCTCTCTGAAACACATGCGAATTCCCATTGCCCCAATATATAAAATTGTGTTTGAAGACATAATTATTCATTTAAGAGAAGATTTAGATCATCTTGAAAATTCGTATATGTTAGTTTAGAAAATTTGATTGCTCTATATCACAATCGTCTTTACGTTTAGTGCAGTTTCGATTTTCTATACAAAAATCGGCAGATACACAATAGTGCAAGTTAATAAACTTGAATATTTGGACCTTCTCTCTAACCGGAGTCTCATACAACCAACTGATCTGAAGATTATGCTTATTTTCTAATTTTTTTAGGATAATGTCGGTTATTTACACGTCCTGTAAGCATTTTTGAAGTAAAACGCATTTTTTTCAAAAATGGATTTTTCTCGCCTGTACCCTTCAAATGTCTTGTCAATGTTGTCAATGTTAGCAAATGACGAGTGATGACTACTTATTTATTCTTTTAAACTAAATTTGATGGATTTTATAGCATGAAATTTAATCATTAAATTTATTTGTGGTTTGTCACTGGAACTGATGTGTTGTAATTTGTAAACATTTTTTATTATTGACTTGTATTGAATTTTTAACAAATTTTCCGATGGTAAAACCCAATTTTAATAATGTTTCAAGTTATTGTTTAATCAAAAAATGTGAGGTTTATTTTAAAATAATTTAAAATTTAATACAGCACAAAATGCCTCTAGCGCTGCTACCTACACATTATTACCATTACAAACTCAACTACTTTTTTAAAATTTAAAACAACCTCCCAAATAAACACAATTAAATAATCTATTATTTTGTTAAATTTTGTTTTAGTAAAGTATGCTTTAGAATAATTCCCAAAAAATAATAAATTTACCATAAATTCCGATTTTATTGAAAAAAAACCTATCAACTTCATTGCAATTTCTGCTCCACCTTTATCGCATTTAATTGCAATTGCCATTACCTAACATTTGAATAACTAATTGAAGTTGACGGTAATTGTTAACCAGGTGGAAAAAAAGTAATAGTAAGTTACAATCTGCAAAGAAAATTGGTTGTTTTTGAGTTGTGCAGAAAATAAATCAAGTAATGCAGTTTAATAATGTTTGGAAACCTTTGAACTTCGTAATCTTCCAATTGTATCAAGAATCCAAGAATAACAAATAAACGTGTACAGAGATTTATAAACAAAGTGTGAGAGATAAATTTTGTGGTGTTGTAACGTACAGTGACTTTAGAAATATTATTCGCAGTATGTAAATTATAAAGGCTTCGTTTGTTCCGTGTGTCTGCTCACGACACCAGAAAGTCATTACAATTAAATGATCAAACATGATCAAGCTTCATTTCTGGCATTTAAATCTTGTCAAAAATTTTATAATAATTATACGATGATTTTTCAGCCTAAAGCCAATAATGTTACGTTAGTTTTGAACCGATGGTCAAAATTTTAATTTATTTACATTTACAAATTATAAAAGCAATCGCACTTTTTTATAGTATTCTGGAAAGGTTTAGATTTATTACTTATATTTGCACGTATTGCAATTTAAACGGTATAGCATCGTACGTATAAGGAAAATTATTGTAGAATTAACTTATTATAATATCTAATTATTATAAATCCTCAAGCTGAATATTTAATGAATTGTATTTTAATAAGTGAACGTTTATATGCCTATTCAATTTATTGTAATCCCGATTAAACCGGGTTTAAAGAAAATGTTATTTCAGAAAAATGCTACTCTTATTTTTAACAATTTACAATTTCTATTTAGGATTCTGTAGTTGCAATAATAGCAATTGGAATAAACTAAATTAAAATTAAAGAATATACCTAACATTTTGTTAGTGACATATACGTACTAAAAGTAAGATCGAAAACGTGTTTCGAGTTATTTTTGAAATATTAAAATTTTCTGCCTATGACATTGTCATAATATGGTTTTTATTTAATGTGAATATGAGTTGTAGATAATTAAAAATAACTTGAACGAATGCCAGTCTTATTCAGTTGACAATTTTTTATAAAATTTAATTTAAACAAGAATTTTATTTTTTCTGCTAATATTAGATATTAATGTTTGTGGTCTATTGTATAACCACTTCCTTGAGGCTCAAAAACTTTAATTTTACGATTATATGCATTAACATCATTTCTTGCTTAATAAAGGTTTTACGATTATGTGTAAACATTTTCAATTTCGACATGCTCAAGAGGTAATAATAAATACATTCAAGCTAAGTTTTCCATCCTGATTTTATTTTCTGTGAAAATCAATCTTAACCAAATAAAAGAATAGAATAAATTATCTTTGACGGAAATCGCGTAACCAAATGAAACATTGCGCGAATGCTTTTAACCATTTATGTTTGATCCGGAAATTGATCACGAAAATCAATTACATACAATTTTTTACATAGTATATCTATTCTTAAGGATCAAAATCCGTTGTCTGCTAGATTTAAAATTTGAGTATTTGAAATTCGCACCTTGAAGCTATTATCTTTTATTAATAAAATTATTTTTAATAAAAACATAATCGAGATATTTTTTTAAAAGTAATTATCCTGAAACAATTAATTATGTACAATTCATTCAATGTAATTACATTTTCATAACTAGATAGTATTTAAATCTTGGTTAAATTATTAAAATTTTGTAAGTATGGCAAATAATATTTTTTTAAATAAATACATAAGAGGTTTACATATTTTCTTAAAGTACATTATCACCCATTGAACTACATTAATTTTCCTTTCATCTAAAAGAATTGATTTAACGTTAATTTCTTTTCATATAGATTTAATGATCTTATAAACATTTACTTGAGTGTTTCCAAAGGAAGAAGAAAATTTAGAAAAAGCATGCAGTTTAAACTATTACTAACCCAGTAGGTTTGGAGGGTATGGAGTACACTCTAGCCAGGGCTAATATAATGATGTAGACTTATGGTAAGGATATGTATAAAGCTGTTTCCATATTTCAAATTTTAAAATAAAAAAAAAATTTTTAAATATAAAATGGCAGTCATTGTGCGCTAATGTGTTTTACATATCTCTTAATTGTAAATATTTTTTAACTAGAATATTATACGTAAGTTATTCGACTGTCCATCACGAATTATTTGCAACTAAGATTAACGATATTTAATTACCAAAGAAATTTGAAAGCTTGATTATATCAAGTTGGGGAGCGTTCCATTCCCTCTGATCTCCCGTTCTGTAACAGTTTAAACACTTTAAAATAAATATGATGTAGTTACATCACTAATACCTAAGTTTGGCTGATATAAATAACTTTTGTTATCAGTTGCTTGAGCAATACATGTATGTAACACTTAAAGTATTAAGCGTAAATAATTTTGTAATTATATCTTTGTAGAAATTTGATCTTTATATCTTTGTACCTTAATGAATTACTAGTTAATAAACGTTAATTAATTTGGTAAGCGCAAGAAACTGTAAAAGTATTCCATTTCTTCAATTAAATTAAAGAAAAATACACCAGCTTTTCAATAGATGAAATCTAAAAAATAATAATAATTTAAAAAATAAAATAATAAAAAAAATAATAATATTCTGATGTGCAAATAAGATTTTATTTAAAATTTTTAACCGATCAGAAGTCATTCGCAAAAGAAATCTTCAATTCATTGCGGTTAGGATCTATCTTTATATTAACTTATAGCAAACAAATTAAAATTATTGTTGTAGATAATGCGAGAAATTTTTTAAATAAATTATCACCTTTTATTTTCTACGGTATGACCCCTTCTTTAGCGGAAACTGAGACCGTCTTATCCAGTGCTCGAGGATTGAACTTACGATTTTAATTTATCATTTCAAAGCAATATCAGCCAACCCATACATTCGACTCTCTTTTAAAATTAAATTTCCATTTAATTATCCAAATAAATTAAATTTTATTTCATAAAACGAAATTACCAAATTGGCACCAGCAAAATTTTCCGTCTACAATTATTTGAGTAATATTTGTCAAAACCAAAATTTAATAATCTCAAAAAAAACTGATCTTCCAAAATAAATACATTTTAATTAATAACAAAAAAATCTCCAAGTCACAAAATCCAAAAAAATTTTGTCTGCGGTCACTCTTGACCAAAATATTCTCAAATCAAATTTAATTACAATATTCAAAATTAAGATCACTATTTCAAAACTATTATTCATACCGAAAACATTACTCAAAATTTACAGACCAAAATTCAAACGTGCGGTTGTCCGACATTTTGGTAAAAAAGCCTTATTCTAGCTCTCCTTTTTGCCAACCTTACATTTCCATAAACTTTATCACGACAAACTGTAACAAAATTTTGAATTTTATTATATTCTTTTGGTTACACCTCGTATTTGTATTTTAATGATACGAAAATATTTTGAGGCAAGACGATTTGGGCCGCATGACGGGAAATAAAGAAAAAAAGAGTGCGAGTGATTAGAGAAAAGAACCCGATTTGATGGACGGAAAAAGTGGGTTTTTACCTTTGATTTTGGGTAGTTATCGGTGATTTTTTGTGTGGTGAGAATTACTGGAGTTACCACCGCTCCTTCTTGCGGATTTGCGCCAATTTCAAGGAAATTGTGTTCTCTTGATTTTTTTCGCCATTGGATTTTTTGAACTCCTGAAATACCGAGCGATAGCGACCACTCAGCTATTTTCAACATCAGCAATAAGATAAGTTTTTTTACCTTATTACCTTCTTCAACAAACAGAATGAGAGAGATTTATTCAATATTATAGATGAAATGAAAGATTTAGTTGTGTAAAACACAGATGTACAATAGTTATGTAACAAATCCTGGACTCTAGGCTCCAAAGAGTAAACGCTGAAGATGTGTAAAAGATAAAAAAGCAATCTACTGCTGATTGACTGATGGTCGCTTGCAACCAAATAGCAGAAGAGCCATCAACATCCACTCATCCAAAGCTAATCAACTAGATCGGTGCAAGGCTTGATGTGTCGTTACACAACAAGAGATTGCAAAATACTAAATAAACAGCACTTACCCAGTCCTACTCCTTTCTAACTTGCTATTGAGTAATCGCAGAGACACAAATATGTTAATTGGTCCGATAGCCTTCCAAGAGCTCTTTTCTGGATCTGTATCTGGATCTGTGTCAATGAAATAGAAACTACTAAAATCATAAATGCTATTCATACAAGTAATTCACAAAACACAAATTGTCCAACTCAAGCTATCTAAGTTGACCAACTGAAAACAAATAGACGATCGAACAAACCAACGATCTGATTGCATAAAACTAAGGTTTAATCAGCAGTAGTAATTATTTATAATTACAAAACTAATTGGTCAATCCAGATGGTAAAAATTCAGTAGTTCCATCCACGTACTACTGTCTGGATACGGCGATTGTGGTATATCCACCAATTTATGTTTCAAATTAAAACCCAGGGATTGAGATTTATTTTCTAATCCAATTTTATTTAAACACGGCGTAGTAACTTTTCAAATTGTTTATCTGCTGATTATTCCTGACCTTGCAATTTTCTTCTAGTGACCAAGACAATAATTATTGCTACCAACCAGATTTCCAGTACTAATTTCATTCAAATAAAAATGGTACTATAGGTGTTTTCAATATAAGATTTATCCAAATTTTAACGGTTAACTCCCAATTATTAATAATAATTTTTGTTTTACTAAAAACGTCACACCAGGCTCGTTCTCAAAATTGAAAAGCCTCTTATCATGGTCGAGCGCCTGGTTGATAAAACCTCTACCGAGTGCGTCGTAATTATTAGAGTAGCCTAATAATTTATGACTTTCACCTAACGACTTTTGTAACGTTACAATATAGCCGAGGCTCGCTTAGAATATTTTTTGATTTTTTGTTCTAGTTTTGAGCTCAAGCACCCTTTTAAATATTTCAAATATTGGAAGTTTTTATTAAGAGTTGTTGGGTGGGTGCTTTGAGCATCGGTCGTTCCGAGTTCGCTCCCCATAGTAAGTACATTTTTTTTCCGTTACGAGAAAGAGTGCAAACTTGTTGCAGTTACGCCGGATTCATTCCTGGTTTCCGCAAAGAATAAAGCTAGTTTTTTCCAGCTTTGGTATCCTCACCAAGTAAAAGGTTGGGAATTTCGAAATAAATAAAAAAAACTGCTGCGTTCAAATCGTTTTGTAACACGATAATATATTTGGCATTCACGAATAAAATTCTCGAATTTTTCGGCAATAGTCGAAAATTGTCAAAATTTCGAAATGTGGGTGTTTTTCAAACTTCAGAAAATAAATTAATATTAAATTTGATCCAAGCTTTGTGTAGCAAAAACTATTCAAGTTTTACCACAAAAGACGTATAGTTCTAGTAAAATTAAAAAAATATGATAATATACTAAAAAATAGAATAGTGGAACTGACAATGCTGACTGAAATTTTTAGTTAAGAAATGAAGATCGGTAATATAAGTTAGTAGAAGTTTTGCAAGGTAGAAGATACATAGTTTTAGTGCAATTGGAGAATATTTTTAAAAACCTTTTTTTTTTTAGTAGAAAAATAGAAAAAACATTATTTTAATTAGAGATTTTTACTTTAATAGTTTTTTTTTATTACCACTTAAACCATCTGGAGATTAAACTACGGTGTACATTCTCCGTTAGAATATGATCTAGATATTAAAGTATATTTTTTCTGTTCAATATTATTTATAGAAACTCAATTTTTTCAGAAAAAAATATTTTAAATATTACTAAATTACTTTATCTTTTGTTTAGATCAGTCAGTAAAATATATTTTAATATACGAACTTTTATTCAAATTCTAATAATATCAAATTTTTATTTATCTACTCATAATTATTTTTTATTAAATTACTACATACCGTATTTTAAATTAAAATGAATGTTTGGAAAATTATTATTATTAGGTTTACTGATAAAAAATTATTATTCGTAAAAGAAATGTTACAATCTTAAAAAAATAGCTTTATGATAATAGCTTAAATAGTCAATTCTTCTAGATCCTTAATGTATAATTTGCATTATAATCATTAAAATATTAAAAATACATACTAAATACCATACATTTTACTTGAAATTCTTATTTTTGAAAATCCCCAACCGAGTGGTCAAGAGAGTTGATTATAAAAAAACAGCAAATTTCAAAAGTGCAAACAAAACTTGATTCCTTTTTCAAAGTAGGATTACCGAAAGCAAGCGCATCGATATCAAACAGCAACGTCGCTTTACGAGTGTCCGAAGACAATTACATAGAATTTTTTTTGTGTTTTGTATTTTTATTTATATCTAAATGCAGTATAAAAAAACTTTTAAAAAAAGTTATTTGATTTATTTATACCTATGGCTACTGTCAGTTAATTTACACCTCAATTTGAACTTTTTACCCTTCACTATTGAAAAGAGGACAATTTTCTGAGCATAATGCAACAAAAATTTTTGCGGATTACTCATTAGTTTTTGAAAAAACGGCATTTTAAAGTTTATAAAAGCAGGGAGTTGTATAATATGATACACCCCGATGCGTGACGGTAACTCGGACGATGAGCCCTTGCTCTTATTTCTGTTAACGGTACGTGTGCTTTGATATACTCTTAATGTTATTGTCAGTTGCGGGCTATAGTTACTACCACCGATGAAATAACAAGATTTTGGAATTGAAATTCCTTGACAAGAAAAACTTTAGCAGCGACGTCTTAAACTCGATTGACAATCGTATTTCAAATCGCGCAACTGTTTTCTCCCGTTTCAGGGACATCCTTTTTCAACCCCTTTCTGGTCATCCCTGCACGACCCACTAGATGTTCGAGGCGGTTCACTCACGACATAGACGTGTACACTTTTTGAGGTTCAAATAGCTGGTCGCCCACAAAATCCTCTTTTTGATATTTTTCTTTACACATTTGACAAACTTCGGTTCAACTTCTTCTAAGTTCAAAATACAAAATTTTTCAATTCCCCCTATTAAATTACTCACCACTCAGATCGACGCGGTCTAACCCGCGTCAGCGTATATTTTGATCCAAGATCAAAATATCTTCTTTATCACCAGATAAAGAAGATTAAAGGGTCTACGGCGCTAAATGCTTCGCATTGCCATTCCGCTACGCCACGCTAAGGCGGTCGACAACCGGATGAGTTTTATGGTTTCGAGTTCCACCCTTAGCGAGTTCTGTCATTCTATAGCAATATTTTTAACTTAACCACGGCCTATCATAAACCTATTATAAACCTGTATCTAAAATACAATTTTTCGAAAACTAATGAATAAACTGCAATAATTTTTGTTGTAATATGCTTATAATAAGTGTTGTATTTCTAATAGTGCATAGGAAAAATTTCATTTCGTGTTGGAAATAGACTAACAGACCCTTATTTTTATATAACGGACTTTTGGCTTTAACGGACACCCCCTTCCCCCAATTAGTCCGTTGTATTGAGGTTATACTGTAATTTTCCGTAAAGAAAAGCGAAAAATTGCTGGAATGCTTATTACAGAAGTAGCTGACATGGAGTTCATTCTATAGCATTATAAATAAACTTAGAGGAGTAATTTTAAATGGTGCGCTGATGTGCGGATAGAATCATCAAAAAATTTTGTTGTATTAAGTGGAAACATCCTGATATCAGGATGACAACTATCATTACGTATTTCATAAATGCACAACACAATTTAGTTAGATGGTGTCTTGGCGAAAGAACCGCGGGATGATGATCGGTGGAAAACAGTAAATTAGACGATGATTTCCGCCCACCAACACGCAAGGTGATGTTTAAAACAAGGTTGTTTATCAACTAATTTCTCAATTTCCATGTATAAACAGAAAAACAAAATGATCAAACCATCTTATTAATTTCAATCGATGAAGCAAAGATTAATGTGCACAAAACAGGAACTAAATTAGATTTATAGAGTAACGTTTTTGTTTTTTTTATGGAAATAGAGCCACATTCATCACCATTATCAGCAAAGCTTTACAGTTATTTGGTGAGTATCGGGTAATGTCCAAATTTGTTTTAGATTATCTGAACGATCTTTATAGCGCTGGTCAACTAAAGCTGGAATAAACATATTTGGATGGACGATACAAAATTACACGATAATTAAACTTGATAAGCAAAACGCATTTCAATAATCCGAATTAGCTAATAAATTTATTACCTACGGTATATTTACAAGAGGCCAGCAATGGGTGATATAAAAACCACGTAAATCGATGAAAAATGCTTTCCGACAGAGTCATCTTTCTACATTTTATATTAGTGCTTTCTGCATGAACATGTACATACGTTGAGGTGGCGCTGCCTTACATGTAATAATTTCTTACCTGAAAAATGAGAAGAAAACAATTATTTTTCTTTGTTAATCTAATTATTTTATCAAGACTTGTTATACCTACGGTTCTATATGTCTTTGACTGTATAATTAACTCGATGCAATAGAAAAAAACTTTATATTTTGAAAATATTTTTTTTTTTTTATAAAATTACTTAATTACAATGAAATTTCTTGCAAATATTAATAAAGACATTAAATTAAAAAAAACCAAAAGTGTGTCATATAAGTATAACAACTTATTATTTCAGACTTGAAACCACAGCACTTAAATCTAAAATATCGTACATCGACTGGAGGCATTAATCTTTAAGTCTTAAGTTGGTAGGTGGAAATGAGTAGTTAAAGAGTAATGTAGTGAAATTTGCATATGAAAGAAAACACAATTCGCCGACTTATTTTATGAAATTAAAATGGAGTATGTGCATAAATTTTTTACACTTCCTTAAAATTGCACTAAATAAACAAACAAATAAATTAGTCACGTTCTTCTGAATTTGGGCATCATTATTGCAATTAATCCTTGTGTAATACCTACTATTAATTAAAATTTCTCCAGATTATAATAGCATAATATATTCCAAAAGTTGTCCAAGTTTTGGGAGCAATCGAGGAAGCAAGTATTTCTTAAAAATTTCGAATTTAATTGAGTACATTAATGGCACTGTAAGCTTTGTTGGTCACTTAAGAAAATTAACATCTCAATTATAAAATTTTAGTTTTCTAATTGATTCGGACGTACGATTTTTTTTCCACAATATCGCCAAACATTAAGAAAGTTTAATTAGGCACTAAACGTGATCTACATAGAGCACTAAATTTCTCTCTTATTTACTGAATTGTATTTATGCATTACCCAATACTTTTATGTACTTAATGTAAGTGTTACAAAATAATTTGACAACAAAAATTGTTTATAAAAATATTACAGCTAGACAGCTTTTTGAAGAAACATAAATACCCTTGGGTAAGTACGTTTACTTTAGCAATAGGAGTACTGTGTTACATACAAAAAACTTAAATTAGTATATAAACAAAATTACTATTAGTTATTTTAAGGTGTTTATTTTTTAATGAAAGTTTCAGTAAAATTTTTGACCCGGGGCTAAATCTTCGTATGGAACGATTATTAAACATCGTGATACGTTTCATTTGCATAACTAGGCCAATGAACATAGATTTATTAAATTGGTTCGAAAATTACTATAAAAAGTTATGTATATTGTTTTTCATAGACCTTGGAACAAAAATGTGTTTTTGAGTTTATTTTAGTTGCACTCAGTGGCGGCTCGTGACATAATAATAAATATATTAATTGTTAACTTGTGATAAATAATATCAAATAAGTTTAAAATAAACGTTAAAATATAAATTATTTATTTTTTGAGCTTTCAGCCAGTTGTTTCGCCTTCATCAGAATAATAATAATAAGAAATATAAGTATACATGGAAACCGTGATATAAAAATAAATAATTTATATTTTAACGTTTATTTAACTTGTTCTATTTTAAACTTATTTGATATTACATAATAATAATAATAATAATAAAGTTTATTAAGCAATAATTACAAATTGTTAAAGAAAAAAAAGAAAAAAAAATATATTTTTTAAAGGGCAAAAGTTTAGTAGAGCTGATTTTCAACTAGTGCCTTGAAGACCCTTGAATTTGATTAGTCATCAAGAGTTCCTTAACGTCAGCTTTATATGATAGCTTCAAACTTGTCTTCAAGTAGAGGGAAGCAAACTTGTTGAACGTGTAATAGGTTCTATACTGGAAAGATCCCTCAAACTTTGAAATCCTATGTGTAGGCACCGACAGAGCTGCATTGTTGCGTAGGTTCAAGCCATGGCAAGACGATCTTTGATTGATGAGTTCATTCAAGTAACTTGGACAATCAGTTTTGTATACATTATACAAGAGAAAAACAAACTGAAGTTTACAGCGGATCTCAATCTTCAATATTTGCTGTGAATTGTACATTGGGGTGACGTGGTCCCATCGATAAACATTGAATGCGTAACGAAAGCATGCATTCTGGAGCACTTGCAGTTTATTCTTTAAATAGCATGGCACAATATCAGGCTTTGGATAAGATTCCTTTTGACCTGTGGAAGCAGAAGATGCTTGTATCTATACAGTGACTTGAGTTTAAAGTATCCCGTGCAGCAAATATTATTTACATGGCTTTCAAAAGTTAAACCACAATCTCAAGTGACGCCAAGATTTTTTGTTTTTTTACTGAAGTTGATCACGCTATTGTCAAAGAGAATATCTGTACACTTAGCTTTGTTAGCCACTGCTCGACAATATGAACTACCAACACATAGACAGACAGTTTTGCTGGGGTTAAGAAATAAACCGAAGAGGACCAGCGGAGCACCAGTTCGAAACAAACATTTATGTCTCGGACAATTTCGTTGATGGACGTCGGTTTGCCTGAAATATTAAACTGAGTGTCATCCACAAACTTATGGGCATTGGTTCCAGTGAGTAACATCTTGGGAAGGTCAGCTGTGAAAATAACGAAAAGAAGTGGACCTAATACACTATCTTGGGAAACACCGCGGGCGATAGGAAGGTACCCGGATAAGCTTGAATTTAGTTTCATACATTGCGATCTTCCTTTCAGGTAGCCGATGAGTAACTTCAATGCAGACTCGGCCCATCCATAATGCACCAATTTAGCAATTAAGAGATCGTAATTGATTACATCAAACGCCTTGCTAAAGTCGAGCAGTGCCATTATGGTCACTTTGGAGTTGTTCATGTTGCTAATCACATCATTCAATACCTTAGACAGAGCAGTAGCAGTGCTGTATCCAGGACGAAATACCGATTGGATATTAGTGCTCGAGCAGTTGAAGGTGGATGAAGGACTCAAGTATCTTCGAGAGAGTAGGTAAAATGCTGATAGGTCGTAGATCCCCAGCACTAGAAGCATTTCTGATCTTCGAAAGCGTTTTCAAAAGTCGAAGTTTCCAACCAGTAGTTGATCAGGTAGATCATATTGATGAGGGGGCGCATTTAAAAAAAGATAAATAAAAGATAAATTATCAATATCATAATGTATCACTTTCGGGTCAATATACAGTGAGTTTCTGAAAAGCAAGTGAGTAAAATTTTAGAAAAAAAATCAATATTCAACATCAACTCTTATTTAAGTGGCAATCTTCTATTTTTTCTTTTAAATAATAATCAAAAAATTTGACAACTTGCATAAGAAATCAGGTTGCAGTGTTGAAAAATTCGAAGTAGAGGATCTTAAAATTTTTTTCCAAGAGAAAAAATTAACATTCGAGTGTTTGAAATTTGTAAGCTGTTTGACAAAATAAAACCACATCGTTTTTGGACTTAGGATCGCATGCTTTTTGTTTTTTTTTAGTTTTAATATGCTGATTAGTTATAATTTAATTTTTGATTTTGACTTTGATTTCTGTTCATTCTTAGTTATAAATTTTTTTAATTGCTTCTAGATGGAATCCTTAAATGTACTAGGTACATAGTTATATATTTCAACTCAAGCAACCTTCCATTACTAATTGGCAATTCAAACTATCTAGCGAATGTACTACTTTTTTCATTTCCGGATCATCCTTCACGGCTGTCTTTATGAGTGATCGTGACAATAAATCAGCAATATACATAAATTTCCGATGTAGGTAATCTGCTATCAAGTTTCAGTTTTATTTATGGTCCACTATGATTTTCCTTCCATAGATGGAAGCTTGCACAAACAAACCGCAATACTTCTACACTTTTTTTTAAATATGTGCCTAATTTCTTTTAAAATATATTGAACTTTTTAAATAAGTAGTTACAGCTCACTTGTCTGTTCAAACGAAAAAGCTTCAGAGAGAAGAATTTCATAATTTTATTAACCAATACTCATCTAAAAAATTTATCGTATTATCTTTTACCGTACTTAAAGTACTATAAACTTGCATTTATTAAGCTATAATAGATATTCTAAAGTCGTGAAATATAAATAAACTAAGAAAACATAATTAACGCGATGTAAATGAGCACAATTGCATACAAATAATTACAGAGAGTATGAAGCAACGTAATGGCTTTGTTACTATTATATGGGTACTTGAAATCCGAGCAAGCATTATTCGAAATCAAAATTATGATAACAAATAAAAGAAATCCGATGGATTTATTTAGAATAATAATTTAATTTCTTTAATTGAGCGTTTTCGCAAGTAGGTGCGCGCTCCCGGAAGCTCTTTAAAACGAGCCGCGCCTGAATTGCAGTTAATTCATTTAAAACTTGCTCGTGCTTTTCAGAATGTACGTATTACTGTTAAGAAGTAAGAAAATTTACATTTGCGATTGCATACAATAAAATTGTATTACCTCTATTAGCTTCGAAGTAATTAGAAGTCATCATTGCAAAAGTTAGGATTTTAATTTCATCGTATAATGTTTTATGTGCACCATCTTTCATGATAATGTAAGAAGAGACTTGAGTTTTTATGACGAGGAAGTGTTTGGTTAACAGATGTTTAATAAATGACTCATTATAGAAGTCGTAATTTATTAATTAATATGGGAATTTAATGTAATATTACATAATTCACAATACCAAATATTATTTTCTTGTCGGAAAAAAACAACATAATCGTGAATTGTAAAGTAAAGAACAACGAAACGATTAATAAAAAAACAATATTTCGCTTATGTATTTAAAATTAGAAAGAAGCGTCACCTATCAGTCAAAATTGTAACTGGTTAAAAAATTTAATTTTTTATCCCACGATCTCGTAATCTCCATTATAAAGATGCAAAACAACTAAAACGATTTTAATGCTTGCAGCTATACTAGGTGTCATTAGGAGATTTTGAGTTGCAATGTTAACTAATTTTTTTAATATACTCCTGACATGCAACATTTTTCGGTCAAAGTTACATTGTTTTTTTTAAATGGAAAATTAAGCTTAAATATTTTAATGGCTTCATTTTGTAGCTTTAATTTTTTACAGGATATCATAGGTAATCTAATTATAATTTTCAATAACTTTAAATGCGATTTTAGTTTCCGTTCATTAATTTAATTAACCGTTCTTGAATTTAGTATTTATAAACTTAACGATTTGTAAAACAGGTGACAGAAATATTTCAATCACATATGAATAAACTTCATAGGTAAGTTTTTTATTTAAGGTCAAATTGGGAAATCGATTATAATAATTAAATTAATTAATTTATTTTTAATTAACGTTTTTTTCTAGCAAATTAATTTTTTATTTAAAGAACGTTTGAAGTTAATAGTATAGTACGGCTACGACTTGACATCCACGTTTAAATGTAGGCGGCTAAAATGATTTTTTATTAGGTAATGCATCTATGCTTAGATTGCGAAAATAATTTTCTCGATTAGCGGAAATTTCCTTTTATTTTATGCGTCGATGAATCTTTCAATTTGCATACAGGTGGATACGTTGAACTTAACCACACCCACTACACAATTTTTAATTTCCAGACATACCTGGTGAACATGAAATAGAATAGAGCAGTCATGTTCATTAGAAAATGTTGTGTAGGGGAGATCCTTACACCTTGCACATCCTTATATCTTGAACCGCTATAATTTTGGAAACTTAAAAAGAATGTATATATTTTTTTATAATTAAAATACATAAAGTATGGATCTTCGGTGCTTTTTGGAAAATTTCAAGAAACAAGAAAATTTTCAAATTTTTAAATTTTTTAGACATGAAACAAATATTATTATAAAACTAAGTTGTACCTTAATTCGACATTTCATACTGTATCTCAAACAATGACAAGAAGAGCAATGATCTATCAAGGGAGTAAGGATCCGAGTTATTCCCATAAGTGTTTGGCAGGACGACCTTGAACGTTACTTGTGGTTAACTCGACAGTAGCGGCCTTGTTCCACCAAGGATTCTAACGCAACATCGGGAATACCTTTCTAGCGATGAAGGAGGTGTGGGTCTAAGACCCGGTACTATACTAAAATTAAAAAAACAAAGAAATAATCAGGGTTACAACAGATTTAGTTTGTACTAAATGATGAAAAATCTCTTTTGAGTGATCTCAAAACGGGTAGCAAAGTAAAACGCAATGGTCCATGTTAATTGCTGGTCATCTGCATATATACAATTTTCTACTTTTGAATTAACCTCATGTTATCTATTGATAAATCATAGACCAAAATTGTACCTTTTCATTTATTAAATTAAAAAAAAAAAAATTGCTGAATCAAAAAAAGTGAGCTAGAAAGTCGGAAAAATTGATCAGAATCAAGATCAAGACAATATTTTTTATAGTGTTGACAGAAAATAAATTAGTGGTTATTCTTAGTTTACTATACAAGATGATTTCATATTGTAAGAAGTGTAAATAATTCAAAAAATGTTGTATTAGTCACTGGCTACTCAAATTTTCTTTTGACATTCAAGTGATACAATTAACAGGTAATCTCAAATATTTCTAATAAATTAGGTATTGATTGTGTATTTTAAATGTTATTTTGGCGATTTTCTTATCTAGATATCTAAATGCTAATTTACAGATAATTGTAAATATTTACATGGTTAAAATAAAATAACAAAAATCATATTTAATATTTTCTAAATGGGTGAGTTTAAAATTGATGGTACACTAATTTCTTTTCAGTTGACATTCAAACAGAAATTTTTATGAAGACATTGATTTTGTTATAGTTTTTAGTAAAATCGTAAAATAGAAGCGATTATTCAGTGGAACTTTTCAATAAAACTAAAATTATTTTGTGATTAAATCATGAGATTTACCTTTTTTTTTAGTCAGGGTCCCATCTTTATGAGTTTAAAAGTATAAAATTGTAAACTTTACGTTATTTTTACGTGTTTCTGCGATTTATTGTCACATTTGTATATGATTTTACTGAAATCAACTAAATTTAACTAAATTAAAAAAAATTTTATGTAGAATAATCCACAGTTTCCATTTTATTAAAAATCTAATTTTTATACAAGCTATTACTTAGAACCGCATTCTTCTAGGCTTCTGGACATAAAATATTATGATATGTTGTTGATATTTATTTTAAAAATATTAAAATGTTTACTGAAAATAAGAAATAAAAATAAAATGGTATTTTTACCATTTCCATATTTTAATAATTGTCTGAAATTTTATACGAAGATCGAAGATCCTATTATTTTCATGTCAATTATCGCTTCAAATTATTTTATTGTTGTTATTAATACTGAAATTGTTGTTTTGCACATATCACATGAAAAAATGGCTAAAGGAGCACGTGAGATTGTGCCACAGGCAACCAATGAGCGTTTGTTTTCGTGGAAACTTATTTTGTGTGGGATATGTGCACGGGGTGTGTATATTATGACGATTTAATTATAGAATAAAATATTTAAGCAGGGGCGTTCTGACGCAGAAGGAAACAAACAGATTTCCATTCTCTCGTTTGTATTTTATTTTTAATCGTTTAAAAATATTCTCGTCTGAAATAAAATATTTATAAATGGGAAAATCGAATTTAAGCTTAATGAAAACGTGACAAGAAAACCATCCTCTCGGATCGTAGAAAGTATAAAGTTTATTTAATTAAAATAACAATAAAAATACATAAAATGGGCGTAAATGCACTTTTTGCTCGACCCAAAAATAATGGTTATATTTGTAAATGCAACGGTGCATTATTAATTAACCATAGCATAGTGACGTTGACGTTTTACGTGCTCGATGTTGGTTTGAATGTGATTGATTGGCAGTTAACAATGATAAAAAAATTGACTATTACTCACGCAATCAAACGCGTGGGATACTCTCGTGCAAGACGAGAATAGAAACTTTGCATGTAACTTATTAACAAGTAAAACATGATTATGTTCGGTTCCTTTTGCAAACACATGTAATTCACGAAGACGAATGGCCAATATTAAAAACCACGATTTAAATTAAGAAATTTTCAATTGTTCAGCTTTCTATTGCTAGCAATAAAATATTTACAGATTCGAACTACTTGTTACAGTAAATAAACTTGAAAGCTTGACCATATCAAGAAATTAGATCCGTGAAGGGAACTTGATTGAGTTGATCCCATAACTTGTTTCATCACTTTGTGTGTCGCTAACTTTTTTCTTCCCTTTTTATTTATTTACGGTGACGAGTTTTATTTTGAGAAATTTTATTTTATTAAGAGCGGTTTTGTGTTTAATTGAGTTTATTTATTTTATATATTAATCTGACATGCACGCGCGTGTTTATCCTTAAAGCCGGATACAAGTTGTGTGTGGATAACTTCTTTTGGGTGGTGAATGTTGTCGGTTAATTGCATAAAATATTAACATGTCTCGCAACAAAATGATTAACTGTGCTGTTGTTAATTAATACATTTTACTTGTTATGCAATTATTAAACTGTAAAATCATAATCAATTTTTTTACTCCAAGAGATGCTTCGATGTTTTGATTTTGCATATTATGTTAAATAAGACCGGTTATATAAAGAAAAATATTGATCAATTTCTGAAGTATATACTATAATTTTTGAATTATTATCCAGGCGAGCATTAACGCTTTTCAAATGAAAAAATATGTGCAGATTTCTACAACAATAATAATAATTTTAAAGAACATTTTGTTTTAAATTCACTTAAAGTTTTTTTATTAATAAATACACAAAGTTACAAAACTGTTTATTTATGGTTATTAAATCTGCTTGTAAAATTATAATGTTAATAATAAATTTGTTTCTAACTGGTTAGTTTGGCAGTTTTTTAAGATAACATTCTAATGCAAGCACATCAACTTATAATTTTGCAATATTTCATTCGAAATTTCTAAAAATAAAGTTAGTATTATATAACGTTTGTTTATTATTTGCTTAGTTTATTATATTGTATAAACCAAACGATAATGCGTTTTTGATCCACGTTGTGATCATATATTCAAGGTTTACTTTAATTAAATGATCGAACAATAAGGGACCTCTTAAACTCCCCGAGGCACTCCGTAATGCGTTTCGATATAAAGAACAACATTAAGAAATTCTGTCAGTTACGTACAAGAAGTCTAATTTTCAAATTAAGTACAGTTTTTGTTTATTAGTTAAAAAGTAGGATTTCTCAAACAAAATCTTGGGATTTCAGAAAACACCCGAATGAAGATAAGAAAATAAGATGGTTACACCCCTTTCGTGATTTTTCTAAAAATATTAATAAGTTGTAGGCCATTAGAGCGTTTGAAATTACATTTCATAATGTTGAACCTGAAATTTTGGTACACTGAAAAAAATTACCTGTATTTAATTATGTCTACTATACAGTGATCACTGAAAAAATACATTTTCATTATTAATTGAAATATCGTTCCAATTATTCACAAGCACACACAAATTATGCTGTTTGAATAGGCCTTGTAATAACATTGTTTCCAATGAACTACGGAAGCTTTCACCTAAATCAAAAAGAATTATCCGCAGATTAACTGTCTGGAGTTGTAGATAATGCCACGGAGGCCAATAATACTATTAGAAAGACTCTCTGGATTACTGTCTCTAATGTTACTGTTCGTAGCTGTTTGAAAGAAGTTGGTACGAAAGCTAAAATTAAAATAAAGAAGTCGTTGTTAACAAACATACACAAACTAAAAAACAAAAAGTATGGGATCAGATAGCCGTGTTTAGTTTTGGTATGACAAGAATGATGTAGGGTATACAGAATTTTCAGAAAACTTTAAAATTGGATGGAAGCTCCTGGATGATTTGGGTCATGCATTTTCAGTTTAGTTGCTTGATATGTTAAGTGATCATTTCTATCTAGCATTGTTAAGTTTAGTTGTTAACTAGGTAACACCCTATTTGTGCAAGACAATAATCCGAAACATACGGCCAAAATTACAAAAAAATAGTTTGACAATAACGGGATTTGGGTTATGATATTGTCATCATAGTCTTCCGACTTGAATCCCATTGAAAATCTTCCATGCATTTTAAAAGTATGTTATTATGTTCAAATGTTTATGTTTACATTAAAAAAGAAACTTAAAAATATGGGACGAGTTGTGAACTATAAGTATCAATGAATGGAACAAAATTGGTTCTCAAATTTTGAATAAACACATGAGAATATGCACAAAAAGATAAAATTAATTATAAAAGCAAAAAGAAACCAAACAAATTACTAAAAAGTTATTCTAAATTCATAATTTACAATACTGTTCATAATAATTTTAAGCAATTTTAAATTTTTTCGCTTTTTACTTTTTTTTACGTTTCTTGATATTAATTATTTTTACTATGTTTCAATAAAATAATAATAAAGAATATAATTATTGTTGAGTTTAAAAAAAAATTTTAAAAACAATAAATTTTTATGAACAGTTTTGCAGGTCATTGTATCAATATATCTCAATAATATATCTCAATTAGATGTTTTAGTTAATACATTAATCCTTGTTTTCTTTAAACTCAGAGATCCCATTCGAGAACCCTAATCTGGATTAGATTTAGTAAAAAGTGATTTTGTCACCTTTTAGAATTTATATTTATACAAAACTAATCTAAATGGAAAATATCTTAAAAAATTTAATTCTTAAGTATTTACTGTGGTCACTAGTAGTATGTAATGTTAAAATAAACAAACAAAACAAATATTAAAATATTGAATTTTAACTGTTAAGTAAAAAATACATACTTACATACAGAGCCACCTTAACTACAGGGCTAAATGCCCCAAGGCGCAAGTCTTTTGGGTTCGATAATTTTTATTTTGATTTTTTTAGTCCTAAAAAGGATAAAAAATTGTTTACTATCTATGAGTATTTTATATATAGAGAATGACTTATTTAACAACTTAAATACGAGTGATATTATATTAATCAATTTGTTAAACAAAAAGTTAGGAAAATAAATATATAAATTACTTTTGCTTTTTGTTTGCTCTAAAATTTATTTCTGTTTATACAGGATGTCCCCGGATACACTTTACATAACTTAGGTGCTGGATAGACAACAGTTTTCTAAGAAACATTTTTAATCAATTTTTTCTCTAAATTCAAGCTTCCAGATTTTCCACCTTCAGGTCCATAGCTCAGAAAATATTGATTTTTGGGTAAAAATAGATTAGTGCTTTTTTAAAGAGCATAAAATAATCTACAAACTAGATTTAAACGATTTAAACGCCAAAACAAAAAATTAAATTAATTAATTTTATTAAAAAATTATTTTATTAATTAATTCATCTTTTAAAGCGACTGTGTATTGAAAATGAGGGTAGTCATTTTGAACATTTACTTAATAATGTAATAGTTTAATCATAATTAATAAAATAATTTTTCAATAAAAATAAAAATTTTGTTAATTTAATTTTTTGTGTTGTAAGCTGCCTTGTTTATTATTTTCTGTTTTTCTCTGAAATGGATTTGCTTTTCAAAAATTTTTACTTAAGAAAAATTGTAGTTCGTTAAATTTCCTATCCGGAATGGGGCGTCAGAATTTTTGTAAAATGTTTTAAAAGATACAGGGTTTTGAAAAAAACCAAAATATAAAAAAGCTCAAATTTTCCACATTTGTTTACCTACTTTTATTCCTATTATTATTCACTCGAAAGTCTCGAGTGACCCTGTATATATTTTTTATTTTTGTATGAGTTTTATGTTTTCGTTTAGGGTAATAATAATAAATTGACTTTTTCTATTTTGTATTTGTGTGTTTTCTTTTGAAGAAAGGCGTATTAATTTTAGTAGTCCAGGGGCGATGTATTATCTTAGGACGGTCCTGCTTACATAGAAAGATAATATTTAAAAAACAATAAAAATGACAATAATTAACATATAACAGGTTTGAACTTAGAATATTTGAATAAACCAGAAAATGAATTTTGAAAAAAAAATCTATATTTATCCTGAAAAAATTATTACTTTTTTTATGATGAAATTTAATAGTAGTATGAATGAAAAATTCATTGAATTTATGAATGAATTTGTTCTGATTTCAATATTTTATTTTAAAATAGTGATGAAGTTTGTTTTTTAAACGTTTTTTAAAGTTGATTAGATGAAACTTGTTAATCTCTTTACATTCTGGAAATTTTGTTAGTCTATTTTCGACAGCCACCGATGAGTGTGAATTCTTCTTCTAAACACAATATCCGTCACTACAATTATAAAGAGACATTTATTGAAAGGTTGAGGAAGGTCTAGAAGATCTGGGGGCTACGGAATACTCTTCAGTATCATGAGATAGTAGTTCTGTAACAGAAGATCATCTTTGAATCAGAGTTATCTCCATAAAATTCTCTGACTTGAGCGACTCTACTTGAGTGTATTAACCCTGGGTTAATTTTTACTTGAGCTTTATACAATTGGTCTTTAGCTTGAAAAAATTATTATTTAAATTTTTAAATGCAAAAATTGTGATCAGTGATAAATATTAATTTATAAAATTTTAGACGTCTTCCCTATTTCTGATAAGTCAAAATGTAAATAATAGTATTAAAATAAATAAGTAGTAGTGTGTAATATATTATATTGTAAAGTATAATATTTAAATTCATTACAAAAAAAGTAAAAATTAAGTGTGAAAAATACTTCAAGTGTGTGGCTGTCTGCAGCTTAACAACCTGGAATAAGTTTGACCCAGCTGGACTACCTTAGGAGGTGGTCAATTTGCATAAACAAGTTTAACGTTGAAAAATGCGTACATAGTATCTTTAAAGTTTTTTTAATATATTTTGATTGACGCACCGTGTACGTACGCATTCAATACAAAAATTGGTTGCTAAAAGCAACATCCTTGTCGAAATGATGTTAATATCAACGGTGGTGTGAATAAATATTTTAAATTACACAAAATTTGCTATGTGAAATTTTGTTAATTTGTTAAATAATGTAAATTATCTACATTATCTTCGTCAGTATCTTCTACTCTATCATCACAACTGCTCTATATATACTTTTTATAATTATAAATTATATAGATATAAAACATTTTTTTTAAAATAACAAAAATTATTTTATGAATTCTTTAATTTTTTTTGTTTAAAAACCAACTGAAGTTTTAATAATTTAAAATACTACTAGGTTTATTGATTGTATCTAGAAATCTAGGCGATCGTTTCACATGAAATTTTACAATAATTTCTATTGATTTCTTCCTAACTTTAAATGAATAAATGAATTTAATGAGATATATAATATAAATATAATACTTAAGTAATTTTAAGATCATTTTATTTAAAATTGATCTAAATAGTTACAAAAACGTTAACCAAATTGTAATCAAATCACCTAAAATTTATGATCGCTAAATTACCATCAATCAAGTTTAAAGTTGCTAAATTTTTGTGTTGTGATATTTTCGTCAAAGATTTTCAGATACAGTGTAAACTTCCATTCGATTCGATAAACGTAAACATTGTTGTAAAATTACTATTGAAGAAAATTTATCAGCAATTTTAAATTTCAAAGAAAATTTAGATGGCTATCTCGTGTGAAAACTAATTGTTTAGTAAATTATTACTTTAGTAAACGACAATAATAATAAAAATGCAAAATTTTGTTTAAAATTTTAAATTCAGCTAAATTTAAGTGGATTATTCGTATAAGTTTTTATTTTATATTTTTATTATATTTTTAGAACTTAATTTTTGATTTAAAAAATTTTTAGTCAATATTTAAAAAAATTTATCAAGTTTTTATTTATAGTAATTTTTATTTTTCTTGTTTATTCAAATATTTTAAGTCTGAACTTGTTAAATGTAAATCAATGTCTTTTTTATTGTTTTTTTAAATAATATTTTTCTACGTATGTAGGTAGTATTAACTTTACTGTTAAAATTCATTATTTTAACATATTTGTTTAGTTTGTTTATTTTTAAATTATTAATAACTAAAACTCAACATAATATAATATTTACATAATATTATTTTTTATATTCAATAGTTCACTTGTTCAATTAAAAAATATTGAATATAATATTTACATTAATAATTTGACTCTGTATATTTAATTAGAATATATGTAATTGTTTTGTAATTAAAACACTTTAATGTAATGACTGTAATTTATTTGTAATTTTCCATTTTCAGATTAATTTTTCTTAACAAAATTTATTTTTATTATCTAATTTTACAAAAATGTTGATATTTCAGCACAAAGTAAATTTTCATTTTATGCTGCTATTTTAGAGGTAAGTTTATCTAAAAATGAACTTAATATTTCAATTCCTTGAGTAATTTTACATTTTTTTTTATTGTATAGTAATATTAAAACATGAGATTATACCATTTTTAAAATAAATATTATACTTTCACAAAGTGGGTTTAATAAATTTAATTAAGGTGGGTAATTTTCACAGGTAAAATTATATCAATTGATATAATGAATTTTTTAAATAATGTGTGGTATTTAGTAGTATGTGATGTTAAAATAATCAAATCTAGCTTTTTCATTCATTTGTATTTATTTAACCTAAAATTTCATTTAGACACGTGACGTCGTTTAGTTTGGTTATTTGGTAAGCACACCATTTATTTTAAATTTTAGTAAATTTCTTTATTTTAAAATTTTTAATTTAAAAGAAATTTTTTTCAATTTTTTTTATTATATTTTCTCTAACTTCTTGTTATTTTTAATGTTATATACGACTGATGAGCAAAAATAATCGTGAAATGAAGGCCTTTATATCGTATTACAGAGTTTTTATTTTTAAAGTAATTTTTATCATTGCTATAGCGTAATTTTTTCAGAATTCAATTTCTTGTTTATTCAAATATTTTAAGTTCAACCCTGTTAAATATGAATTATTGTCATTTTAGTGTTTTCTTAAATATTATTTTTTTGTGTAGTATGTATGTATTCTGTAAAAATTAAAGAATATAAAAATTATTTCTCTTTTGCGCAGATTCATTATTTTCGTAATTAAGATTTTATTTGTCAACTATTCCTTTTAACTTGGAATATGATGGTTTCTTTTTAATAAAAAATTCATTGCTAATTAATTTTAGGGTTCCAACATCAAATTATTCTAAGTTACTATTATTTGATTTATGATGTGTTTGTTCTGATAAATTAATTGAAAGATCTGGTAACTCGAAAGGATTTTTCCTTTTGTTATATCTATAAAACGACTTATCAATTTCTTCTTAGTTTAACATTCTATTTTCCGCTGTATCAAGGCTTCCGGCTTTCCGACTATGGCTTAAATAAACAAAATTAAGTTTCATCGTGCAATAATACAAGTAGCCAAAAATAGAACAGCTTTCGGTTGTATTGGGCGATGAAAACTTGGTCAATTTGAGTTCTTGAAGGTATCTAGTGTATTTTTGGCTATCGTAAAATACTGCCATGGCTATTTTATTATTTCTTAATATAAAAATGAATTGTTAAATCAAAAAAGGTATGTAACAACATACAGTCGGAAAAGTCAAACTAAACACAAAAGTATAATGGTATTGACTGTCGTTAAGGATGAAAGTAAAGGATGTATTGAAGATGAAGATATACGATTATGGTACAATAAAGCTAGAACATCGTGCTTAGTACCTGTTCTAAAAACGATAACATCATACAGTATTACTTAAAGTAGTAGTAACCCAGGTCATGGGAGTTATTGTAACTTGATTTTATATATAAATCGTCCTTTTCAAATTAGGAGAGAAAGCAATTTAATTCTTCTATTATTTATCTCGAATGCTATGTCGAAGATTCTTCCATTATGTGAATTTTTGTACATACCAGATCAAATTGGTTTTATTCAAATTTAATTATTGCTTATGTAATCCCTCAACAACTCAATAAACTATTCCAGCGTATAATATTCTTATGTATTTTGTCATTAAATGTCTTTAATGTTAATATAAATGCAAATTCTAGATGGACTTCATAATTTTAAGATGACATCTTTGATTATAAACACTTTTTATGATAATTCTTATAGATTAGGTGCACAAATATCAAAATTATACAGTAAGGTCGCAAAGTTTAGAATAAATTTACTACAACATTTTAGAAGGGTTTTCGCAGAAAACCAACCTTATTTTTTAAAATGTCATTTTTTCACAGTTGACATCTACCGTTACATTATTGTAAGTTTTTTTTTAAACTGCAACTTTTATTTTTTTCACGGATTATGTATTTCTGAACTGCCCTATAAAGTTTGAAAACAATTTCATACTATCTGGAGTATAAATTGCGAACGTAAAATTTAATAATCGGTTGTATCGATTATTTCAATATTTTTTATTTGTACCTGCATCAATTGTGCAAGAATAACCGAAACAAATTAATTTATTAATAATTGTGTTGCAAAATGAACGACTTACAATGATTCCCCGTCACTTAGTAGGTAACAAACACTTTTCCATTTGTGGGTTTGGCATAGACGACTATTCCATCCATAGTTCACGAAGAATTCTATTTGAACGTAGATTATCTCATAGATGTATTAGTGAAAGTAGCTTTCTCAACTCTATAGAATCGTCGTCGTATAACTTCATGAACTCTTTTCTTGTGTTCATTGTTAACAATTAAATTAGGTTTTTTTTCGGTTTTGTACTTTTAATTTAAATTGATTCGTTATTTTTTAATTTCCCAATAGATGCGCTTTCTTGTATAAAGATGTTACGTACTTTTACTGGTATTCGAGATGACAGTACTTATAAATTGATATAAATTAATTTGACAAATGGAACGTATACAAATTTTGACACAAAATCTACTTCTTCCTCGTCAAGTGCAAATATTTTTTTGTTCTGTATTTTGATATTTATCTTTGCTCGAGTTTTTTAATGACGTATTAAATTACTGTCATTTCAATTTAAACATAAACAATACGCAATTTTTAATTTTTTTTTGAGTAACGGTTATACTTTAAGACGGATTTGGTATAAGTATTAAGTTTAGAAGAATGTATTATATTTTGGGTTAACAAAAAAGTTTCGAAAAAGTACCGCGTAATTATAACTGGTTGTTCCTTCCGTATCGCGGTTAGCTGAACGAAGCTGATGATAAGGTACGGGACTTGGTGATAATTCGGCATAACCCTTTGCAGTTTGGAGGTCGACCGATGTGTCTAATTAAGGTAACATAATATTAATTTCTACTGTACTTTAAAGACAAGATGTGGTTAAAATACATTAAATTAACCATTAGACATAGGATAGAATTAAATAGTTCGTGAGTTTACCATTACCGAATACAATGGGGACTTCGTGTGTGGTGAAACTAAAAAACTCACTGCACGGAAACACAGATTACTAAGGTTGTTTACAATCTTGTATTACGTTACATGTAAAGTGTGGAATACTTAAGTACTCAAAAAGACTTAACAGATCATTAACGCGCCGTGGCAGATTTCACTAACTTCTCACGGTTTTACTGATTTTGATGGCTTCCAGCATTGCCTTTGACAGGTTTTTCAATTTGCTTTTATCGACAGTTAAATAAATTTTAATAACGATACTGTTATTTGAAATGTAACAAACTATAACTGTTCAGCAAACTACAAAACTACAAATAATGTAGAACAGCATGTAGGTAATGCAATTTTCATATTATCGACAGGTAAAATCTTAATGCTTCAATATTATTTGCATTCCGAGTAACCTACGCTGGTTTTCTAAATCTTCCTAGATACTTCGATATGCCATACGATTTCAAAATTTTAATTAATTTTAACTATCGTAATAAATATCTTCAGATTTCAGAGGTTCCTAAAACCAAAATAAAGGAAGACAACAGTGCTCTTCTCTCAGAAGCTTGTTTTACAAGCAATAATCGCATTATAGCCTGCTGTGGGGTGTCAGAAAGTTATAGAATCATTAAAATCTACAAGTTTTATTATGTATTTGACAAGTAAAAGTTATTAGTTTAGTGCAAGAAGCGGAAAGTTAATCCATCACTCCACAAATTGCATTTTTTGAATTGAGCAGGCAGCGCTTATCCTTATTTTTGATTTGTTGAGTTATTATTTATTTTATATTTCTTTTATAATTACCACATGCGTGGTTGTGGGAACGTTTGATTTCGTTAAGATTAACGAGCTCTGATCGAATAAACCGCTTGAATCAGAAAAAAAATCATATGTGAGTTTGCTGTTTTCATTCCCCTTGCACACCGCATCGAAGGGATTAATTGAATTCAAGAACCATCTTCGTTTACTTTTAATGTAAAGGTTAGAAGTTGTTTTTGCCTTTTTTCCTGAATTTATGATCTGTTTTTTACCGCTGTGAGACTATAAATTCGAAAATTTTTAACTGAAATAATATAATAAATGTTTGTTACCAGCCGGGATACCTTTTAATTTACACACACCTAAGTAATTTATGATGGATACTAATCTTGTTATAGCCATAATTGAGAGGTGATTATAATTGTTGTTAGACAAGATGTTGGTTTATCATTTTACAAATATGGAATTTAATGTATAAATGTTCTACACGAATGTGAATTATCGCTTTGTTCATCGTTCAGTCAAACCCGTTCAGCCTAAATTATTTTTCAATTAAAATCCAAAATAATTAATAGAAGTTAATTTTTATGAAATAAACATAAACATTTAAGAATGTAACGAAATAAACGAACATAGTATGCAATGCAGATTTGAGAATGTTGAAAAATTGTTCACAAATTTTGATTTTCTGAGTGTAAAATCATTATTTATCATGAAGGTTGAGCAATTAAATAAATTGCTGCCGATTTAACTATAAAATATGAGATTCGTTATAGGATAATAAATTTAGAGTTAGCTTCCTCATTTAATTTATTACAGCAATTCAATTTTTATTGTTTCCAAGATGCTTATCCGGATATAGAAATTTCTCCTCGTATATTCCTCATTCGAACAGTTACTATTGTTCTGCTCAATAAACTACTTATTATTTGTGAATATCCCTAAAAAGATAATGGAAAAGAACTGACGAGTGGAATCTCTTATCTTTAAGATTAGAACAAACTTTGGCAGGATGGTAAGCAGGTAAGCAGTCCCAAGTAACATTTTGTGCTGAATATCAACTGCGAGCACGCTGTGTCAGCTTAAAATTCAGCTAGTGAGCTGCGTCAGCTGCTGATTTTTAGTAACATCAGCTGTTCAAAATGCTGAATATCAGCTGAAATTGCGCTGCGTTAGCTGTTGAAAATGCTGCCTCAGCTGATATTCAGCATTTTGAACAGCTGACGCAGCGCAATTTCAGCTGGTTTTTTGCCGCCAAATTAGCAATTCAGTAGCAATTCAGCTTCTGACGTTACTAAAAATCAGCAGCTGATGCAGCTCAATAGCTGCACTATTAAAAAATTATTTTAAATTGATAATTATATTTATCTAATTAAATTGTCGCCCATAATTTATAAAACATTTTATTTTATTATTTTCATTAACATCAAAAAATATAAATATATTATATCTTTATTACATCATTTATTTATTTATCATTTTATATCAGTCGCAATATCTTATATAGTTAACGATATCCTAGAATAGAATCTGAAATATTACAGTAATTTTAAATTTATATATTATTATGTATAACTTTAAGTTAAGTTTAAACTTACATTTTTTTACGTCCGCCGCCTCGAGTGGGATTTGAATCTGAGGTATCCACCTTGGAAATTGAAAGCTTAACTGTCTAGGCTATTAAGCTATATAAAACTTTTTCGATTTTTTAAAAATATATTCAATCTATTTTTGTGTGAAGTATTTGACCATCAGTTATCGAAAAATAATTAAATACACACCACTATATTATTTCATGCTGATTTTTCAAAATTTTGAATTTTTAAATAAATACTTACGCAAAAAAATTTTACTACAAATTCTAAATACCTTTTTCCTTATTTGTATAATCTCATTAGTTAGATTATGAAATTTGGGTTTCCCAAAATAATTTTGTTACAATTGATTTGCACATATAGTTACAAAATTGCGACAATTTTAATTTTATAAAAGTTAATTTTTAAAAATACACTAAATTACCTACAATGCTGTAAAAAGAAATAGTAGACCTACACCTACCGTGCTAAATTCGATTATATTGAAATTTAAATATAGCATAAATTGTCTTTTTTTGGTTAATTATTAACACAAAAATTCCTAATTTTGCATAAATCGATTATAATCGGTAACATATTTTTAAAAATTGTTTTGCTATTAAAAAAAGTGAAAATAAAATTAATATAAATATGTCTGCACTGGGGATCGTACATAAAATTCTGCACAAAGTCCGTAAAAACGTGCACAAAATTTTATAAAATATTGAAAAATATAATTACCACGCGAAAGTATATGACTTACTAATGGCAAAAATTAAAAAATTTAAAAATAAAGTTAAAAGATTGGTGATATTTTTGCGAATTTCTTTTACCATGCGGTCGAATTTATGCGCTTTTGCTTTTGTATGCGATTTATGTCTTACAGTGAAAGCCCAATATTGCATTTGTAAATAAATTATAGATTTACATTGAAAATCATTTCAATTTTAATTAACACTATTTTTATTTATTGATGATGAAAATGATGAAAATTAATACAAATTTTGTGCACTTTAAATGTTGGTTCATTTTTTAAATTACTAATCAATTGACAATTAGTCCGGTCAATCTAGACATTCGAAGGTACACTAATTCCCAAAAAGCTGAATATTGGTAAAATTGTTCAAAACATAATTATAAATGAAATTTAAAAAGTCCTCATCGATCCGGTACGTGGAAAAGTATTTGTTCTCTGTTTGTAGATTTTCAATCGATGATGACTGAGTTGTAAGGTAGATCAAGTAATTCTATAGATTTTAGAAAAGTGATTTTTATATTCTTCATTAGTTTTATTTGCGTTAACTTGCGCTCATCTCAATATTTTCTCAATAATTTCCTCATTTTTTATTTTTCACTGAGAATTAACCTGTAAGGTTGTTGAAGCTGTTGTAGCTCATTTCAAACAATAAATTAAATATATAATTTGTTAAAGTGTTAAATTACGTTTTTTAAGGAGTGTGTATAATTGTGCTGATTGTGGTGCGGTTTTCTGTTCTCTGCAATAGCACAGACTAGGAAGCGAAAAATCGCGGTTCTATCCTGGTTGCGTTGAATACACCGTTGCAGTCCAGTTAGAATTTGTTATAACTCTCTTAGTATTAACAATAATAATAAATTGTCTGATAAATATTTGTGAAGTAAATTTTCAAATGCCAAATTTGACCGACAGTAAAAGCTGAAGAAATCATTAGTAACCAGCGGTAAAATTATCTACTTACAATTTTTTTTGTAGCACCAAGAAACATCAAGACAATAGAAATATCAACTTTACTTTTTAATTTAAATAATAAATTGATAAATGATAGATAATGTAAGTTTTATTTACCTGTAAATTTTTTATTAATATATTATTTTTGTTGTGCCCAGAAGGAAGAGGATACTGAGTCTCGATTCAAATGATCGGATCTCGATTTCAAATATTTTGTTATTTTGCTTTTAATATTTCGTTAAGATTATAAAAGCACAATCATTATATATTTAATGTAATGTAACCGTATCAACCTCTTAACCACGCCTTTAACTATCAGGAGAAATAATCAAAATTTCACTGAATACTTTGTGAAATGCTGATATAATTTAGATATAACAATCCATTCCGAAAAGTTCTACTATTGGTAACACCTGCTAGAAATAATTTATCGATAACTGTGAAAAAATGCTAATTTTTATTATATCACAATAAAAAGAAAAGCAATCCTACAATGGAAAAAATCGAGGTCAGTTTGTAAGGGAGGATAGCATTTTAGGAGGATCTTTAGAAATTTCTCGTGTAAATTGGCTATGCTTTTAGATAAGATTTTAATAATACAAAATATTTTTGTTAATCATGACTTCCTATAAAATGTACTAATAAACAACATAATATAAATACTTCCTTGACATTGGCTAAGTAATGTATTGCCAATTTAAAGCAATAAAAGAATCTGGTTACGGTTTTTATATAAGTTCAGCTTTCAAAAACTACGTTATTATATGTCCATTGTCCAAAATTTATGTCGTTGTTTATATCAAATAAAAAAATGTGCTTATACAATCCATAATTGGCATAATTAAAAATAAGGTGTTGGCTGTTTTTTAGTTGGAAACTTTTAAACGTTGCGCTGTTGGATTATAGTGTATAGTTATGAAAACTTTTAATTTCAATCGAGTCCATTATCCAAGTATTAGTAGATAAATGTTTTTAAAACTAGAACGTGGTGCATAATTTACCTGTTTGTTGAGTGACCTTTTAAAGAAAAATCTATTGATGAATTCAGCATTAATGCTCTTATTGTGTAATATCACTTTGGTGATCTAGATCCGCTTAGTTTTGTCCTACACAAAAAATAATGTAAACCACAATGCAACAAAGAAATCGAATCTAACTCGATGATTTGTGCCTTTTATATTTATATCTATGTTATGTAAAAGAAATTTCCAGATAAATTGTTCAGATTTCAGACAAGTTTATTATTATCACATCACTATGGGTAGCTAGAAATTACCTGTTTAAATCTACCTTATCTATTTAGATATCGCATTTGGTTTTATTAAATTTTCGATCTCGATAAAATTACATACTTTTCGTGATTTGAGTTTCATTCCGATCGGTACCAAAGACAAGCGATTTTATTGTATTACGTTATTGTAGTAACATACTGAAAAATAACTGGTTTCGGATACTTTAGACGATCACCTTCGAAACAATGCAATATTGTTTAAAAACGCAAACATACATACCTGTCGTGTAACTAACAATAAATTACAAGTTTTTACAGTTTAATTATTCACTTTTTTTTCTCTGGGTGTACTTTTTTAATTTATTTTTATGACTTAAATTTTGCTTTACTGCGTTTTGTTTTTGTGCACAACGATTACCTATACTTTATTAAATTATGACATAAAATTGAAAACCCACAAAGTAATATAATTTACGATATATTAGCATGCCGAAGTAGATATTCAGAATATTAAAAGTTTATTTTGCAATAAATTTTTGATTTTATAGCCACTGTTATTATTTCATTATCATTATTTTTATACAACGGCTTAACTTATAAATTTACATGCTAAACAAGTTTTTCAACTACTATTGGTGATTTAAACTCCAAAATTGATATTCGTGCAGATTTGAAAACATTAATTTTGATCGTTTTTAGGTTTTTTAAAAAACATTAATTAAAAGATTCACAAATTAAATTTTATTATAATGTTTTTATCTCAAAAGTTGAAATTTTATTTATAACGTGCTATGCCTGCCTTTAAAAAATAATAAATAATACATTGCCAGTTTATTTGCGAAATAATATGTTTTTACAGCAACGGTGTTATATCAATTTCATAATCAAAATAAATAAATTATCAACACTAAAAGGTAAGAAAATGTATTCCTTCTTTTTGCACTTTCTTTCGTGAGTTGAAGTAAGCATTTGTTCCTCAATTTCTACTCGAGGTGGGTCCAAATTTAGAAAGGATATAGTATACAATTTCGCCTTCAATAAGAAGTTTCAGTATATTCAGCTTATGTAATATGCACCTGCAAGGTCATGTGTGGATGGGGGGAGGTAGGATCGCAGACTTTTTATTTTTTAAGTGTTTGTTTATACTTTTAAAGTAGTTTTTCACATTTGGTATAACCAATGATACACTGGGCGCTCAATACCAACAACATGAATCATACAGCAAGGTTCGGACTACTGTCGGATATTTGTCAAGCCACTTCTTGACGTTCAAACTGTTTCTGTACTTGATGGCTACCCAATTGACATGTGAAAATTTTTTTAACCAGCAATCGATTTACAACCATACGACCAGTTTAACTGCAGTTTTTACAGCTGAATTTTATTGCTAGAATTATCGCAAACATATTTTTTTTGTACTTCTGATTTTTAATCTTTAAAGGTATACAGATAATTAAATTCGTATGTATGTACATGATTGTGTTTTTCGTATTTAATCTTTTACTGTATATTTTTATTTCTCTCAAGCAACACCTGTATTAGGTTTTTCTACAGTTAGTTGTAAGACAAGCACTTGTAAAGCTTATCCAAACTCTCAGCACCCTTTAAAGACCCTGGACGTTGGAGCAAGTGTTTTTTGGGTACAATACAATAGGGTTTTCTTTTCAGAATTTCCCTAATTTTTACTTTGGCTATAAATTTGACTGTGATCAATATCATTGCGTAATATACCTATTCACACTATATTGCATCAATGTTACATATAATTGGAGCAATATTATTAATCAATATTGTACCAATATGTTTAACGTTATTATCATGTGACAATATTTATGATACGATAAAATTGTTAATGTTAACACTGTGTAACTAATTTAATTTATTAGTTTATTCAATTAAATAGTTTTTGCCCTTATAAGTAAGTTACGACTTTAATTTTTAATTTAACATGAAAATAATTTAATCTTATAAATATTGTACCAATAAACTGATAGTGATAATCGATATTAGTGAAATATAGTATCACTATGAGCTAGTAATTGGCAAATCAATATTGGAGCAATATGTAAAACATAATTTAAAAATATTTATGCATATTTACTGGTGCGGCATTATCGGCACTACAGCCAACATTGATAATCACAATTGTAACAATATTTGTATATTTTATTCTTAATCAATGTTGTATCTATATTCCTTGAGACTTGGTAACCAATATTGGTAGCTAATCAATATAGTATCAATATTATAGCGTAATTTAATGAATGATCATTAATTCAGCAATATTGTACCTAACAATATATTCATTATTATATTGTACCAATATTGCCAAATCGAAATTTACCTATATTATTGCACGATAAAGACTGGATAACATCTATAATGAATTAGTAATTAACTTCTAATTATAAATTTCTTTTATTTAATTATTAATTTAATAATTAGTCCGTTTTGAACTTATTTCTTTAGTTTAATAGTTGGAGACAGCAGTCTTCCGCTTATAAAAGCCTGAAATCCTGAAAGTATATACTGCGCCACTTATAACTTCTGTAATTGATCTTCTAATCTACATAATAAGTGCACATCGCACAGATAGAACAATTTTATAAATGTTCAGACAGATCATAAATTTATTTTATGTATGTGCGTGCAAATTGTGTGTAAATAATGATTATTTGATAAGTGAAAATTATTCAAATATTTGAACAAAATTTTCGCTAAGACTTCCTACAATCTAAATAAGAGTGACGATATAGCTTGACTAATATATTAATTATATAGATATAACATTTTAAAAAGGGCGACTTTCAATTTCTGCTTTGATGGAAAAGTATTCCGCATTTAACTAAAATAACAGAGATTTTTCTGTATTTTTAAAATTCTAAATGGTTAATACTATACGTCGCTTAAAAACATAGATTGTAAAATACATGGTACGACAAAAAATATTCTGGGAATAAATATCAAGTGAAGGAAAATTCAGTCTCTATAAAATTTTTTCAGTATTATCGTATAAAAACCTCTTGTATAATTACCCAAGTATTAATTAAATAGTAATTTAAAACTGATATCAAATTTTTATAATGCATAATAAGCAGTGCAATACTTTAACAATTCCCTCGAGCTTAATTATTAATTCTTAATTACTAATCGGTAAATAAAGTAGTTATATGTAACGGTTACATTTTAAAAATTACATTTTTATTAAGCCATAATCGATATAAAATTTTATATTACCCTTTTAAAATTAACTTTAGCTTTCTAATTATAAATTTGTTATGCATCTCATTCGCAGTGGTTTCGATATTTTAAATTTAATAGGCTGTAGTACTGCAATTTACGGCTGCTCTGCTACTAACAAAGTAATACTATAATTAATTATATAATTCTTAAAATTATGGAGTTGTAAATTTTTATATCTTTGTGATACAGAAACTTGATAGCAAAATATATTGAATACGATTAACGTAATGATTGTTGTATCTTTCATCTTCTGTATTCTGTATAAATTAAGAGCCTCTCCCACACACACATATGCTTATCAAAAAAATCAATAAATAAATTTAAAAATAAAAAATATAATATAACCGCTGTGTATGATTTGTATATTGTCTTTATTGGCCGGTTTTATTACAATAGCATACATAACATAAAATTATAATAGTATATAGCATTTATTATTTCTATAGATCAAAAATTATTTCTGTACAGTGTTTTGTTATTATTTTATGATACGGATATGTATTACGAAAATTTTAAGTAAAAATTAATTTGTTACTTACAAAACTTATGTAAGTATCGTAGGGTACTAAATAAATTCACTAGACCAATAGACATTAAAAATCTGGACCGTAATAACACAAATTTTAAGCATTAAATTGAAAAGTAATATGTAATATGTACTCTATGTGTGATTAAATGGTTAATATTGCTCCATTTTTTCTTATATTTCGTTATTTTGCCAATGGCTTTACTTAAAATCTATTATTATATTGTAAATTAGCTACTGGAATAAAATTATAATGTAAGCGGAATAAGTTGGTAATTATAAAACATATGTAATTAAGTGTAGATGGTGGCATTGAAAATTTTAAATTCAGAAAGGGATACTTGTCACACATACACTTTCGTGCATATCATTGGACAACTTTTATTTTTCGTCCGTAAAAGTTATAATATAGAAATTTAAAAACCGGTTCGGCAATACCAACTGCATAAATCCAAAATATAGACAGGTAATATAGTTTAATTCTAAAAAAGTAATTTACACACAAATATTTAATTCTAATTTGTGTTTATCAAAACAATTTATATTTGATCGATAAATTAACAAACGACTTAGAAATAATGAAGTAGGTATAAATAATACATACAATAATTAACAGTGCAGACACTCCTATATCTTGACAGTTTTCTTAAATAAAAAGTGCATTCATTGCTAATTGAAGCAAATTTGCAAATTTATATAATAAAAAATTTGTTTCTCATAAAAGCAGACCTTAAAAGTATTTATCAAAATTGATTGCAAAATCGTAAAATCGCCTTGATAAGACAACCAATTAATCACCTAATTAGCATAATGGAACCATCATTTATTTAAATAATTAAAAAATATGCTGCGAAGTTTACATCGCGATGAGTTGTGACTATTCATGTGAATTCACGAAGGACTTGCATTATCCTGCGCAAAACGGATTACTAAACTTTTTTTCAGCATTGAAGCTAATACGCGATTGGAAAAACCACTAAAAATATGGAATATTTAAATTAGTTGTCCAATAAATTAGCTACTTATTGCTACTCATAATTATTAGCATACAAAAGAAAAGTCTATAATAAATTTCAAGTTTATGTGCTTAAATCCATAAATCCCACAACGTAAAATGCTACTTCCACCCACTACACCCACCAAAACTAATTACATAAAATTATTAGATACCGCTCTATTATTAAACTATTTTATGTAAGAATTAAGTTTAAAGTACTACGGCTACCAAAAAATTAATTGTCTACTACTTTTTGACGTTAATAAATTACTGCTGTATTAAGTTACGACAAAAGCTGTCTATTACTGTTTTATTGCTACGCGTATACGCAATTCTTGTCGCACTAATTTAATCAATAAGAGAAAATTATACTGTTAAAAAAATTATGTAATTAAAGCTGCCTTATTGTTCGGCAAGTCAAAGTTGCCATTATATTTTTTGCACAAAAGTGTTAAGATTGAAACGTTTATTTATACCACAATATTTCATTGTCAAAATAATTAGAATAATTTTAATTCTAACCTATTTAAAAATCAGGTTTAAATAATAATTGATGAACATCGATCAAAATTATTATCAAAGCAGCTTAACTTGTTTACCCGTACTTTATTATTATCTCATTAATCACAATTACTATGTATTGTTTAATGCTTACAATTAATATAGCAAAGAGGTGTTAATCATGAAAAATTAACTACAAAGTTACAATAATAAAAACTTAATTACCTGACACTTAACGTTTTTTAAATACGTTTTGAACAGCCCTCGTATAAATCTTAAAAACAGTTGCGGCGATTTCGCAAAAGTTAAATCTTGGGTGTCTAATGATCGAATATGCTATGCAAATATATGGTTAGAATATTAGCAATCAAATAATATATTGCATAACGTAAAAGTTATGTTTACAAAATAAATAATTTTCACTTTTTCAGATTAAGGGGTCTCTAATTAAATAAAGCAATGCACATTTTATTTAATGAGGAAATTGTATTTGCAAATCTGATAATAATAATTATAGGTTAGTCAAATCAATAACTTTAAATTTAAATGATTGGTTTTCGGAATTTTATAATTTCTGCAATAATTATGGTCTGCATTGTGCAAATAAGAAAAGTACTACCTACCAAAATATATGTATGTTAACAATTTTAATTACTAGTTTTAAGAGTTAAATAAACTTGCGTTGGCTTTCCAATTTAAAGCTGACCAGAATATTAATTTCAAAAATTTGGAACAAATTTTATGCACTTATTTTGCAATAAAAATTTGGATTAATCGACCAGAAAATAAGTAGTAAATTATAATCTAATTGCCACCTGAAGATTTTTACATTAATTTGTGTTAATTTATCTTGTTAATTAATAACAAATCAATTTGCTCGAGTCGCAATGTTGATTGGTGTTACTGCAGTTAAGAATTTTTTATAATTTTATTTATAAGTACCTGAAGCACAGGTGGAAGTCAAGTTTATATTAGGTAAAAAATTAGAGTGGGAAGTTGTAAACCTTATAAGAGGCGACGACTTTGGACAAAACAGAAGCATACGACATTACAAAAAATCTCTTAATTAATATAATGCAGGAAGTTCATGTCTAGGAAAGCCTTCCATACTTGCAATAAATTAATTACTAATTCTGTTAATGATACTGGATATTTGTGCATGTATAGGTGTAATGAATGGTTACATATTCGATTTTCACTTGCTGCCAAATTATTTGTGCCGTACTTCGGATTCAGTAGTAAACAACTACTGAATTATTCTGGGTGTAGGTTTGGTACATTGTATAAACAACAACAAAAAAATAACTGACAAAATTTTAATTTTAATTAATGACCAAAAGAACCGATATTGATGGCAAAAATTTTTATAATAAACAAACTAAAACATATTATTAAAATAATGAATTTTAACTGTTAAGCAAAGAATACATAGTACTTACATAGAAAAAATAGAAAAACATAAAAAATTTTATCAGTTTTTATAACGTAAATATTTTTAAAATTCACTTTCTTGTTTATTCAAATACCTGTTAAATTTGAATTATTGTCGTTTTTATTGTTTCTTAAATATTATTTTTCTATGTAAGTATGTATTCTTTACTTAACAGTTAAAATTCATTATTTTAATAATATGTTATAGTTTGTTTATTTTAACATTACAAACTACTAACTACCACATTATAGACTTAAAACTTCATTTTTAGGTTAATTTTCTATTAAAGATTTTTATGACCCGAGTGACAAGAATATTTTAAAATTGCACTGACCATTATGGGACGAACCAGCAAAAATCAATAGATAGTTTTTAGACTATTGATCAATTAAATCAATGATACATAGTATTTAATAATTGCTATGCCACCGGTGAAGAGCCGACTACAGTACTAAATTTGCGTGTATACATTATCTTGTAGTAAATAGTAGTATCTTAAACATCTATAAATTTTGCACGTTATAAAATACTTTTATATTATTATTTTTACGTAATATACAATATTATATATTTACTAAGTTAAACTATGTAGGTACTCATATGATAATATACATAAATACCTACACAAATATGATTATTATACGTAAGAGTGTAGTTTATTAAGTTTTAATTATTAATAAATTATTTTAACGGGATTATTTCTAACAACTTAGCAAAAATGTGTTAATTAAAAAATAACGATTAATCTACAATGTCATATTAAATAAAAATTAATCGAGTAAGGAAGGTATGTTGTACTTAGCACGGAAAGTTTATTTATATAATTATAAAAATTTTATCGGTTATTAATATTATTAAAGTGTATTATTAATTCTAACTTAAAAATATAAAAATATTTGAAATAGAGATTATTATCTGTAGAATACAACTTAAGAAACACTTATCTAATTGTCTCACTTAGTACCAATGCTGGTACAAATTAAGACAACGTTAGATTTAAATATTATGAATGTTTAATTGTTATATAAAACTCAAACAACCGCTCTTGACACGCTGTTGCTATACTACACGTGACTTCTTAAAAAAGAAGTTTTGCTGACTTCACCGATTACGGCTTAATTAAAAGTTCGAGCTGGCTTAATAAATACTCAACATAGCTATACAAAACGTCATAAATATAATTTGTGACGATTGTTCATTGATATTGATAATGATCATGACCGAAACCAATACGAAGATATTATCAGTTAATTTTTATAATTTAAATAATTGTATACCAGCATAGACTATTATTCCAGAAATTAAAGTGAATTTATATTGGTTTAGTAACAATACAATAGTATCTATACTAAAAAAACAAAAATTTCGCAGATGTATATACAGCAGAATACCGCAGAAAATCAGGTAGCAATTTAATTTGTATGTAAAAAATGTATATCAACTAGGTTCGTAAATAAACCGTTAGCTTGAAATCAGTTATTATTACGTGAATGCCAATAACTTCTATAAAAGTTAACATAATATTTTAATGTTTCCATGCCCACTTGAAAACAAATATGCAAATTACTTAAAACCTCAAGATTGAATCGTTAGCAATAATAAAGTTTAACGAATCCTACATGATATGTAATTTGAAAGATAAGATGTTTGTGGTTTTCGCGTTTCGTAAATTTGTGATCTTATTTATATTCCTAGTTTTGTTTTACATAATTTTTTTGTAGTGGGTTTCATAGTTTCATAAACATAGACAACTATCAAATTTCAGAGAAAGAAAAATCATATTCATAAGTCTCAATCGTAACCACAAAACTAACTTTATTTAAAGCTGTTCGAATTGCAATTTTGAATGTCAAAATTTTTTTTTATTTTATAATCATTGTCTCTAAGGTAAAAACAATTATTATTAGTACTATGTGTTTTACTCTAGAAAGATTATAAATTATTGCAATATAATCAATTAAATCGAATGCAATGCATAAGGTGATTAATTTGGCCAAGGTCAAAAAGACTTACCAATTATACTAATCAATATTATCTAGGCGATATTAGTTCAAAAAAATATTATTTCCTTATTATTTTTAGGGTTGACAATATCTGCAAAACAATAGAACCATAGCCGCCCATTTAGTAATTTACTGACTATTTAAGCCTAATGATTTTATTCTGATCCTTTATAATATTAAATATTTAGACTGTTTAGGATTTCAAGAAAAAAAACTACAACTTTAACGTATTTTATTTTTAAAACAATCCAAGGTTTCTATTTTATTTTATTCCATTTATAATTTATAATAGCAGTAATGTGTTAATATTATAAATTTATATTATAATTTATTATAATATATTATGTAATATGTGTATTTTACATAAAAAAATAATTTTTATTATTTTTATTATAATATTTAACTAATTGAATACCCGACTTCGCACGAAGCGGTTTTATTAAAATGCTAGATTTTCTAATTGCGTACAATCGTCCCCTTTTCTCCAATTTAAAAATTTTTGTTTTAATTTATTAAAATTATTATTAATTAAATTTTTGAATTAAAATTTTTGTTAAAAATGAGGTTGTCAATGAAGGTGGGAGAGTAGGGGCTCTTTTGTCATAAATGGCCTACGCTAAATATGTTTAATTTTGCTCTGCTGATTTTGTAGAAATAAGTTTTGTATTTTTCTAAAAATTAAAAAGTGATTTCTTTTGAATAGTTGTTTTATTTAAAATTGAAAGTAAGTGAGAAGATGAGATTTGAAGAGAATTTGATGTTTTGATGATTGTTTTGAAACGATAGCTCTATAGTTGAGATTTTGGAAGATTAAAGAAATTATTTAAAATAATTGGAAATATTTACATCACAATATAGATAAATGATAATAATATTAAAATTTCGATGTGTTATGAGATGTATGATAATTGGGGATCTGTCAGAAAATCGGACTCACGATTTTTAAAATTTCATCTACACACTAAGAAAGAGGACACTTTTCTAAGCATACTAGAACAAAAATTTTGTAGGATAATGCAAAAGTTTTCGAAAAAATCGATTTTAAAAATGTAAAATTTACATGTATTTTAGATACACCTTTTAACACGGCTGCATGATTAGCCGTGTTGAGTAAGGCTGAGTTCGGCGCTCTCCGGGCCTGTTTTATTTTTTCACCTTACTAATAACAATTTAAAAATATCCCTGAAGAACGACAGAACTCGCCAAGGGTGGAACTCGAAGACATAGAACTCGTCCGGGTGTCGACCGCGACTGACAACAACATTAAGAGTACTATATCAAAGTACTCGTACCGTCAACAAAATGAAGAGCAGGGAAATCAACGTGCGACTTACCGTCACACATCGGGGTGTATCCATATTACATCTCCCTGCTTTTCGTAATTTTAAAATGCTGTTATTTCGACTACTATTGCATAATCCTAAAAAAATTTTGTCGTGGGTCCGATTTTCTGATAGTAACCGACAATTACGATAAATGTCATGATAACTGATAAGAACTCGATTGAAGTGCAATTCGATTGGTGTGGAACTTCATTGATGTGCAATTTGATCGCTTGCCATATATTGTAATGCCCCGGACTTGTCAATCTTATAAAAATTTTCTTGATTCCAAAAATTAATTCAAATTCTGCTGGGCATTCATTTTTTTGTAGCAAGAGGCTCTTCGATGTTTAAAATTTGTAAAATTGTATAAATTTAATGCTCACTTTTGTTTGTTTGCGTGTGTGGTATTGGAGCCCACCTGGCATCCCAGCTGTCTCAAATTCGTTGCTATGCAGTTTTTTTGCATTGACTAAAATTTCACATTCTTCCAATTTCCAATTTTTTTCACTTCACTTTAATTATTAATGAAATAAAAATAAACAAAACTCAAATCAACTTAATTTATTTATTTGTTTTTTTAAAAACCAATATTAATTATATCGGGGATGGCGTTTCATCCGTTTGACCTTTAGACGCCACGGCCGTAGCCTGTCTGTTCTTGCATCGACCCGCTGATCGCACTCCCACCAGTCTTCTCCCACCTTTTATTTACATTTTAATTTTACAAATTTTGTACAGTGTGTTTAATAAATAATGAAACAAACTCAAACTTTAAAATAACTTTACAAAACAACAAAATTAATGTTTTTGCATTTCGAAACACGACAATATATTATATTGATATGAACTTTTTAATCCAATAAAATTTTTATAAATTTTATAAATAGGTAAATATTTTCAATTTTATTAATATTAAAATTGGTCTCGTCGAATACTTCATAATGCTGACTATAATATTTCAGCACCCATATGAAATATAATTTTATTTTCTTGCACTCTTTTGAAATTTGTGACAGTTTTAAAACTTTTATTGCGTTATAAACTAGTTAATTCGCACCGTGAGTTTAAAACCCAAGTAAGTGCAAAATTTCTTTTTTAGGAATTTTAAGATGCAAAAAAGAAGGATCTAATTTCACTGTGTTTATCAAAAGTTATTCCTGAAGTACATCACAGTTTTTATCAAAACTAATGTATTTTTGTTTTGTTTTTAATTTACTTTATTTTATAGTTATTTTCAATAAAATTAATTACCAACTTTAATAAATTTTTTTATATCCTGAACGTGTAAAACCACTACAACTGCTAAATCTTCTAATTGATGTGATAGTAAAATAAATTTATTTTATATAGAGTATTTATCAGACTGAACGCAAATAATATACACATTTTACCCCCCATTATCTCCAAACTGTGATGTTTGTACTTACATGGGTTTTACACTCACGGTGCGAATTATTGACTTATTAAATTATTATGTGTTTATTTGTTATCTTTGCTTTCTTTTTAAGATTTTTTTTTTATTTCAGCACATATTTGTTTTAGTTTCAGCCTTTTTTTTAACTTTTAATTCATCTGTTACCTAACTTTTTCTTCCAAATTTAAATAAAACAATTTATGGGATCTGTCAGTCTATTTCCAACACGAAATGAAAAATTTCCTATGCACTATTGGAAAGAGGGCATATTTATATAAGCATATTAAAATAAAAATTTTTGCGGATTATCCATTAGTTTTCGAAAAAATCGAATTTAAAAATCAAAAATTTTAGATAGAGAAATGTTCGCTTTAACATGAAACCACGATAGGCCGTGAGTTTCTTTGTCTCAACAGTTTGTCAAAACAGACTTCCCACGGCCTGTGTTTTGACAAATACAACGAATTTTAAAATATTTTTGTTAAATGACAGAACTCGCCAACGGCGGAATTCGAAGCCATAAAACTCGTCCGGGTGTCAACCGCAACTACGTAGCGTAGCGTAGCAGAATGGTGAGTTCTTCATCTGGTGAGTGAGTAACAGGCGTTGGAAATCTTGGATTAAGATATACGTTGACGCGGGTTAGGCCGCGTCGATCTGAGTGGCGACCGCAACTAACAGCGAACATAATGAGTATATCAAAGCACACGTACCGTTAACAGAAAAAAGAGCAGCGAGCTTGACGTGCGAGTTACCGTCGCGCGACTCGTGGCATTGGGGTGTATCGTATTACAACTACCTGCTTTTAGTAACTTTAAAATGCTGTTTTTACGAAAACCAATACGTAATTCGCAAAAATTTTTGTTCCATTATGATTAGAAAATTATCTTCTTTCCAATAGTGAATAGTAAAAAGTTCAAATAGAGATGAAAATTAACTGACAGTAGCCCAATTTATTATCAAGTTTTCTTTTATTTTTTACAATTATCATAATTTTTATATAGAGCAGCTCAATAACACGAATCTGGGACTGTCGTCATATTTGCAAGACAAAACAAAAAATTCTATTCTATTTGAATCTATTCTATAAAAAACTATTTTTTACAAAAATATTACGAAAAATTATTTGCGCTCTTTTTATTATATAAAAATACACGACAATATGTACATATTGGTTGGTAAAAATAATTGACCAATCACAACTTTTTGCTGAAATTTTGCAGGCGCTTATGCCACTTGTTCAACCGTAGACGACTAACACGCGTTAACTAGCCTTGGGGGTATAAAATTTGTTAAAAATCAATCTACCGTGAGTCTCATACTCGGTTTCCGGCAACTTCCACTCGAACATGTTTTGAAGTAAAAAAATTAAGAAATTAATTACAACCGTAAATTTCACATAATGTACAAATTATTTAATTCCTTTTCCGAATAAAAAATCAACTCTGATTCTACATGGTTTAGAGTAACTTGAAATCTTCTAATCTAAGAGGTGAGATACCTAATCGTAAAATAATTTCACATCGTAAAAAAATCTGAAATGATAGTAGTATCATTTTTTTTGTCAGAATCCTATTACTATTTTTAAATTTTATAAAAATTCAAACATTATTTAAATTGTTGCGAATTTTAAGATATTATCTCGGTAATCTACCGAAGTGATATCTTTTACAGCAATGGGTAATAGATTCTTATAATCTAACTTACTATTTAGGAAAAATATAATAAATTTTTCATAAGTAAAAAAAGCAACCTAGGTAATTTTGGATGGTAGAATGTGAATTGTATGTAAATCGCATCATTTCAAAATCTACTATTGATCACTCACAGTACTGGTTTGATGTGTTATCTCGTCTAGTGACAGTGTTGAAATTTCAAGTTTAATTCACCGACCAAATAAGATTTCTAAATATTGGTCTTGAGGTAACACGAGGTTAAAAACTGTCTTTTAGTCTGGGTGTGTTTGAATGTCGTAAAAATGCAATATTTCTTACGGCTTAGTTAACTGGCGCTTCTTTAACCAATGTATCAGTGCATATTGAAGTTGACTACACGATTTTTAATTATTCCTAACATGTCGATGTCTTTTGCATAATATAGTGCTACCACCTTTTTTCTGTAACAGTACTAATCTCTTAATAGCTTTTTAATAATTTAATATTTGTTTTTGTAGATAACGCCAAGTTAATTTATGTTAACGTGTTTTTCATTTCAGTATTTACTTCCTTTTATGTTTTTATAATATGCAAAGTATGTTGATATTAAATCAAGTGACGCCCTCATTAATTTATAATTACGTTTAGTTGTTCATTAATCAACTGTGGGAATTTTGTTTTTATCGCTAGGTTAAAATTTAAACTTTACTAGACAACCAATTTGTTTTATGCATTCGGCAGCAAAAAAGTTTAAGTTTATCGGCAATCGCAAAATTTTATTTTTCCGGCTTTTCTGAATATTTAAACGACGACAAAGGACACGATTATTAATTTTTTGCATTGAATTATTTGATATGCCAATCAGTATTTAATAATCTCACACAGAGATCTTAAATGAATATTTGATAAATGTTCATTATTTTTTTTTTGTTAATTAATTGACTTTGATATGTATAAAAATAGAAGCTATTTAACGTTCGACAAAAGCAAAAAGCGAATACCTTATTGGTAAAGCAATTTGGTTAAAAACCTGACTAATACCTCCAATATAAAAGGCAGATAATGTCAACATGTTACCAGTTACGCGGCCGTATTAGTTAATTTTTTAAATTTATAATACCGAACATTTATAATTTTTTCTCGGGTTTTAAATTATTTCTTTAGATTAAAATTTTAACCTAATCGGTAGTCATTTTAAGTGGAATTTTTAGTTATCAGGAAGAATTTATCGTAATACAAAATGACGATTTCTTAAAATACAGAAGACGTTAAGCTAAACTGTATAATTTACTATAATAAAACTTAATGTTATAAAAGAAAAAAATAATAATAAATGCTTGCTGAAACCATTAAATAATAACTTAGCGGCCGAGAAAATTTTCTCTCAGAAAAACTTGGTAGGTGATGTAGTACAATAATTTATTGTGAAAGCTTAGAGCAAAATTGTAATGTAGAAAATGCAGACGAAATTGGTATTTATTAGTTAAATGTACACCTTGTGATGGCTTATATATAGGACGAGAGATTCAAATTTACATTCAACTAAAAGTATTATCCTGCCGTTTGCATTAAAATTCTAGGCCATAGCTCTTCGTATCCGTGCGAAATGCTTTGCCGCATTAGAGATAAGGAAAAGATTTTATACATCATTAGTGTCGCAAGCAGTGGGTATTTTAAAGTTGTCGAAGAAGTAATGTTCTTAAAATGTTACATAAAGTTCATGTTTTCTATGGTTTCTAGCATGCACTTGCTAATATTTACTTGGGTACGTTATTATTATCGTCAGATTTCTGTGTAGATTTTTATTTATTCCTATTTATTTTCTATGAATATTTTATGTTAATGAAAAGTGTCACTAGCAATGATCATCAAAGCACCGCCTAACTGTAATTTACATATTGTCATTATATCTTTGTAGTTATCAGTGTTTCTCAATCTGCACATCAGAGAAATAGCGCAGAAAAAATTGGTTACTCTTGTGTTGAAGTCGCCAGTGTGGTCGTGATGTTAAATTATGGACCTTCCTAGTTGTAGATAAGGTTTGGCATGTTATGATTAGATTTTTGTATACAATTTCTACAATGTAATGATCACGTTATAATAAACATGGAGCGAATACCACTGGTTTAACATGCTGTACCGTCGTATTATCTGTAATGCAAAAACCAAGTGCCCTAAAGCTATTCATTTACGCTATGATTAACCAGTAAATTGATGTATTTTTAGCACAAATATATAAAATGCTAAATACAAGTGCAATTTTAATAAACGTAGTTGCAGTAGAGGGGTTGGCGAGTGTGACAGAGTAGTGCGGTTGGGTGGTCATAGCAGTTTTGCCAAGTGTTACACTTAATAAAGATAACAAATTAAATTAGAATAAACTTGACCAAATAGCTATAAATAATATATTTAAATTATTTAATTTCAGGTTTCAATAATTAAATAAATAAAAATGTGTGTTACAATTTCGTTACAACACACTGTTTAATTTAACATAGATACGCTATGTCGTTATGTCACCCATTCATTCAAAAAGTGTCGATATTTATCTTCTTGGGCGTATAAAAATAATTTTTTGATTCATAATATATTGGCATTTTTTATCATTTTTCAGTATCTATTTAACAAGAATAAAATTAAAATGTAAATTATATACTTACATTTTTTATCACAACTCTATAAAAGGCGACAGTCTGTGCAGTTTATACCTTAAGGAAATATTTTTAAATTGCCTAAATTTTTATTATTGATAAATGACGAGATTGTAACTTTAATAATAGTTTATTAAATTTAAAACAGTTGCTTTTGATACAAATCATACTCTAATGATATGTTTATGTAAGTAAATCAACAATATTTAGCATGGAAATGTTTCTATTAATATGTAATCAATTGTATTATTATAAAAAAGCTAAGCAATTTTTATTTACATAATAAGTAAGTAGTATTTAAAATTTTTATTTTATGACTACAGATTTTTAAATTATTTCTCTAAAATTGATTTTAATGGTTTTCATTACAGCGCCAATTTCCATTCTTTTAAAATAAATTATGCTCTGTGTGACTCAAACGATGGGTTAGCATACGAACCTTAATTGAAATGCAAATTAAATTGTATCGACAAACTGTCCTACACAAAAGCATGGTTTTCTAATCTAGTACAAATTTTATTAAATTATTACGCAAATTTTATTTATAACTTCTATAATTTATCGATATACAATTGTGTAACGTAATATCTCATTCGTCAACCAGGTTTTCACTGCGAAAACTTTCGATGTGATTATTTTATACTTACTTGGCGATTACTTATTGAATTATGCAATGTTTTACATTTTATTTTTACAAATATGATTTACTTACTGAGAAAACTTTAATCTTGCATTAAACTTATACAGGTAGGTACTAAAAAATTAAAATATGATTGGTTTCAATTTTTGCTACAAATAATATTGTATGACACGAATTATAAAATACGGAAATAAAACTCCGTAAAATAAATTTATCGATTATTGCTGCAATATTAATCACAATAGATTGATAAATAAATTTGAATAACTTAGCATTATATTGATGGATTGCAACCGACTCACCCACAGTTTTCCCGATAGATAGTTTTCCTAATTTATTACCTTAATAATCATGTCTGTGATGGAGTCTTATTATAATTGTTGAAGTATGTAACATATACGTAATGAGTTTTTGCCAAGACAAGGTTGTCTTATTATTTCTTAAAATATTGGTTTAAAATGCCAATATTTTTCAAAATTTCGGGTGGCAAACTGAATGGTAAAATTTTTCTGTACACCGAAAATGATTTTTAAACATCACGAGCATATTATTTAAACATAGAAACGCCAATGCCAAGTACTTCCGATCGAATAATACATAATTGACTGGATTAATAATACGTTACTGATTTTGATTGATATAAAATTTAATAACAGGCGTAAATTAATAATAATTTTTGTTTTATACAGTTCAAACATGAAGTATAAATTAAAATCAAAAATGAATTCAGTTCAAGTTCACAAGAGGGGGGGGGGGCGAGAGTAATTAAATAATTTTCGATAAAAATTAAGATATAGGTACTTCTCAAATTTAAAAAGTTCAGTATATTTTACAGTTATGTTTTTGAGTCAGGAGATGGGTAGTTATCCCTAGAAATTTTGCATGGATGAAATACCCGAAAATACAATCCCTAATGATAATAAGATTTCGATTTCAGAATTGTCAAAATGTTGTTATATTTTGATTTTACCAATAACTACATTAAAATGAGCGTTGCTGATTCGCATTGAAATTATCAGATTCCAACATTTGATGTTAGAATACATTGATTTTACGAAATTGCTTAAACTGTAAAATTCAATAAACTCTAAAACATAAGTAACGACTTAAAAATATAGGAATAATCATAAGAAAAAATTCGGAATGAGATATTTTGCTGTAGTTGTTTCGTTATCGTCAAATGTAAGATTTTCTAATTAAAATGTAAAGGATTTCTAGGGTTTTCTAAAAGGTAGGAATCTATCTAAAAAAATTATATACATACATTATACTGAGATGCAATTTTTTTTTAATTTTTAAGCCCCACGTCTGGGCGCCATTTAATGAGATGACCCAAGCTATACAAATTTATCATTTTCGCTCAATCCAAAAATCACTCCTTGCTCGGATACATCCAATATTAAAAAAAAGCTATGAGACTCTTGTATTTGGTTTTTAAATTTTTTAACGTTTTAAGTTGGTTTCAATTTTTAATTTCAAAAATGTAATAAAATCGTTGCTTTGTTAAAATTTTTACCTTATGGTATTGCAAACGCACGTGTGCGTCTTGCAGCTGTTGTCCGCGTCTGGTTAACAAATTCGTTGTATTATTTTTATTACACAATTATACAAATGACTTCTAATTTTCAAACAATCATCACATGCATAATTTAATTAAAACAAAAACAACTTTAATTAAAATTAAATCACTTTTTATTTTTAAAACAATCACAAATCGAATTTTAAAACTTAGACGGGAATGAACATTCATCTCGCCTTTAGCTAACGCAAAAAGCGTCTGCCTTATTTGACTTCTACAACCTTAGTGACTTTCTTCACGCCACTCCCACTCTTCAAACTTAAAATCTAATGTACAGAGTATTTACAAATTTACAGTCAACAATAATTAAAACAAAACTTCAAAATAATTTTACAAACAAATAAAATTAACGTATTTAGCGTTTCAAAACATGAAAATACAGATATATTTCAGTAATATTTTATATTAAAATTAAAAAAATTAACAGTAAAATTAAACAATAAAATTCAAAATATTTTTATTACTCAGAATAGTAACCGTATTGTGTATAGACGACGTTACAAAATCAACTTTTTTAAAGCTTTTACTTATACAGCTTATTACTGTTTTGTACAGAGCCGCCTTAACCACAGGACTAAATGGGCTATAGCCTCGGAACGCAAGCCTTTTTGAAGCGGAAATTTTTATTTTAATCGTTTTTAGCCCTAAAAAAGATAAAAAATTATTTACGATCTTCTTTGAGACAGAGCAAATTAAATAATATGAGTATTTTATATATAATAATAATAATAACTTTATTCGTGAACTCTATTTACAATGAAAAAATAAAAATAAATACAATTCATAAATTTGATGAAGGGGCAAAACAATCAGCAAAGCTGCTTTTAAATTTCACCCAATTTACCCAATTACAGTAAATAACTTATTTAAGAACTTAAGTACGAGTGATATATTAATCAATTTATTAAAGAAAAAGATAGGAAAATAAATATATAAATTAATTTTGTTTTATGTTTACTCTAAAGTTTGTTTCTCTTAAACAAAACATTTTATATTACAAAAATTCTGAGGCCCCATTCCGATAGGAAATTCGTCGTATATCTTAGGACGGCCCTGGTTTTGTATCATATTTAACATCGGAATAGAACAAACATTTATGATTTACTTTAGATAATTTTTATTTAGTAATTTAAAAATTAAAATAATATATTTGGCAACGGTTAAATGATCGACAACGAATCGGCCGACAGCGAAAAGGCCGATGGCGAACTGACGACAGCAAAACGGCGACCTAGACCGGAAAAAATTACAGATTTATATACTTTGGTAACTTATAAACTAAAAAGATCACACACGAGATGATAAAAACGGCATTTTTGTTAACGTTGAAGCATAAGTAAGTCCGGATTCAGAGTAGGTGCCTTTGAAGTTGATGTAATTATTTATCCATTAAGAAAAGTCAATTTAAGTATAAAATATAGTTAATAGACATTTTTCATTATACAGGGTGATTCGCAATTTTTGTTTTGATTTTCAAATTGCGCCGAAATCGTATTCACGCCTAGTTAAATACTTCGTTTGTAGAACCATATTATTAAATCGTAAATGGTTAATTAAAAAATAAAGTCGATTGGTAGGAGAGCTTTCCTATTCAAATAAAATTTTAAAAAGAACCTTTGAAAATAGAAGCCGAATGAAAGGTAATTTGAGGTAACAAAATTTAAATTGATTACGGAATAAATTTGCTCTTTGTATTGACTTACACAAATATTTATTTATATAATTATTGAACCGATTGATTATATCTTTATACGAAAAGAGGAAGAAGATAAACTGGTAGGTCACAATTATTTAACATCTAGTAACACAATCGACACTATTGTATTTCTACACCCACAAGTATTTAGAGTGGGTTTGCGCCATATCAAAATTAATTGCATTTAATTTGCAAAATTAGAATTTTTCAACTCCCAAGTAAAAATAACAAGCAAAGACACGAAATTTTTATTGAACTGATTTATATTGCCTACACACAAAAATGAATTAAATATAATTTAAAAATTTATAATGTTATAGTTGAGAGTGTGTAATATTGCGAAACATTTTCATATCTTTTTTGTTGTTTTATTCTTTCATGTGATTATTTATGTCATTTTTTGCAATATATTTTTATTTTTAAAAATTATGAAAATATAAAAAATCCTGAGATATTCTAACAATTTCCTAAATAAATACACCAAAAAAACAAAATTAGGATCTTTTCTATACGGCGAAAATGAAATAATTATCTATATTTAGAATCGTGCTGTTTATGTGCTTATTTTTTTCTATCAAACAATAATCGACGTTCTTAAATTCAAATAGGATAGGTCATTATCCTTTGATTAATAATAACAACTTGCTTTGGAGCTAATTTGATTAAATTACCAAACTGTTAATATTATTATTTATTAGTTTAACTTTTTTTCAAAATAAAACATGTATAAATAGTAATAATTTAAATGCTAGCAAATTCGTTAAATGCAATTTACATTTTGTAAAGACTTTCAAGGCATTTTTTCAATTAATTACTATAATTATTCATAATTAGACATTTTATTTCATAGTTTTCGTATTGGCTTTATTAGGAACCATTGTACGAACTTCTTTATAAATTAAAAAAAAAGTGTTGGAGTTCTTTATCCAGTTTACACAAAAGAAATGTTTGGACAACTACCAATTTAAAAATAAATAAAGGAACCATACAAGTCCACCAAATACAGAGTTATTTGCAACAAATTACAATAAATTGCTTTGGGTTTTCAATTTAAATATTAAAAACTGTAATTTATGCAACAAACATTATTTAAAATTGTATCTATAAACATTAATTTAGACATTATCAAAAGTTAGTGCCACAAATTGTTAGTTGTATTCTATAACAATAAAATAATAATATTTTTACAACAAATTAAATTTTTTCAGCATGCGAAAGTGTTTAAATAATTACATGCCGCTTACATGTTATGTAATTTGTATATAATTTTAATCGTTTGATCATATCTGACTTAAATGTAATTATACTGGACATACAATTTCAGGTGCCAATGTTTTTTATACAATAAACGGTACCAGAAATTTTAATTCATTATTATAAGGTGGTTAATAAAAGTGTGCTTATAATTTTATTATTGTAATTTATAGTTATTAAAGTTATGATTAAAAATTAATGTGAACTACTAATTTATAGGTTTTTCGGCATATACGGAGCATTCTTGGTCGTTCAAGTGTAGTATTAAATAGCAGTCATAAAACATTAATATTGCAATTAAAAATTACACGGTAAACGATATCTAAAACAGTTGATTGATTCCCGTTCTAAAACTATAATTCTTAAATGAGCAATTAAGCGTTCAGAACTAGGCCGTTACATAATGGGGTGGAATATGTAGCAAGGAATGAAATTATACTCTAAAACAAGCAAAATATAATTCTACAAACATAATATAACATTGTAAAAAATTTATATTTCGAATAAATTTGAATACTCGTAAATCAAAATTTAAATAATTTACTAAGTGAAAATTTTAATTTATTTAAAAAATATTGCTAACATATATTATTGATAAAATATATGAATTATGTATTGTACGTAAATGTTAAATTATACAATTAAAAAAAAACTTAAAAATTTCAAAGGCTATTTTCTATTTGACATAGTATGTACTATGTATGCTCAGGAGCGGTTTTACCTCTAATTTCTAAAGGAGGAATAAAAAAGCATTGAAAAATATAGCGGTGAAAACTCTGATAAAAAATTAACAAGATCTAAAAAATCTAGATTAAGGTAGACAATATGTAGTCAAAAAAGAAAACAAGATCCAGTGAATCTACGCTATATGTACAGGGTTGAGCATGTATTTCAAATATTACATTAGTTTTTTGTAATTAAAATACCAATTTTCTATTTCTGCATATTTTTTACTTGAAATGATAATTTACAATAGATCCAACACATAGCCTATGTTGGTTCTGTTGGGTCCGTTGAAACAAAATCAGTTTTATATGAAAGCAATACTTGTATATCAATTTAATTTTAATTTTTAATTTTTTGTATAAAATACAAATAATATAATTTAGACTGAAATTATAAAATCAAGGTAGACCTATGTTACAATTTAAATTAAATCAAGAAAATGCCAATACAGTCGAGTCGCGAAATAGTGAATTAAATATGTCGAAAACCTTTCACTTTTTCGGAGTTGTTCACTGTTTCGGTATTTACAAAATTATTTTTAAATTAAATTTACAAAATCCTATGTTAGCAATGTAAATTGTTTCTTTTGAATGCTATTTTTACTATATAAAAATCGTTTTTACAGCAATACTTATTAGACATTTTCTTGTCGCTTTCGTTGTCTTCATTTTTGTTCAAAATATACATTTTTCTATTTTGTCACCTCGTTTTCGACCAAGAGTGACTTAAAGCAGACTCGGTAAAACTTTTTAATAAAATTAAAAATGCACAATGGAATTCTTATGGGATTCTCAAAGGATTCCCATTAGATTTTCACCAAGACTGCTTTAATTCACTCTCGGTCGAAAACGGGGCGACGAATAAAAAAATGTATGAAAACAAAAATGAAGGAAATGAAATTATCTACAAAAAATGTCTGCAAAGTATTTTTGTAAATGCAATTTTTATATATTAAAATGAGTTTTAAAAAAGTACAATTTACATTTGTAACAGAGGAGCGTCCGAATACTTTTCCGAGTAAATGTATGTAAATTAAGCAAAGTTGATATTTCAACTTCTTCATTTTCTTCACTCCACTGAATAACATTATTTAAAGATATTAATGCTTGATTTATTGAAATAAGTTTATCATTAAACGTATAAAAAACCTCATCCTCGCCTTTCTTTCCTGGATCAAAATCGATCTGAATTTCCTTCCCTGTATATAATAGTTGAATATTTTCTTCATCGTTTTCAAAATGTCCACCTAATATTTTATATAAAAATATAAAACATAAAAATTTTTAACATATTGTAACCAAAATTAAAACGTTTATTTAATTCTAAAGAGCTAATACAAATATATACATTTACGGTTATAACAATAAAACAATTATTACACTAAGATTAACACTAAAATAAATTACATTACAATTTATTTAACACAAGTCTGGATTTATTTAAACACTCGGTATATCGTTTATCACTTCACTAGTTATTTACACTTCATTTATGTTCACACTTGTAACTTCAAACTTGAACTAACTCGTCACAGGAAAGCATCTGTATTTATACTTAAATGCTACCTTCCAGAAACTTCCATAGGTTTCTATATACTTCTATACATTTCTGTACGTTTCGAGCAGTGTCTAGACGGTGCAAGCAAAGCAATATTTGAATGACTAAAGATGTTATCATGTATGACTCATCATACATGACGTCATAATGACGTCATTAGTTATCAAATATTAACTTATATCAAATGAGTTATCTCATTCTTGGGGAGAAGCCCCTATATATGATGTCATTCAAACTGCACGATTTAGTACACAGTTTGCTGTATCGGGTTACCGCTATTCGTTATATAGGAGTCCCATATACACTCAATGTTAAAATTTTTGTGTTCACAATTTCCGATAGTTCACTATATACGGTATTCACTATTTCTGTAAATAAATATAATGAACAAATGCATGGAAAACAAAACAGTGATAAATGAATAAAATGAAAAACTAACCAATAAATAAAATTCAATAAGGTAGTTGACGACTAAAAATCAATTAAAAATAAGATCTATTTGTATATTAATTTTAAACGATCAAGGTCAAAATTTATTGTCAAATTATAAAATTAAAAGAGTTTTAACAGCGATTGCCTATGCAGACGATCGACAGTTAAGTGTCGAAAGTATTATTGCTGATTCAACCTAACTAAAGAGCTGAGGAAAGAAAACTATGTGGAGGGGAAAGACAATTATTAGAAACTAGCAGGGAAGGCGGCCTCCCGGCCGCCTGACCTACTAATAAGTGATTGACCTGGTTGTTCGGCATTCGGCCTCGCCGGGAGAATATCAATTTGAATTATTCAATTTATTAATTTTTATGTTTTTCAAAAATTTTATCTTTTGGTTTTCGGTTGTGTAAGTATACTATCCCCCTTCTGCCTGTGGTCCGTATTTAATGCATTATTTTTTCTCTAATCCAAACATAGTTTTTTTAGAAAAATAACTTAAAAAATGAAATTTTTAAGTATTTATTTGTGGTATATTTTAGTAGTAAGTATGCAATGTATAAATAATTAAACTAAACAAATGTTAAAATAATAAATTTTAACTGTGCAGTAAAGAATACATACTTACATAGGAACATAATATTTAAAAAACACTAAAAATGACTATAATACACATTTAACAGGTTAAGAATTCTGAAAAATTACGTTACTATAGAAATGATAAAAATTTTTAAAATAAAAAGTATGTAATACGATATAAAGGCCTTTATTTCACAATTAAAAACGTAAGAAGAAAAACGTAAAAATAATGAAAAGTAAGAAAAATATACCAAACAAAGATTGACAAAATTAAAATTCAAGAAATTTATTATATTTAAAATGAATGAGTGTGCTTACCAAATAAAAATTAGGTAGTTTTCTTGTTTATTTAAATATTCTAAGTTCTAACCTATTAAATGTGTATTATTGTTATTTTTAGTCTTTTTTAAATATTATGTTTCTATGTAAATATGTATTCTTTACCGAACAGTTAAAATTTATTATTTTAATATTTGTTTAGTTTAATTATTTATAGTTTTTTTATTTGTTTAAATTCACGAAGTGAATGAGATCGCTCGTGTTCATCCATGTACGAAATATATTTTTGGGAAAGTTTACAAATAAGCTAGTATAGTTTTATTTTTTGTTTTTATATTTTCGTTTACTATTATTTTTTGGATAGAAAAAAAACGAGAAAAAATTTATTTTATGAGTAGAAAGGTGTTCTAAACTATTGTGACTGATTGACTCAGTTTTGGTAGGTTTATAGAAAAGTAAGATAATTGGTATCAATATTAATTTTGATTTCTTTCGTAAATTTAATAATCAGGTTTGAAATATTTTTTTCGAGTATTTCAAGTACTGTATGTAGAATTCCCGTTATGTACCTTCTTACAAATTGCTTATGTCACATTCTATTACATGAATATTATTAATTAATTGACAATAATAATAATATTTATTAATAAATGATGCATAATAATAGTAAATATCAATATTATTGTATATCTACTATAAAACTAAATATCAATATTATTATTCGCATGGCCTTAGAAACGATTTAACACGTTTAATATGTTAAACTTAATAATATGTTTCATTATAGAGAATGAAGGTAGGTTTTTATCTTGTTTTTTGCTTAGTTTGGAAAAAATAGCATAGGTGCATTTAGAGTAAAATAACTTTTTATTTAGAGACGATTGAAGTGTTCGCCTTCGGTTTGCGCTTTAATTTGTGCCTTCGAGCCTCATTTGCATAGTAAAGGAATAATCACTTCCTTTAGTTAGCCTTTTTACGATGGTTTATGAGCTATTTGGCTGGCTAGTTGGTAACAGAAAAATAAATTGTTAATAATATAAACTTAATACATATTTAAACAGCTTTATATTGACGATGTTTTTCCAAAGAATTGGGCGGTGGTCTTTCAGGATATTGTTGTAATCATTTCCTTGTCGGACACTATTTAAATTACGGTCGTTTAGTTAAAATATTTCAAGTAATTAATTTTATTAAGTTTTAGCACTCAAAGTTGATCATGCATTGTATATTATATTTAATTTATTGGTAATTAAATCCATATAATTTTAAGACTGCACATCCTAACCGTTCCTTCTTATTATTTAATTATCTACTTTGCTAGTAGAAAGTACGAAAAATAATTTTGTTTTAAAAATTATGTATGCAAGGCAAAGTATATTATGGAAAAAGAAGCAATGCAGATTATCAGAAAAACATTTGCACGCGCACAAAATTACGTTGAACTGCATCACACGCAACGCACGATATTGTAAATATAGCGTTTGCCTTATTTATTTACCAATAATTCAAGATTATTGTAAACAACATTAGCATGCACAGATATTAAATTGCATACTTAAACTCACCTACTCAAGAACAGCAGCTTGACTACTCTAATTCTTTGATTCACGAACCCACATACAGGCAGGCAGACAGACTTTTGCTAGAATGCATTATTAAATTTAAGACGTAGAAAGAGTCTTCTAACTTTTGTTAGATCTTAATATTAATTACCACATTTATTAGTAGTATTATTGCAAAATGAAATATTTATGTAATAGGTAGGTATATCATCCAGTAATCAATCAACCGATACACTAAAAGTTACATAGGAAGAAATCTTGTCTAACGAATAAGATATTTATCAGTGGGTCAAACGAATTACTTGATAATAAACAAAGAATTGTACTATATTAAGTGTGTTGTAATAACTTCCTAAATAAAGCAATGCAAAGCACGAACCGCAGTATTATTATAATACAACTTTTATGGTGCTGTAAAAGATATATCTAAAGGAAATTGCACTGTGGGAACTTTATTACAGTCGAGAGAGAATCTTTAAAATATTTTAAACACAAAAACAATAAATCCTATTAAATATGCTATTTGTCTTATATAACATGTATTAGCCAGATATATAAAATAACTTAGGCGTTGGGTATTACAATTATCTTTCGATCTTAACACGAAGCATGAATATTTTTATCCGTTCTTGAAGAGTAACATTACTCATGTAAAGTCTATGATCTTTAAGATAATTAATATTTTTAACACGTCGATTTCATTTTTCCAGTTATTTTATTCATTTTTAAATTACTTGACTATCACGTCATGTGTAATCTTCATCTAATGTGTAATTTGTCCATCAGATTGTTAGGTAAACCAACCGTATAAATTATAACTGTTTCAGAAAATTTGTTCGACATTGTAATGTATTTTTTCAATTTTCTTTATTGTACTACCGATTTTCCGTTATGATGATGGTATTAATACAATCGTTAAAGCTTTTATTGTAATTTTGCACTAATTATCGAGGTATGTGTACTCCAATACAAAAGTATGCAATTAAGAATACTCATAAGAACTCCATTATTATTAACACTACACATTAAAACTTACATACTAGAGGACGGTGGTGTAGTTTTTGATCCGGGGCATTGAATCTATTATATTCTATATATATTCAACTAAATCTGTTACATTACAGAAAATGCAAATATACATATAAGTTAACTATTGCACTCAAAAACATAATATTATAGAATATTAAAGTAAAAAATTAATAAAATAATAAAAGATTGTAGTGTTAGCAGTTTGTTTTCGACGTTTGCTACCCCGCGTTCCCTTAACAGAAATGCAGAATTTGTTTAATTATACGCTAGTGTAATTCTTTAAAATCAAAACGTGCATTATATATTTAATTGCATAGCTTAATGAATTAATTATTGTTTATTTATTACAAATTATAGTATTACAAAACAACAACAACAAAAATTCCTTGGGTTAACTATGATTCGAAAATGATCTTCTGTTCTACAACTGTCCTTAGAGAGTTTAACCTCGGATTATAGGTTTAAGTCCTAGTCCGTGGTTCGGATTTCAGAAACGTTTCAAAATATATTTTTAATAATATTGTGCATTTTTAATTAATCATTAGAATTATTTTTCACGAGTTCACGGACATTTAATGCATTTAATTTTAATAACCACGGATATATTAAATAAAACGACAAAACTGAACGATAAAAACCATCAAATGCAACCTCGAAAGTAATTGATGAAATAAAACTGATTAATTTAACATTAAAAAGGACGCAATTAACCTAAATTTAATGAAAATTTTTTATGGATATTGGCAATGGCAAACCACCCGTTGACCAATTGTGAACCCAGCGAACGTGGTTATATGAACAATAAATTAACTTACACTAAAACAAGAAAGAAAATAGTTAAAAATTTAATTTAAGTAATTTTGTTGAACAAAATAAAAAACAAATCATTACAGTCTGCAGGAAAAATAGTTTTTTCTTCCACTTTGTATGTCGAAACCAGCTCATTTGTAATACAGCGTTTCAAAATTTTATTTATCAAACACTTCAAATTTACATTTGCACCGTTACCATAATTATTAATTTTATAAATTAAATAATATTAATGCTCATTATTTTGCATTTATTGTGCAGTACAAAATAGTATTTACATCAAAACAGATTCCACGACACAATCTGAAAAAAAGTTTAAACAAGATTGTTAAATATTTGTTTTATTTGCAGATTGCAAAAATAAAGCAAGTACATTGGACTGCCAGCAATGTTGACTTAATACCTTTGTTGATTACCAAATTTTCTTAAATTTTACACTTGATTATCGTCGTGAATTATCTTGACCAGTTTTTATGTTATAGCTCGACATATTAAAATAATTTAACAATTATCTTGTCAGGACAGACTGGAAAGTAACTTTTTTCAAAAGACTGTATTTTTTGATCTTCTTGAAATATTACATAAAATCACCGTTATTTTCAGTCCTTATACTGAACTGATCATAAAGATTCCCTGCTTATGCCGATGGTTATTGCTAACTTATTACAGTTTTTGCAAAATTATTACGGCATTCCTTGATAAAATATTCAAAAGTTTGTTGATTTTATTTTATTTGGATGTAGTATCTACGATGATAAACAGTATAAGAAAAATACCAAGTGCATCATTAAGCACGTAATTGCTTCTGCAAATATCGGTGCAGGAGCGTGAAATAATACATCGGATGTTAATAATAAGGACGTTAATCAAAGTCAAGAAATGAGAAGCTGCATAAGAAACATGATCGGCAAGATGAAAGAGGTAATCGCAAGTTGTTGAGGATTAAATGTAGGTAATTGTTGTACGCTATTACTTAACATCCTATTAAACTTCACTATGTCTTAATTACAAATTAGGAAGAACTGATCTATTTTGAAAATCGGTTAGGGTTACCTATAATTAAGATTACAAGCTTAAACATGTTAAATAAATTAGAAGATCGATGGCATTGTGGATAAGGTAGCTAAAGTTGATCAAACGTCTTGTCAAATCTAAAAATTGATAGTTCAATGTCACAGCTCTGTATAATTCCAGAAAGATTCGTGCGTTTCCTGGTTGTATCCTCTTTCACCTCGATGCTATTTTACATCTCAACCGAAAAGGAAGTTTTTGTGTAATGTTGTCTACCCATATTTTATCCAAGTACATACAATCAGGATTTGTTCAGTTATATCAATGTCTCGATTTATGTAATTTTATCTAATTTTGTACAGAATTAAAATAAAATTTTGCGAAACTGCATTTAAATGGTGAAATTATTCTAATTTCTTTAAAAACTTAAAATTTCAGAATTATATATTCAATTTATTGTGCACACATAAAAAAACTATTTTTATTTTAAAAGTATGTTTACATAATTTATAAATTCACATTGAAAAATTTTCCACCTAAATGCATTCTTATTGGTGATTTATGAACTACTAAATATTTTAGACTTTCATTTACAATTCAAATTTTTTTGTATTAATCGATAGTGTACGCTATTGGTTATTTATGAAATCAATTTTTAGAAAGCAGTTTGCTGAATTTAAATAATGAATTTTCTTATCTTATTCGCATGTTATTGGAAATTTATGTTTGACATCTTTGACTTCAAATCTTAAAAAGTTGTTATCTCTACTGGTTTCAATTTGGTCGTTTTTGGATATATTTCGAAATCCCTATAAGCAAACATAGGTCAGGTACAAAAAATTTACAGAAAAAATAAAAGAGAAAATATTTTAATTGTTCATTACGTTTTAATCTAATCTGAGGTAAACTACAAAATATATAAAAATAATTTAAACAAGTGCACATTCAAATATGTGGAGAACGAGTTGAGACAGATATAGCAATAAAATTAATTAACAAACACAAATTAAATTACACACTGGCACGTGCTTATCCAACACCGTGACTTTTCATGATTTCCATTAAAAATTCTATGGCAGCATGATTAATTTGATATCTCATTCCCCAATCTTCAATTTCGCCATATATACCTTCGGGATCGTTAGGATTAAATCTTCGAGGTGGATTCTCAGCTTCTGTCGGAGCCGTTCCAGATGTACCGGCTGATTCGGCGTCTGTGGTTGCGGATGTTGAAGTGGTTGCAGATGTTGAAGAGCTTGCAGATGTTGAACTGGCTTCAGTTGTTGAAGCAACTGGTTCAGGTGGGACCGATTCTGTTGAGCTTACAGTACTTGTGACGGATGGTGTAGCAGGACTATCAGTTGGACTATCGGGTTCATCAAGGTTAAGACTTTCAGTCATCTTCCTTTTCTTCTTACCTGGCATTTTATTTGGTTTAATAAAAAAAGGCCACACCAAATAATGGGTTACCACACGCAGGTGCTATATCTACTATGCTAATTATTGCCAAATTTAAATCACTGCAATACTGTGCACCATTAATTATTATTTGCAACACCAAGAAGTAATACCAACTTTTACAATGTGACCAACATGATTGCTTTCCTCTAGATGTTTAAATTTAAAATAAATAAAACTACTTGGTATAACCATAGCATAGTATTAAAAATATTTCTTTCCGCAATGATGATGATCGATGTGGGTACATAATTTTACCAGCAGTAAAGCTGCTGAAAGCAAGCGCGTGTTTAAGAAGACTTCTTTATCATCCGTGCCCGTTCGTTACAAATTTGCTGTATGTAAAATAAAATTTATGAATAGATAAAATTTTGTATGGTAACTAAGAAATTTGGTGTCATATTGGGTTAATAAATCCACGTGTTTATTTAATTTAGCAACATTCGGTGTAATATATTACCTCAAAAAATTAAGTGGTACTTTAAATTGATAAGATGACCGACCAGTTTTCTATTTTAAATCAAATACGAAATTTTTTTAATATAACTAACCAATACACTACTGGAATTTTATTTACATACATTAATTTTGATAATAACGTTTCGGTGTTGCATATTTTAACATTTTACCAAATTGCAAAATTGTTAACCAAAATCAGACAGTTGATTATAATTAAAATAAAAAAAATGGAATCGTTCAATCAGATTAAGTAACTTATTGAAGTCTCGTATACACGAATCGAAATTAAAATCATGAAGCTTTGAGAATTAATTAGAATTAAATGCAAATGAAGCCGTCATGAAGACATAATGCATTTTTTCAAAATGATATCTAGATTAGCTTGAGTTATGGAAATGGTTTTTGTATTATGCATCTTAAGAATAGGCAATTAGATATTTGATTACTGCCTTAACTTACACGTCCAGCCACTTGTCTAATCGATTAAAAAATTATTATTTTAGCAAGTCACTCGATCAATTGTTAAGTCGTGCATTTTCTGGTATTGATAATTCGCATCGAAAGTTTTCAATATATTCGCACAATTATTTGTAATAATCACGGCGCACACAATTCGTGTACAAAAAGCAAATATTTACTTTAATTTACTTCGCAAGTTCTGCAACATAAGTGCTCTGCTCGCAATTAGCCTCAAGTTGTAGTTTTTTATGTGTACGTTTATATTTACAAACATGTATACCATCATCTAAATTAGTAGCGTGTAATATGAACAAAAAATTATTTAAGATTACATAAGGTGCAGCAACTTCTCTTTCCGACCTGGTTTGTCTTTCCTCATCTTCTGAACTTTCTCATATCATTTTCATCTTCCGTACATTTTTTATACTTTAAATTTAACATTAATTTTAATTTTTTCTAGTGAAAGCCTCAAATACCAAACACGAAATCACATCACGGGGCGAATAATTTTTTCTCACATATATTACATTTCGGTATTAAACCAATCATTGCAAGTTTTTAATTTCCTTTTATTTTAAATATGTTTTCCTTTGAATGAAAAACATTCTTGAGCTTTAAATTTAAGCGGTGTATCTTTAGCGTTTTAATTCTTTAGAGGAAAGTCATAATTTTGTAAAAAAAATCTTACAAAGCTTGATGATATAATACTACATTGTAAGTTTTGAAGTCTTTGATGAATCGATTTTGGATTGCTACCTTCATTACTGTACTTATTGCAGTCTTGAATTTCTATTGATTATAAACCACAACCTTATGAAATGGAAGATAATTTTGAAACGATCGTTTAGTGTGATTAGTCTGCGGTTAGCTTTAATAAATCCACTTTCAACAACCATTTTATCAAACAGACGTAACATTAAAATTTTTTTAAACTTATAAGCAAACTGCCCGTTAAAAATAAAACGCATGGTACATCATACCTACACTTACGTGTTCGTGAACCGATAGATTAGCAATATCACGAAATTTGAACATCTCAACAATATTTCAAACATCATGTACTTAAATTATAACTCCTAATCAACTCACACGTTAATTGGAAAATATGACATTTGCAATTTCAACAAGAATTTATATTTCGTAACGTCACGAACGTATAAGTTCGAGAATATGATAATATATGGTTACTGTAATTTTTAATAATTTGAAAATTAATCCAGCATTACACAAAATTTATATAAAACTTGCAAAAATTCATTTTATATGACATGGTCAGCAATTTTTGGTGCAACTCATCTCCACGTTATTAAATAGTTAGATAATTATGATAAGTTAATCATATTTTCAATAATGGAATAAATTATGAAATCATGAACTACATTGTGGGTGCTTTTGCATTCAAGTCGTCACCTGCAATAAATTTACTTTTTGACATATTATGTAAGTGGTCAAATGGGATTCTTCATTGTTAGATGTGGGTGCACAATAAATCCTCAAGCAACCTATGTTAATCTGATTATTTATCCAAAATATTTAGTTTATTACGTACCACAATGCCGTTGAAGAATTGGAAGCCTGAATGTAATGTCAAACAATTTAAAATTACCTTTTCAGATGTACTCAAAATATTATAGTTTTAATATTGGTTTTGAAATTTAAACACTAATAAATCCGCTGATGGCAAGCGCATGTTATGGATTACTTCTTTATCACCAATAAGCAATAACTTATCGGTTCCTGTCCAGCTACAAATATGTTGTATGTAAAATAAAATTTATTAACAGATAAAAATTTCTATGGTAACTAAAGAATTTTGTGTTACACTGGACGAATAAATCTACACGTCTATTTAATTTAGCAGCATTCGGAGTAATATATTATTTTAAAAAACTAAGCAGTATTTTAAATTGATAAGACACGACCAGTTTTGTATTTTAAATAAAACAGGAATTTTCGGATTCCAAAAAGTTTTTATCGAAACTTCTGAAATTTATTCTTCCCACAATGAAGTTTGAATTTGTCAAAAATAACATTTTCAGTTTCACGAAAAGACATCAGTGTTAGGGTTTTACGATAGAAAAAAAAGAGTACCACACTTGATATGCTTTTTCTCGACTAAGAAAAGCGGATCAAACAATTTTTTAAGAAATTTCAAGATCAAACTTTTTTAAATTTTTGTTGTTTATTTTTAACAAATTTTGAAAATAATTGTATTTACTCTTTACTGACTTAATAGGTTAAGTACCGACTTAAGGGTTGTTTTTTTTAACTCTTTATTTTTTTAAATAATTAAAAAAATTTATAAATTTTATATAATAAAGTTCCCGCTTATATGGAAAACCTGAAAATGTCAGGGAATTTAAAACTTGTCAGGGAAAGTCAGAGAATTTAAAATTTTTAGCGTCAATGTCAAGAAAAAACATTTTTGTCAAGGAAATATTTTCAAATAAAATATTTTTAAAGTTTATTTTTGTTAGTTAATTGTTATTTTGTTATTATATTTTTAATATTTTATTTGAAAATATTTTTAAATTTGAAGGTACAGTGGACGCCGCTTATTGGAATCACGGTTAATATTATTTAAAATAGTGTGTTGTTTGTTGACCTTCCATAATTAAATATTGAGAAAATGGTTGAGATTGCGGTCAAATGAAACAATTTAACTGTCCGACGTTTCGAGATCTTTAATGTCTCATTTTCAAGGCTATATATAAACAAACAAACAGAATGAAATTAAAATACAAATAAAGTTAACAATACAGAGAAAAGTTGTACAAAAACATAAAAGCAAAAATAGGGATAAATAACAATGACAAAACCAAAATGAAGGAATACAGAAGAAAAATAATAATTATATAAACAAATGAAAAACAAAAAAATTTAAAATAAAAGTAAAAGAAAATATTGAAAAACTTTTAAGAAAAGTTTCCCGAAACGTCGGACAATTAAATTGTTTCATTTGACCGAAATCTCAACTATTTTCCCAATAGTTAATGTTATTATTCGGGTATTATTATCACTTTCGCGAAGAACGGGCCGAACGAAATACGAAAAAAATTCGGTTTATGTTATCAATTATTTTTCTTAGGATCACTTTCTTTCACTGAAAATAGAGTTAGTTTGCAGTTACCAGCATTTTGTTTTGATTTTGCACACAAACCGGGGAACCACCCAGACATATTCGTTACCCAGACCTGGCTCATGTCAGGTATATTATAGCAGAAAATTACTAGTATGCTGATAATGTACGATTTAATTCAGTTTTATTTTAAAATTTCATAATAAGCGACATAAAAAAATGATATAACATTTCTAGATATTGCCAAAAATTAACCAGCGGAGTGCAGCATTACAATTAAGCATTTCACAACCACTTTTAAGTAAAATTTAAAAAAATTTTTTTGTGTATTGTTATCAATCGGTTATTGTTATAACCCGCGACTCCGCGAGTAATGTGATCACACTAAAAGGAATCCTCTGCTATACTGTTGGGTAACTTCTTAAGTGATTTATTAAAATTCAATTACAACCTGACGATTTTTACTGGGGAGAGGGGGACCATCTAATGAATTTACCACAGGCCTCATATATGGTATAGTTACGCCACTGACTACACTAATTATTAAATTAGTTCTATTGTAAAGTAAATAAATTCCTGTTGGTTACAAATATTTCGGAAAACCTATGAAAATTATTAATTTTAATTTTAAGTCGATTTACATTGTTATTTTTATCGCTGCTGTTAGTCATGGCGTTTTTGTAGTAAGCACGATTTTGGTTTAAACTAAAATGAATATTTTAAAAGTTATTTGTTTAAAATTAAAAATTTTAAATTATTTACGTAAACAAAAGAGAGAAATATTGAAAAAATAAAAATTGCAAAAAATGTAGTTTATCTTAAAAGAGTCGATCCAAGATATGAATAATATAGGTGGCGAGTCGTATGCAAAGTCTAATTTACACCGAGAAACTTTAGATAATTTAAATAGTACTTAATCTTGTAGTAATATTAAATATTCACCACAGAAAAGCGAAATGTTATATAACCAAATAACTACGTCTATTCGATATTACATTTAAGAGTCTACGAGTAGGTAGACTTGGTAACGCACAGGTATGCGAGGTACGGTGAATTTTCTTTAGAAGGAGGTACAATTTTTTGATTTAAGGACTAGACTTGTTTCAGTTCATCGAAGGACTTTTGTAAAATTTATTAAAACTGACGGTGGGGCCATCTGTTTAGTAATATTTAAATTAAAATATGATTTTTTTAAATACCGTTTTTTGGAAACAACATTCATTTATAATATTATTAAAAATTATAGGTGATAAGAGAATCGTCTAATCTATGCTTATTGGTCAAAAACTTTGTAATATTTACCATTATAAGATGAGAAAAAAATAACCTAAATTACCGAGTTTTAAATTATAAAATGTTAAGTAAATAACAAACTAATTTTAATAACTAATAGCAATAATCCTTTGACAATCATCCCTTGTTATGATTTTTTTTCAAATGATTTTTTTTTGCTGCACCTATAAAGGGGTATCGTAGACTTTTAACTCTGTCCACATCTATCTTATTTATGACTTTGCCTGGTTCAGTTTTGGCAACACGCATAACACTTCAATCGCAAAAATTTTGTATTTGTAATACCGTCTAACTTCAAAACAATTTCATTAGTTTACATTTGGAAGTCATCGCTTTAGTACAAATTCCAATATTTTTCTTTAAAAAAACAGACTATAGTTTTTAACAGAATAATACATATTTAACCACTATATTTACTTGTTTTAAAAATTCAACAAATTATTAAGATTCAGATTATTAAATAAAATTAAGAAAGCTAGTGGTGGTATTAAAAAGGACCATAAACAACTGATGACAGAGCTGTAGAAAAGCAGGATGTATTGTAAATTTGGAAAGTGCAAAATTTTGAAAAAGTTGTTTTTTTCTTTATTAGAATATCTAAAAAGGCCTTTTTTATTCTTGAACTTTTAATATTAACAATAATGTAGTTTAATAAAATGCACATTTGAGATGTTAAATTTTGAGAGTTTTTTTTTACCATAGATTAATTACATAGATACTGGAGAGTATTCCATATCCTTCATAGATCCTCAGCTTTCAGAAACTAAAGTTTTGTGAGCATTCTTTATGATTGATTTTATTAAACAAGAATTTTTTTACTTTTTAGAAAAAATGCAACTATATTTGTGGAAGTACCCACCAGGAAGTCTGAGAAATAACCCAGAGTATTTCAGTAATTGTATAAAATACTATTTTAGATAGGAAGATCTTTGAATCCACATTTCTAATCTTTTTCCCCCTAATATAGTTTTTAAAATACCATATAATATTAAAATATTGAAATTTATTTATTACTGTATACATGATGCTTAAAATGCAGGTGTCGTTCAGAATCTATACACTATAAACAAAAAAATTGTAATTATCAGTCTTGACACGAAGTGGAATATAAAATTGATAATAAAAACAGAGAAATTAAAAAATAATTGAAAAAATATCTGACTTTAGAACCACTATGGAAAATGCCATTTACCTAATCTGTATTATTGAGTGCTGAAATATTTAACTAATGCACTGCAAATGAAAATCGTTTTAAAAATTAAATTTTCTTAATTACAGAAGATAAATTTCGACAAAATAAGTGAAGCAATAAGATCAAGGCAACTAAAAATTTTCATGGTCAATTTAGAACAATTTTGCAATAAAAAATTTGATCATAACAATATTAAAATTTAATTGTTATCAAAATTACACTTTTATATTGTTTTCGATCACTGACCATGCTAATTTAACAAATGGATTTTGAAAGTTGTTTAATTTAGCTCAGGAACATTTAAAATTTACAATAAATAAAGTATAGCTATGCGTAACTTTTTTATGTGTGCAAAACAAAGCCTTGATTAATTTAAAACTAAAAAGTTTAATAATTTTTACATGCAATTAATTAATAATATAACACTATAAATTTTTTTTGTTTTATATTTACAACATTTTTTTTTATTACTATTGTTCAAAAATCGCTAACTATTAATATAAATTTCAAATGACCCAAATTTGTGCAAAAAAATTATTATGATATAAATCATAATACCAAATTAATTACGAATATAAAATTTGATACCACTAACGCGTTATGTCATTTTGTAGTTTTTATTGCTTAATAAATTATTACCGTTAGGTAGTTCAAGTTTATCGGAGAAACAATGATAGAATCGCTGATTGAAAATAAAAACAACAAAAGTTACAAGTTTTTTTTGGGTCACTGTGTTTGTTTTAAATAAAGCTCTAGTTATTAAGGCGAAGATTGTGCTTAGGTTTTGAACAATAAAACTTAATTAAAGGGGCTTTTAACAAAAGCTTGACTTACATAAGAAACCTTATCACTTCATCTCATATTAGCAATGAAACAGCAAATTGCATCAAATTTATCAAACTAGAATCTAAATTACAATCGTTGTAAGGCAGAATGATTGAAAAAAAATACAAATATAGTGAAAAGAAAGCTATGAAGGAAGCCTTTACATAATTCGTTCTGTATAGTTACAGTAATGATGTAACAAATATAAAATTGAAGATGCATGTAAACATAATTTATAGTAAATTTTCTTTGTATTGGTTCCCGACAATAATTACAGCAATTGTGTGCGCGAGTTAGTTTGAAATTAATCATAAATTATTGCAATGTATATACGATAGATACAGCGTAAACCATTTATTTTAGAAATTATTGATATATTGATTGAAATCTTGATCCTTGCACTTGGGTTTGTATTTTTACAGGAAAAAAAGTTTGCCGAGATAATTAAATTCAGAAAACACCCAAACGTGTGCTTAAATTAACTGCATAATAATTTAAAAGCAAGGCTAAAAATTTTCCTGTTTTAAAATTCCTTCAGGCTTATTGATTCGAGACTCAGATTATTCAAAAACAAGTTAAGTTTCCAATGCAATTTTGTCTACCCATTATGCTGAACGCTTTAAAATAAGGATAATTGAATTGACCACACACGTTCGTAATTATGAACTCGTTATTACAATTATGTTTTATCCTATGGTGAAATTTGATCACTCAAATTTGCGTTTTATTAAACCATTACCACATAAATGCGGAAACGATTAATCGATCGATTTATAGAGATTTATCTAATTAAAAGAATTTTTTTTTTCATATCTTACTCGATAAATAAGAGATAAAAAGTTAGCATTATAGTAATTAATTATTTATAAGAAGAAAAAAGAATTCTACAACTTCTACGTGCACAACTTCACATTTAATTAAGATTGTTTATTATATCTACCATAATAGTTTACGCACCACTCAGTATGCTTTAAATTAAAAGATGACGTATGGTTTGAACCAAAACAACTTTGATTGTCAAACTGTAAAAGGCGAAATTAATTATGTAAATTGACAATAATTGATGCAATTTATCTAAAACTTAAGTAATATTTCAATTTTTATTAAATCGATAACGCAGTCAAGCTAATAAACTTAAGTGTACATGTCCGAGAGACGTCAACGTTCAAGTAAGCGAGTAACCCGACACGACCAGCAATTTTTAAGCGTCAATGAGCAAATGGGTTGTGGAGGACCTCCTTATTTTTATCAACTTTTTAATTTATTCATGGGTGGTATTTAAACAGCCATAAGGAGCAATATAAGTAATATGCAATTTCATACCGCCACAAAATTTGATTGCTAAAAAAGAACTAATTTAATTGGCAGTTGACAACATTTAGATGCCACTAAATTGGCACGAGAAAAGACGTACCGATTGGTGATACGAAGATGACTTTCTTCTCGATGAGACTTTAATTTAAAAGTCTTAGTTGTTAGTCTTCAATAAAACGCTCAAAAATTGATACGTCGTGATTCATGATGATGGTATATACCACATGACATTGTCATTTGTATTAAATTAACCAATTTGCGGGGTACTTGATCACGCGTAGACACTTGAAACTTAACACAAGTGTTCTCATTTAAAATAATATTGCTCTTGGTTCCTTCTGTGTATTTATTAAATTGCAGAAATAAAAAAAGTTGCTCAAGTCATTCCACCTACTCAACAATAGCATTAGATATTCGATAGAAAGTAGCACACTATCAGTGGCGGCCCTAAGGGGACATCCAAATTTTTTTAGTCACCTTCGCGAAGTATATAAAGAAGGGGTTTTCCATCACATAAAATTATAGATCCGCCACTGTAACAAACTTGGAAATTCTAAATTAAAAAAAATAAACGGTTTAGTGATGTTTGGATAATTTAGCCACAAACATTGCTACAAAATACAATACTGACTGTGGCGAGATTTTTGATTGCACGATAAACCTTCAAGGATTCTGCCATAAACTTGTTTAAATTATTGGGAACAACTAGTCTAAAACGTGTAATTGACTTTGATGCGATTTTAATCAATGATATGTCTACACTTTTAATCTCTTTCTATCTCAATTCGTTAACATACCGGTTTTTACGTGAATTTATCTAGAAGGTTTTTGTTTAAAAATACATTATAAATATAACAATATATTTCATTTTACTACGGATCTATTGTATAACTTTTGTCGGATTGTTATTTTTATTTTATGTATTGGAGTGGTAAAAGTATATTTTAAAGTAGATCAAATTTTGAAATAAAGTTTTTTTTGTGTCTAGGAATATGTCGCTCGTTGTTCCTGTTTTGTATATCTACTTGATTAATGAACCAAGCACAACAATGTATCGATTTGTCAAAATACGGAAGGTAATGCATATTACCCTATTTCGCTAATTGGTCATCTTCTTCAGGTGACTTCCATTAAGTTGGTAGCCAGCATTCGATAATCGGATATGATACTCTAAGAACAATGTAAAGCTGTTATTTTGGGTCAACCGGTTCATGGGTACGTCATCTTAAAAATTTAAATCTTACTTTGTCATAATTAATTCTTTTTCACTATCAAGACCAAACCTCTTATACGCAGCCGTCACCTGATGCGTATGTGCAAAATTTACACAATTACATCTCTGGTGTGGTGTAAAGCTTAAATAGACGGGTTACAAAGCGAGAAACTACCGGTTCAAAGTCTGATCAAAAAATCTAAGCTCGATCTATAAGCTATGTATCTGACAAGGTTGGCATCCCACTAGAATTTTATTTAAGTGTTCATTTTAATATGTTAGGTTTACTTTGAAAAATCCATAATTAAATTTAAAAATTTTGAATTAAAACAATAACTGCTAACCCGTTGATAAAATATTCATTGAATATTACATGTATTTCTTCATGTGAGTAAAATAAATAGGGGTTCTTAAACCCCTTAAAACTTTTTTTTAATAATTATTATCTGATTTCGGGTGCTAAATACAAATTTCTACCTAAATAAAAATAAATTATAGTTTTACAATAGCAAAATTTACAGATACACCAATAATAAACAAACATAGCTAAATTATACATAATTAGAAAATTATTTCATGTACCTTTAATGGAAATGGTGGAACTGTGTTATTTGCTGAAGAATTTCTTTGAAGTTGGAATTAAAATCTGAAACACCAATATTATAAAATGATTGCAAATGATCATCCGATAAATTTGCTCTGTACTTTGATGTTCGTACATATACCTAGGTAGTTCCAAATATAGAAATAAAATAAGCAGCTTGCTTTAAATTTAGAAACTTATTTGCATCTAAAAATTTGTAAAAATCAATCAAGTTTTCTGCTTTGTATTTATTCTTGATTTGATCTTGAGCTTGAAGATTAATAATTTCCGTTTGAAACGTCGGCAACGTTGCAATCAAATGAATTTTGAAAAACCGAATTTTTTTTGAATTCATGTAATGAACAAAAAATCGCTTTTGAAGTTCTTGTTTTAAATCTGCGATGCTTTTACTGCAAATCTAGTTAAAAATTGTTTATCAGTTTCTATTGTCTTCGATTCTTTCTTTTTTCTCCTCTACTCACTAATACAAAGACAGCTCACAGAATCTGTGTATTTATGTACCTTTGCTATTCGCCTACCTTTGTACCAAACAATAGCCGCAAAATAATATATTTACGGCTGTAAATTTAAGTAAAATTTTATGCATTATATTTCTTTAGATATACATTTTTTAAAATCAAAGAAGTTCTTATGAACAAATCAAAATTTTTCAAAAATCTTTAAGGGTCGCATAAATACACCTACCGGGTCGTTGTTTTGATACCTCTGGTCTAATTTAACTTCCGGTTTATATGTAGCTATCCAATGGTTACCTAGAAGTTTAACTATTAAATTGAAATATTTCAAGCTATTTAATAAAACTTAAATACGACATATTATAAAAAATAAGTAAAGCTGTAAGAAGTTGTAAGGGGAAGTACTTAGGGGAGGGGAAAAGTGGTTAAGTAAAAATAAAGAGATTCTCATTGTGTAGAATTGCTTTTTTTCCAAATTTATAAAGAAAATACGAAATTATGTAAACCTCAGCACTAAAGCACTTATTTTCTAAAGATTTAACAGATTTAATTTCGTTTTTTAAAATCCTCATGAAAAACTGGTTTGTTTTACAAATTATTTTAAAATTTATTTTGTTTTCATTTAAAATTGTGTAACATATTGTATATTTAAAATTAGTAAATTATATTATTTTTACGAGGTTGGTAAGAAAATTAACAACAGAGAACAGAGAGAGAAGCGTGGCCTTACGCCAAGGAGCGTAAAGATCGGTAGACCTATTTTGTTCCCAGAATAATATAATTTGATAATCTGTGATAATTTGGAGACTAAAATTGATTTTGTTTAAAATAAAAGAGTTGTTTTAATTAAGTGAAGTGTTGAAATATAAAAAAATTCAAAGATTTTGAAGATTTTAGTAAAATTGTAAGAGGCATTTGTCGAGTTTCAATTGACAAGACAAGCCCCTGGATGCAAATCCGATGGGCACAAACTTTTTATGACCATAAGGTAAACGTTTTAAAATACAACAAATTTATTGACCAGATTTTAATAAATTGAACCGAAAATATTATGGAACTAAAATTGTCTTTAAATTTTAAAAGAAGAGTCTCATGCTCTAAGTATTTGCATGTTACCACGAACTCACAATTAAATTAAAATTTTACATTTAATAAAATTATTACTAAAGGAACATAGTAATATATGCACACAGATCGACGTCTTAAATATAATGGGCGCGAAATTTTAAATTTAGTTAGTTTTTGTTTACTGAAAAAAAAACGATTTGGCAACACGGGTTTGAAAGCGACAGGGAATGACCCTATAATTTGAAGGATTAAAAGTAGGTAGAGAGCCCTTACGTTTTTGACTATCGTGGAAAGAAGGTCGATTTTAGTGCAACGAATGTTTTTTAAAAGTTATTCAATAATTGAATTTAAATTTGTTTAAATATAATAAATTGTAGCTATCGACAAATTAAAAATACGTAAGTTTAAATATTTGATTTATCTTTTCTAAAAGAATATAATACAGGATTACGTTAGAAATGTATGTAATAATTTAACGACCACGAGGTCAAGTAATTTGCTACGAATTTAAAACTATTTTAAAATTACTTCATCTTCAGTTTTAAGATTTAATTTATTGGTTTAAGATTATGATTTATACATTATTATATTTAAACGGGATGGGGCTAATGTAATGAAAGGGATTGATTATTCATATGTGACCTAAGAGGTATCTTTATAATACAAAATATCAGTGGTGATTGGAGATTATTGTGGGCAATACAAAGTAGGGGTATTTGTTTATGATAATTAATATGAAGGCGGATGTTTGCTGTAGAAAAATAGATTGCATTAGATAATTTAATTTAGATGAATTACATAACAGGAAAGAGAACGCTGACTATCTTAAAATGGCCGTTTCAAGATGTCGTCGAAATGTCTGATCACATAGAAGTAGTAACCGCAATCTAGGACCTTCTTTTGTGAGCCAGCAAATTATGTGAGCAAGTTGCTAGATTATTTCGACTATCTCTCAATGAGATAATACCAATAATAATTATTAACTACTGTTAATAATATTAGTTTTCTTTATAATTATTTGCCGTTACATAGTTATTTAGGATAATGGCGCTAGGTTTAAGTATGGACGATTTGATTAGATTTAAGATTGACGAGTTAGATTTAAGTATTGACCAGTTAGAAATTAAGTGGTGACGATCTTAGATTTAAGTCTGACGAGTTAGTAGTTAAGAGCGGACAATTTAGCATCTAAGGGTTTATTATTTAACAGGGAGGACATAATAATTGAAGGTGGTGTTTAAAGATCTTACATAATATAAAATAATTTAATTGATCATCAAAATACATATAGGCACTTCTTTACAAAGTATTATAAAGATTGTGGTTGGTCATTGCAGATGAATAAACAATTACAAATGTTACAATCTGTGGGATTAATTATCGAACAGTTATTAAATCAATTTTCAAACTAAAGTATTCTGAATTAAATGATATCAAGGAGATTAACTTTGCTGGTAAATTGGTTGTTGGACTACCTTTTTCTTTTCGGTTAAATAAATATTTATCGTTAAACCAAATCCTGTGTTTTATTTAATTAGTGTGTACTAATTATTTCTTCAGGTATCACTCAATGGTTACGCCACTGACACATATAAGTTTAGGTGTGAGGTTAGAGAACGAGGTAAACAAGGTAAATACGTTAACATTCAAAGAGCCATCCGCAGATTTAAAAGGACTTGTAAGTGTTACTACAAAGGGGATCACAACGTGCGAGGTTTGTTTGACGATCACAGCTTTGGTTTGGTTTGGAACTTTGATTTGAAAAGGCGGTAATTCAAATTGAAGAACCAAATATTACAATGCTTTGCCCAACATTTCATTAATATGTTTAGTGAAACTTTGTTTGGAGTCAAGGTGTATACTTAAGTGTATACCCAAGTCAGTAATGTTACTAACTCTTTCCAGTATGGTTTCTGAGAGACAATACAAAATGCTACAACTTGTGTGCTTTCGAGTGAAACTCAAAACTTTGCATTTTAAAACTTTTAGTTTCATATTATTTACTTTGCACTATGATTCAAAGCAGCCAAATCCCTACTGATTAACTCATAATCAAAAACCGAGTAAATTTTCCAGAATATCTTGACATCGTCGGCATAAATTAAAACTCTCAATATTTAAAGACATAAACCGTATTATTAATGTATAAAATGAATAATAACGGTCTCAAATGAGAACCCTGCGGCACTCCCGAATTAGCTATAACTTCCATACAATCCCAACTTTTTGAACAGGATTTGATAGATAGGAAGCCAAACACTTAGTTATCGAGTTTTCAATGCCTATGATATTTAATTTAAGTATCAGCCAGTGTACATCAACACGGTCAACGGTCTTCATAAATTCAGTGTAAATGCAGTGGTTCAGGCAGTGGTTCAAAAACGATATTATAAATTTTAAGGTTTCTGTTATGCAGTTATTGGATTTTATTTTAATCAGCAATTTGTCATCATTTTTCAATTCTACTGAAATAATCCCTACATGTTTCTTATTTTTAACAATCTCAGTTTCTCAGTACGAAACAAAAATTTTGAATTATGAAATAAAATTAAGGCTTTTGCCTATATGTTTTTCTTCCTAACTTTTAAATTTGCAAAACTGTCAATTATTTTTGAAGCGTCCAATTTTTTTGCAACCTTATTTTCTATCAAAATAAGAGCAAGAGACGATAATCTTACTTTGCCCATCGAATTACAAAGATAATTTTTTATTAGCTTTATTAATTTTAATTGAAAATGAACATTTTCGCAAATGCAACTTAAAGTGGAATTGTTAAAAACAAGAAACATGCAATTATTATTTCAGTAAAGCTGCTGGATGATGAAAAATTGTTGATTAAAATAAAATCCAATAACTCCATAACAGAAGGATTTTTAGATTTTATTGAATTCTTGAAACATTGCCGGAAGAATAATTGTTACAAAAAAATTGAGTCAGAAACTTCATTAGAATACTTTAAATAAAACTGTTACTCAAGTTGAAACAACACAAAAATGTCCGATGCATTGCTTTAAAACTTGAGAGCTCAATATTTGAAAATTGTCATTAATATTAATTAAATTACTTCTTCTATTCATCTGAGCAATTATTAATATCTAAAGTTTTGAAAGAAACATACACTTTAAACTTTTGTTTATTACTTTCAATTTGAAAATGATTCTTTATCTTATCAAAAAATCGTTTTGGTCTTCTCATTCTTCTTTCTAAAAAGTTTGCTTTTATTTGCCACCGGTTTACCAAATCAATATCCCATTGCCTTAGTTGAAAAGAATTTTAGTACAATTAAAAATATGTTTTTGTCATGTTTGTATCATGACTCACCAAATGTCGACAACAGCCAAAATTTAAATAATGTGAAATAGATTTGAAAATAAAAGAACATTAAAGTACAACCAATGAAAAGAAGACACAAAAAGACAAGAAGAGTTGGTGGTAAAATGATTTTTTTTTTATTGAGGATATTCAGAGAGCAGTAGAAGAAAGAGAAAATAATCGAGCAGACAAAGCTGTTCAAAGGAGTTGAAGATAAAAAGGTCGCGTGTTATTTGTGCGTGATATTTTTTTTGAAGGAAGATAACTTTGGTTTTTTTAACAGAAAAGCTGTGGTCGGCTATTTGCGTGAGTTTTGCTTTTGTTAATATTTGTTTCTATTTTATAAAATTTTTGAGTTTGCAAATAAAAATAAAAATATCCAACCGTTATTTTATTGTTTTGTAACAATTTTCGCATTCGAGAACCTACGTATCCCATAGACGAGATAGAGGCGCGCATAAGGTCGCAGCAGTAAACTATAAAAAAACCCTAAAATATATGCACAAAGGAATTTGAAAATTTAAAAAATTGCAGGTAAGTATAAGTTCAAAGAGATAAGCGGTGCCTAAGTTAGGTAATTATACCGGATATAGGGTACTTATATTGCTGCATTCTATCGACAAATTATAACAATTCTATCATATTGTATTCTTGTATTGAAATTCTACTGTTATAATCTATTACGTTTCCAGGAAAAATATTAAATAAAAAAAAGTGTTTTATTTAATAGTTTACCAAGTTTATGCTTTTTGACGTTTTTCACTGGGAGTTACGGCTCTGCTGCTGATTTTAGATTAAATGTAGATTAAAAATGCTTTTTATAAACTTTTGTTGGCGATTCCAACTTAATGATCAATGCAAGCGCATTGATAAACTTAAAAGTCGACGAGAATTCTTTCACATAGTAGTATGCGGTCAAAGTGTAATTAATTCAACCTGTATTTGTATGTATATCTACATATATTTTAACAATGTAATAATGCTTTAATTGGAACTTCAGCCGCCTATTGCTATTGAGTGTCTCAGGTTAAAACCTTAGGAAAAAAAATTTAAATATTTCTTTGAATTAATCTACCTACTATTCGGTAAAATATAGATTTAATTAAAAATAATTAGATAAAAAAATGCTCCTGATTTATCCTTGCTGTTACTTTTTACACTGTAAAACTTAAATTAAAATGATGGCAATATTTTTCAATAAAAATTCCATCAGAAAGTCGAGAGAATAGAAATAATATTAACAAATGAATGCTAATTATTATATTCCATATTAATTATGTACTAGTGAAATATAATTGCAACTAATTTTATAATCGATATATAATTTATTTAATTAATAAGAATGATACTGTAAATATTCGCAAATTTTTGCATACAATGTGTAATGTAAGCATATTTTATAGTTGATGTCGTGAACCAAATGAACAAAACGTGGTTGTGTAGTTAATCCTTCTGAATTCTGATTAAGGATATTATAAAACAATTTGTAACTTTATGACCATTACATAACATTTTATTTTAAGGATAAAAGATAAAATATATTTGCGGTCGGTAAAATCCATTAACAAAAATTCCTGCTTGAATTCGAACACTTAAAAGTTGAAGAGAAAAACAATAAAGCATATAGAAAAGCCATAACTATAAAAATGTAAATTCCTTCCAGCAGATGTATCTTCTTTTTTATCCTGTCTGTATAGGTATGCTTTATGTAAAATAATCGCGTAAAAGCGAGTTGTTAGGTCACTGGTGAATGGGTTTATGTTTTTCTTTTTAATTTAATTCACATAAAATACATAGCTTGACTGTGGTCATCAAGGACACCCGCCATCGTTTATTTATAATACTAGAAGTGCCGCTACATTACGTCATTACAAATAGTTCAGTTATATATTGAAAAAATATCTTATTGTATTGTTTTATTTTATTACGATTTATTGAGGTTATTGACACTATTTATCAATATAGTTGTCCCATTACAACTAAATCATGTAATGCCAAAATTTAAAAAATTCATGTTACCACTAATAAAATATACAAGAACAATATAACTAAGAAATGATATATTATATTTGTGAACTAAATTCCAGTAGATTATGTACGCCTACAAGACATTAATATGCACGCCTTCAATTTGCAATTATTATTATTGCTTAAAATTTTAAATTAATTAACTTGTAAATTGGTTCAAGTTTAAAATTACCATTCAATAGTGAAAATCACAAGATTATATTACGATAATATTTCCATTAATAATTATTGTCTCCATATACAAAACCTTCCAGGATAAGCAATTTGGTCGAATTTATTGAAAATAAAACAAGTCGATGTCAAATCGGTCACAAAACCTTTTCTCTGCAAAATTACAAAAAAGTAATATCGAGCTGCCAAACGGGTTAACAAGATTTTTCCACGCTAACAAACCTCAACAAAATTAAATTGCTTTTGAATATAACACCTGAATCATCACCATAATATCTCGCGAAAGATCCACATTCGCGTCATAAAAATTGATTTGGTGAAGAGCATATCACGTTCACGATTCGATAAAATAATTAACCTGCTTTATAGAATAATGACTTCCTTTGTTCATCGCTTTAAACGATATTGTAATATTTATTGCTCGCCATAAAATTTAATAATATGCACTAGAAAGCAATAAGCAAAAATTTAGTAGTCCACTTTTTGCCCATCTTAAAGGTACATTGGCGCAGCCATCGTACTCATCTTCCTTCCTTTCAAATTTTAGCAGTAATCATTAAATGTATGGATAATCGAAAATCTAACAGATTTTACTACAGACTCGTTTTTCTAATAATAATCGTAAAACAAACACTTTGCAATGCTACAAGTTTTTACATAATAAATTTTATGGGTGTAATAAAATAAATATTAAGAAGGAATTTGAATAATTATTATCTATAAAGTACAGTTTGGTTATTTTATTATAACTTTTTTACATAATTAACTTTGTTTTAATATGGATGAGCTTTGTTTTATCGTTTCGTTTTAACCATATTCAAGTAAATAAATTATCGATCATTACTATTTATCAAGGTGTTGATGTCAAACAATTTTAATAATTTTGACACTCATTTTTTACAATCAATTTTTTTGTTGGTTTTTTTTTCGAAATAAATCATGCTATATTCAAAAAATTCAAACTTTGAATATTAAAAACTTAATTTATCGCAGTGAAGTGTTTTAATATTAATAAATGTCCTGCGTATAACAAATATCTACTCAAATAGCAGCAAGGTTGTTTTTTTACTTTTTAAATGGCTTCAGTTTATTAATTTCTTTTAAATAAAGCTTGTTTTTTCGGAATCACGTCGTATAGTTAATTTTTTGTACAAAGATATTTTGTATCTAAATTAATAAACAATGCACATAGGTATAAAAACTTGAACAGTGCACAATTCCTTTATATTTTTGTAATCGTTTGCAAGACAATTGTTCTTGTAAATATAACAGGTATATGAAAGAAGTTAAAAAGTGGATTCAGAAAACGAATGGTTAAATTGGTTGTATATACAAGCTATAATTGCAAACATTTTTTATTTTGGATTCATAAATATTTAACTTGTGTAGTCTTTACTTTTGATATACGTTACAAAAACATTACATTTTTTTAAATGGCAATACAACAAAAATTAAGAGTACCTTATATATTATAAAGATAATATAATTATAAAGTCGTATTTTGAAAATGACTTTATAAGAAATAAACGCCGATCAGCAGAGAATAGAGGGTCCGCTAATTTTATTAGATATTTGAGAAATAAAAAGGTGATTTTAGTACAACAGGTTCTGTCATTGGAATTTATAATTAGATTTGAGAGATTTATAAAATATTTGCAAATTTGTCGAAGGAACAACAAAATTGCAAAAATTTTAGCGTTACTATTTTACAAATTTATCGTAGCGAATTTTGGAAACTTTGAAGAGATTGTTGATTGAAGTGAATAATAAAGTTAGCCGGAAAAAGTAAATAAAAAACTTATTTTGAGTATGTATATGTTCTACTAGACATCAGAAAAATTAGTTCAAATAATTCTATTAATAGAGAAGAGGACGCCCGAGGTTGAGATAGCGAGATGAAGTAGCGAATGACCTGACAAAAACGGGCATTAGAGACTGGAGAGTAAAATGTAACAACAGACCCATGTGGAAAAAGATCATTACTACAGCAAAGACGCATAGGGCACTGTAGAAGTGAGGACAAACGAGGATGTAATATTGGAAATTTGAATTTAAATATAATCGGCGCGAATTTTAAATTCTAGTTAATTTAATTTTACACTAAAATTTAGGTTGGTTAAAATAAACCGTTACTAGTTTTATGACATCAGGTCAAGGGTGGTTTTGTAGAACCAGAAAGAGCTCTCTTATATTTTGGCATCAAAGCTGAACGGATGGATTTAGTGAAAACAAGGGTGACAAACTTATTCAGTAATTTAAATTTAAATTTGTTTAAATAGAATCGTAGCCATCGACATAATTAAAATATGTAAGTTTAAAATATTTGATTTATCTTTCTAAAAGAATATAATACAGGATTACGTTAGAAATCCATGTAATAAAATATCAACCATGTGGTCAAGTAAGTTTCCACGCAGTCATGAGTTTAAAACTATTTTAAAATTACTTCATCTTCCGTTTTAAGATTTAATTATTGGTTTCAGATTATGATTTATACATTATTATATTTAAACGGGATGGCTATAATGTAATGAAAGAGATTGATTATTCATATGTGACCTAGGAGGTATCTTTATAATACAAAAGATCGATAATTAGAGATTATTGCAGGAATACGAAGTAGGGGTATTTGTTTAAGATAATTAATATGAAGGCGGTTGTTTGAAGTAGAAAAATATATAGCATTAGATAAATTGCACAACAGGGGGGGGATGCTTAAGATCATAAGATGGCCGTGGCAACATGTCGCAGAAATGACTGATCACTGGAAGTTGTAACCACAATAGGACCTCTTATGTGCCAGCAAGTTCTGTGAACAAGTTGCTTGTTTTTCTTCTCTTTTTTCAAATATCTCTCAATGAGATAACCAATTATGATATTTAAGAACTGTTATTAACAAATATTAACAAAGTTCCTTATGATTATTTGCGGCTACATAATAATTTAAGATGATGACGCTAGTTTTAAGTATGGGCGATTTATTTAGATTTAAGTATTGACCAGCTAGATTTAAGAAATGACTAATTACAAATTAAGAGGACAAACTTAGATTAAGCACTGACGACATATTAATTAAGTGGTGACGATCTTAGATTTAAGGTGACGAGGTAGTAAAGAGCGAGCAATTTAGCATATAAGGGTTTATTATTTAAAGATCTTAAATAATATAAAATAATTTAATTGATCATCGAAGTACATATAGGCGCTTTTTTACAAAGTATTATAAAGATTGTGGTTGGTCATTACATATGAATAAACAATTATAAAACGTTACAGTCAGGGGAATTAATTATCGAACAGTTATTAAATCAAATTTCAAACTAAAGTATTCTGAATTAAATGATATCAAGAAGATTAACTTTGCTGGTAAATTGATTGTTAGATTACTTTTTTTTCTTGGTTAAATAAATATTCATCGTTGAACCAAATTCTGTGTTTTATTTAATTTGTGTGTACTAATCATTCATTCACTCAATGGTTACGCCACTGACACATATAAGTTTAGGTGTGAGGTTAGAGAACGAGGTAAACAAGGTAAATACGTTAACATTCAAAGAGCCATCCGCAGATTTAAAGGAACTTATAAGTGTTACTACGAAGGGATCACAACGTGCGAGGTTTGTTTGACGATCACAGCTTTGGTTTGGTTTAGAACTTGGATTTGCGAAGGCGGTAATTCAAATTAAAGAACTAAAATATTACAAGGACTAATCCACCTCAAAACCGGGATTTGGATAACTTTAAGAGAAGTGGTTATATTCCGTCAGGAATGGCACCTACATTCATTCATTCAATTCTATTACAATACATGTTTTTATTTGTTCATCTTACTTTAATTAGATTTAAGCATTACTCTTGTCATTATTTAGCCGATACGTATTTTAATTTGATTTGTGATATTATTATTAAAAACAATTATATTCCGCGGGAGTAACTTTTGAGCTACTCTTTAAATATGTACAGTGGCGTAACAAGGCAACTACGGGTCTGTGTAGATTACCTACCAGTTAAAAACTAGTTAACAGAAAATCAAGAACTTTAGTCTATAGAAGCAGTATGAATCTAATCATGTACTATAACAAACTGCAATGTGATGTAAATAAAAATCAAAATATACCCTACAGTGTTAAAAGATTTTTTCGGAATCTGTTAAGTGCTAAAGATGACAGTTATTTTTTTATTACCTACTGTATTGCTACCAGACGCGAAATTTTACATTTACGATCCGTTTCATTTTTATCCGTGCCGGCTTCAAGTTCAATTTAATGAAAGCCGAAACAGACAGTAAATATACTTTATATTTTAAATACGTAAAATACATGAAAAATGTGGCGGACACCCTATTCTGAAAATGCGCAGTATACTTTCTGGTTTTAGCGATGTTTTCACTGTTTAGTGCTAAAAATCACAAAAATTTGAATTTGCATAAAATCCTTAAATAATTTTATTATTCTGATCGTGGCAGAGCGGTAACTCCTTTCTTTTATGAAATATTCCAACAGAACTGGTGCATAAAGTAAATGCTTCATTTATAAATACATATCATAATGTAATTTATATTATACGGAGTAGTTGTAAATTAACGAACACAAGCAATTGATATAAAGTTTACAAGAAAATGCAAAGTTACAGTATGTTGAAGTGGTAAGCAAGATAATGCCAAATATGGAAATACGCAGGTATCTGAAAGTAATAATTTAATAGAAGCAATAAAAAGATATAAAATCATAGAAATACAGAAATAGATAAATTACTTTAATTCGCGTTGACAGTTACCAATTACTGGATACCCTAGCTTTGAGCTTGAGGCAAAAAGCTTTCGTAGTCCATTACTTTGCAAATTCTTGCCTGCATTTCTTGTATTTCTGAAATTCATTTGATTTGATTTAATAATATTAAATAACAGAAAAATAAAATGTATTTAACATTCATAATAATTAATTATTCAAAATATATTTTTTACAAAGAAATAATATTGCAATTTAATTTTATTTTTATTACTTTTTTGAATTTTTTGAAGCTTTTTCAAAAACTTCTTTCAATTTTTTTGATAAATATAATGTACCTACGTAGAAAACATTTCAACATTTTATTTTTTACAAAAAGTCGAGTATTTTAAGCAAAGTAGAAAAGTAATCAATCAAAAAATTTAAAAAATAAAAAAATATATAATAAAATAATCAAATAGAAGATTTTAGCATAACAAATATTTTTTATTTTTTGTTTAATAATATATAGAAGATATTTTGTAAATTGTGGGTTAAAATGGCAAATTTAACAGAATTTCTTAGCTCTTTTCAAGAGTTTGGTTGTAAAGTTAAAAGGAACAGAAAAAGGTTGTTCTGAAGACTTTGTAGAGAAACGAAGTAACTATAATGAATTGATTGATTGTCTTTAGTTAAGTTTTTTGCAATTTAGATATTAGAATACTTATGTAGAATACTAGATAGTTAGAATACTTTTAACGTTAAATACTAATTATATTGAATATTTTGTTAAAAATATTTTTACAAATCACAAAACTTAACTTTTCGCTCTTACCTACTGCTTAGCAAGCACAAATTAAATGAAACGATTTAAATATAAATTATGTTAAATACTACTTGTCAAGACAATTTGCTATCTTGGTACCACCCTTGTATAAAGATAAAATGGTATTAAAGCATGTTCAGAGTTGTGTAGTGTAGATTGTAAAGATTTTTGATATAGTACAAATATTTTGCTAATTAAAATTGATTGATTGACTTGATTGCTTTTAAAATAGGTAATAAATTGCCGCAGGCTTACTAAAAATTTCATTTGCATTTATATTGAGCATTTTTGTTGTCTTATTTTATATTCTAAAAAACAACATTGTGTGATTATGATAATTTCCTCTACATACCTATAATAAATAAGTATTATAAATCTCCACCTAATCAAAGGATAATATCCTTTATCGTTACTTCCTGGCGCCACTTAATAATACTATATAGTAGTACTGTTTACTCTTTACTGTGTACTGTCTATATTGAAGCAATATGCGAACTATCGAACTTTAAAAACTCATTTTAGAGAAGTTATACAGACTCTTCTAAAAATTTACAACGAATTTTTTAACGAAAAAATGTTTAAAAAATAATATTAAGTTTAGGAATAGATAAAACTCAAACCAACAGGAAGTCTTTAGAAATGCAACATGATTAATTAACTTCAATTTTATTGTTACTAATTTGAATTTTTATTTTCATTTTATCCGGAAAAAGTCTCCGTGTAGAAATGTTTCATTTCGATAGGAATTCTCTTACTTTTTGGTGAAACAATACTTTAGTTAGTAGTCTTACATAACAATTATTTAATGGAACAAAAATAAGCACGCAATTTTAAATCAGTAAAATAAAAATAAATTGTGCAACAATTTAATTAACTCTGTTTCCGTGACTTCGCGCCGTTTATTTCCCATTATAGAATGTAGGCCGATAATCGATAAAAATTTTAAAACACACTCAACTACTATAATTTACTTTGCAAAATTTTAGAGATCTGTGGAAGAGTGTATATTAAAATTTCTGATAATATTAAAAATTTCTTCCCCTTGCACTGCACGTCTACCTACATACGTTTTCCTGCTTGAGATTTGTTTTCGTAAAATTCTTTCAAATTTCATTAATTCAAGGTTTGTATAAGTAGCAATAAATTAAATTTTATATCATAAAGGGGCTTTAGATATCCCCTGAGCTTAAATAAAAACCTATTTATAAACAAAATTATTAAGTAAACATTATATTTTAGATTAACATAAAAATATTATATTTATATATTGAAAATAATGATATAGCTAACTTAATCAAATAAATTAACATCGGTTTGTATGGTAATCCGGCATTTTTGAATTTTAATTTTATACATTTTTTAAACCAATTAAAAAGCTATAAAATTTTAAATTATGTATTTTTATAAATTCAAAATTTTTTAAACATAACATTACATTTATGTCGAAAAATAATTAGGAGTTTTTGGAATAGATAACACTTAAATTAAGTTATTTATATAACAAAAATTTACATAAATTTAGTTGCAAAATTAATTAAATTGTCATACATCGTGTCAAAAAATTCTACAATGTAATTAAGTTTAATTTACCACTTACAAACAAATTACCACATTATAACAGCTGATAAATTTTCCATAAATTTCGTACAAATTGGTGGTAACCATGGGTGCATATAAATCGAATAATTTTGTGTGGAAAAATTTGAATCAAGAAAAATGCAGATTTTCGAAATTCCAATTATTTATAATTGAATGAAGAAGGAAGAATGAATAATTTTAAAATGATGCCGTTTCATAAATAAACATGAGTTTTGATTTGGTAGTTATTTATCTTCGGCATCAAACGTTAAACTTTTTTTCGTTTCCTGTGAGAAACTGTGGAACCGGTACCCAAATTAAAAAAATAAAAAAAAATAATGCGATGTTTAGTATCAAACTTGTCTAAAGGGCTTGGTTTTTTAATAAAATTTCAACAATAAATTTATATTCATAATTTAAAACACTAAGTGATGCTATTAATAACAATCATAAATTGCATAATGATGTAATTGCACTTTTGTTCGATGAATATTAAATTTACATACTCGGACTCACGTATTTTCATTTGTTGTACAATCCAATTGTTGTCAAAATTGTTAGGATAGGTAACACACAATGAATATAATTTAAAACACACAATATTTTTAATCAATTGCTTAGATGTAATAATAGTATATAATATAATATAAAATAATTGTAATTAAAATTTTTCTAACAGAAACATAGTCGATTATTTGCTTTCTAATCTATAATGTTTAGATGAATATTTTCTGGAATTTCAAGCTTTTAACTTTGCGAAATAAAGCAATTTGCGAACAGAATAATTGTAAAGTGCATAATGCAATGTTTGTAATAGCAGTGCGTCTAGAAGATTAATGTGCAAGACAACCTTCTACTTAAAAAATGAATCACAATCAAGGAAGATGATTAAAATTGTTAGATCAAGGTTTATAAAAGGACTTAACGTATTTAATAGCAATTATGCAATAAATTAAAACAGCGATTATAAAAAAATCGCATTTTTGTAACACTAACTTAAATTTCCGTTATAATCTTTCGAACTAACGTGAAACTTTGCCATATAAGGATTTATTAACAAAAAAATCAATATTTCAAAATAGTAATTAGAGTCTATTCAATTTATTTTAATACCCGAAGCGCAATTAGCTAAACGAAAATTATGTTGATGAAACCGTAAACCTTGGACTTAATTTGCAAAATTTAAAGCTTGAAAAATAATGCTCAAAAATTGATTTTAAATTTTGTTGGATGCACCTAATTTATATTTTTAGATACGAAAATGAATTGCTAAAATTATATTTTCTCAATGAAACGGTAATTACAATTCACTTCTTTTATTGATTTTTTAACCTTGGTCTTCTATTTATCTCTACTTTGCTACTCATCTATCGAGTAATGACAATTAGATTATTTTTTTTTTATTTCAAGAATTTTATATAATAACCAATATCCGGTTTGATTATAGAAAGTTTTTGTTATGCTACTTGAACATTTTTTGTTCTACAAGGGGAAATAATAGCGAAGCTGCGAGGAAATAACTGCAAAATAAGAATAAGGAAGTACGTTAAGGCATCCTATTGTTGGTATTTTTTTTTTCTATTCTTCCGTTCGTGTCGTTCCCTTTTCGAAACAATAATACTTAATAAAGATTATAGGATTTTATAAATCGAAGCAAACGTATAGAATTATTTAAAAAATTTTATACTCCGACTGAAAAGGAAAGTGCTGTTTATGCGTTTGGTTTTGTTTGTGCTTCCATAATTGACCTATAATAAATCAAAAAATATTATTTATATTCTTTTAATTACAAGATGTCCATAAAAGTGCTTCATATATTTATTAATAAATTATTTTATCTCATTCGAATAAACTTGTCGAATCGAAGCGGTAGCTAAGACTCCGTTTTGAACAAGGTTAGTTTTATTGTTACATTTAGTTGTAAGTATCATATTTTATAGGTATAAGTGATTCGGACCCACCCTATACATTTTGGTAAAAATTTATTTTATTAGTTGAGTTGTAAGATTAAAAAATTTGTTAGGTGGGTTTCGATCACAGGAAATGCGAGGCTTTTTTGCCAAGAGAAACCGCACGAGCCAGTTGTGCGTGTTTTTGGCCTTTGAGATATTTTTGATATTTAGTGAGAATTTTATGCAAATATTATTTTGCGAATGATAGTTTTTTATTGATATTGACTTTGTGAATAATTGGAAATTTTTGGTCGGATGTGGCCTCTGAGATTGAATAATTTGTGAGTTATATTTGAATTAATTGTTATTTTTGGATTGCAATTTTTGATTAAAGAAGTTATTTTTTTTGTAAACAAGTATTATTGGAAAATAGTTTTGATTTGGATTTTAATTAAATTTGGATATTGGAATAAAATTCGTAAAAGCACAGTGTGGCGTGAACGATAAAGCGTCGATTTGAATAAAGGCAATCGCAAGTTCGAACCTTAGAAAAGTATAATTTTTATTTTATAGATTTGCCAAAAACAATTTGAGTTTTACGAAATATTTTAATTAGATTTTTGAAAATTGATTAATAAGAAAATTTACTCGTAGGTAGACTACATCTTTAATTGGCGCCCAGAACGTTGAGCAAACAAGAAACCAGAAAAGCCATGGAGGAAAACAAGACAATTAAGAGAGAGTGAATTTGATAGGTGGAAAAAAGAATTCATAGAGAAAGAAAAGGAATGGGACAGGCGCACGAGAGAAAACGAGAAGAGATCAATAGAACTAATAAAAGAGTAAGAGTAATGGAAAGATTAGAAATTAAAAAATTGAAAGCAGCAAAACAAACAGCAATAGAAGAAGAATCAATGAAACTAGCGGCAGAGCAACCAAAAACTATAAGATTTGGAAGAAGAAAAATTAAAAAGTAATTTAATTCAAATTTGATTTAAATTGGGAAAATAAAATTAAAATTTATAAGAACCAAAAGTGGCGTTGCTGATATGGAATTGATTTTAATAAATGAATATCAAAAGTTTAAAACTGAGAAGTAAAATTTTATATTCGAATTAAATTTAATAAGTAATTTTTGGAAGACAAATATATATTTTTTTTTTTGATAAGAAATTCTTATAATTAATTTGGAAACTAAGAACTCTCGACCCTTGAAAATTCCCAACTGCTTCCGCACACCAGAGTTGCCCGAGTAAAAACAAGTGTGTGGTAAATTTTCTAAGAAAATACCATTACAATATAATATTACCTATATTATATTATTATTATTATTATTATTATATATTATAGTGACATGTTTCAATTGATAAAAGACCTGCGATAAAGGATACTATTATTAATAGTTATTACAGTAGATATGTAATATATTATATTTATATAATAATTAATTGAACATGAGTATATGTAAATATATTATCTATTCGTTAATTATTTCAAGTGTACTTCTAAATACAACTACGTAAAGAATATACAGGATTATCTACAACATACTACATGTAAAACATAATTATGGTTATAATTTAAAAATATTTCCACTTGTGCAAATAGTTTCTGCTATTTAATAAATAGCAGAAACGAGTATAAATTTGAAACTTTAATAAAATTTCAGTTATTGGCGATTTACATTAAGAAAACGCCACCACGCGAAATAATTTTAATTAATCATGTACGTATAATTGGTAGTAGTTGCTATAGAATGTTGTGAAAGAAATATGCATGTTTGCATTTTTTTGGTATTTTATTTTGTGAATTGTCATTATGTATACTAAAAATGTGCAAATAACACGTTTATTATAACATAATTCAGAATTACATCCAAAACAACAACAACTGTACTTACAAAAGCCACCATATTGTTGAGATTTGGTGGCGCCACCAACGGTAATGTAAATCGCGAATACTTACCTAAAAAATTACTTAAACACTCGGCAGACTTTCAGCTAGAATCTTAATATAATCAAACCTACCAAATGTTAAAATAATAAAATTTTTTAACTGTTAAGTAAAAAAACATACTACACAGAAAACATAATATTTAAAGACCACTAAAATGGCAATAATTCACATTTAACAGCGTTGAACTTAGAATATTTGAATAAACAAGAAATAGAATTCTGAAAAAATTACGCTATAAAAATGATAAAAATTACTTTAAAAATAAAAAATAAAAAACTCTGTAACATATAATATAAAGACCCTTATTTTACGATTATTTTCCATCATCAGTCATGTATAACAGTAAAAATAACATGAACAGAGAGCAAATATGCCAAACAAAATTGAAAAAATTTAAAATTAACCAAACTTTAAAATAAATGTTGTGCTTACCAAATAACCAAACTAAACGACGTCACGTGTCTAAATGAAATTTTAGGTTAAGTAAATGAATATGAATCCTTTTCCTGAATCTTAGTACTTAGAATAGATCCACTCTTTAAATATCTAATTTGATTAGGGTTTGAAAAGTGCCTTAGCTAGCTCAAAGTCAAGAATTGAACAAATTAATTCTGTCATTATGCTTCCTTTGGGCAATAGTCGATTCCGCGCCCATGGAAGCCGTGCTCGATTAATCCTTCAAAACCGGAACGCTTCTGTTTGCATTCTTTCGTCTATTTTACACACAATTTTTGTCCTTGTAACTGGAGCTTTGATTATTTATTGATGTACTACTTACTTACTATCCTATAATACCCATAATAAGGATCTGAATCTCAATCTTGTAATCCAAACTGTCGGTTTTGCATTACTTCTGCTTTGGGTTATCATCACATTTAAGTTCAGGAAAATTTTAACTTTTACTTCTTATAAAGTGTAATAAGTGTAATATTATGTTCCTGTACTGAAATTTTCCACTTGATCTACAACAAGCTTCTAGGTTTTTTTTTATTTACAGTTAGGTATGTAAATATTTCTTAAGTGCATTGATAATATAAACATATGTAAACATATTTCATTTTATAGCTTTTAGAACATTCTTAGCACTTAAGTATCCTGCAGTGATTGAAAAAGAAAATCAAAATGAATTTTTTAATAAAAATTATCCGTAATTTTTAATAGCATCAAAACTAAATATCTTTTCTACGTATTTCATATAAAAATTAAAATTTTTTTGATGTCCGGCATACAGCGAAGCATAGACTGCTAAAATGTGAAATTGATTTCAGTGATATGGTGTAAAGAAATCTTGCAATATCATCTTTTTGTTAGCACACCAGTCCCATTTACTATTGATACACCTTATTATATTGTAATATACTAATAGAAACAATTTTTTGCATTATTTTATACACAGCTTGATACAGGAGTGGTTTTAACAATAGGAAATTTCTTTCGCAACAATAGAAATATATGGTGCAGAGGATGAACTTAATAAGTTGTTCTTAACAAAATATTAATACAAATTGAACACAATAAAAATTTTCTTACAAAAGTCGACACTTATGATCATTGATGAGCATTCACATCAAAAACATTTATTGCCGCAGGCACTTATACCTTTGTTTCATTAATAAATTCTATTACCGAAAGAATTCTAAGTGCTTGTTGGATTGTATGCATCGAATGTTTCATTCAATTTTAAACAATAGGCATATACTATTATAATAATAACTATTTTAAATGATAGGAATTTGACTAAACTCCGAGCAAGTTGCGAGATCGATTATTATTAATTTCCTAGTTTATAAATTTCTACATGATATCCGTCTTATAAAATTGGAATGCACTTATATAGATACCATGACTTACAATAAAGCTTATAAATATCGTCATCTCGGTGCTATAATAATCATAAAACTATTAAAAAGGATGAACCGAAACGACTATTACTTAGATAATTTAAATATTTAATTCTAGATCATAAATAATATGGCAGTTAACTGTAAATTTAAAATTACAATATAAATAAAGCTATTTTTCAAACTATCAAGGTAATCAACTACTTAAAAGAAAGAATTCAACAATTAAAATAAATTAAAAATTTTCTAAATAATTAAAAATTCAAAAAAATATGATTTATACACCAAAATCTTCGCGATATAATTGCATTATTAATGCTAACAACTTCATTAATAATTTTAGGGGTTCCTAACACTTATTATTTCAAATGACAGCCGGTATAACTTTTAAGGCATTTATGCAAACTATAACTGGACATTACCTTCAAAACATCGATATCGACATTTTTGAAATGGAATTGTATTAATATTAATTTTATGACAAGAAGTTAATTTTTCATGTTGATTTAATGTGAATTGAGTGGGCGTAGAATAATTTCTGTTTACTCATTTATATTAAATAGAAATTCTCAAAGATGAAATTAATTATTAAGTAGTTAATAAATTTGCAAATAGTTTACAAGTCGTTAAAAATTTGAATTGAATATTTAATGCAGATAATAAAATTATTTAATATTGTCGCTTACATCGACTACCGTCGTGTAAATCTGCTATACTCAATGCTAAATCTTGTCCAAATGAGATGTCAAGTCATTTTAATGGCTCACACTTTTTTATAAAAGGTGCTTTGATGGAGTGTTTATGATAAGCACTGTTGTCTACTTCATCGACATTTTCATCACCTAAAATTTGTTTCCGCTTCTTGAAACCACGCCGGATTTGAGTATTGTCTTTGTATCGTCTAGAAAAATTCAGAGCACTCGTAAAGATAAATTGTACATTTTACTCAAAAATAGAATGCTTTACCAGCTGCAACTTGGTTGCATCAATTTAAATATATTAAACAAAATTGTTAACTTGAATTTTACTTATAATATAAAATACGAATAATTATCAAGATTATATGCTTATTATAAATAATTAGAAAATTTACAATTAATTGTAGGTTTATGCAAATCACATTTTGTTATTTCGTTTCATATATTAAATATATTTAAATTTCTATCACCAATTTGTTATTATCAATGTTGTAATAATGCCGGGATACATTCTTGGTACAAGTATGCAGGAAAATCCTGTTATAATGCTGTTGATAAAATTTGAGTGCATTTATCATAGCTTTTAAAAAGTGATCTAATATCACGATCTCGTTTATAAAATTTAATATACAAGGATGCTGTCAGTAAATGTTCGTTTTAAACAATGTCATTCACTAAATAGATACGTTTATGTATTGTTAAAAATATTTTATACCATAACCTCATAACATAATTGACATGTATTAATGATTACAAAATTAATCTTTATTTCTTGGTATTGTGTTTTGGACAACTGCTTATATCCACTCTCACTAAACTATCAGAAGCGTGGTTTGTGCAGTATTAAACTCATTGTTGTATTGCAATGCTTAACACTTACAAAAACCTTAATCATATTTTTTTGCAATTAGTCGTGGAAGTGCTTTTTTGTACGTAGTAAACAACCAATTTATCTTATCTTACCTATAAAATACAACAAAAGTAGCTTCAAATTTATTCATGCTATATCAAACGATCGAAAAGTCTTATAATCAATTATTAAATCGAAGACATTAGACTTAACATTAAAGTTAAGACAAAATTTAACGCTACTGCAAAAATCGTATAAGTGTTACAACTTAAGCTGAGTTTATGCAGACGGCGTAACACAACGCAACATTCAAATATTCTCGTTGGTTTATGGTTCGTACAGGACCAATCAACACCATGATGATGCGAATAGTCTTGTAGGCTGCAAAGCGAAATATGACAGGAAATAGTTCAAATAATAACAGGTTATGTGCTCAATTTAGCTCATTTAACATTAAAAGTTAAACATAGCTAGTGATTGCAAACTTTTCACTACTATAAATTGCTTTTCTACGTCCCTGAGGGAAATATTATTAAAGTTAATCTTATGTTATAGGTAATCAATAAAATATTTTAAAAATTATTAACCTCGTAATTTATTTATTTATTTTTTTATTAATACTATGCTTTTGTAAATCGCTATGAAGAAATAATCCTGTCTACCATGGAGAGTACACAATTTATCTATTGCATAGAATACCTCACAACTTCTAACATTTGTTATAAAAATTCGTTGAGTTTCACTTTGTTGAATCTGTCCGACATGGACACAAAACGTTTGTGTAAATTTGGAAAGGCTGAAGAGGTTTGTAATAATACCAAGCCGAAACTTTATATGTTTGTTTGTCATATAAATCTGCAACTTAAGTCATGCCGATCTGAAGCTTTGCTATGCAGCTTACTTTTCAGAGTGCACAGTATCAACTCAATTTTAAGAGGTCTTCAAATTAATTTTTTTTTCTTGAGAAACACTTAACCACACTTGGGCAAAATCTGGAATTTCAACTAGTTATTCATATTACCGAGAGTTTTGTTACATACGAGCAGAAGTTCAAAGGTTTTCCTGTCATGGCTAGTATATAATCAATTTTTACGCTATTTTATTTTTGTGATAGTACATTATTTTCTAGTTTATTATTTTTTCATTGAAATTTTTACCGTAGTCAAACTCTTATATGCTGTGAAATCAAACCTAGGGCGATTGAATAATTATTTTTAGCTTTTCCATGAAAGGTATTAGTTTTTCAAACATTTTTAATACACTGGACATACAGCTCGTGAATTTTTTCATATGGAAAAAAAGTAATTTTTTTGTGAAACATTTTGTTTAAAAGAATAAAATAAAATTTATATTTTTAGGTACCCACCTATTAATATTATTTATTTTACATTATTTAAAATGTACTGAATCATTTACACCATAAATAATCGATAGTTTTAGTACTATGATCGATTGAAGGTAGAAATTAAAATAATTACTTTGAAAAGGCAATAAAACCCTTCAGGGGTATAAATTGCAGGGACTGATGCAGGGACAACTAGTATACATTCTCTCTGACTCAAGAATAATATTTTTTATTCTTCGTAAATTTTTTTATTTTTTGTAACCGGGACCGCTTAAAAGAATTACCCGTTAATAGAATTGTTATCAGTTAAAGGCTTGCTGATGAACGATTGGTTCAGTAGAACGCTGGTGGCGCTGCACATAATTGAAGAATTTCAAATGCAAAATTAAAAATTATAAAAATAAAAATAAATTTAATATGTCTGAAAAAACTGAAAGCGGTTTTTCTCAAAACAACCCACTTATTTTTCTAAAAATGAAATTTGTTTTGGAGGGGGGGGTTTGAAGAAGTTAATTTTTGAAATTCTGTAGACTGCCAGAGCTTATGTTTCAAAATTCGATTTTGCTGAAATATGTTGTAAAATTATTTTGTATAAATAACTAATAATTTTAGTTGAATCTAAATAAAAATAATTTACATTTACAATGACAAAATAAATTGGTATAGTCAATACTATATAATAAAACGGTCCAAAACGTTGGGCAATTTAAATTGTTTTTTAATTATTTAATTAAATTTTAATTATAAAATATCTTTTTCAACACAAAAATGTTCTGACGCTTAATAGCAGCCTTTTTAAGATTTCAAAATAAATAATGTTGTTCTTAAATATTCGATGCAGAGCATAAAAAAATTGGTTGCAATTTGGTGATGTTATAGCTTTTAGATAGATTTTTATTCTTTTGCATAAAATCTTAAAAATTTAAAGGCGTTTTTCTCAACAACCAAACTTTTTTTCTTCTAAAAATTTAATATTTTGGGTGATATTAATTTTTGAAATTTTAAAATTATGTGATTGTATGTATACGTAGTGGCCAGATAAAAGTTATGTACCATCCGTAATATTTTTTAAAATTCCACTATTAGCCAATACAAATATAATAAAATCAACATATAACTTAAAAAAATGTTCTAAAATTTCACTTGAATGAAAAATACATGTTATTTTCATCGAGAACAATAATAGTACATTATGCAACAAGGGGTTAAAGTGGCCAATTTTTTACCTGAGGGTAAATTAAAATTACCCTCAGGTCAAAAGTCACTTTATCCCCAAGGTGCATATATCGTGGGCATACAGGAAAAAGTGACTATGTCAAAAAATTTCGAAAATGAGTTAAAATGTTCAAGTACCGTAAAAATATAAGACTCAGGTCTGGAAAAAACGTCTATGTTCTAATAACGTATTGAACATGTTTTATTATTCAAAAACAAATATTAAAATATTATAAAGCTGATTTTTCGCAAAATGCGAAACATTCAATTTGACATTTCTCGAAACTCTATTTTTGACATAGTCACTTTTTCCAGTATGCCCACGATATCTACTATTTCTTGCAATTGTGAGAGGTAAAGTAGGAACTTCACCAATTAAGAAACTTAAAGCATAAGTTTTAATTTTTGACGTGATAACGTCTTATAAATTGATATACCGGCTGCACGCACGAAAAATTGTCACGTTCCGCAAGCGAGAGCGCGGAACAAGCGAGAGAGAGGCACAATCGGCTTTGCATCATACATAGACATCATTTGAATTATAAAATGCCATTAAAAAAAACTTGTCCGGCATGAGGTTTGATCTCGCGATCACCAAATGATGCAATTATGTTTCATGCACATAACGCACTAGCCTATTGAGGGTTAATGTAATAACATAGTTTTAATTCGTATTATCTGTTACATAAACGTAATTCAATTCAATTTTTAAATTAACACTCGGTTTACGAACTATAATTTTACGTGATTTTACGTCATAAGAAAACATAATTCAATTTAATTCATAAAAGTATGCAATTTTTCATCAATGTTTACAATTAAAAACACCACGAGGTGTTTTTAATTTTAACCTGAATACCTGAATACCCTCAAGTGAATACACTCAAAAATTCAGGTGATACCTGAATACTATTCAGATATCAAGAAAGAATTTAAAACCTTCTTTTTTATTTTTGCTCGCTAGCCTTCTTTTTGCCAGCTGTGACTACTTTTTTGTCCTAGGACAAAAATATGTCATTTTACACCCGCAAATCGGGGTGGAAAGTGACTACTTTAGCCCCGCAATTGCAAAATATTATTTATATACTATTACAGCTTATTTTTTTATAAAATTAATTTTTACATATTACATGAAATTGAAAAAAAATTTAATTCGTAACTTACATAATATTTTTCAAAGACTATTTTAATGAATGATATAGCTTGCTACACACTGTTATATAACTTTATGTTTCGATTTTCGGAATCTCATCAGGCAAACCTGAAAAAATCGTAAAATGATTGAAAAGTTATGCTATTAAATAAAATTAAATTCACACTTGTCAAATTTATTTGACTTTTGTAAAAACAAAATTATACCTTCTTGAAGCCAGAATGAATAAATAAACTTATTTTGAAAAATTCTAAACCGGACAACTATTTTATTTATTACAGCTTATACCTAAAAAATTAAATTTTTTGATAACAAACATTAAGTCATACACTTTGAAAAATAAGTTAACTAAAAAATAATCATAATTTCATAAAAATGTATTAGTATTTTGTGTGACCTCCTCAGGTCTTTAGAACTGCTAGAATTCTTCTCGGCATGGACTCTAGTTACTAAGCTCAATATTAAACACAAATTAGCCAAAAATTTTCCACATATTTTTTTTAGGTTTTGCAAAAGTGGCGGCGCGGCGCTAGCTTGATGCGGGTCAGGCTTAATATCGTATTTTGAAGCATTCATTATTGCAGTTATATTAATTTGTAATTTTGCAATAACTTCAAACCATGTATAGATTTCTATATACTAAATGATTTTCAAGACACTAATGATACTATATTTAAAGGTAAATTGCTGATTTCTCATCAGAAATGAAAAAAACCATGAAAAAGAGCTTTCAAAATATACAATGGAAGCTAATAATCAGTTCAATATTGATGTTTCCAAATATATAATATATTATTTTAGAAACATTAGCGGTTACTACAGCCTCTGTAGAAAGTACATTTTTCATCTTAAAACGAATAAAGCCAAATTTGAGAAATAGTACGGGCGAGAATAGGTTAAGCGGTTTAGATTTACTAGCAGTTCACAGGAATGCGCCTATATTAATGTAGAAGAGGTTATAAATACTTTTGGAATAAAAAAAGACGCAATGGTTTTACAATTATAATTATATTATAATACAATTATACAACTAACGTTTCCATATAGGTTTTTTATTTGGGTTTGTTTAGTTTTCCAGTTTAGAATTTTTCAAAACAAGTTTATTTATTCATTTTGGCTTCAAGTAGGTATGTTTATTTTTACAAAAGTCAAATAAATTTGACTTTTAATCAAGTTTGAATTTAATAGCATAACTTTTCAATCATTGTAATAATTTTTCCAGGTTTGCCTGACGAGATTCCAAAAATCGAAACATAAAATTATAATATTATGTAGCAAAACTCTATCACTCATTTAAATAGTTTTTGAACAATATTATGTAAGTTATGAATTAAATTTTATTTCAATTTCATGTAACATGTAAAAACTAACGAAAAAAAAAATTATAACATGTTAATAACCTTAACCATTTTATATAATAATAATAATTTCTATGACTTAATTTTTATTTATGTAGTTGGAAACTATTATTATTGTCGTTAACGTAAAAACCCTTTCTTCAGAGAAATTATTTTTTATTGTAATTTTTTAACTTTCTATTGAGCGCATGACCTTAAAAATTTGAAAAATTTTAGCCTGCGGTGCTATTAAAAACCGGCTCGCTGCGCTCGCAGGCCCGCCTCAAACCAAATTCCTAGCTACGCCACTGGTTGTAGGATTCCGCTAGAGTATACTCCGCTTTAAAATCGCCCAGTAATTCTCAATAGGATTGAAATCTATTTCCAGGCCAAGAAAGTGTGATAATACTGGTCTTTTTAACAAATTCTTGAACCTGTAGGGTAAAAATGAAAAAAGTTTGACTTTAATGACCATTTTTAAATATGCATGATAGTAAGGACTACAAAACTATCAAATATTGCCTTCCGGGAACCATGACAAAGCGCAGAGTCGTCCTGAAGTACAGGTTCATAAATAACTGGAAATAATCTTTCAATTGATGGAATTAAATAGTTCTCAATGATTTTGATGTATGTGTTTTCATTCATGGATCTAGTGCAGAAGGCTAAATCTCCGGTCCCAAAGTAATAAATGCACTCCCAAACTATGAAACCGAGTGAAAACTTGTTCCTGGTTACAATTCAATCTTTGTGAAATTCTTTCCCTCTCCTTCGGCAAACGTACCGAATTCCATCTGATTGATTAAGATTCGTCAGTAAAGACAACTTTCTTCCAATTATTTACAGTCCAATTTCTGTAGGTTTTTGAGAAGTTTAGTCTATTAATCCTCATTTGTGTTGTCAGAACTGGTTTTTTAAGAGGTTGTCGTTCCATGTCCAGTTTCAGTTCCATATCATGGAACTCCGAATTTATCTCTTTAAATGTTTTTTTCGGGTTTTTAAGGCACAACGTTTTCAAAAGTCGGTCTTCTCTATTGTTGGTTTTCTTGTTTTTGGAAACCTGTTCTCTTTTTTCTATTTAAAAACAATTAACTTGATACTTTCGTAAAAATTTAATTACTGTAACATGGCTACATCTTATTCTATTAGCTATAGCCCTTTCAGACAGTCCTTCTTTGCTTTAGAACTAAAATTACATGCTTTCCTTCCATTGCAAGTTGACGACCTATATTTAACTTCACTACTCACAAGTCAGTGAAATTGCAAACTGACGTAATAAACAACATTTTATGCATGATACTCATTATCAGTAAATAATAGGTAGGTAGTCACATCTACCTACATGCAAAATAGCACTATTTAGTTACATTGTAACTTAAAATGTGAAGTATTTCTATAGTGGTAACTTTTATCTGGTCACTACACCTGATTTAGAATGAATTTGCCTAAAAATTATTCGTTTTCGAAAGACATTTTAAGGTAAGTATCCTCTCAAAACATTACATTTTTAGACAAAACAATTGGTTTTTGAGAATTACAAGTTTCAATTTTTCAGAAAAATTACATTATTTTCTTTATTTTATATAATAAATATAATCGTTCTTGTATTTACAGAATAAATCTCACAAAAATTATAAATTACTAAATTATTAGTGATTTTTCTTAAGTTATACACCAAGTTATAAGAATAACATTTTTAAGGTAAAAAGAAATACAGGTCTCTTCATTTTACATAAACAACGACATAATATTTTAGGATAAACGAATTCTAGAACTTCAGTTCCTCCATGCTTCAGGCATAAAATTTCAAAAATGAATATCTTCGAAACTAAGCATAAATCGATATTGAAATTTGTAGGACGTATATAGGCTCAAAACATTAGAATTTTAAAGAAAAAATAAGTTTTTTAAGAAAAACAATTTTTCATATTTTCAGAGAAACTGAAATATATTTTATCTTTTTAGAAATTGTTGAATTATTATATTTTTATCAATAAATACAATCTTTCACGTAAGCAAAAAAACACAATCCAAAAACTATAAAATTTATTGAATTGGCTGCAATTTCTCTTATGTATTTAATCCGAAACATTTTTTTATTTCGAAATTCTAAAATCCCCCTGAATGATTAATGTGTGCCTAATGATTAGAAATACTTTCGGAATAATTTCAAGAGTATCGGTAGTACGGTAAAACCTTGTGGTTTATGTCAGGGCTAGACCATCTACACTTTGTTCTAGGCTGAGGGTGCTGCTTCACATTATTCTTCGAAAATGTATTGTGAAAGGAGTAATATCTATTTCTTGCTAGGTTTGACGACTGAAAATTCACTTTTTACTTTTATGATTTAATTTTTTTAACTTGTTTCAAAATCACGCTTTTCATTTCAAGAAGAGAAACTAAGGTCTAAAAGAATTATAAATATTGAATAACACTCAATTTACGATAAGCACTTAACTCATCTACTATACGGTTGTAAGTTCAATCTTCAACACCCTTACAACTATTAAAATTATAGTTCTTTGTACATTCATTATATAGTAGTTAAATATTATAAGTATTTAATAATATTTTATTGTTTTTTGACTCAAGTTAAATTTTATTTGTGATTTTATTGCTCAGTAAATCTATTTTATTATTAAATTACTTGTTGTCGTGTTATAACCATAAAGTTTTTCATTATAGCAATGAATTAATAATACAACAAAAAATTGTAAATTTTACAGTAACTGCATAAATCACAGCATAATTTCTCGTTTAAAGAATGACGCACAAAACATAATTTTGTCATAAGAATTTCCTAATAAAAAACTTGGGCGTCTTTGGACTCGCATTTGAGCAACTATTTGCTGTTTAAGTATAATAAATATTCTTATACGATATTACGTTTTCCACTACAATTTCATGAAAAAAATTTTATTATTTATTTGAAAATAGTGCTTTCGTATGAACCAGCTTTCGGCGATGCGATGTAACAGATGTAATATACAGAATGCGTCAAAAGCAATATAAAGAAAAGCTTGACAAGCAGATGCAAAGCAATTACTTAATGTAACAAGCTATTTTACCTTCTCTCAGTTTACTTTTATTTTCTAAAGTTAAAATGCAAAATAGTTAAACGTTTGTTCAAATTAAATAAATTACCGCTTTTTATTTTTTAAATTTATGCAAGACTTCGACCTTCTAAATAATAGTAGCTTAATCGTTTCTGTCGTGAAGCTTCCTTCTTTATCCTTACAACTTTGAAGGTCTTTGGGAAGTTAGTTGCTTAACAAGTCCGTTTGCACTCCTCTTTTAATTCTAACATTTTGTAATTAAACGAACATGGGCTTCTCGGTAAAGGATTTTATTAGTATTTTTGAAAAATGAAACCTTATAGATTTGTATCGCCTAGTCCTTGATTTAACCACGTTTACCTCCGCGTTACTGCGGCGCTTTTGCCCAGCGGGCGATCAAATCATGAAATTTATTTAAAAAATCGTGATTTACTCTATGTCACTTGTTAACAACCGTGATTGTTAGAACAAACAATAAAATCATTGAATTTATATCATTTATAAAGATGTCTGTGTCAACTTAATGTAATATCAACGCGTGTTTTATTTATGGCAACTCGTTAATTATTTTAGTGTGTAAATTAAATCAGTATTACATATTTGCACAATATATTTATGATGTACCTGTAATTGTATAGAATGTTAATTAATTACTTTTATTAATATTGATTTATGAACAATATCGGCTTTTACTCCCCTGTAAATAAAATTTTTTAATTAATCCAATTAAATTGTTACGATTACGTCAATATATAAAGAATAATATAAAAATTTTAACTCAAAAAAAATTCATAATATGGAATTGCTAAATTATTACTTCATTGCATTATAATGAAATTTAAATTTAATGTTTATCCGGTTGTTAATGGTCTTTAAATATTATAACACCTACAAATTTTAACACTTACGATGATTATTATAAATAAAATTAGTATATTAATAACACATAAATACATCCAAGAAAGGGTATAGGAGGTCTTTTTGATGACCTCAGTAACTTATATTCATTATTGGCACATCAACCATAGATATATTGTACTCGAATTAAATCAAAGTTAAGGGAAATAAGAGAAAATAATATTGAATAAGCTACGGTTATCATTTTCCATAAGATAATTCATCCATATATTATATATCTATGGTGTAAATAATCATTTATAATGCAACTAATCATCAAGGCAATCTTGTTTGTTTTAGATTTTATTTTTGTAAAACCGATTTAGAAAAAATTAAGCTTTTCATTCAGTTTGTTTAAAAATTATAGTTTACTTTGATTTATTTGAGTCTGGTTTCAATTTAGCATTTATTTCATTTTCAGCTAAAAATGCAATTCTGATTGGTTCAATAATAAATTCAAGGATTAATGGAAGGGACAAATTTACTAGTTTTAAAAGTAAATCACTTTCAATATACCAGTTTCAATATAAATGTTTATAAAAGAGACCAATTTGTAACGCAAATGAATGTTGAAAGTGCACTTTTTGGAACGACAGTAAATTAAATAAATAAACACGTTGAACAGATTTCGTTGCAATTTTATCACGTCCTTCAAAAGTTTCGAGTTAGTTTGAGAAATTCTTTAGATAGGTAAATGCAAGGAAACTTGATAGTATTTAAATTGTCATAGAAAAACATAAATTAATAATCTTGTTATAAAAATAAAGTTTACCAAACAATTTGATAATTTATCAATTTATCAATATTAATTTCACTTAAATAATATGACAGTGTAAGTTTATGGAAAGTAAATTTGACGCACCTTTTTATAAAATCAGTAAGCAAACAAGAGCAATATGAAATTTTACATATTATGAGAAAATGCATTATTTTATATTAAGAACAGCAAAATACGTTAAAAATATTATACTACATTTACTTAGGAATATTAAAACACAAAATTTGTTTTTTTTTAATTGCATTCCCCAAGTTCCTTACTGTTTGATGTCATTTTAACATGAAAATGAAAATTAATTAAAAATTAATAAATGTGTAAACGCCGAGACTCAAAATTAAAATAATGCTCTAAAACTTTGTTTTAAACAAAAATGTTAATTTTATTTCCAAGCATTCCTTTTAGAAACGAATTTTTTAGACAAAAATTTTAGATCAAAATTAAAAAAAAAACAACTATCATCGTTTCTATATTGTATTTAAATATATTGTGGTGCTTCAAAGTGATTCGAACCCACCCTATGCATTTTAGTGACATTTTTGTATTATTTATTAAGCTGTAACTTTGTAGAATTTGCTAGGTGGGAAAATTCGAGGCCTTTTGCCAAAAATGAACGAAGTGATAGACGTATGATTTGTCCGAAAAAATTTTTGAAATATAAGTGATTTTTTTATGAATGAAAAGTGTTTTATTGAGATTTGTAATCGGATTGTATTAATTTTAAAAAATTTTCGAGTGGTTTTGATAATAAAAATTAAACGGCAGCTAATTAAAGATAAAAGTATAAAAAAGTGGAATTGGATGAGATTTACCATTATAATTGAAAATTTAAGTAAATGGTAAAAATGTTATATTATTAAATTGAAAATGTATTCATAGAACAAATAGTTTGTTGATAACAGCACGCCTGCGATACGAGAAAAAAATTTAATTTGGAAAATTAAATTAATTAATTACACAAATTAAATATGCATCCCATTTAATTGGCGGCAGAACGTGGGGCTTAAAAAAACTGTGCTATTACGTTCCATTTAATTGGCATCTCTTAACGTGGGGCTCGAAAATTAAAACGCGCTTATTACCCTGAGACTGAGTTTAACAAACTTTCAAAATAGATTAGCCATATTTATAGGAATTATAACAAAATTTTAATAGAACAAATGTTAAATAAATAAAATTTATTAAATAATACGAAAAAAAACGAAGGTAAATTAATTACGACGATTTAATTAAAAATTTTAAAATAAAAATAATTGTATTATTATTGCACATTGAGTTATTACAAATTGGAAAATTTAACAAAATTTCACAATGAAAAAACAAATGAACGTAGAAGTCAGTAGCCCAACCTTTAACCTTGAAGCAAATTAGCACCCAAATAAGAACGGAACAAAGGTATGAAACAGAAATGTCAAGCATAGAAATGGTTAAACAACTGATGGGCATGCATCAAGTCAATCAAAAAAACATCCAAGATTTAAAAAAAGAACTAAAACAAGAGATAAATACAAGCAGTGAAAAACCAAACGCAAGAATAGATAAAATGGAATAGAATTGGAAAAAATCACAAGCAGAAGTAGCAATACAAAAAGCTAAAATATTAGAAATTAAAAGATCAGAAGCAGCAAAACAAGAAGCTAAAAAATTAGAAATTATAAAACTAGAAGCAAAAAAATTATAAATTAAAAAGCTAGAAATTGAAAAACAAGAAGCAGAAAAACAAGAAGTTGAAAAATTAGAAATTGAAAAACTAGAAGCTAAAAAACTAGAAGCAGAAAAATTAGAAGCGGAAAGATTAGAATTTGCAAGACAAGAAGCTGAAAAAATAGAAATTGAAAAACAAGAAGCAGCAAACCAAGAAGCTGAAAGATTAGCAACTAAAGAAACTGCAAAACAAGAAGCAAAAAAACCAAAAAAGTAAAGAACGAGTGACAATAACACAAAAACAATTTAAAAATATAAAAACGAGATAACGCAAAACAAGAAACTACAAAAATGAAGCTATGAAAGAAAAAAGAAAAAATTAGAAGTTTTGGTGTAAAAAAATCCCCAGCAAAATGGACGCCTCAAACAAAAATAAATTTGTAGAAAGTCCGAAAGGAGAAATGAACGAAACAAAAAAAGATGAAAAAAGTAGAATATGATAAATGAAAATTTTTTTGAAAAGATAAGTCTTTTTTTATTTGGTTTTTAAACTTAATTTTATTTTTCAATATAAATTGTTATGTTGTAGATAATAATATTTTTAGATTTATTTTATTGAATCACGTAAAGATTGTTTGCGAATTTTGTTTTGAGCTGCGCTTATCATTGCAATTAGCAACGGGGGTTGATGTGCTATTTTAAAGTGATTCGGACCCACCCTATGCATTTTGATGACATTTTTATATTAATTATTAAGTTGTAACTTTGTAGAATTTTCTAGGTGAAGACCAATCACAAGAAATTTGTGACCTTTTGCCAAGAGTGGCTGCACGAGCCGATTGTGCCATTTTTGTCTCGTTAATTCTGTACGAATAATATTTGAAATAAATTGTGAGTAATATTTTGGTTTTATTAGAATAAAGTGATTTTGATACGTGTGCATTATTATACGTACTTTTTTGATAGTTAGATTGATTTGGAGTTTTTTAATATTTTGCTGCCGAATAGAAATAGATTGATTGTTGGAATAATTTTAGCAACATGGCGTTGCTGATATCAGGTTGATTTGGATAAAATAAATCAAAAGGTCGAACCTTGGAAGAAGTAGAAAAATTTTACATTAAATTTAACAAAAATAAGAGTCTCGTGTTACAAAAGTGACGTATCACCTAGCAGAGTCAAAGTTTTTAAAAAAAAGGAGCAGTTTTATTAAATTTACGCTAGGGGTACATCGCAATATATATTCAACATGACGTTCATGTGAAAAACAAAAATTGTTTGTTCATTGTTTTAATATTTTTTTTTTCAAAACTTGACGCTTTGCACTTGCTTAGGTTCCGACTTAATTTTATCGAGTGACTTTCTCAAGATCTTACGTAGTTTCAATTTATAGTCGGGATTGACATTGATAAAACCAAGAAGTAATCCCACATTGGTAAATTAGCACAACAAAGTAACACAATTTAAATGAATGTAGTAATTCAAAAAAAAATTTGTATTTTATTACAGTGTATTTACGGATTATGAGAAATTGCTAGAATTACTCCGGCAATTAAGTTAAAGAGCAAGTAAAAAAACCTAGAATTATGCAAAAAAGGAATACCGTTTATTATAGGTTAGAAAGATTTTGCATAAAACTAGCAATATTTCAGTAATTCAATGTCAGCAACTTATAATGCACAAGCAAAATTCTAAGTTCGTTAAAACGACAGAAAAAGCAGATCATAATTAATTATATTCTGATACTACAACTACACCTAAAACAACTGAAAAAAAACTACATTGTTTGAAAAAATTTATTCCTGATTTAATTTTAAGAAATTATAATTACCTGATGTTAATAACCCATATTTTAAGAAGAGTAAAAAAGTTTGAAATCAAAAGACGAAATTTAATCTAACAATAGTTAAGTTTATTTTATATTTATTAATCCAGGTCCAGAAAAATCGTAAAAAGTTCTAACCCGCGCGCGGTCATCCGGTACGGTCTCTTGAAGTGGTTAAATTATTGTTATTGATTTTTTTGTGAACAATAAATCTAAAAGTAGTAATACATGAGATGCTTGCTTGGGAATTTGTGTAGAGTACATTTATTATTATTATTATTATTATTATCATCTTTTATTTTAGTTAAATGTACTATCTACGGTAGCATTTCTAAACCATCAAGAAGTGTCTACCAGCTGACTTCAGGTAATATTATAAATGGCTTACATATAATATATTTTGACCATAATTGAGAGTGTAAACATTATTTATTTTTTGGGCTGGGAAAACTAGTAACTGTAGAAATTTAAAAATATAAATAAATAAATCTAAATCTAAAATCTCTGCTTGATCAAAATTAAATAAAATGATTTTGTTTTTGATAGTGCTGAATCAGCTGACGAATGTGGTTTATTTAAGTTATTCTTTCTTTTTTTATGTCGTGCTTGTTTAAAGAAGATTGAAGTCCAGTAGTTGACAAAACAAGATTAGAAGATGAAGATATCGTTAAGATTTCATCTGTCTATGTATTACAGTTAAATCCAAATTCTAAAATAAAAAAAGAATGCTATTTAAATGCTATAAAAATAAAAAACAAACAGCAACAATTTTAATTCATAAATGCCACTTAAAAAGTGTTCAATGCTAATACAATTTAATCTGTTTGCTATAATATAAATGTAATGCTATAAAAAATACTATTTTTGCTATAAAAATAAGATAAAATGAAAATTAATGTTTTTGCTACTAATTACTGCGCTATAAAAATAAATATCAAATGCAATAAAAATAAGGTTAAATAATCTAACTTAACCATCAGCTGCAAAAAATATACCAATATTGGAATGAAACAAAAACGTGAAAGATCATTAAATGCAAAGAAGGCCTTAGTAATTATATAGTTTTTATTATCAGGTTGTAGGAAAATAAATAAAATTTACCTTCTATTTTGCATATGCGTGTTTTAATATTTATATTATATCTATTAAACATTTGAGTATTTTTATGCACTATGTGTTGTGTGTAAATCAACTTAACCTAAGCCAAAATGACTTACTAGGAAATATTATAATAACTAATAATAATAAGGTAGTTCCCCGTTGCTATCCCATAGTCCAAATCTACGCTTGGGTTTTAGATCACAGCAGTGTATTTAAACCTTTGCTGGTTTAAATACTGCTGGTTAATTTAATTAATTACTTAATAATAAGTTGTATTTTCGTACAAATATGCAATTACCATGTTATTATTGTTATTAAGTAACAAACACTAATTTTATATTTGCATTACGCATATTGGTGAAATATAATATGCGACTAATATTAAATCCACGTGGCAAATATTAAATTCACGTGGGATTTGTAGTAGCTATTTTTTTTAAAATAATATTTACATATTTTTGTTCGTAAAAGAAATTTTCTCTTGTATTATATAATCATACAAATAAATACAATCTGAAATTCATTTTGTTCCAATGCTTTTCTATGTTCAAAAATATATTGCCAATCCCGCAATCTTGCAAAATGTTTCCCGAAGGTCAATAATTTCCTGTATATTTGAAGTTTTACATGAAATAACTAAATTTAAAAGCTGTAATAAACCACAGTTTTAGCAACTCTACCTTGATCGGACATTTAAGGTCACCAACTGCAACTTTTTATCAAACCAGTGCTACATTAAGTGCGATTTTTTCAAATAAACGTCAATCAATAAGTTTGAAGTGCTTACTTGTAAAATACGTAATTGTAGTCTCATTACAGCTAAAAAATGTATTTACAAAATAATGTGAAGTGTTTATGTTAGTTCCGTCAGATATTCATCTTCTATCGAATTTATAATTTTTTACTATTACATCCTAAGATCTTTATTTTCTTGTAATTATAAACAAATATGGAATTATTCAATTAACGATTTAAATTCTAATTATCACCTTGGATCATGTCGCAAATTTTGTCGAAAATTAGCAAGCAAATAATGCACATAATATCTGAGTTTTAAATTTAAACTGCGAATAATGTTAGTTCTTTATAATATTACACAAATAGAATGGATAAAAAGTAATAAAAGAAATACAACAACCTAAAAATAGATAATTTGTAGTACATGGAATTCTCAATAAATAAACTGTAAATATTTTTATATACCTACGCTATTAATCGAGTGCATAAAATTATCCTATTAATACTTTCATTGACCATTCAGATACAAAAAATCATAATTGCACATAATCACTGTCTGTTGCAGTAATGCACGAATACATAGGTAAAGACTTGCATATTGGTCATGGTCCAGTGAATTTTATTTTGCATCACAATAGTTTATATAACAAGTTATAATATATTTGTCTCACTTAAAGCAATTATTTGGAATCAATTGATGGAAAGAGAAACAATGATGATTAAATGTGTAATTTCAACTCGGTGCGAGTTCTCACAAGTTAAAAGTCGTGATGCACAGGACCTCGCCTGTCCTATCAGACAGTTTTTGAATCTTTTTCCTAATTGCTACAACTTAAACACAGTTACGTATTCGAATTTGTTCGAAAAACTTAATTTAACGTTTTATTCAAAAAATTATTGCAATAAATTAATTTTTTGCTTCTTTCTCGCTTCAGTAGATACTAATTTTATGGCGCCTAAATAATTGCAGTTTTTCGTGATATGTTAATAAATCCATTGCGAAGCAATTTACATGATTTATGTATTTCAATAAATAATTTAACTTGAATTAAAAAATATAGGAAATTTAGGTAGTTTCAACATTTCAGTTTCGCTGAAATTTGATAAAATACCTACGTATTCACAATTTTTTTCACAAATAGTGAAGTGCACTAAAATGTTTTTAAATTATCGGTTAGATCCCCGCAAAGTTTAATCACTGTTATTAGTTGCAGGTTTTTTGAACATTTTCTTTTGAAACCCACTCAATCGACTCAATTTTTATTAATATATTAAATAAATGTATAGAAGAGACAGCCAGCCTGCTCTTAATTGTATAAATTTATTATATTAACACGTTATTTTATAAGGTATTGACAACCATGTAATTAATAAATGTTAATTAATTGCGATTTTTAGCATACAATCGAAAAATATAGTAAGTCGAATTACTAAAAATTAAGTTGATCTCACTTATAAATAGATTTTTTTAAATTATACTGTTTTCCACTCACGATTTTCCTCATTTATGTTGAACACGTCAAAAAAAAAATGATCCCAAAAGTAGAAAAAATAATACCTATAATTTCATTTGTCAAAATTTTTATTTCTTTTTGAAGGTTTCCTGTTTATCATATCATTTTTGGTATGATAAACTCTTACTTTTACTCTTTGTTCTTAAGGTAGATCATTGGCGTCGTACCGCAAGGTATGAAGTTATTTTAGTTTTTATACCTAGTAAAAATTACAATTTTTTTAATTTTGTTCAAATAACGTTGTCAATCAAGTGGAGAGAGATACTTAATATTTATTAAGGGATTAAAAATTTATTTTATTTTATTGCCTACAATATTAAATTCTTCACTCTTATTCTGTTACCCTGTATTATATAAGAAAGTGTCTAGAATATTGTACATACATACATATGAAGTACTATAATATAGTAAACGATAAGAAAATGTTAACAATTAGTTATATTGCCTTTTGCAGTAACACACGCATTGACTGTGGTGGCATGTCATTAATTAAGCTACATTCATTTCTTCTTCGGGCATTTCAGCTTAAGCTACTTCAACAATATTACGCAATTGCTTTATAAGGTTTGATAGATTAAGTAATAAGAGCAATAATATAAACCTTTAATAAATTACAAGGTTGGTGGTGAAAACGTAAATATCTGTATTTAAAAATCAAAAATTTATATAGTTACATTAGTCATATCAAATTTTTAGCATAAATCAAAAAATGCACAAAACACTTTTTCGAAAACTAAAATGTTTAAGTTATGTAGCGATGAACTAGGAAAGTTCCTAGTTCCTAGTTCATCACCTGATGATGCCATAGTATGGTGAAAACGTTTGCGATAATACAGTGTATTTATATATTGTGATAACTTAAACATTTTAGTTTTCGAAAAAGTGTTTTGTGCATTTTTTGGTTTATGCTAAAAATTTGATATGATTAATATCGAGTTACACTACTTAAACCACTTATCTATTGATTAGTTACATTAGTGTATTTTGTAATTATTGTACTGTTATTACAAATAATAATAATTGCAAACGATTAAAGAAAACTCCATATTCTAACCTGAATGCACTCACTATATTATACGACGAACATAGCGATATATTGCAATGTAAAATGTCCAAATTATTTTTATTATTTTCCATTAAATTCCAATCAAAAATATTTTTCAAAGTAATACGTAAAACTTCAATTTCGTTACAACAAAATACTCAAAATGGTAACGTTAAATGCTACGATAGCCGTATCGCATCGCCCGCTTATCAAACAAATTTTGTAGTTCCTTCAATAAATTTTCAAAATAATAATGTAAAATTTTTATTTACCAAACGTTTAATCATAATTTCCAAATTCTGTTTATCTTTATTACCATCTGCACTCATTCGACCATAGCTTCTGTTTTATTCTTTTTTTTTAAATTATCCAAAATATCTTTCTTCAAACTCAATTTAATCAATTCAATCAATAACTTCAATAAAACACTTTATTAACTTCAAAACTTTTACTTGTATTCTAAAATTATAAACTTATTAAAATTACTCGGACATGAATTTTACACGTCCATCATGTCGACCATTTTTTGACAAAAGGCCTTGAATTTCCGGTGATTCGTCCCCACCTTGCTAATTTTACAATCTTACCACATAAATCAATTTAAACATAACTTAAATAAATAAATGAATTTTTACCAAAATGTATAGGGTGGGTCCGAATCACTTTTGAAACATGACATCTTACCCCCGTTGCTAATTACAGTTTCAAGCGCAGCTGAAAACAAGATTAGCAGAAACTCAGGCGTGTTTCAGCTAAAATAAATCAAAACATTTTTTACCATACCACTACAATATTTATAAATAAAATAAAGTTAATTTCAAAAATAATCAAATCAAAATAAAAAAAAAGGCATATCTATTTCAAAACATTTCAATGCGTCATAATCCATCTCTTTCCATTTATTTCATTTTTCTTTATGGACCTTCCATAAATTGATTTTGGTCTGAGGTGTCCACTTTACCGGAATCTTGTCTCTTTTCCACTGCCGACTCATCCAAAACTTCCAGCTTTTCTTCAATCCTTTTTTGTTTGTCTTTCTTGATCTTGTTGAGTTTTTCTTTGTTTTCTTTTCTTCAATTTTTGTAAAGTTAATTTGTCCAATTTCAACATTTTTCTTCATTGTTTTCACCAGTGGTTTAATTCCAAATTTTTCTTTTTGTTCAATTTTTAATTTTCTAATTGTACGCGTTAATTTATTTTCTTTTAATGTCCAAAATTTTTCTTTTATTTTCTTGATCTTATTTTCATTATTATTCTCAATGCAACGTTTCAAATTTTTCATCTTCTTCAATAATTTTACTGGAGCAAACAATCTAACAATTTTAAAATTTTCTTCATTATCCATCATTTTATTAATTCCTGTTTTTATTACCATATTCTTCTTTTTCAGTACTTTTTTTTTATTTGCGTTTTCTTCATCGTCAATAATTGAATCTAACTTTAATTTTTTATTACTATCCACATTAATCTTCTCTTCAACTTTTTCATTTATTCGGCTCATGTCTTTTTTATTTTCTATTATTGTTTTTGTCTCTTTGTCAATTTCTTCTGCCACTGCCTTTAGACTCTTTGCTATCATTTCATTGCTGATTCTCCTGTCTTCGTCCATTGGTATATTTTTGTCTCTGGCTCTTTCATATTGTTCGTCTAGCATGTCATTCATTTTGGTGATGAATTCGAACATTATTTTCTTTTCTTTTAGCAACATTTCAGCTTTTTGTTCCATTTTTTTTGGTTTTGTTTTTATTTTGTTTACTAATTTAATTATTTATAATATCTCAGGTTTCTCAGGGTCAAAAAGTAGGTTGCTTTTTTCAAGCCTCACGTTGCTGCGCCAAAAGAATGTATATATGACAATATATTTCATAGAATAATAATACAATATCTTAAAAACTTTTATTTTTTAAAGTCTGTATCTCCAATGTCTGTCTACTACATCAGTCAAATAATTCAAAATTTTACTTGAAGTAAACACACAAAAGATGTTATAATAATAGTAAGTGACATTTGTTTACTAATCTAGAGAGGTGAAGATTCCTGAATAAGAATAAATCGGTTTGAAAGAAGCAGGAGATCTGAATAGTGAAAGGTAAGAATACAGGAAACAACTCATAACAAAAATTTTCTAGTTTTCCTGGAATTCATTACACACACCAGTCCATTTTTCTAAAATTTAAAAATGTCACTTATATCCTTTGGCGTCTAAGTGCTACAATTTTTATCGAATTTTAAATAAGCAATAAGAAACTACTATTATTAATACCTAATAATACCCATTATAAATTTATTATTAAATTGTGAAAATATAAAAATCGACAACTTAACTAAACAATAAAAATTAAATTGTATTAATTAAATGTTGTTAAATAGTTTGAATATTTTTTTATTTATATTCTCTTGCATTATTTCTTCGTAGAAGTGCTTTACTATTATGAGAGTATGCTATACGTTAACATTGGTAAATCCTAGATTTTCATAGTATATTGCGGAATTTACCGAAATGAAATGGTAAAAGTCAAAAAATGTTCAAATAACAAGTAATATCTAATTAAACAAACAGGCAATAGCTGCAACACAAATCTATTTTATAACTAAATACAAATAATTAAAATATCAAAAAGAAGTAAAACTTAATGAAAATAAATTCTATGCCTAACATGTGGCGTTTTAAATAATTTTATTATTGGTTTCTAATATAATAAATATCAAGCAGGAAAAGAAGCTTTCCAAAACAAAAATACGTTAGCCATAAAATCCAAAATAGTAAAAATTGTATCAACGCCTTATAGTACACACAATTAAGTATTTACTAACGTTACTTAAGTACTTACTTTTTGTTAATTTTTGGGATACTTTATAGGTGTATATTTATTTATTTAAGCTTTACATTCGTGAAAATATTGCTATCCTGTTTCTGAATTTACAGATCTGTTTATAGAGAGGGATTAGTCCTCGTCTAACATAATTCAATTTAGTATAGTAATGTTTTGTTTCCATTTTTTAGTCAAATTCATTATTTCCATGATCTTCAGGTCGTCCGTCACCTGGTCTAGCCATCTGATCTTTGGTCTTCTTCTTGTTCTGCTTTCTGCTGGTTTCCACAGCGTTATCTTTTTTACCATGTCGTTGTCGTTTTTTCTCATGATATGTCCTATCCACCTGATTTTTTGTGCTTTCACATGCTTCACTATATCTTTCTCATTCATCTGTTTCAAAATTTCATCGTTCATCAGCTGTCTAGGTTTTTCATTATCATTTTCCTCAAAACACTCTTAATACTTTAGCCTTTTGTTGTGAAAAACAGATTGTTTCTGCCGCATATACAATTACCGGTCTGATTAATGTCTTGTATATGAGGCATTCCACGCCAAATCGGACACCATTTAGCTTTTGCATCTCTGATTTTCCTGAAAAATTTTTTTCTTTTAGTACTAGTTGAGCCTAGTCTCCATAATTGTTTTTAGCCTTTTTAATCAAGTCATTCAAGAGAAATAAATTTTTGAAAAATTACGAAAAATCACATTACTTTTTTTTAAAATGCTCATAACTACGTCAATAATTGCGCAAATAACACTTTCTTTTTTTCAAAACTTTTGTTTTGTATCAAAAGCTCTATAAAAATTCACCTGATCTCGTACTAGAAAGTGGCGATATTTGTTACTCATAAATTTTTAAAGTTGTACAACTACCTAAAAATGACTAATAACTAAATCAAAAACTATGTATCTTATGAGTATTTTTAAGATTAATTCAATTTACATTAAAGTTACCTTTACTTTTACCCGGTTTCATAAAACTCTTAACAAAGCATTAAGTAGATAATCTACCATTAAGTCCAAATTTGAGTTTCATAAAAGTCAGTTAACACTAATCTCTTGTTAAAATTTAATTGGCAAAATTTTGTCAGTCAAGTTTTTAATAAGAGATTATTTCTAACCTAAAACTTAAACTATTTACAAAATGACAGTTGTTTATAATTATATAAGTTTGGTAAGTAACTAATGATAGTTACTAAAAAGTCCTAATGCTGTTAGGAATCACATAATAAATACAATATTTCAATAAATACTTTAATAAAAATTATTTTAATAAATTAAATATTATTTAACATTTTTTCAATTTTTAATTGAAGCAAAGTAATTTTAAGAACACTTTTTGTTTGGGTGCTTCAATATTGAAGTTAAGCAAAGACATTTCCAAAGCGTCTTTTTGTTTGACTGCTTCAAATTTATATTTATAATATTTTTGAAGTTAGGAAACATAGTGTAAAACTGTCAAAAATCAAATATTACTGTGATGTTACTAAAAATCTTAATGAAAGATCTAGGGAAATTTTATTAGTTAATTTAACAAGATATATGCTTTATGAAACCCACCAAAATTTAATGGCTTCTTAAAGTTAACAAACCATTAGTTAATAAAAGATTAAAGTATTAGTTATGAAACCGGGCATGAATCTTGCATTTCCACTTTACATCTGAAAGTGCAATTATGGGCTGTTGTGGTACGATTGAACTTAAATGGTTTAATTTAAAAAAATAATAACAACTTTCGTCGTAACTTATCAGCTGAATTCGAACATCGATTTCTTGCACTTATGTGTTAAACATTTAAACAAAAATTTATTTACCTCAAACAGAAGATCATTACACGGAATATCAATATATAAACAGTAAAAATATTGAATTTCTACTTCTTATTCTAATGAAATAATTTAAAATACATTTGCTACAATTTTTCATATTAAACTAATCAAATTCAAGAATTTCAGTCCACATTATTACATACATAGCTAAAAATGATCATCATGTACCTATAATAATGTTAATGATACTTTAAAATAAATAATGTGTGTGTCTATAATATTATAATAACCGTACTATTTATAAACGACGAAAAATGTGATAAAACGTGTAACTTCCTGTTTTTGTGATATGTTTTGGTTTTTTCTTTAGATATGATAAATCTAATTTTGTGTTGGAAATGTTAAAATGTGAGATTAGTGCATGTAACCAGTAGCCGAAGCCGAGGATTTGAAAATCGATTAAATGAATTAATTATTTTAGAATATAAAATTAAATAAACAATTGCTTGAAATAGTACTAATTGCTAATTGAAATTTAATATACTTTTTATGTATTGAATTATTATGTTTAGCTATCAAAAAAAATTTGTCGTTGATTTAATTTTATCCAAAACAACTATTTCAAAAATTTTGACCATCAATTTAATTAATTTTAATATACCAATTATAATTTTCCTCTCTTTCTTGTTCTATCTTTTAAAATATCTTCTATAACTTTTCCAACTTTTGTTTTTATTTCTTTTTCAAAATTACGGTTTAATTTTATTAATTAAACAAATTTTTATTTTTAATTGAAAATCGTGATCTTACATAATAGGTTGGGTCTTTTGCCAGAAGATCGTCGCATAAAATATCTCGAACAGTAACAACAGTAAAAATCTTCAATTCTCATTTTAAAAAAATATTTTTTATTATTATTATTGCTCAATATTCAATTTTCAACAATTTTCAACACAATTTTCGACAGCAGATAGACTAGATTTGAGAATTTTGGTTTACATAATGTAGCTAAAAATGGTCATCATTAGAGTATGGAATTATATGTAAATGCATATTATTGTTGCTTGTTCCTAGAGTCGTAAAAAATTGTATCTATGCGTTTCTACAACTTTAAAATTTACAACCAAAATTTGAGAGTACATATTTCATGTTTTTATTTTTACTGCATATTTTATATGTTTTTATTTTTGAGACATATCAGTGCATATTTTCATAATTTAAAAAAAATAAATTTTAAAAAAGATAAACTTAGCAAAAATATTTTTGAAAAAAACAGCTTTCCAGGCACGGTTTAGATTCGAACTGTTTATCTATTGCTGCATCCGCAATAAACACCATACATCAATATTGTCGTTATTATGCCGTCTTAAAAGAAATGCAGCTTATGATTATTTTATGAGTCATAATTAGACCACGAAATTTAATGCATTTGCATATTTCTTAAAATTGAAATGTTACCAAAATCCATATGGATAAAACCGAATTAGGCAAAGTAGAATTTAATAAAATACTTTTTAAAATGAATATTTTGCATATTTTTAACACTATATGTGCATATTTTTGTAGGTTGTGCATATTGGTGCATTTTTGTACTTCTTTAAGTAGGTACTATTTTTTTTTCGATTTATTCTAACTTTTGAAATTTTTAACGGTTCCACTTTCAATATTTAAAAGTCGATTTTCTCGAATATTTCTTGTCATCTGACCCAACAGCTTTGGGGAATTGTTACTTGAGGGTTAACCATCCAGCACAATAAGTGACAAAAATCACAAAAATTGGACTGGCGTATAATCTCATTGGTAATTGTAATGAAATCTTTTAATAAAATTAATTAAAAAAATTAAAAATCTTTGTTTTTTAGTACATAATCTTTTTACTTTTAAAGCATACACATGCATATTGCAGACATTTATTAATGCATATGTATGTATATATATTTAGTACTTTTTAGTGCATAAATTCCACACTCTAGTCATCATAATATCTATAACTTTAATAGTATTTGAAATTAAATAATCCTTGTGTCTAGTCTAAACAATACACTATACATAATATTATAATAACCGTAATTATCATTTTCTTGTTTATTGAAATATTCTAAGTCCTGACCTGTTAAATGTGAATTATTGTCGTTTTTATTGTTTTTTAAATTAATTCAATGTCAATATATTCTTTATTTTCCGGTTAAAATTTATTATTTTGCCGTTTCTGTTTAATTTATCTTTAATTTTATAAAAAAAATTACAATGAAAGTTATAATATATCGTGGGCATACAGGTAAAAGTGACCAAGTCAAAAAATAGAATTTCGAGATAAATCAAATTGAATGTTTCGCATTTTGCGAAAAATCAGCTATATAATATTTTTAATTATTGTTTTCGAATAATGAAACATGTACAATACGTTATTAGAACATAGACATTTTTTTCAGACCTGTGTTTTACATTTTTACGGTACTTAGTCATTATAACTCATTTCCAAAATTTTTTGACTTAGTCACTTTTACCTGTATGCCCACGATATGAACTTTAATTTTTTCAATAATATTAAGGTATTAGTATTTCATATTAAGAAATGTTAATGCTAGACTAGTTTTAAATATTTTGAAAAACAAAATCACAATTTCCTGAAATCACTGTAATGTTTAATGCGTTTTAAATATGCATGTATTTCGCATGGTAAAATGGTAAAGTTATGGTAATTTATTATGTCGCCATCATACTCATTCAATATGCATTCAATACTCAGCTAATTCCAGTTTAAAAAAAAATTATTACTTTCATTCCAATCGATTTAATTAATTTCTAAAAATTTTAAAAAGAAAATATTAAAAAGAATGTTAATGAAGTTGCAGTGTAAACTAATGCTCGAGTGGTTTATAAAGTGGTTTCAATTATCAGAAACTTGGCACTACCAAACTTGAAGTTCTACTAACTTCTTCAGTAGATTAACGGAAAAAATGTATCACAAATGCTCGGCATTACGGCTGCAAAGTAGATCTAAAAGCATTCTCTATTATATGGAATAAAATAAAAACAAAGCTTAGAACTTTAGAGCAGACTTTTATCGTTTATCTATTTATCTATTTTGCAACAGATGGACTATTTTAGTGGCCGAGGTTCATATAATTTTTTCAATATGGTGGCTATATGCAGTCAGAGTTTTAGAGTATCATCATTAAATAACTACCTTGAACTATGTACAACAAATCTAGAACGGTATATGTACCTATTATATTATGAAGCCCTCAGAGATGAAACAAAAACCTAATTTTTGGAACCAGCTCAACAATTAATACGGTTTCTAACATTTTAAATGATGATCATCTAGTGCTCTAAGGTAGTAATAAATTAATTATAAGTTTTTTTATATTTTTAAAATTGAAATAATTTAAAGTTTTTATCATTGTGTTCAAAATTGACTAGGAAGTCGGAAGCGTCACAAAATTACAACATACGGGCCCAGTGCAAATATTTTATTTTATTAATTAGGAGTATAATAAATTATTATATTAAACCTTGTAATAAGTAATCTCTCAATTTATAATTTAAAATTAAATAAAATTGTGTACATCATTATAAAAAACCAAATCAGATATAAATATATATACCAGTATTGCTATTTTTGATTTTTTTTTTTTCGGGATGATGGTTATGATTTTATGTTATTATGTATTTTTTTATAAATTTGCCACTTTTTGTATTGTTTTATTAAAATTAACACCGGAAAAGCTTAGGTCATAATGATGTAGTCTTATAGCAGGAAACAATTTTATTTTCATATTGTGTTAGATTATGTTGAGCATAATGGTAATGTTCGTCTTATTGAAATCTATTTTCTATTAAAAAGATATATAGTTTAAATATAAATTATTTTGTTAAAATTTATACGTGATATTTAGTTTATATAGTTATGAAGAAATACTTTTAACATAGAACTAATAGAATATAATTATTATTTTTCTAAATAAAATCTATTTAAAAAATTTAAAATTATAATTCAGAAAAGATATAAATTACAAGGTTAATAACTATAATTTTTTATTTTTTAAACTTGGCCAAAAATATTTGGGTCTAACACCTTAAAGATATTCTTCAAAATAATACTCATTGAATTTATATTTTTCTATAAATTGTTGTTGAATTGTGTTGAATTTTTTTTTTAGTTTTCCATGTACCTACTTTTAATTAAAAAACGTGATCTTACAAAATAAATAGAAAGTCAAAGTAACTTAAATATGTATAGGCCTTTCATTACAAAATTTCTTGCTTTCTTTTTGCTAATTATTTGATTAACAGTTTTTTACTTTTGTTTTAATTTAATTATAACTACTAATTTCTTCTTTTTAACTTATGATTTTAATACATATCTATATCTAGAAATATGTGATTTGGTATTTCACAATTATTTTATATGAATAAACAGAATATTTTTATATATTAAATAGAATATATTAAACAGAATATTATTTTTTAAATTTGGATTAATTACAAGATTGGTAGTGTAAACAACCATAACTCAAATTTAAAATTTAAGTACTAGGTAGATCAACGGCCTTGAAAACCCCCGAGAAATTTAATATATTTTAACTAATAAATTTATTTAATGAAATAATTTAAAATATTTCAGTTATTTGTACTGCACATTATTTTATTGGTTTTTAATGTTAATAAAGTGCATTGAAAGTAATTATTAACAACAAATCCATAAAGCTCAAAAAGAAATCAAGAAAGCAAAAAAAAGTTTTGTTTTTGTAAGATGGTCGGTTTAAGGAATTCTCTTGTGTAGTTTGTCTTGCAGATGCTGAATCGAATTGAAGTCGAATTCTGTGGAGCCTCCGTTAATATCTGAATATTATTTTCTGTTAAAAATATCTTAACTATTTTAGCAGTATATTTTGAGTCCCATGTATGAACTCATTAAGCCCAATTGGTGTGTATCAAATCCAAAAGATTATTAAGTCTTAAATTATTAGCTTTCCAACTTCAACTTTTCTTGGATTTGATATGCACTAATAAATGAATTTTGTCGCATTTCAGCAAGAATTTGTCTACGTCAAAAATCGTTTCAAGTTGGAGAGTCAGATTTAGCAATTTATTTTTTATTGTTATATACTTACCACCTTTCTACTCTCAAACGTGGATTTATGTTTAATATATTTTAAATGTTACACCTCAACTTTCAAGCAAATGATTGAATTATAAAGGTGCTTCAGTGGAGAGTAATTTAGTTTATATCACACTTATTCGTTAAACGAGGCTTGGAACTGGCAGGCATGTTAATTTTTTAATGAGTATTTTTTAGACTTTTATTCCTGGATGGTAGACCAATAAATTAATGAAATAATATTGTAGATTTTGAAAGGATTTGCTGAAGGAAAGAAAATATTGCAGATTTGCAAAATTGTTGATACTACATTCAGGGTAAGCCTCGTAGAGATATATATTGTCGTGTTTCGAAAACGATAAACAACACAATTTTATTATTTTGTAAAATAATTTTAAAGTTTGAATTTGTGTCAGTATTTATTTATTTATCATGTTGTACATAAAAATAGTTAAATTTTTGCTATGTAAATAAAGGTAAGGAAAACGAAAGAAAAACTAGAAAAAGTGGGGCTTAAAAGGCAGTACAGTTGGGCCGAGGCCTTGACGTCGAGTAAAGCGGACGAAAATCATTCCCGCAATAAAAATTTAAAGCTGTTTAAAAGTTAATAAAATAAAATAAATAAGTTGAGTTAATTTCTTTGTTTAATTTAATTAATAAAGTGAAGTGGAAACAAAATAAAGGTGAAAGAATTAGTAAAAATTTTAGTCGATGCAGTAAAAATTACATCGCAACAAATTTGTGTAGCCAGGCGTACTGAAGCCAGCTGCATAGTATCACATGTAGAGCGCGCACATGAAGCCAATAACCACACCACATTCAAAGTAACAAAAGTTGAGCAATTAAAATTAACAAAATTTTAAACACTGAGGAGTCTCATGTTAATTAATAGATACCCAGCTAAAGAGTAAATTTTGGAATAAGAAAATTTTATAAATTTGTATAGCTCGGGAACATCTCAATATGCATGCATTTAGTAAGGTGTGCCAGATTCTAATTTTTTTTAAGTCAATAATTCCAAAGTATTAAATTTTAATATACTGCAATGACCCGAGCTATACAAATCTTATTAAATTTGCTTAATCTCAAAAATTATTCTTTTAGCTGGGCATCCATTAATTAACATGAGCTCTTCTTGTTTAAAATTGTTAATTAAAATTAAAATGCTCGATCTTTTGTTACCTATGCATGTGGTAGCAATGTGGTATTCCAAGCGCGCTCCACATATTCTATTGCAGCTGGCCTACCAAATTTGTTGCGATGCACTTTTGCACATCGACTAAATTTTCACACTTATTCTTCAAATTTTATTTTTTGCACTTCACTTTATCAATCAAACGGAAAAAAAACGAAAAATCATCAGTTTAACTTTATTTTATTTTATTTTTTTAAACAATTAACAATTATGATCATTGTGAAATGGCCCAAGTGTCCTATCCAAGTCCCATTTTTTTTATTTCTCACTCTTCCCACTCTTATTTTTACATAGCAAAACTTAACAAACTATTTTATACAAAATGTTATAAATAAATAAATAATAAAATTGAATTTAAAAAAATTATTTACAAAATAATAAAATTACTCTTTTTATATAGCTTTTCGAAACACGACATTACAATTAATATTTACTGGGCATAACTATTTTTGTTGAGTTATCTTCTTTAAAGATATTTAACTGTAATTGTTTTTGACACAACTGAATTTACTTTTCAGGTAGATTTCGGTTTTTTGAATTTGTATTTTTTATTTTGATTTCTACTATTTCTAGTTTTATGTATGTGTTTTTGTTTTATTTTTGATTAGTGAATTAATTAAACTTGTCGACTACAACTTTTGTTTTTTATCTTTGCTAATACAATAAATAAACTCTTCGGTTCTTATAAATTTTATTCGTCTTGACCGGCGTTCACTTAACATCGTGATTTTTCATTGGCTGAGATGAAATCTAAGTGTTTGTGAGAACATTAATGGTACGAATCTACGAAGTTTTTTCAAAACTTCGGTCTCGACTCTCGAAAACTACGTTTTAAGATGTATACAAACTTGAGCAGTTTACTCTACATCATAATAAAAACTTCAGTTGATTTTTAATAAGTAAAGAATACATACTTACATAGTAATATTAAGAGCAAAGTACTTTGAAAATAATAATAACTGTCAAAATATTGTATTACATAATTAAGTAGGTACTTAGTACAAATTCGGTATTTCTGTTACTTTTGTAACATCTTATACACTTAATGAACATTTTTGCTCACTTTGCATTTAAAATTAAGAAAACTCTCAGTATTCGTATAATATTGCGTACCTAGTGCAAAAAGTGCTCATTTGCCACACGTGCATCGAGTTTTTTAGGCGCAGTCATCTACCATTCAAAAACATCAAAAATGTTTTCTGTTCCTTTTATAGCCGACATTGCTGTTTTTACGACTGAAAATTTACTATCAATTCTTCCCAATTACGTGCCTGAAAAACAATCGACACTAAAATATAATATACCTATAAATATAATTTTGTGTCACATACATCTACTCTGTCTTTCATTAATTTTTTCTCCTTTTTATTTATCGAGTGATACATAAAATAAATATCATCAATTTTCAGATTCAAAACTATTCGGTAGTTGTAACGTCTCAATTAGCACTGAATTTAGTTTGTTTCGGATAAAACATGGGTGCTTTGTACATCTGTGTTTGTGACACGAAAATGGTTGTTAATCAACTATTTATTAGAATAAAAGCTAAAATTAATAATTAGCAACATACAAAACAAAAATTAAATGAAAATATTTGATATTTCTGTTTTTGATTATAATGAAATTGTGAGTTTTTTACTATATTATTTCTATGTAGGAACTTAATAGAAAAAAAAAATTTTTATTTTACAAAAAAATGTATTTTTTAATTTAAAATATAGTTTGTTAAGCAAAAATTACAATTGCATTGTAATTATAAACACCAAAGAATGTACTTTAATAATTTGTATAAAATAATTTGTTAGAATTTGTAAAGAAACATCCTTCTTCTTCACTTCGTCTCTCTTTTTCTATTTTGTTTTTTTTTTTGAAAAGCGGAGAAGTGTTATAGGTCAAGCATATTATTAATACAAATCAAGTATATGAAAATTAAACATTTTATTACCACAAAATAAATTAACTTTCATGAATTAATAGTTACTATAAATATTTTTGAAAAATTGGTTGTGTGTTGAAATTTATTAATATGCAAATTTAAGCAAAATGAAAAATTAATATTGTACCTTAAAAATAATTTTTTTTATCTTTTAGATATTGAAGATGGTGTGTATAACAACATAGGTTTATAAATTGTTGGATTACATAATATATTCAATTTCCGTTAAAATCCTGATTGGTAATCAAATCGTTTTTGGTTGGATTGCAATTAGACTGCGTTTTATATTACCTAGGTAAATATTCGCATTACTATTTAACACATTAGCTTTTTGATTGATAATATTATATCAAATAAATTTACCTATTATATTCTAATCTTCGAATTATATTCTATCTTTGAAAAAATATCATTGCGTGAGATATTTTGAAATAACTCGATAAAAAAAAATAAATCAAAATTTCTCATTTTAATTGGTTAATTTAGGCTACACTTGGAACAATTTATTTCAAATGATACTTTACTGAGAAAAAGTTTTTTTGTGTTACAATAGTAAGTGGCCTATGCTCACTTATGTTACTAATTTCTCAAATTTCATCAAAGATAATAACAAAAAAGAAATTATATACCTTAAAATATTTTGTATTCCTCTTGTTGATCATTAGGATTTTATATTTTGTTAGAATATGCTCAGCAGAATAAACATGTTCGTCTTTTTTAAAAGAAAAAGCAGTTTAAATTTAAATATTTTTATTAAAGTTTAATTTTAATAAAATTAAAATATTAAATAATGGAAATCTTATTACAGCGTACTAGAACATTATTTTTATAATATTTTACTATTTGTATTTTTTAAATATTTATGTTTCTTTGTGTAATTTAATTTTAAGCACTTCTATAAATTATTACTTTAAAGAGATATTCGTGTAGTGGTTATTCTTTTATAGATTATATATTTAATCCGATCCCAAACAATTTCGGGTACAAAGTCATCTACTATGTAGATCTGCTATAAAGCAGATTATATATATATATTTTTTAATTTGTGAATTTCTAACAAACTTTGTAAATTTTGGTATCTACTTATAATAGCCTAGTATGTGTAAATCCTCGATTTGTAATTGTTTATGGCGTGTTTGCATGTTATGTTATAAGTTATGACCTAAAAAGTTCAACATATTATAAACAACGCTAATGATATTTTAAATTAAATAGTAATACACGTGTCCAAACAATACATACCTGTATAATAATTACCATAACTATAAACAACAAAGAAGATAAAACATTATAGTTTCTTGTTTGCATGATGTAGTTTTTGCATTTAATTAGAGGTAGTCAACTGTATTTTGTGCCTAAAACATTAAATAGTTATTTTTAATAGCTTATAGTTTTATTTAATTAGATTTTTTTATCTAGATATATTAGATATTTTAGATAATTACTATATTTTGCTTACAGCAACTTTGCAGCAAAAACCAAGATAACGATGATACAGTAGCTGATCTAGTCGATAATTCCTTTAAAAATAAAAAAGTTAATGGATTGGTTGTGTTGTTTACTCATCTGAAACTTTTATTTAGTGCTAACGGCGTTATAGTTAAACATAGCACAAAGTTATTTATTGTGTGTGGTGCGTTTTCAGGAGAGTGATTACTAAATCAAAATTTTTACAAATATATAGGCACCACACACTTTTTGCTGTTAATAATCAAGAATGACAGACTTACATTGAAAAAGAATATATTCATATTTTTTATAAAAACAAAAAAAAATAATTTAACTTCAAAATGATGACGAGTTGCATCAAGTGCTAAGCCGAGATCTCAGATTAGACCCTCAGCAGTGTAAAAAAAATTTTTGGCCGTTTTTTAGTCGGCAGGCAATGGCAAATCACCAAGGTATCTACCAAGAGAACTCTTCCAAAGGTACATTAAGTACAACAATTAATATTTATAATAATCATTATAATTATTATTAAATATTCGCAGCACACCTTATATTTCACGAATAAAGTAAAATTGTGTTCATTGCTAGACAAAAACCAAATCAGATTAAACACCACATAGCTTTCATACATACATTTATATCATTATTTAAAAACAAATATAATTTATATTTTTTGTGATATTATAATAAAATGTGAACCGGAAAAGCTTAGGTTATTTATTATGATTGAAATTTTATAGCAAGAAACTATTTAATTTTGATGTAATTTTCAAGTTATAATAGTTTTTACGAAAACCTTACCTAATTTAGCAAGAATTTGTAACATTTGCGTACCTTTATATAGGATTAGAATTTATAATTTTATTTGACTTTTAATTTAGACTTTAATTTATAAATAACTAAAAGAAACTTTAATTTAAGTTTTAAACAAAATTATAATTTAATAAATTTAATTTATTTAAAATTATTGGACCTACTATGTGAATTTCGCCATTTGTAATATTTTTTGTTTTTGAGGATTTTGAGATAGATCATCACAACAGATTTGTAAATTTTGAATTCTGATAGGTGAATATAGACTTTATAATAAATTTTTCACCAATTAGAATTAATTCTCAAAGACAAATAAGCATTCGCTGCTGTGAGAATTTACAAAGTACAAAATAGATCAATATCTTAAATAAGAAATTTTATAGTACCTATGTATTGAAACATAAAAAGTGTTTAGATTACTTTATTAAAATTTACAGCAAAAATTTAGGTAAGTTATTATATTTTTGTATAATATAAAATAAAATTATATAAATAAATAAATAAATTATATAATAAAATTTTATAAAAAAATATTATCGCATGTTAATAACCTTAACCATTTTGTAAGTTATTATACTGTAAAATCTTATAACAGAAAATTAGTTTATTTTTATATCATTTTCTATTCATTGTGTTTTATAAAATCTGCATTTATATTATTTCTGCAACAATTGTTGTCCGTTTTTTGTTTGGATCCTCTAAGAAAAGGGTTACTGTTGTTGTAAGTCAAGCATATTATTAAAACTAAAACATTTTATTACCATATTAATAATTAATTAGTTAATTAATAATAAACATTAATAGTAAACATAAATTAATAGTAAGCTGATATAAAAAAATTTGGAAATAATTAACCTTTCCCGTACAGCAACCGAGTCAACTCTGACCCAGAATTTCCATTTTTGTAAATATTATCAAGTTATTCGGTCTTTCTATCGTTTATTTTCGACAACAATTTTTAATAATCATTTTTGGAATGTGGTATTGTTTTTAATAATTATTACTTTTAAAATTTTCTAGGTTTTTCTGATGATAATCCGAAATTCTAAACAAATAATCCTGATACTATGTAACAAAATATAATCATTCAATATGAAATAGTTTTTGTCCTTAGAAGTAAGTTATGAATTAGATTTTAATTTCAATTTTCATTTAACATGATGAAAATTTAATCTTATTATCGCCTGTTCATAACATTAATCATATTAATTTTTTTTATACCATATTGCTGATGGTTGTGTTATATCTCACTGTTTAAACAAAAGTAGCAAACGGTAGCAAATGAACAAAGAAGCACAATCTAAAAATTATTTTTAACTTTTTGTAATAAAATAAAAATAATAAACCATCGCATTGTATAATTTTAAATTTTTTTAATACTGACTTGTTTTTGCAGTAATTTTTTATTTTTATTTACTTCTGTAATTTTCTCTTTACAGTCAAACACGCCTATATTTTTTTTATTAATAATTTAATTTTATTTTTAATTGCAATTTTAATTTTTTAATAGCGCAACTTTGTACACAACTTCTCTTTCTTTGTGCTTTAGGCAAAGTAACCTTAATTTTTCTTCCCACATCAAAGTAGTACCAATATCAACAATTTGACACATTAAAATCAAATTTCATTATTTAACCAACAATAATTTATACGTTTAACATTTTCTTCGCAATTTGTACAGCCCAGAGCCGACTTACAAAATAAAACACGTCAAAATATATAATGGATAACCCACCCATACTCAGAATCCAAAATTCCAAATATGATTGAAATTGAAAGCAATATTAAAACTGCGGTGCTTCGAAAGTGCAAGTTATAACCAGGTAATGCGTTTTTGTCATTTTATCAAAATTGTCAAATTTGCCAACACTCAGTAGAAGTGTCAGGAGCGATAAAAGTAATTTAACAATCTCTCATTTTTAGTGATGTTTCTAAATCTCAAAAGACATGAAGACTTCGATTAACTGACTTTCTCTACAGAAAATTTAAGGTAGTCAAAAAAATTTGAGGAAATCATAGTTTCCATGTATCTACCTATAATATTGTTTTTATAAAATGTATGCTATATGAAAAGAAAATGTATAAATAAAGAGTTGAGCTGCGCACTCTCCTGTGGCGTACGCCTTGTCTTAAACAGCCATATATCATATTTCCAAAGCCAATTAATTGTTAATTGCAATAATTGTTAATATAAAATTATTCGTAGTGATATAATTAACAAATTAATTAAAAACTAATAACCTTAAGAATGTTGAAATGTATAAATAATAATCTTTTTGTATAAATAAAACATTTATAATACATTTGTATTCCTAACAGTATACATATATATTTTATATTAATATCGATAATTTAAAGAGAAATTATTATAACCAATATTGAATTATTACTTGATCAGTTGAGATTTTTATTCATTAAATTTTGAAGCTATTAATTACCAGTCAGACGTTTATTACTTTTTTTAAGACTTCACGTAACGAATTAATTTTGTTTAAATATGCACTCGATGATTTTTATTAATGAATGGAATAGTTTTAATAGTTGGCACGATTAATCGTTCGATGGTCATCTGCTGCCCTTTTCGTTTTAAAATTTCCGCTAATACGCAGCATGAAATCGCAACCCTTTTACTTTTTTCACATCAAGGATTATAAGTGCACGAAACATCCAAATATTCCACGATTTCGAAATTTGCAGTTTATGTTATTAATTTAATAATACACATCGATGCAGTTATTATTGAAAAAGTTAATTTTTCATAATAGACCACTTAACTTAAACAATCGATTTGATTAAACTGTCATTTATTTTATACCACTTCTTTTTTAATGAAAATAAAAATAAAAATAAAATTAAGAAATAAATTCTTTTTAACTTTTAATTGCAATTAATGAGAGCTTTTAACGAAATGTAGTCGTAAATGCGCAAATTACAAATAACTTGACTGGTTTAAACATTAACCCACTTTTTACCTTATAGTCTTTTAGCAACTTTTGTTGTGGCTTTTTTAAGTAACGTGAGATTTGTATTTAATTTTCGAGCAATCAATCACCATCAACTCTTATGATAAATCTGTGTTAACTTTACTGTTTTTAATACACATCTCTACTTTTACTTGTTGCGTCGCCCCTTGATTGTTTGATTTAATTATAACAAAATATGTCGAATTTTATTTACGCAAAATTTAAATTATTTATCTGGTTAATATTTAATTTAATTTTTTATTTTATAAATAAAATTTTCATGTAGTACCAGAAAAATTAAATCACTTCGAAGTTTGTCGTAACAACGTGATGAGTGTCTGCTTATTTGTTTTGCTCGTTTGTCCACATTAACTGAATGAATAATTATAAATAGTATGCTGAAAGACAGGTGAGTTTTGCAGCCAACAAATGAAACAATCTATTTACTGTACACAATCACTCACCTGATTAGAGCATTTAGAACTTCGTAGCACGACTTTCATGACTTTCGTGCATGCACTTCTATCTTCTGAAATTCTTCGATATAATTTTACAGTAAAAAAATTAACGAAATTTATACCTCAAAAATGTATACCTACGTAGTGAAAACATGTAATGCGAAAAATACATCGGGCTTTGCACGTGAGCTCTCTTAATTTCCTCAATTTCTACTTGAAAAATGTTTTTAAAAAACTAATGAACAGATTATTATAAACAAAACAAAAAATAGTATTCTAACAGATTAATCATAAAAAATGATTTGATTTTCAGATATTTGAAAAACAAAGCTTTTTGAAAAGCTTTAAATACAGCTGAAAATTTTTATCACAGAACAAATCGCGAATTACAATTTTCTTAGACATATCTTACATTCACTTTTACCAAACTACATTAAAAATAATTTCATACCAATGCGGTCAATGCTTTATGGTTTTTTTAAAGCAAAATAGTTGCATCTACGAAGAGATCGAACATTTAAAGAATAACATAAGCAAAAAGCACACGACAACTGAATATTTTTCGACAAACAGTTTAAGAGTTATGTTAAAATTAAATAAAAAGAAGTTTTTATTTATACATCTATCAAAATACAAGTTTTCGAAAAATAATTAGTTTAAACTTTAGAAAAATTATGGTACTTGAAGAGTTTAGCATAAGTCATAAATTTTTTTAGCTGTTTAATACAATGCTATAATATTAAAGTTAAATAGTAAATTACGTACACTAATATGCAGCAAATGCAATAAAAAATGTTTCATTTACAAAAATCTCAAACATTTCAAGTATTTGTCTCTAATTGAAAGACCATTTTTACGTTTTAAATTCTTTGTGTCAAAAAAATTATAAAATGTTTTTCTGATTGCTACTAACAAACTTCTAAATATTTATGAGGTACAATTTTTATATTATTGCATAATTATAAGAACTGAACTGTAGTTTATTTTAAATGTTGAAAGTGCACTTTTTCTAACGGTAGTAGATTCTTTTTATTCCATTTTGAGACAAGAGGGTGCTTTTCTGTCTTGTAAGTACGATTGATAACAATTATTATATTAAGAGCTCCACAAATAGTGGCAAAACAGTCATTCTAATAATTCAAATTATTATTGTTTATTATTCGACTTAACAGGGAAATAATATCTATCAGGTTAAAATCAAATTTGTTAACAAATACAATAAATGCAATTTTAAAAATGATTGAATTTTAAAGACGATATTAAATTGAAACGATTAAACTATAGATAAACCTAAGTTTTTTCATTAATTTTTATTCTTCTAGATCCGTAATTTTCCAATCTTGAGGACTACATTTTGTTTAATGAGTGAGGGCATTTCAAAAATGATGTATTTTTAAATCCGTAATTTTCGAGTTTGAACAATCCTCAAAGATGGGTTTACCAAGCGTGTGGACCCAGTTCTATTTCGTAAATCTGTCGTTTAGATAAAATCATTTTACTAAAAATAATAAAAACGCGATTTGATAATAATCGGACCTAAAAAGCTGTGGTAGTAACTTACAAATTACTAAATTATACCAAAAAAATTGTATAATATAAATAACACGCCATATGTATGAGACTTACCTTATAGAAACAGCAAATCAAATAATGGCATTCGGTTTTAGAACGTTTTTACCCAAAATTTTAAATCTATGTCATTTATAAACATATAAAAATGAAATGGCGCATGTATATGTTGGTTCATCACTTGAAAACGGCTTTTTTTTCAGGATAAGGTTTGTATGAAATAAAATTTATGGAAAACCTATCCAAAAGAGATTTTAGTGACAGTTGGTGACGCGCATGAATAGATTAACGAGATTCAAATAACAAAAAATTGTGTTGGCGACAGGTGGCGCGTCGATAGAAAACTTACAAAAAAAATTGTAACATAAATAAATAAATGAAAAAGTTTGTTTGATTGCTATAGGTACACTTCTAAGTCCTTCGACCGATTTGAACTAAATTTGAAACACTGGCTCACTAAGACTCCGGTTAGATTCCTGTGCAATTGTGCAAATCCTGTGTTTGTAGCAAACAAGATATAAGACAAGCTACTCAAAAGAAACGTGAAAGTAAAGATGAACACAATAGAGGACTCCAAATACAAGTTTCAAGACAGGCGACTCAAAGAGAATGCGAAACTGAAGTTTGACGTGATAGAAGACTTCGGGCTGAAAGAACAAGACAAGTTCAATATTATTAAATATAAACAAATAAAATATACACATAAGATTTTAGTTTTATTCGGCCGCTTTTGAATAGTACATCATATAATTGAATAGCACATCAATCGGATTGCGCGCTAAACAAGTTAAACCCGAGCAACGCCGGGTACGTCAGCTAGTAATTTATAAAATGTAATGTTTATATTTGTAATTTACACCATCAACTACATCCGAAAATTTTTAAATTCGTGGATTTACGTACTACTTCCAATAAAATTTAAAAAATATAATAAGATAGCAGAGCATTACGGCATGGCCGAAACAAAGGTATAATAGGTTTCCCAAAACTGAAACTGAAAATTCTGTGTAGTTTTTAGTTCTGAGATTAAAAATCTGCCATTGAATTTGTTGAGCCCTGTTTATTATAATAAAACTAGAAGAATTTGGAGTTACCGTTACAGTACAGTATATTTATATTATATTCTACACAACTATTTTTTTCAGCTGTAAAATCCTGAAAACTTTCCTCAATATTTAAAATTGAATTTTTAATATATTTAGTGTATTTTTATAAAACACTCTCTGATGATAAATAAAATATAATTATAATGTTTAAAATTACTACTTAAACATATTGTTAACTTTTTTCTTTAATTTATCTCAGACAGTAGTAATTTATTTGCATGAGTCAATATCGTGAATTTGTTTTAATTTAAATGCAGATTATTTTCATAGAGTTGGGATAAATATAAATAAAAAGGATTTTCATTAAACCTATGTTAAATTTTGAATCAGACTTTATCTAAGAAATAGAAGCTCTACCTAAGAGAATAGAGCTAAAAATAGCACTATTTTAAAGAGGAGTCCAATATATAATATAGATTAAGAACTATATATCATAATATAAATATATTTATATATATTATATACATATCATGATTTATTTTAATTAACAATAATTAATTTAAATATAAATGGTATTTCATCTATTATGATTCATATGAAATATATTTGGATATACCTAGTTCATGTAAAACAGTAGGTAATAAAATTAGCATAATTTACAAAACATTAAAATAATTAATTAAGGATATTATCGCGTACCGCACGTGTCCCACGTTGAAACAATATTGAAATTTTTCACGGTCATTTTTTTAATTGACGGTATCAGTATTTTAAAATGACAAATTTATATTGACTACATTATTTAAAAGTAGGTATCTACTAAAATGCAGTTGTCACAAATAAAATACAGCGTAGGTAAAATTTGCTAACGTTTTCACCAGACCATGGCATCATCGGGCAATCAATTAAGATTTTAAATAAGGAATAACTTTTTTTGTAAAAGCTTTGTGCATTTTAGATCTAAAAAGTGTGATACGTATATCAATTTTAGAAAAATTAACACGATTGTGTAAATTGCAGAAGAGTTAATTGAAATGCGTAAAAGAAAATAGAACAGTTACAATGCAGTTTTTACATCGGTTATGTAACTTTCGACACCGTTATTAATATAATGCGCTACACCTTCAAAATATTTATCTTCGTCTTAACTAATTATTGTAGATCGAACATGCTGTTTCTTTTGCCATATTAGTTTTTTAAACATTTAACCGCCTACAAGTCGAAAATCTTGTTAAGTAAATCTATTAGTTAAATTGAAATGAATCAGATAATTTAATTAAGTTTCTATTTAATTATGCACCGCAGACTTGTACGTACAATTATTGGCCCACGTCTTACCACAATTAAGTATAATCAATCTGAAGCATCTAGAAAATTTTCAACACAAGTTATGCAATGCTTACGGAAAAAAGTGAACATTTATCGTGTTTTATAATTTGATATTACTAAAGTTTAGTTAATAAAGTTATAAGTTAGTTTAATGATTTACAAGATAGCATCGCTCAATGCACGATATTCTTTGACAAATTAATTTACACCAACGGAGTTATGTTGTATAAGCTCAAACACGATCAAAATAACTCAAAATAAAGTGTGTTGTAAACTTAAAAGAAGTTATGATTCAACCTAATTTGCCATATTTTAACAAACGTGTTTGATCTTTGGAGCTTCTCTGCTAAAGATTGCATTCGTTTAAAGATGTGGGTTTTAATGTAATAATTTATCTTTATTATTTTTTAAATAACTTCCAAATCGGTAAATTACCGAAAGGAACCTGTAATTAATTAACCTTCGATGGTTTATTTTATCTGCTTTAAATTACTGTTCTCTGTATTATACTGCATTGTGAGATACCTAAAGGCAGTGAGCAATCAATTACCAGATGGATTTTTAAATATTTATTATATTTAATGGTGGTATTTTATTCTCACGTGAATACTTAGCCATAATTCTACCTTTTGACCTGGTAGTATTTTAAACTATATAGGCCCTACCTGCATGTAAACGCTATTAAATTATAATATTTAAGTATATAAACGTTAAATTACAACTTAACCGAAGTATTAGCCATTTTATCTATACCTTATAAGATAGAACTAAATTACATCTGTCTATGTATAGTAAAAAGACATGCTGTTTTCCAGCATTAAGAAGTCGAACCGTAAGAGGAAGCCTTTAATTTTAATCCATTAACATGTAGGTCTGCAAATAATAAAACTTCTATAATTACTATTAATTTGTTCTTCGGTTATTAATTAACTCAGAACTAACATAAAATTAAATAACTTCTTCATTCTGTTTCATTAATTTTTTTCTAGAAGGCGTTCTTGTAATTATTTTAATTCTATTCGACAGAAATTTATATTCAGACTACATTTCATTATTATTTCCAAACTAAAATACTTAAAACTCTGAACCATTATGACATTAATAAATTTTTACATCGTCAATTTTGGAACTTTGACCTGATTACCTAAAGTCAAAAGGTAGACATTTATGTAAAAAATGTATTTATTTAATTTAAAAGTTTATATTATTGCTGCTTTAGTACTGCTGCGATCTAAAGTCTAATAACAATCTGAAGGCAAAAGTCTTCCAAGTTAAGGGTTGGGGCGTCAGGCTGGTTTCCTGTCACTCATAAAAAAAAATATATTTACTAAAAGAGCGTAGAAATAATTTAGGCATCGAATTGTGTCGAAGACGTTCTAAAACCGATTTATAGATAAATTTGTATTGGCAAACATTTTGCCTACATATTAAATTATAATTTAAAAAATTTTATTTACCTTTTACAATACCAATTTACAATTTAATTCTTAACAATTTTTTTTAAATCAAATTAAAGCTGTTCGAATCCATTAGTAACATATTTATTATCGTTTATTTCTCGTGCGTTGATTTCAATTACACCATCAACCCACTACTCTCGCCTTCGCATTTTAAGAGATACTAGTCGGCAACTAGTGTTCGAAAAACGTTACTAAATTGTTAATCTTGTTTTATTTAAACATAAAGCGAGTTTTTCGTTAAAAGATACAGAAAACTTTTACAGCTTTACTGCAATGCGATGCATTCTTGCAATAAAAAACAAATATAGAAATGTTATGAAATTATAAGTTATTAGAGAACCTATCCAATCTGAATATATTAAATCTGACAATGTTAATGTTATTACCGAAGCCGGTGAAAAATAAACATTAAAGGAATAAATGTAAGCCAAAATATTATAATTTTTTATATAACTGAATAGATTAGAATAAATGAAAATGTAATCATCTATGTAGATAGCGCTACATCTGCAGCTTTAACTATGTATTGTATACAAGAAAGAAAGAACAATTTATTTGTGAAAAACATAACACATTTATTCAATTTTAAATTTTAACAGTACATTTTTTATTTTATACCTATAGCAGGTTTATTTCTAGTAAAATAATTGCGACATAGTTTTCTATGCGTAATTACAATTTTATTTACAAAGAAAACGTGCCAATCTTCCATATACCTTTTTCAGTAATGTTTTATCTGCATTTACCTTAGTTTTGTTTCAAGCTTATGTAATGTGAAAGAAGTAGTATATATTTTTCACAGATCACACGAACGAATCTATATTTATGTACTTTTTAAATAGTTGCTCTCTTTGTTCTCTTCTGAAAATAATAACCTAAAAGGAACTTCGAGGTTAATAATGAAGCATCTGAATTACAAAAAAAAAAATGATCAAATTTAAGGTAAAAATTATACAAATTTTATTAAATATTTTTAATTTTTCTTCTAGTGTTTAAATAACACTGCCTTTCATAATTTTCTAATTTTCACTTTCACCTTGTAGAGTTGTAGATATTTAAATATGCTGCAAGAAAATTCAAATCATTTTAAATTTTTTTAACTTACGGCTTACACATTGCTGTGATGTAGCATCATTTAAATTACAAAAAAATTTAGAAACAAAAATTAACTATCAAATGATTTATTCAGCACTCACTTTTGTTTTAAACGTTGCTTAAGTATGTTGTCTCAAAAATTTATTCTTTTTGTGTTATCTTCCACCTTTTTGAACATTTTTGGATTTACGATACAATAGTTTTTGGTAATTTTATGACTTTTTTTTTCTGTTAATAATGGATGCGGAGTTTCTTGGAAATTATCAACAAATAAAATATTTTTTGAATATTGAATTTTGAAATTTGAATATTATCAATTTGGCAGAGGATGAGATATAAAATGTTTTATTTTGTACGGTCAAGAAAGTTTGTGAATGACTCTACTCAACTTTTAGATGAATTTAATTTTACAATTTGTAATTTATAATTGAGATAGGGGTCAGTATTAAAACAATAAAATTGTCCGACGTTTCGAGTTTTTATTGACTCATTATCAAGGCTACAAAATATATACAAATAATTAAAAAACTTACATAAATAACAAAATTGAAAAATAATAAAAATATAAAAGTACAGAATTAAAAAATTTACAAATTTTAGTTTACTGAAAATATAAAAGTGGAAAGTAAAAATTTTAAAAATACTTTAGATGAAATACTAACCTTTATAAGAGATAAATAGAGGTAAGAAGAAGAATTTTTCAAGAAAACTTAAGAAACAATAAGAAAGTGAATTCTTGATATTTTTATTTGCATGGTTAAATAAACATTAGTTTATTTGTTCACTTGATTTATCAAAAACATATATTTAGTTTTCTTTTTTCTTCATAAAACTTGCATTTTTAAGTTTCACACTTAATTAAATGACATAAAAATTTAAGCTTTTGATTTTCATTGAAAAAATTCGTTTCTCTTTGAACATAAACAAAAATCAAATTTGTGTTATTTTAATAAATACAAGGTTAAAGTTTTACTTTTCGTGAAAACAATATTGTTTTACTTGTGCACCTCCGACACTAAAGCATCTAACTACTATTAGAAAAAAAATTATGTATAAGAATTATTTTGGTTTAAAGTGCAAAAACTTAAACCAAGTCATAATACGAGCTTTATCTAACAATTATTTTAAAATAAACAAACTAAAACATATTATTAAAATAATGAATTTTAACTATTTAGTAAAGAATACATACTTACATAGAAAAATAATATTTAAAAAACAATAAAAACGACAATAATTCACAATTAACAAGTCAGGATTTAAAATATGAACAAGAAAATGAATTATAAAAATTTACGTTATAAAAACTGATAAAAATTTAAAATAAAACCTTGTTCAGTTGTTCTTGTTCACTTGACGTTGTTCAGTTTAGTTATTTGGTAAGTCACATTAAATTTAAAGTAATTTTTATAAAATTTCCTGTTTTTCAATTTTGTTTGCTATAATGTTTTCTTGCTTCTTTTTATTTTAATTTTACGTTTTTCTTATGTTAAATACAACTGATGATCAATAATAATAATGAAATAAGAGACTTTATGTCGTATTACAAGTTTTTATTTTAAATTTTTATTAATTTTTATAACGTAAATTTTGATAATTCATTTTCTTGTTCATTCAAATATTTTAAGTCCTGTCCTGTTAATTGTGAATTATTGTGGTTTTTATGGGTTTTTTTAATTATTCTTTACTAAATAGTTAAAATTCATTATTTTAATAATATGTTTTAGTTTGTTTATTTTAACATTACATACTACTAAACCACACTTATAGACTTACAAATTCATTTTTAGGTTAATTTTCAATTATTTTACGTTTTAAGTAAACCTTTTCTTTAGGAAACGTTTATTATTTGTAGCAAACATGTATTTCTTTGTTGCAGGTCAGGTTTCAGCGAATTAATGGATTCCCTTCAGTCTTTAATTAGGTATAACAGAAGTCCCATGTTTTGCTTTCTTTTTCAAGTATTCCAAATTTCTTGCGTTGAATTTTCACTTACAAAAGATATTAGCCTTTAATTATTTACTTTAATCACATAAGTTATTCGGGATTTGTGTATGCAAAAATTCAAAATTTTTGCTTGGTAGAAGCTTTAAATAATTAAGTACAAATAATTTTTAATAAAATCTTGGTTTTAATAGCAGTATCGAAAAGTATTCATTAAAAAAAAAATTTTTCAAAATTTGTGCTTTTAAAATTCGTACTTGAACTTATATTTGATGCTCTAGGCTGGAATTGGGAAAAAGAACTGCAGTGATAAAGATAAGTTCGTCTGAAAACATAGACTGAAAAATATGAATACTAATAAATTTTTCTTGCTTATTATTGGTGAGGTCTACTTTGTGAGTTTGTCAACAATGAATGTTAGTCAACAATTTTTGTCAAGTGATATAGCAGTAAATTATTGTGAAATAGTGTGAAAACTACAATTTTCTTTAAATATAAATTGTGTTTATAACTATTACGGTAAGGAATTTGTTTGTTTTCTATAATTATCTTAACTATTGTTTAATAAGTAGGTGTTTGATTTTAGCTGTTTGATTGATTCTGCTGTATCCCATAAAAAATTAAATAAAAATTAGATAAATTAGAAAAAATTGGACAAAAATTTGGTTCAAATCGTTCAAAGGACCTAGAAGAGTATAGCGAACAAACAAAGAATTTTACCCTGATGTAGATATAGAAGTTTGTAATGATTTGTTGAAATTTTAAAGTACATAAGAGTATATTATTTTAAAATATTGTGGTATTCGTGGACAATTCATTTTAAGAATTGAGTTTGTTATTTGTTGTCGAAGCGGTCATTAAAACAATTAAATTTTCCGACGTTTCGGGTTCTTTATTGGCCCATTTTCAAAACTTTAAAAGGAAAATAGAGGATTAACAAGCCACAATATTCCTGTTTTTGAACTTCTATTCGTAAAATCACCGATCCCTAAAAAACTCACGTGGTGTTCGCAGTAAAATTAAATTGAAAGAAAATGATTTTATCAGGAGCAAAATAAAGTTACTTGTCGAATTTATAGGATTGATAAACGAGAGAAATTGATGAAATCCGACAATTTATTACAATTTCTCTTTTCTGTATTTCTTTTTAAAGCATAAATTTAATTAAAATTATGCCGAAAATTACTATTACTGTCGGCGACGGGCGGCATTAAAGTGTTTTATAGCTGGCGGCGACTACTATTAATTCTCTAACAATAATTCTTTTTCTACGAATATAGAGATATTCTTAGTGAACGAAGGTTTTATAATAAATATTGTAAATCTCGATAAATATTATAAATCAAACTAAAAATCTAAAAAAGTAAAGTACATTTTTGGATAATAAAGTGTTAGACTTCCGTTCTTCAATCTTGATTCTAAAATTTTTTTTCTTAAATCAATTAGGTAAGTGAACTAAAACCGCATCGCCGTTCACAAGAAACATTTTGTAAGTTATTTTTACTTTTGTTCGAACACAGCATGGTGTGTTTCACTGAAGAGAGAATTTGATGTATAGTTCAGTGCTCTATACAAAATCCAAATTGATTTTGCTGTATTAATTGTTTCACTGCCGCGATGGTATTGTTAAGCCTGTCAAATATTAACCGCTCTTGCGAGCTTGCCTATACCTACAATATAAGACTTTTTATAACTAAAATTTTACAAAACAAAATTACGTTAAATATTTTGTTAAAAAAGTAATAAATAAAAATTTAATTTAACTTCATGTGACTTATGACAACGACACGGACAGATTATCGTACTGTAGTGTTGTCAATGTACTATACCCATTACTACAGGATTTTCATATTATGAGTAATAATTTACATTGTGTATGAGTTGTAATCTTGTTGCAGGTTGGGTATTTTATATATATGTAAATTTCGCTATTCTATACAGCAAGAATGCTGTTTGGTAGTTTATACGTGAAAGAAACTTGTAGCCGAATTACTACTTCTGTTAATACCCATTGTCGCAAGTCCTAGTAAACAGCTTTTCTTGTAACGCAACTACTAGCCAGTCTGAAGCCTTTTGATCTAAAAATTATGGATTTTATAATTTAACATAAAAACCGTATCACGTAATTAAATAGTGCGTGAATTATAAATCAATTACAAGATAGTGTTAAAGGAAATAATTCAACTTTTGCTTATCATTTTCTAGTAATTACATAGACAGGTTACATTACACTGTATAAATTGCAATTCTTGATTTAAAAACTTAGAGCTTGATAATGTTGATTTTTAAACTGATAATGTATTAATTAATTTCAGCAAAGTATGGGTACACCTGTATCTAAGTATGTAATACAATCGAAAGGAATTTTTATTTTGTTTAATTCACATGTCGATATTGTATCTGATATATGTACACTTTGACAAATCTAATCTAAGCTTTCGATCGAAAACCAAGATACGCATACTAATGAAACCTTCAACAAAAATATAATTTATTTCCGTCCTGTCTCTCCTGCACGAGTGACGTGACATAATGGTAAATACATTCGGGTTTATGTAAAATGTATCATAATAATACAAAATACTGTTTGTTTAGAATAGTGAACTCTAAAGATTATCAAATAAGCTAAAAATGCAATAGAAAAACGTAGTAAGTCGAAACATAAGCGCCATGCCGAAAAAAGCTAATCAAAACAACTAAAACTAATTTTTACATTTAAAAGCAGACAGTTCACTATAATTAAATAATTTTATTGTATATAATTAAAGTGCAAGTGCAGTTTTTGTTAATGTAACAATTATTACAAATCTTTTTATATTTATACAAAATAGACTGTAGGTACTAATTATGCTACATTCTTGCTTTAATTAGTGCGATTTATTACATTTTATATTCATTTATACAATAAGTAGCAATAAATATTATGTAAATGATTTAGAATAGATATACAAATATAATTCAATAAAATAATTCAGAAAAAAACGTTCAATTAATTGAAAACTTTAATGATAATTATTATGAAAAATAATTCGAATTACCTTGATTAACGGAAATAATTTGAGTTTTACCTCAAGGCCTATTGCATATTTTATACAAATTATTTAATTATTTAAGATAAGTTAATTTCTTATAAACAAAATTAAATTAATTAAAACATTTCTTCGGGTGGATTACCTTATTCTCATTTAACGAGAGAATGTAAACGCAGTAGTGATTCGCTCTTACTACTGATGTTTGCGTTTAGCATAGCAATTCAAAATTTAAATTTTGGAGCTTCCAGCATATTGGTTTTCACGAATATTTTCTATAGGCTTAATTTCTTTATTTATGTAAATTATTTCAAAGTTTCAAAAGGAAAATAAAATTATTTATTCGAAAATTGGTATGCGATATACAGGACGGAGCAAACGTGGGGAAAACTTATGCACAGCATTAAAATTATTACAGAGTTCTTCATAATTTACAATAATTTTTAGAAATTCAAATCAATTTGTACAAATGTTTAACTCTCTTAAATGTTACAGGTAGATAGCTCAATAACTACATTTTTTTATTCTTGAGCCTTTCCTCCACTGTACTTGGTTGATGAACTCAAGAGGACCAATAACGATTAGTTCTTTGAATTATAACTACTAGACCAACTACAGTCTCCATAACTAAATTTATAATATCCTATATAGAATTTTACTCATTGCTCAAAGAACTTGACACCAAATTTATATTTCAAAATTTTCAACTGGAGTTGAAAAATAAAACATTATTTTCAATGATACGTTTTTGGCATCGTGCTTTTTTCAATATTCTTAAATAAAATTGATGATGCAAATAAAGCAAATAAGTTAATTAAAATTATGTGTTTGACCACTAAAAATTTGAAAAGTTCACAATATTATTATTTCATTTGCTATTGAACCATAGAAAAGGTATTAGCATAAAATGTACACTCTCCATTGTCTATTTTAGAATTTATTTGATTGAATAGCTTTATATTGTAAAATAAAAAAGAAACAATAAACTAAAATATGTAGGAGACTTACAAAGCATCCTATTGTCATATAACAAAATGGGAGGTTCAAACTTTCATTACACTTGGCAATTTTCAATAACCATCAGATAAATCTATGCATATTTTTAATTTGAAATGATTTAATAATTCTAGTACCATAGTTTAAAATTTAAATATTTTTTACCATACAACACGAGTTACAATTTTAATTACATGCTCACTAAAATATTCATTTTATTCTAATTTATTTCAAAAATTATTATATTAACATTTTCCCATGTGTAGCGGATTACTCACTTTGTCTCTTTTTTGAGGACAACTACAATTTTTAATTTTGAGTCATTAATTCCGTTTGACCGAACCTTTGATTATGGTGCTAATAGCTGTACTGCGACTGCTACTTCGTAAAAGTAGTACGGTTACATCAAAATAATTTTATTTAAAAATATAAGAAAAAAGTTTAAATTACACAGATACATTCACTTTGATCGAAACAGACAATATGATTGCCTGAAAAGTACGTAATCGTATAAATTTTTTAAGTACCTGCATAATTAGAATAATTATAAGTTTTCAGATGTTAAATTTATCAAACTATACAGCTTTACAATTAAAAATAAAGTTAATAACGCAAAATTAACATAATTAAATAACTTGAAACCTCGATTTTTCATATCTTACAAAATACAGGTTTTAAATGTAAAATTTTACGTTGATAAATAATGAAAGAAAATTTATTACTAAAAATAACTGTCATTACATACAGTTTACAATATTTTCACATACAAAAATTTAAATTGATAATTATAGTTTGGGAAGATTATGACGTTAAAAAAAGTTATTATAATCTAATCAACACTACAACACATTTTACTATCCTGATATTTAAACGTGATCCATAAACTGGGCTGGGTTACATTATGTAACCTTTGACCTAACCATCCCCCCTGAGATATAAACCTTTCACTATTTACTTCCACGATAAATGCACAATTTTTTGAAAAACTTAATTGCGAAACTATAACTCTAAAGCCTTATAATCTTCGGTTGTCTTAATTATAAAAATTTGTTTTTTATTGCTATAGCTTCATTATTACCCCGTTTTTCTACAATCTGTATTATCTTTATTGTTACTTTTATTACTGGCATTAACGTTAGAAAGTAAACAAAAAGTTTAAAATACTTAAAATTTTTGCAGGTGTTGCGTAAATATTGTTTTAATAAATTACAGGGCACATTGTGACCTTTAAGAAACCTAATTGAATTTTGTCTATAGTTCTAAGATGATTAATTAATATTACTGATTCTAAATTAATTATTTTATTAAATTTAAGGTGCTATAATAATAGATTTAGTTTCTTTACATTGAATCATTAATTTTCGTTAGACAGATTTTGGTTCACCGATGCGCTCGTAATTGCGTTCCTGTCGCTTATTTTCAGTTTTGTACCAAATTTTTTTTTCTTAAAGCACCTTCGGTTTTATTTCATTGCCTAGCGTTTTTTAAGCACACAGTTTTTCTGAAATAGATATCTGGTATGTTTTGGATAAAAAAATAAAGTGCTTTAATTATTTTTTTTAGCTGGGGTCTATGGTTATTGAACCATCACGAAAGACTCGTTAATTATTATTTATTATTCTTGTCGGTGGAATTTCACATTTATTAATCAAGGAAGTTCGTCATTTCTGCCGAAAGAGGTTAAACTGTAGCATACAGCGAAATAAAATTACATAAAATTTAAAAAAAATATAATGATCATCGGGCAGGATAATTTAAATATCCATTAAAAACAAACGCTCGAAGTTGTATTACAAAATTGTTGATCCACTGATTTACATCTGCTTTTGTTGTAATATTGCCAGCACCATTTAATTTAATGGACCATGTATGCAGTTAGTATTTTGACTAAACACTTTTATAACATTAGGATTCTATTATCACATCATTAACTGAGAAGATTTTAATAAAACTAAGATAAAAAATAAGATTTTCTACTTATTCGTGATCTAGATTCATTACTAAATTTTTTTTCAGATTATTCCTTTCTTCACTTGTATGATTTTTAAATATTTTTTATCCTAACCTGTCAAAAGTGATAAGAAGTAATGTTTTTTTAGTTGTTTTAAATAATAATTTTCTACAATTTAGTACAGTTAAGATTCTTGTGTTTAAGTTCATTTCTATTATATTATTTCTTTACTATTTTTGTCGTTTCCATTGGATATTCCTTAGCCCCCAGACTCTCCAATTTAGTTTACGTACTTTTCTTAGTTTCAATTTTGCTTTATAGTATTAAAAAAAAGTACTGATGCCTTGGTCGATTAAAATTTATAGTACTGTTTTACTTTTTGGCAACAAAAAAATGCATTTATTTCGAATAAAATATGTTTATTTTTCTACAAATGTAAAACATGGTTTCAAATTTAAGTAAAATTATTTTTTCTGGTACTCGAAGCTTTGCAAGATTAAGCAATATTATTTTTAATCACATTTATAAACATACAAAAGCACAATAATTATTTCAATCAAAGGAGCATTAACTCATGTAAAAATATATTTTTATTACAAAGTTATAATGGTCGAAATTTTCTAGAGGTTTTCAATTTTCTCTGGTTACATGTGTATAATTACGATTATTATTTTCTATTAAATTATTACTTTTGTTTTATTATTCAAATTATTAATTATTATTATAATTATTATAGAAATTTAAAGAGCAAACAAGTCGATTTAAGGCGGTTACCTACTGTAACAGAAAAATTTTTTAGATTTTTTTTACATATTTTTATAGGTTGGAACACATTTTAAAAATGTGTTCAAGAAATATTAAAGTAAAATTCGTCAAATTACCCAAGTTTTAACGGTTTTCCTGCAATTGAAACCTTTGAAATCATAAACAAAGATCACCATGCGTCTAAGAAGTGCCGAACTTAACTTCTTTGAGGTCGAAGAGGGTATACTGTATGGTTCTGGTATAAGCAATTAAGGGTAGGTTACGAAATTCAAACATTATCTATCTCATTAGTACACAAAAAAGTTTAAAACCATTTATCTCAAAACTACATTTTTGAAGGCGGGTGCACATGTTCCAAACAAACTACTTGACGGATTGACTTGATTTTTTTTTAGTCATTTAGAGCATATTTCAGGCTATGGTTGGAACCTCAAACATCCAAAATATATTTAAAATTATTATTTTCCGGACCGTGTGAGGTAAATATTTTGACACAAAAATAGAAATTTTTTTTCCGATCATCGCCATTTTGACAATTTTCGACTTTTTGACTATTTTTGAGGTTCTAACCATAGCAGCGTTCATCGAAAACAAAATGTAAAAAAGTTTGTTGATTTCAGATAACTACTTTGGTCAGAAGCATTGCACATGTACGGACAGTCATTCCGACACATGAGTTAGGTGCCAGACTATTATTTGTACAATTTTTAATAAAATGCTTTGCAAAAATTTGTGGTGCTACTTAAAACATAAATAAATAAGAATCCTAAATTTCAGCTTAATAACTTCAACAGTTTTCTCAAATTTAATTCTCAAAAATCGGCTTAAAAACGAATGCTCACAGTAGGTAACCGCCTTAATGTCTGGCAGTTCAGCTGAGATAAAAGCACCCAAAACCAATAGCTTTAAGTCGTAATTCACATGGGAATGCAATGTCTCAGGAAACTGACTAGGGGCAACAAAATTGCTTCACTAAGTGCCAGGTCATGAGGGAATTGAGAGTGACCAAATAGCTGACAAACTGGCTAAATCAGGCTGAAGAACAACCCCAACTGGTACCGAACCATTTTGTGGGCTATCGAAAACACCCAGCAGGTTGAAAGATCCAAAATGAGAAACGGAGAGCAAAAAAACTCTTTGGTATAATATACCAGGACAAGCGAAGAAACGCATAGAGTACGCGACTGCAGAGGCTAAAAAGCTTCTTCTCTTGTCAAAGTACGAAAATAGACATATTATGGGGTTGCAATAAAATATCCCAAAAAAATGGAACTGGAAGGCACTGACAGATGCAGACTTCGTGAACACATTATCTACGGCTGTAACGCCTTTCGCTGAAACAAAAATTTGTGATAGCAACAAATTTTTCAGTAGAAATCGCTTCAACGAAGTTTTCTCTACTAAAATAAAAAAATTTTGTTAAACGAACCAATTTAATTAATAGTAATTTTTTGACGCTGACTGCCAAAACCAAAAATAAAATTACATTATCACATGCTTACATTTATTATTGAATTAATCTTTTAAAAAAAAATTTTGTATAAACCTAAATTACTAAAATCTTAATTGTAGTTAACCTTAATCTAGGTAATGTATGGTTAACTATATCAGTATCACCAAAATTCAAAAAATAATAGATATGTTTTTCAGACGTTTTCACTATACTATCGCATCATCAGGTCTTAAAAAATGAAATTCAAATTTTGCAAGTAGAATACGTACCTGCATTTCAAGTTCGTGTTAAGTTTACTTGTAGTATTACTGCAATGCTCGAAGAAATATGCAAGGATATCAAACTGTAAACACTAACTTGAAAAATGTTAATGTTCTGATTTACAGCAACAATCAGTGCAGGTATTGTAAAGAATAAGTTTTAGCGGTATAAAATGTTTTAATAAAACCGTAATAATTTTTATTATTCTTTGTACAGATTTGAAAACACAAGAATTTTAGCAAAAAATTTAACGAATGTGTATTTTAGATGTCACATAAGTAATTTAAATTTTAAAAAGTTTATAAGTGCATAATTAATTGTTAATTTGATTTATTAAATGACAAATTAAACATAGCTAGAAGTATTCAAGGCTACCTGTACCGCAATATTCCGAATATCTAAAAAATTTATTTTTCTCGTTGATACCAATTAAAATTCACTGCGTGCTTTTGTGTAATAATTCCAAAAATGGCACTCCTAATTTCTCACCTGACAAAAATTTGCATTTATAATCAGAAATTATCATGAGATATTTCCCCACTCGAAACAAATTTTTTCCAATCAATGCTGTGCACGCTAATGGACTCTTAAGCTACTTTGCGTAATATAGAATTTTTAGGCTGTCACGTTTATAAATTTTCTATTAGAGAAACATAATGAAAATGGCTTTAATAAAGACGATTTATCAAGAATTTAAGTTCTGTCTTGGAATTTCTCACACCTTTATTTGTGTTAGGTCACGATCTTCACTTCCTGGTGTCTTGGTCAACCCTTCCATCACGAATTTCTATTCATCTTTTTTATTGTGTCCAAACAGTGGTTAATTATTACTTATGGCACAAATTTATTGAACAATTAACGTAAAAAATTATCTAATCGTTACGATCAATTTAAAATTATAACAAGTAATCTTTATTACAGCATTTAAAGCGCCTTTGAAGTTGTTTTAAAAATTGTTTACAAATGGTGGTAAAGGGGAATTTTACAATAATTATTATACGATCTTCAGATAAAGCCTTATTAACCTTTTTTTAGGTAAATTAATCATAACTATTAAATTGGATTCCTATAAATACAACCTACATGGAAAATAAATAATTCTAATCTTTTGGATGATTAATTTTAATTTGTGATTGCATCTTAAATATCAATTTAAAATAAATTGGCCAATACATTTTTTGCTACAATTATTTTGCATACTTAAAATTTACATAAACGAATTAGAATGTCGAATATTAATACAATTTTTAATATTTTAAATGAAATATTAAGGTCGGTTTACTTAATAAGCCAGTGTGGGATAATTAATTGTCATTTCAGGTATGTAAACAAAAAAAATTTATTTTTAAAAGTTCAGCTTTCAGATTACTGGCAAAATAGCTTCAACTGTTTAATGTTAAATTTTTAGCTAGGAAAACTATAAATATACGAAATTTACTTGAAAATCGGCGGTAGCATCGACGACATAAACTATAAATCTCGCTTAATACTTCTGTCGATAAATAAATAATTTTTTGTTTACTTTGTTGATTAAATTAATGAATACTTAACTGGCACACTCTTCATACATCATGTCAAAAGTGCTACTACAGATATAATATGCATTATAATTTTTTGTAATTTTCTAAATAATTTCGTGCAACCATTTCCATCTCCCGTAGCTCATGCTAATTCAATTATTGAAAAATTATTATTGTGTGATTGATCGCTACCAATTAAAAAAACTTATTGAAACTACTGCAATACAAATGGGCCCCCTACTATTAAACTAATAGTAAACTACCCGTTGTTGTACAGAAGGTAAACCACTGTTTACATTACATAAAATTTATTTCATGTATGTAGGAGAAAGACCACCATAGCAGAACCGATTACTTTGATCATGCTTAGTGCAATAAAATCAGGCAATAAATTATAATTGCTTCCATATACGTATCGAATCTATCGAACTTATTACTTTTTATCAAATTAGCTTACAACAAAAAATACTAGTACAAAATCAATAAGCATATATATGGTAATGTTTACTATTGGTAATTGCGCTATTATTATTTTAAGATTTTTACTAAAATTAATTAGATTTGATAATTATGTAATTTATTGCAATTGTTTGACTCGACTGATAATTTAATAAGTAAAAATTATTTTTTCATTATCATTAATCACTTTTTAAAGATAATTAAAATTAAATTACCAATTTGATGCATAATTACTAACGAATTGTGCAAGATTTTATGTTAAGAAAAATTACACATTCCCGACACTTTTAATTTATCTATCTAAACCCGACAATAATTGCGATAGTTAAATTTATAAGACAATATTAAACCTTGAAGGATTTAATTTAAGTGATTTTTGTACATCTTGACAGTCGATATTTAGTTCAAGTTCCTAATGCACCACATACTTTTTAGACCAGCAAAAATTGTGTAGTGAATTTTTTAATTATTCTGAAATCCATTGTAACGATTGTTTATTATTGAAGTGTTAATGAAATTTGTCTGAAATAAATTAAAGCTGTTTTAATTATGGAACGTTTTGTATAATGTAACATAATAATGCAATTTATTAATACAATACAGCAATAAAGTACAAGAAAATTTGTTGAATATAACCAACCAACTCAAAAGAAATTACGTTAAACACAATCGCATAAAGCAATGCAAGTGTATCGTAAATTATTATAAAATAATTGACTCCATAAAATATAAACTTTTTAAAATTTATGTTTTCTTACAACTTAAAAGCATTCTCGTATTAATATTGTGCAATAATTACAATGAAATCCTTGATTAATTTACGATTTAATGTAAAAATTACATCGGTGTACTTCCACATGTAACGAAACTTCAGGTCGTTAATTTTCCGCTATTTAATTTATTTATTCGATCAATGAGGTTGACATGACTTGAAATACCTTCCCGATGAGCTCTATTTGATAGCGAAATACAAATGTTACCATACAGCCTTTACCTAATTTCATTAAATTTTAACTAATTATCTTAATAAATTCTAATGTATCATTCGAAAAATATTTAAATTTAAGGTCACATTTAAAAAAGCAAAATTGCACTTACTCTTGAATTAATTGCAGATAATTTTGATTAATGGTTACAAGTTTTCTTAGAGAATACTAAACAAGAGGGCAATATTTCCTTTTAATGAAATAAAAACGCATTATAACAATCATAATAATTTATAATATTTAAAGGTGTGCAGAGTAAAGTATGTAAATTATTATAAAATAATTCTTATTTATATAGCTTAGCGTCTGATTCTTTGTCACGAACTGCAATCTAGTATTACAATATTACGGATCTTTACAGTACATTTTTATGATTTAAATAAATTTCAATTATTTAAAATAGCCATTTATTATTATTATTATTAAAAAAATAAATTCCAGCATCATATAACAAACTACCTAAGGCATTATTTTTTTTTATGAATAAAATATCACATTTTTTACGCTATGCAAAGATTTGAAATTAATTTTTAATTAATTAAAATTAATTAATTAAATTAATGTATGTATTTTCTATCTACCTGTACACTGAACCATATAGTATACAATTCAAATACAGTGGAAATTTCAACCTATCAATAAAAATGTATATCGTTTCATAGTATTAATTAAAAAACTTCATTGTATTTATGAATTTGTTCATTGAAAAAAATTTTTCTTTGATTAGTCAATTTTTTTGCTAAATTAAAAAATAAAATGGCAGCCGATAGATCATCGGACTTCTAAAAGGAAAATAGTTTAGATCAATCATGGTATTATTAAAAGAGATAGAAAAATTAAGATGTATTTGAAACCGAAGCCTAAAGGATTTTGAACAGCTTTTAATTAAAGATATTATCTTCTATTTTTTAACTTTTACATTTTGTTTTAATTTAAAAAATTCACAAGCTGTAATGCCGCAGTACTGAATGACTCGAGCTTATTTCTACATCAGAGCAAAAGACAAAAATTTAAATGGCAAGTCAGCTCATCCGCTACCTGTGATGATACTGCAATCATTCTATACATACACTGGCTTAAAGGTATCAGTCTTTAGATAAAAGATAAATCTCTCTACACTAAAAAACATATATTGTAAAAATTTTTCATTTCCTTGTGAACACACCATGACGAACAGAAAAATCGCTTGATGTGACTCCTCTAGACATCATCTGGAGTTAATTAAAGTTATTAATGTGCAATAATAAACTACAAACTTTATAGATCTTGATTGAAAATATTTGAAAAAATATAAATATTATAACGGGAGAAGAAAAGAGATAACCAAAAATAAAAATGAGGAACGATTCGACAAAATTTAAAAACCTCAAATACATGAAATATTAAAACTGAGCTATATTGTAATTGAGTATTCTTCTTCGAGAAAATTTATTGTTTCAAACATGACACGACCGTTATAGAACTCCATCACTAACAAATCATTATAATTTTTTTATCTATCAGTACTACTATATTATAAGTAAAATATTAGACACCAGAATTTATGTACGATACGTGGTAAGATCAATAAATTCTGCATGACCCTCATTAAAAAGTATTATAAATTATATTTCCTTACGTAAACAAATACTATCTGAAATTTATGTATATTATTATATATATTGAATTACAGCGCTCTCTCAAAATAAGTCGAGAGTGCATCTGGAATTCAAAATTGTTTAATTTTCCAATATGATTGCATTCTTCTAAAAGTTAATATAATTTAATATTAATAAAATAAAATACTGGCGCTAAATGTTAAAATATAAAAATATTATTGAGAAAGCAATTGTATATTATTAACAAGAATCATATCCAGGATTAATTAAAATTTTTATCTTCTGTGTATACTTGATGGAAAACTCCTTAACGAAAATTTTAATTTTATTTTTGTTTCTCGGCTCTTCCGGCTTTGTGGAACAGTCTATGAGACTCTTGGATCAAAAAGTTTGATAAAAAATAATTTGCGACAAAAACGTAGTATAGTAAATAATTATAAGGCACTTTATCAATACAAAGATTTGATCATCTGAAAGTCGTCTTAATATTGCTGCTCGACCGATAAGATGTGGCCTTTAATGCTATAATAGCAAGTTACTCCCAGACACGCATATTTAATAAATAAAATTAATTAATAAGACTTATAATAAATTAGTAATAAATCTATCATTATAATTGAGACTTACAAGTAGTAATAATTTTATTCATGTTGTACTGAAGCGTTGTGGTTTTTTTATTTGTAGAGATTATCAGGACTCTGTGACCATATCTCAATGGTGTCTCACGATGTCTCTAGATACCTCGTGGATTGTTATGTAGGTACATAATAAGGATACTGTATTTATGTGAGACAAAATTCGTTTCCGAGTTTTAGAATTTAAAAAATATAAAGCGGTATTGGCTGTTTTCCTTAAGTAAACTATTTAATTAAAGTTGCTAAATGGACGATTTTATAAATAAAGTCTTGAGTACTTACTGATTTATTTACAAATTATCTTTAATACAGGTTAATAAATTAATGGTTTAACACGTTTAGTTCTGATTAATTCAAGATTAACACACCGCTATATTGAAATAATAAAATTTTATTTAAATAAATATTAAATAATAAGTTGAAAGTACAAAAAATAACTGTTTTGTAAATTACAGGTCGCTGAAGATACCACATTACCGAAACCGGTTGTCCAAACTATAAAGAATATGTAAACAACATGTTGTTGATTATTAGTACACTTTACTAAATGATTTCGATATTTAGTTTTGTAGAAAACTATTTAAAAAAAAATACAATACCTGCATACTTATATCAAATCTTAGCCATTTTCAAGTATAATAAAGTTATCAACTGTCTGGTTTCCGTCACATCTTAATAACTGCACTGAGTTCCCGATGTGTTAAAGCAAGATAATTGGTTGCATATTTTTGCGTTAAACATAAGTGTTAAATATCACGCGATTGAATCTTATTTTGATCTCATTACCACTCTAATAAGATACTATCGATACAGACAAATCAATTGTCAAATTGTTAAAATATAAAAAATAAAGAATATAAATCATATATAGATTTGTACGGAAAACAAAAAATTAAATAACTCATATTGTGTAATTTTTGTAAGCTTTTATAACAGCATTTGTGATAATATCGTGATGCAAATTATTCATACAAAATAAAATTTAAAATAATAAAATTTAATAAGGTAAATGCACCAATTATCGTCACTAACCCAATTATCCATGCTACGTTGTATTTTTTTTAAATTATAAATATAACTTACGCACTGTAATATTGGGTTTTTCAATTTGAATTACCGCCTTCTCAATCAAAGTTCCAAACCAAATCAAAGCTGTGATCGTCAAACAAACCTTGCACGTTGTGATCCCCATCGTAGTAACACTTACAAGTCCTTTTAAATCTGCGGATGGCTCTTTGAATGTTAACGTCGTTACCTTGTCTACTAACCTCAAACTTCACCTAACTTATATGTGCCAGTGGCCTAACCACTAACAGGACACCTGAAAGAATAATTAGTACACACAAATTAAATAAGACACAGGATTCGGTTTAACGATGAATATATATTTAACCGAAAAGAAAAAGGTAGTCCAACAACTAATTTACCAGCAAAGTTAATCTCCTTGATATCATTTAATTCAGAATACTTTAGTTTGTAATTTGATTTAATAACTGTTCGATAGTTAATCCCTCTGACTGTAATGTTTTCTAATTGTTTATTCATATTTAATAACCAACCACAATCTTTATAATACTTTGTAAAGAAGCGCATATATGTATTTCGATGTTCAACTCAATTGGTTTTATATTATGTAAAATCTGTAAATAATAAACCCTTATATTATGCTAAATTATCCACTCTTATAACTATTACCTCGTCAACTTAAAACTAAGATCGTCAACTTAATTAATATGTCGTCACCTTATTCTAAGTTCGTCCCCCTTATTGCTAATTGATCATTTCCTTAAATCTAAATAAATCATCTGTACTTAAACTAGCATCATCTTAAATTATTATGTAGCCGCAAATAATCATAAAGAACTTTGTTAAAAACAGTTTTTAAATATCGGAATTGGTATTATCTCATATGAGGTCGCAAATAATCATAAGGAACTTTGTTAATATTTATTAATAACTGTCCTGAAATATCAGAATTTGTATTATCTTATTGGATGTATTTGAAAAAAAGAAAAATAAGCAACATTTTCACCGAATTTGTCTGATCATCTTTTGGCACTCCTTTTGCGGTTGTCCTTACCAATGATAAGCCATTTCTGCAATATATTGCCACGGCCATCTTATGATTTTAAGCGTCCACCCTCCTTTGTTGTGTAATTCATCTAAATTAAGTTATCTAATTTTATATACATATATTTTTCTACTTCAAACAACCGCCTTCATATTGTTAATCTTAAACAAATACTCCTACTTCTTATTGCCGCAATAACCCCTAATGCATCATATAGATACATTGTAGGTCAAATATGAATAATCAATGATAAGCCATTTCTGCAATATATTGCCACGGCCATCTTATGATTTTAAGCGTCCACCCTCCTTTGTTGTGTAATTCATCTAAATTAAGTTATCTAATTTTATATACATATATTTTTCTACTTCAAACAACCGCCTTCATATTGTTAATCTTAAACAAATACTCCTACTTCTTATTGCCGCAATAACCCCTAATGCATCATATAGATACATTGTAGGTCAAATATGAATAATCAATTCCTTTCATTACCTTCGCCATCCCGTTTAAATATAATAATGTATAAATCATAATCTCACACCAATAATTAAACCTTAAAACTGAAGACTGAATCTGCGCTGAATATTAGCTGATTTAGCGCTGAATATCAACTGATTCAGAATTTTGAAAAGCTGACACAACCCAATCTCAGCAGTTTTTTTGTCGACAAATTAGCAATTCAGCAGAAATCGTTCAGCTTCTGACATTACTAAAAATCAGCAGCTGACGCAGCTCAATAGCTGAATTTTAAGCTGACACAGCGTGCTCGCAGTTGATATTCATCACAAAATGTTAGTTGGGTAATTACTATTTCAATATTTTCTTGAATGCTGAACTTGGAACTTGCTACCAATCCGACGAACACGGGTGCATTAAATATAAATTTAAATTTAAAATTATGAAATAGAATGAGGTGATAAATGTTCGAAGTATCGTAGAGCACTTGTGTTTGAAAAGTAGATGCGTTTCAGTAATTAAATATAAAAACTTTTTTAAATAAAATTTGCATTTAAGATTATGTGTAAAGATTTCATTACAATATTTGATTACAATTTTAATGTTTTATTGACTTGGGCTCATAACCTGTTGTTATGGTTTGGATTCCTGAAAATCTGAAACATGTCGATACCTTAAAAGAATACCGTAACAACTCAAAATTCATAGTTTTGAGAAAAACGTCAATTGGAATAAACAATTAAAGGTATATTTTCAACTTTTTATTACTAAAATTTTTCATTATTATTACGTAAAATTGTAAAGCTTATTACTGAAAGGAAGAATTGCCTTGTTGTTCGGCATTGCCGTCAAATATGAAACAATTCATAATTGTTATTTATAAAGCTTAGGACACTCAATTTTTATTAAACAATCATTTTTTTTTATTCCATGCTATAAAATCATTTATTTTCTATAACATGACGTTCATAACTCCAAATCGGAATTTTTTGAGTTGTTACAGTATTCAGTAAAAAAATGTAGTAAAAAAATTTCTGAAACTGGAAATCTGGGCTTCGAATAGCTCTCAGTGTATGTAGCAGTAATAAATTGTGTATAATAAAAGATAAACTCTTATTCAGAATTACGTAGGTATTTAAAATTTAATATATAATTGATAATTCCGTTTAGGTAAAGCAACGCCCCGTCGCACTCAGCCTCCACTAAAAATGCTGTCGGTAACCTTAAAGCAAAACAATATATTATTTATTTTAAAACAATCGTTTTCATCAAAAACTAATTATCAAGGTTTTTCACAATTGAAGAATAATATCCTAAGTTGGTGGTATTTTAAAACTTAAATTTATTGGAATATTATTCCATTTCAAATAAAAATCTATAGCCTTTTTTCATCGCAAAAAACCGTTACTTATAAATAATTATTAAATAGAAAAATAAAAAAAAAACAATTAAAAAAATTGTTTTTGGAGGACTCCATTTCACATAGCTACTTAATATCACTTAGGTGATATTTAGTTCCGAAACCGAAGATTATAGAAAAAAAATTAAAAATAATTTAAAAGCAATAAAAACTTTCACTACCTATTGAAAATTCGCAATCACATTTAACTTGTGTGGACATAAAGTAATGCGAAAAATAGGTATCCAACAGAGAAGGACTCGTTTAAGACAATTAATCACACGCTTCTAATAATGTTCATGCATATTTACATTTGTAAATCAAAAATACTTAAGATTATTTTAATAAAAAAAATCTATCAGATTTAATGACTGTATTACATGCAAAATGTCATTTCATTAAAAATCGCACATTTGTCAGCTGTTTTTTGTACCATTAATTCTCTATAAGCCCAATACAATTTCAAAATTCTAAACACACATATTCGAATTACATAAATTACAAACTATTAATGCTAATAATGCTGATATGTTTGATTAATTTGTATTCTCTGTATTTTCTAATTATAAAATCAATTATGTAATATGAGTTATATCTTTGTCATAATTGATGATATAACAACCAGTAATTATAAAGAAACCTTTTTTATGATCGGAATCATTATAAGCATTTGAAAATTTTACAATAACTAATACAATTTACCCAAATTAAATCTTGATCAATCGGAAGCCAATCCAATCGTAGCTATCGTGGTTTGAAATCCACGTTAAATTGTAGATTCTTGTTTACTCTTATGGTGAGTAAGTAAAAACAATTTATTGTTGACAATGACAATGTATCGACGAAAAATTGATCAAAATGATGTAACACAACCTGCTTAACAATTTTGCAAATAATTATGTAATTAATTTAAAATTAAAATTGGTTTTGATTAAAAATAAAAGCTTCATTTATAAACTTTCAATTTTACAAAAAAATCGTTTACTTTTAATACAAGCAAATAATCATAGTAATTTCAAATTTCTTGGGGCTTATTATGAAACCTTGTGCTAAAAACGTCTTTCAAAACTTCTTCGGGATTATGTTAATTACTTGTGTGATTTACGTAGTTTTAAATTAACGTAAAATAAATAGGCCTAAATTTTTTTTAAATTATTGTCACATACAATTTTAAATGCGGTTTGCGCTGTTCTCGTTTTTTTTTTATAATAAGCAATTAACGGTTTTGTCCATTTAACGGACTAATGAGACGTCTGATTTATGTATCTCATAATCAATAAAATGTTTTTAAATAAGTCAAACATGTTTGTACTAAATTGTTTTCACTTATTACATGATGTTGCACGCATCTTCGTAATTATTGGAATTTACCATGGTTGTCTTCCTTTATACGCTATAACATAAAAATTAATACTCCTAATTAATATCATCGCATTGCACTATTATTACGTTAAAAACAGGAAATAATTTGCAGATACTTTGTTCAAGATAAGAAAATTAACGTTAAATGCACACGCGTGGAATTCTAAAATATGCTGTGTATAATTTATGTATAAATGGTATGTAAATTTTTACGTATTTATTTAGAAAAAGTTCATTGGACAAAGTAGCGCTTTAATAACCATCATGTTATATTACTTTAATGGCTTTTCTTTCGTTAGGATAATTTGTAACATTGTCGCTTTATTCATTTTGCAAACCATCCAATAATTTTGCTTCAAATTTCTAACACGACCAAAATGCAGATGTGTAACTTACTTAGAAAATTCCATGATATCAAAATTTATGCGATCGCCAGGACTAAATACATACCAACTTACTATGGCAAATCGTGCCTCGAAAACAATAGGAGATTTGTATTTATTGATTTTCTATCGATTGGCCGACGTATCGTATAAAACTAAAAAAATAGAAATTGCCATACAATAGCAATATAAAGCTATCAGATTGCTTTATTTAAGTCAATTGTTGCTTTCGAATTAATGGTTCCGGTTTTACCTACAGACTAAACGAACGAGTTTTTAGACGAATTCCCGACTTGCTTAATTTGGCCGATCATGTAGAATAAAGTAGCCGCTTTCTTAACGAACATATCGATTAAATAATTTCATTTATTAAATTTATAGTTGAAGTTATAAATTAATTAATTGTAGGTGTTTAAGGAAGGTGTGAAAAATTATGTGTCAGCTGTTCACATGTAGTTAGCATCGTGACTACTGATTATACTTAGATGGACAATTATGGTACAGAAAGTAAACTGAAAAGCTTAGAAATTTTATAGCATTCATTATCTCACGATTTCGCAAAATATAAATTGTGTGATCTTAAGTGCTTTTGTGTATTTTTGTCCACTTATAACAAGTTTTATCTTACGCTTTTTTCTGTAGGCGGACCTTTTAAAAAAGTATGTTAATTAAAAATTGTATCCTTAATTTAATTTTGAAAAATGTTCTGCACGTTTTAAATAAATTTTAATAGCGGTTTTAAAAAAAAATTCGATTAATTATCTACCAAATTAGAGTTTTTAGAAAATTTTTGCCTAGCCCATCAGTGATATACTGGCTAATGGAAGCAAGCAACCACCAACAAACATTGATCAATTTAAATTCCACATCCGTATTTCGGATTATCCTAATAGCAGTAGATGCTAAAAAATATTAGGTAGATATTAATTTAAAAACCCAATTACAGTTATTCGATTGGTAATTATACTGCTACAGCTATTCTCGATTCATATATTTAATATATAACAGCTTCAAAGGGAGCTTTCATAATTTATTTTTATATATAAGTATGAATTACTTTTTATAATTTATAATAAATTATCTGGTAATTTTTGTTGCCATTCTTACCTTCTTTTTTTAGTTAATTTATATTATAATTTTTTTCGTCGTTTTTTTTAATTTTATTTTGATTTTCCTGAAAATCTTATAGTGAAATCATCAAAATAAATACATTTTTAATTTTTATTTAATTTCTTTAAGCTTAAAATAGGTAAAATTCCAATATTGTATTTTTCTGATACTGATACCCATAAAATAGGTACAGAAACAAGGGGGAATGGGTATTGCTTAACGTGACGATATATGACAAGGAGAAGGGGGGTCTAAGTAAATGTGACGTTTGCGCAGTTCTATAATTTTATTTTAATTCTTTTATTAACTTGTTAGTTGTTCATAGACAAAGGAGTCTATCTTTTGTGACGTTAAACTTTGGGAGGAGTCTAGAAAATGTAACGCAGTTTGACGAAGAGATAAAGGGGTCCAAAAATTTTGCATTACGTATTTTATGAACTTCCCTAATTTTAAAATAATTAACGTTGCAATTATTAAAAACAAATATAATTGCAAAATTAAACATAAACTAAACAGAAAGGTTAAATAATAGAATTTTAACCATAAATATATATTATGAAAATATTATTTAAAAATTAATAAAACGAAATTAATTAACTATACATTTAACAGGTTAGGACTAAGAATATCAGGTTTGTCTGATGAGAATAGTAAACATAATGTTAACAGTATGTAACAAACTATATCATTCAATTAAATAGTTTTTGAACAAAAATATGTACTAAGTTATAAATTAAATTTTATTTCAATTTCATGTAACATGTAAAAATTAATTTTATAATAAAATTTATTGATAAAATTTAAAATAAAAATTAATAATGTGAACGTTGTGAAAATTAACAAAAAGCAAAATAAAAAATTAGTAATGCCTTCTCTCTCTCTCTCTCTCTCTCTCTCTCTCTCTCTCTCTCTCTTTCAGGGCCCTTCCTCTTACATAAGAGCACAGTAACCACTTATTCTCTTACTAGATAAAAAGCAAAATCATTTTAAAATTTTAGTATTCCAGGTAATTTTATTTTGTAAGTTTTCTATAATAATTTTGTAAGCTTTCACAATTTTAAAACATATCATATTCAAATTTGCATATTTGAAAAAATCTAACAAAATAAGTACATTCTTTTTTAATATTAAAAAATTTTAAATTTTGGAAAATAGTGAGGATGGCAAAATATCGGATCAGATTTTGTTTTAAAATTGTCGATAGATGTAAATTTATTGTAAAATAATTAGAATGAAAATAATAAAGAAACCGGTTTCAAGTGTAAATAAGCTTTAGTATTACTAGAAAAAGTAAATTTACGACAAGGAGTAGAATGTAAAAATGCAGAAATTTTTGGAGGTTCATAAATAAACTCACCAAAAAGAAGGTTTCAAAAATATTAAATCCACCTTTATTAGTAGTTCTAATTTTATTTTTAGTAAATTTTAATTAAATACGAAACTATAAAACAAATATTTTAACGATTGCCTTTAAATTTAGTTTTTTTGTCAATTGCTATTAATCTAAACAAGTAATGTACCTACTGGCCTACCGTCAATTGGTGTCAATTAATAACTATCAAGTTTTTAAAATAAACAAACTACATATCAAGTTAATCAAGTTTTTGCTTCAAAAAAGTTGTCCTGAATAGTAAAATTGTTAACGTTGACTATTTTCAACAAAAATTTTTTGTGTTTTTTGCGTTTTGCTTTTTAACAAAATTACCAAATTTAGTCGAACTTGATAAGTTATCAACTCTTACAAAATTACAGTTACAGGTGAACTGGTGAAGGTGAAAGGTGAATTACATTAAACGTTACAGGTGAAAACCAGTCAATACTAAAATTAAATTTGCAATTTTGCAAATTTTGAGCGAAATTGCAAGCATTATTGGCTATTCGTAATTAGTAAGCTATAATTTTTATGAATTTTATCAAAAATTAGTTGTACTTGACCAACCTCTAGAACCCAATAATTTTTTACAAGTTTTTATGTAATAGTTGATTCAACTTACTTAAATACGCACTTCATGTCAAAGATTTGATCCTTTTTAAATGCTTACTAAAATTAACCACGTCATTTTAATAAAATTTTCAGTAAAAAAAAATTAAAACTAATTTTAAAAATACCAAGAGGAATAGAATAGATACTCCAAACCCAATTTTTATTAGAATGAACCCCCCCCCCTTTTTTCCCCAACCCCAAAAATGACACATTGCATCTATGTATTGTGGTGTTATTTTAGAGAGTGACCGCTCCTGTTGTTGTTTTAAAAATTTATTTTAAATTTTAAATTTTAAATTTGTTATATGATTTTTAAATTTGTAATTTTGTGAATATGACGTTAGCAGAACACGGAGAAGAATAGGGACTTTTTTGCCAAGGATGGCCGCCGGAGCGGTTGATTAAATTTTAGCACCGTGAATTTTTAATATTTTGAGATTGTGAATTTTTGAGTATTGTAATTCGAGTTTTCTTTCGAAGTATTTCTGGTCGAAAATGGTCGCAGCCAAGTTTTTGATTTTTGTGAGTTTTTGGATTTTTTTCTTTGATTAAAGTGATTTTTATTTGAATTAACAATTTTTGTTTGATAGGAAGTAATTTAAATCTGATATTAATTTAATTGGAAAAATAAATTTGGTCGATAATTTGAAAGTATAAGTTTGTTTCTCGAACTAAAGTATAAAAATTTTACAGTTTAAAATAAATTTGATTGCAAGTTTTTAAAATCGAATTCTGGTATTAATATTATTTTTTAACGAACTTTGACCTACTACCCTGAGAAGAGTTTTCTGTCTTCACGTTTAGGAGTTAGTCACGATGAAACAAGTGAGGTGGAATTTTTTTATAAAAAACCACTTCAACTTTTTAGGCCAGTTTTTCAGTCGTGAGTTAATTTTTAGGTTATCTAATTTGGTTTAACATGTAACTAAAATTTTAAACTAATTTAAGCCGAATATGAGTTTTTCAGTAATTAGACAATATTTTAGTTAGCTAACCAAAATATTTGCTAAGTTGGTATCAGAACGCAGTAAAATTTCACGATTTGACAAACAACGTGTGCGTATTTCTGGTATTTGTGACAAATTGCGAGGTTATGCAGGTCAACGTCACTTTAAGTTGCTTAGCATAGTTAACTAAAATAATTTAGTTAAACCACCACATGTGCTAATTTAAATAATTGGTTAGAGAAAACTGCTAACCCAAGACTGAAAAACCGATAACTAAGAAATTTTGTAGTTAACTATTTTTATTTGGTTTAAGCCACGACTGAAAAACTGGGCCTTTTTGTGGTGCCCAAAACGTAGAACACTTTTTTTTACTCGTTTTTGCTGTTGCATCTATTTTTTTAACCCCCAACTGTAAGTAAAAAATATGGAGGAACACTGCCAAGAGAATACGATTTACCTGTTGATTAAAGAGAGATAGAGAAAAACTATACAACAGTATGAAAAACAAATGTGTGGAAGAACTCAGGAAGGTAAGTAATTTGAGATGAATGTGAAAGAGAAAGGAAATTATTGATAAAAGAGAAGCAAGAAACGAAAATGTTACTGGAAAAAGAAGAACAAGAAAAACCAAAATCCGATGAAGAGGAAAAGCAATTATTGGTAAGAGAAGACCAAGAAAAACCAGAATAAACAGAAGAAGAAAACATGACGAAAAAGAGCAAGAAAAAAGAAATCGTTCGATGAAGAAGAGCAAGAAATTAAGAATGAAATTATCCACGATCTAAAAGAAAAAAGGTTGAGAACAGCGAAGACTAGAACAGAAAAAAAAAAGAAAATTTGGAAATTTTGAACAAATAGGAGATGGCAGAAGAAGATGCTAGAAAAATAGACGCCTGGTGTCAAGATCATCTTGTGGAAGCTTGGACAAGAGAGGTGAATAAGAGCAGCAGAAGCTTTAGATAAAAGAATTGAAAAATTTAGATAGGATAAGCGTTTTTATGGAGATTCGATTTTAAATTAGTTTGTTTGATTATTGTTTTGATTTAAAATTGTAAATTTTGTTTTGGTATTTTTGATTTGTATCACGACAAAGTTTTGTGAATTTTCTAAATGAGCCTTGTGTCATTGATAAAATTCTCAAGGGGGTAAAAGATGTCGTGTTACAAAATAATTTTGACCGGCGTTGTTATTTTGAAAATTTATTTAAAATTTTAAATATTTGAATTTGTAATTTAGTGAATGTTAGGTTGGCAGAAAACCAAGATGGCCGTCGGAGCGGTTCATTGAAGTTTAAACTTCGAGAAATTTTGATTATTTTGTGCGAATAATTTTTGAGATTGAGAATTAATTTGAAGATTATTGAGTATTTTTTAATTTTGTACGAACGATTTTTATTATTGGAAATTCAATTTTAATTGATAAAAAATTGATTGCAGTGTTAATAATTAGAATTTGTAATTAATTTTGAATATTTGGATTTATAAAATTACATTTAAAAGAGCGACGCGTGGATTAGAAGATATCACATTTGATTAATAATTTGAAGTTATAAATTTGATCGTCGACCAACTATAAAATTTTTTACAGTTTAAAATAATTTCAATTTGAAGTTTTTAAAATCGAATTTTGATAATTATTAATATTTTGTTTTACAAACGTTGAACTTACCACCCTTTAATAAGACTATCTTTGCTTTCTCTAATTTAGATCTACTGCCGCAGTAGTTAAGTGAGATTGATAGATAACTATTTTTTTTACAACTACGTCGACAAAATATAATTTTTACAAAAAAATCATCTCAATATAATTATACTTCGCCAGCTAGATTCTGCCGTTCTTAATTTTTGTCAATCATAATTCAACTGGTATATTTTTTATTCTTTTACACCACTTTGATGATAATTCTTTTTTTTTTTTTTCAATTAAAAACGAACATTTGTTCTCCTACTCTCTAATAGTTATAATTATGTTCCGAGCAAAAGTTAGCGAGCGTCGTGATTTACTCAGGAATCTAGTATAACCTAATTATCTAATCAACTAAACAATATGAATTAAACAAATGCCTTTCAAAATAAAAAACTTAAATAAAACAAAAACATAGAAATGTTTCATGTCAACAATATGAAAAAATATCTGTTTTCAAAACAAATATTTAAAGTATAATTCAAACCAAATCGAATTAGCGAATTATTAAGGTGGAAAAATAATAATATACTTATGTATTTACCTATGATTGATTATGTTAAAGCACAGGTCGTTGTTAATTATGTAATTTAAATTTAAATTTAAAATTTAAAATAAACATTACTAACAGTTTGACAATAAAAAAATTCAAAACGCTTTAAAATCGTATTTGTAACGTTGGATTTAGATAAAGTAACGAACGAAACAACAAATTTAGTTACATCCGTACCTTATCCGGTATTCTTGGCGCCGGTTATCTTCCATTCTATGCTAAAAAATTAAACAATTGTTTTAAGAAGACAAACTGGTCAAATATATTGCTATGTTTTTGTCAATCCTTGTAAAATGATAAAAGAATTTTGTATTACTGAAAAATAAAATCTGATGTCTAGAGATTTTCATGTTAAATTGTTTTGCACTGTTAGCTATTATTACAAATTTAACTTATAAAGATAATCCGTTTATTTGCCTCAAGTTGATTTTATTACTTTCTACGTTTTATTTTTCTATTTTATATTATACAACATAATTTACTTCCACTTTTATAGTTTTCACAATAAAAATTTAAGATTTATTAAATTTATAATTAATTGTTGTTAAAAGCTATGACAAGCATCGCATGTGGAATTCGAACACAGAACACACGATTACTTCCCTGTTTGTAGATTTTTAGGTTTTCCACTACGCCGCTCTGCTGATCATTACTAATTATTAATTTTCTATAATAATTAATACATGTACTTGTTAAGTTGTATCGCACGCTGTTAAACCGTACATACATAACATTGCATAAGTCGTGTATGTATGTCTGCACAGCTATGCGTGTTTCTAACTTATAATAATTATTTTTTTTATTCAATGTATAAGTTTAAATGCTAATAAATTATATTGACATGATCTTTCTAGTTTTCCATACTATGAAAAAGTGTTATTTACATATCGATAAAAATAAATAGATTAGAAGTATGCCAACGCAAGCAAGGTTCCGTTAAAAGTAAAAATAGCGCTTCTTCGTTAAATGCTTGCAAGTTGCTAATAATATGTTATATACTCTAAACTATTTCTGTTTTATTAATTATTAGTAAATAAATAAATACCTACGTAATTTATAAAATAAAACTGGTTAATCAGAAGATTACACGTGTAAATAGAGAATGAACAAAATAATGATTTTGGATGATTTTCTCTTTGTGTTCACTATAAGCAGTCGACAGGCATTTTTAATCCGATTAATTAAAAATTCCATACTTCGTAATACAGTGAAATGTTTAAATTAATGATCGGTTAATGATGACTCGTTCATTTCATCTTACAGATTAACACATAACGAAATATAAGATTTGACATAACACGCGGGTCTGTCATGTCATTTTCATCAAGATATGAATTTTGTTGCAGAATTTGTGTTAATTTCAATTTGAATTTTAAAAGTGTTATTAATTTTTGACGGTTTATAAATGTTGGCTATTTAAAATATTCGCGATGCACGTAGCCTACTTTTGAATACTTTCGATTCAGCTTATTGCAAAATTGTCGATTTTCTGCATTCTGTGTTTATCAATTTTATATTATAAATTATATTACATGGATTTCAGTAAAATTATTTTACTTTATCGATACTAACATTTGCATAATGCAAATTATTACTATTATTTTTTTTAGAGCTATAGGAAATTATAGGAATGTAATTGAAAAATTGTAAGTGCTTAAGTTTACTTACATTCTTTTAGTTACATAGTATGTACTTACTTATGTAATGACTGTAATTTTACCAAACCCGTTAAATATAATCAGTGAAAATCAAAGATATCTAAAGGTAAGGCAAAATTGTAAAAAAATACGCTAACGTAAATATTGGGCAAACTGAAAACGCTAATGCATAATGTTGCATTTTTTGTACTTTCATCTACAATGCCACAATTATTGTAAAATGAATATTAATTATTTGACAAAACAGTTTTTACATTATTATGTACACATAAATTTTAAATTGTTTTCCTTACCGACGCTTCAGTTCACCTACATTAATTATAATATCGTATATGTATAGTAACTGTAAATTGCATCTGCTCTATGTTAAAACAATTCAAATTTAAAATCTTAGCAGCCAGTAGCAACTCGATACACGATAATATCTGTCAGATAAAGTATAAAAGGTAATCGTGACAGGAAAATTACGATTTCAAATGAATACATTATCGTACCACGCCTTCTCAATGTTAAAAGAAAATTGATATTACTTATGCAATAAAAATAAAATCGTATCAATTTATTTCTACAAAAAGTTATTATACACAATTATTTTTACAATGCGAGAAATCTTTCGTAAGATTTCGTGTCGGAATATTTGTTACTACAAAAATATACAGCGGTATTGGCTAATACTTGAACAGTTCTAACAATAATAATATATTTTATAATATTTCATTTTTCTGAAAACAGTATATAAAATTTAGGTTACGCAATTTATAAGCAATAAAGTACTTTAGCGCCTAGGCGTTAAAACAAAGGTAATTTTAATTAAGTTAAATAATTATATTTTTAATTCGTCGTTCGTCGATCCTACAAACTTGCTAAATAAAGTTTAACATTAGCTTCTAATAAAACAATATAATATTGTTTTGTAAATATTAATGAATAGCAAATGAGTTGATAGGATACAGCAATGTGATTCACGACACTTCGTTATAAAAAATTAGCCAGGCAATAGATTCCTGAATATTATAATTGCCCAAAACATGTATTTTTGAGCAACTAACCTGAGATGTTATTTATTATAAGCGTTAGCTAGCTTGAAGATGTAAATCATCAGTCTTGAGAGCGTATACGATGTTTCATAAAACTTTATGGGTTTTTAATATTAAAGAAGTTTTAATAACGCTCAGGCATCAAGTGTATATACAAATAAAATTATTGAAGAATGGAAAAATCACTTTAATATACTAACAATAATATAAAATAGTTGAGGTTGAAAACTTAAAGTGTTAGTAAGCAAAAGTAAAATAACAAAGTTACATATCTTACCTGCGTGGTAAGTTTAGTCAAGACGCAAAAGTACAATTAATCGACTATCTTAGAAGGCAAATAATTTACAAAATTATTAAAAATAAACAAACTAAACAAAATGTTAAAATAATTAATTTTAACTGTTAAGTATAGAATACATACTTCCATAAAAAAATAATATTTAAAAAACAATAAAAACAACAAATTAACATTTAACAGGTTTGGACTAAGAATATTTGAATAAACAAGAAATGAATTTTGGAAAAATTACGTTATAAAAATGATGAAAATTTAAAATATAAAATAAAAACTTTGTAATACGATATAAAGGCCTCTATTTCACAATTGTTATTGATCATCAGTCGTATTTAACATGAGAAACCAAAATTTTTTTATAAATTATTTAAAATGAATGCGACTTTCCAAACTAGATCAAACAATGTCACGTGTCTCAATGAAATTTTACGGTTAAATAAATAAAATAATTCTTACATCAAGATACAACCGGATTTGAAGTGGAGAACGCACTGCGTCGTCGTATCACTTCTACAAACTAATTATTCTAAATATTCTATTATACTAAACTAAAATTTTCAAATTTTACCACGTTTTTGCACCTAAAGGCACGTTTACTATATAATAGAAAATTAACCTAAAAATGAATTTTTTAAGTCTATAGTGTGGTAGTTAGTAGTATGTAATTTTAAATAAACAAACTAAAGAAAATGTTAAAATAATGAATTTTAACTGTTAAGTAAAGAATACATACTTACATAGAAAAATAATATTTAAAAAACAATAACAACAACAAATTAACATTTAACAGGTTTGGACTAAGAATATTTGAATAAACAAGAAATGAATTTTGACAAAATTACGTTTTAAAATGATGAAAATTTAAAATATAAAATAAAAGCTTTGTTTTCTATTTGAAAACAAAGCTTTGCTTTCTATTAGGTACCTAATAGAAAAGTAAAATCATTAGCAGTTATTAAAAATCTAGTAGAAATATCAGTGCTACGATTTTAGTTATTAAAGTACTTAATATAATGGAGGACAAATAGTAAAACTTGTTCTAACTTCTCAAACGTGCGTGTAATGAAAATAAGCTAAAGATTTAACTGACTTTTTATTAATAATTAAAATAAATAACTTGACCTGGTGTAGGTGCAAATGTGTACTATACAATGCATGTTCTGGTAATTCAACCGCGATGTAGGCTAAAGGATGTAAATATTATTCATTAAAACGTATGCCAATAAAACAGTATTTTAATTGAAAACAACAAAATGATGCTTTTAAATATACGTCTATAGGATAAAAAGTTGTTAATTCTTTTTAATTTAATTTAAATTTAATAAATATTGCGTAGACTTAATGACTACTACCTTCAGAATTATACATATTATTCAAAATATATCATCGATAACTCAGTGAGATGAATACTAAAGAAGGTTGCTGAGACGGAATTGTTTTTTGTATGGCATTTAAAAAAGATTTTATTGATATGGAATATTCAGCTTATGTTGCTACGATTATAATTTTTATAGTTCTTCTTGTGTAGCCAACGTATCTCTTGTAATTGCTTACCAAGTCAAAAATATTAAACTTTTACAGGGTAAACCAAACTAATATTTCTGTTCTTCTAAACAAATTTTTACATTTAATTTATGTTTAAAAATTATAATATTATGAAAACGTAATTAAATAAATTAATTATTATTATTAAAATATAATTATTTTTATAAAATAGAGATTAATTAAACTTGTTATTGATACTAATAAGTTGGATTTCTGACCAAAAAACTCGATTTACCATAAACGGCAAAATAAATGGAATTTAAATTACCATATAATATTATTATAATCTCAGTTTCATCACTTGTAGATTTATGGGTTCCAAAAGATTGAAAATGCAAGTCAAATATTGTTATGCAATACTTAATTATAATAAAATTTACTAAATTAAGGAAAAATGCAAAAATGACGGTTTATTTATCTCAAAAGAATTTTATATAATCTTGCCTACAGAAAAGTAAGCTCGGTCGACATAAAAATGTTGAAATTAACTGTGCAGGTGAATTATGTGAATGTCCAATTAATTACAAATTGATGTCGGCATTTTTTTACAAATTCTGATTTTGTCTTGAAATATTTTTTATTAATCTGGGCGTTTTACTTTAGCTTCTGTGTGAGGTCAACTCCGATGGATCAGATTATTAAATTATTAGGGACTTCGTGGCGCTATCGCAGGGGTTTGCGAAATATTTACTATATGTTCAAGTAAGATTTTGTTTAAAAAACTCTTGAATTAAAGGGTTAATATTGAAAAATACATACATTAAAACTTGTAATGGAAATGTCGAATTGAATTTATTTAATCGATCAGTTATAGATAGCAATAGTGATACGTTTTGTGATCTTACTGATATTTGCTTGTATTTTATATAGCAATATTATATATTTATTCGTTTGTATAATAGGACAGTGTATTTGTTAATATATAAATAAATAAATCAGTTGATTTTAATCGACTTATATAATTAATTGTGTTGTCTTAATAGTTATTTATATGTGTATAATAAATCTGCATATAATATTAGTAAATTTTTAAATCATTAGTTAATTAAACAAATATGCAATTTTGATTACAAAATTAATTATCTCGATTAAACGTTTACTTTCTATAAACTCGCTAAAATTTCATGTAAACAACTAATAATACAGTATTATTATTATTATTCACTTCATTGCCAAATTTTCTGCAAATCAAACCTAAACATTATTGTAGATAATTTTAAGCCAAATTAGAATGCATAACAAATAATTTTTAAAATTTTTTTTACCATATAATTTTTAAGTTATTTTTAATTTTTACCATCGGTTTACCTGTAAATGATTTCAACAACAAAAGCAATGTAATTAAGAACCGGCACATATTTCATTATTTTGTGAAAACCATAAAAATGTTTAGTGCTTCAGGGTTTTTACCGTAAACGTGTCAAATTAATTATAATTTATTGTTGCTTATCAACGGTAAAATAAACAAAAATTTCCTATGTGCAGCGTCTGCTAATGCAGTAAAATTATGTAATATTAGCAGATATTATTAGCCAATTTATTTAATGTCTTAAGAAACGGTTTATACCTAATTAGATAGCTTCTTTTGCATTAAACTTGAAGTATTTTATTAAATTTAAAATAAAAAAAGAAAGAAACTAAGAAGAATAAAATTTGTTTAAAATTTTAAAAGTCTTTATCTAGTTTTATCATAATTACAATATTGTGTTCTCTTATTTTATGTAATAATAATTTCGTATTATAGGATTTTATGGCAAATTACCTTGGTGGTTTGCCATTGTCATCCGAGAAACGAAAATAAAAATGTCAGATTAGCGATTAGCGACAGAACAGCTTCAATTCTTTTTTTTTTTTTGAATTCATCAATTTTAAAATAATCCAACTTAACAAATGTTAAAATAATAAATTTTAATTGTTAAGTAAAGAATACATACTACACAGAAACATAATATTTAAAAAAACACTAAAATGACAATAATTCACATTTAACGGGGTTGAACTTAGAATATTTAAATAAACAAGAAATTGAATTCTGAAAAATTACGCTATAGAAATGATAAAAATTACTTTAAAAATAAAAACTGTGTAATACGATATAAAAGCATTCATTTCACAATTATATTATAAGTGAGAGAAAATCTACCAAACAAAATTCAAAAAATTTTTAAAATTAAAAATTTAAAAAATCAAGAAATTAACCAAACTTTAAAATAAATGTTGTGCTTACCAAATAACCAAACTAAACGACGTCACGTGTCTAAATGAAATTTTAGGTTAAGTAAATAATTTTATATTATATTTTTATAATTTTATATTTATTAATATATTATATTAATTATTATTAATTTATTTGAAAATTCTTACAATAAATTACATTTTATAATGTTCAACTTTGAAATATAAAACTTATTAACCAGAAAAATTAATATTTACTTTAAATTTAAAAATTGATTAGCTAAACAAACTATAAACAAAAGCTTTTAGTAATGGTTTATTACTATCGTCAGATGTTTTAATAAAAAAAACATCGTTAAAACTTTATGCTTATGAAAGCTTATCAATAAATTTCAATTTTTATTGTTTATTTAGCCTGTAATATTTCAATTGTAAATTACGTAAATTTAATTTCGGAAAACTATTTTATTTAGTATGTTATGTAAATTTGTACATTGCTTTACGTTACATTATTAAAATAACCAATAAATTGTTATTTTTATAATATTTACTATATTTACGACTTACAATTTTTTAAAAGTACATTACCAGTTTTCTGTACATCTTATGTTATATAAAAATTAAAGTAATATAGATAAAATTCTGCGTACAAGTATAAAAAATTATTTTTCTAGTGTATCTAATTAGAACATCAATTTTTTTCTGAAAACACATAGATTTTAGTTCCAAATATCTTAATTTCAGTACATCTCTAGCGTAATATTCATCATCTTTCATCATTATCAGCCTCTTCAGTCTACTGCTGGACTATCAGCATCTTTCTCTATCGAGAAAGGTTACAGCATTTAGACCTCACGGTTGCTTAGGCCGGATTGGGAAATGCATATAAACCTGTTTTTTAATAGTTGTTGATGGTGGTAATTATCAACTCGGAGGGACCGCCGGCTTTACGTGCTCTCCGAAGCACGGAGACGATCATAAGAAAGTTTAGACACGTCTCGGATTCGAACCGGATACGGATACTCTATTATTAATATTAACATTGCGCAATATTAACATTGCCTAAAGCGTAGAAAGCAAAATTTTTAACAAACTTAAAACAAAAAAACCTAAAAAAAATTTATAATTTTCATCAAAAATTAGGATATTTTAGAAATCTGTATTTCAAAAATGTTCAACTTACAATTCTATTTAATTTTTTTTTACATGAAATTTTGTTTTCACTGTGGATAATGTTAATATTATCAAAAAGGATAAAAAGGGATCAAGTTTGAAAGCTGACATCTAGGGTCTTATAAGCTATAAAGTTATTTTATACATAGCTTTATAGATAATTGAGTCTGGTTTCATTTATCTGTAGACCATTTTTGTGTCAGATAAACAAAAAAATCTAAGTCAAAAACTGAAAACTTCATTCTCTTGTTTAAAAATCGTTCAATTTTTGGGATTTAAGAGTTTTTGACAAATATGCTTCTGTTCTTCAGCTGGTTGCAACTTTTGCAGCTTTATCAGATTTTTTATTACATTTTTGATAAACCAACACTCCGAATACCTCACCTTTAATTACAAAAAGTAAAGATATTATCAGTGGCGGCCCGTCAGGGCAGTCTTTGAGACTGCGTCTCCCCAGAAAAAGTCAGCCACCAAAATGAATAAAAATATTTTATTAAAAATTATAATGTTTAATAAAATTTCCACAGACACTATTCGTATTGAAAAAATTATGTGGTGTTTTAATTTCTTAATCATATTTTTACATAATTATTATCTAAAGAAAGGCTTTTGAAATCAACACCTGCAGAAATTTAATAGTGATGCTGAATTGCTATACGATAAGATAACGACGGCTGCCAGTTGCAATAGACGTTCTTACCAAAGACTCATACTATGCTAAATGCTATCAATACATAACGTATACGAACGTGAAGGAGTGAGGAAATTGCATACAGTAAATACTTCAACATTGAGTCTTGTCTTTTCAAAGTTTATGCAATGTAATTTATGTATATTGTGGTGTTTCAAAGTGATTCGTACCTACCCTGTACATTGATGAAAGATTTATTGAATAGGTTTAAGTTGTAAGACTGGAAAATTGGACAGGTGGGAGCGAATCGACGTGGATGGTGGCTTTTTGCCGATAGCGCGTCGCCAGAGTAGGTTCAACTCGAGGCGAATATTGAAATTTATGATTTTGGCTAATTAATTTTTGACTCAAGTGAGTTATTTTTGAGTTTTGATATAAATTTGAAATTGTGAGTAATATTGGATTTGATTTGAATAAAGTAATTGTATGCGATCGCATTATTGCGTAGTTTTTGGATTATTTTGATAATTTGATATTTGGAATTAATTTGGATATTGTTTGTGAGTGGCTGCTGAGCGGTAGTAAGTTGATTTGGATGATTAATTTTTGGAAAAAAGAATATTTTGAATAATAAATTCGATTTGGATACTTGAAATTGGAAAATTAAATTGTATTTGCACAAACGAGTGTTGAGATTGATAAGCCGTTGATTTGGATAAGGCATGAAATCAAACTTCGTTCCTTTTAAAAATAAAATTAAAATTTTATTTTAGAAGATTTTATTTTACATTAAATACATGGATTAAATAATTAATTTTTTTAAATTTGGAGAGGCTGGATACATCGCAATATATTTGCTTTTACAAGTTCTACGTTTGTGTGCATTTATTGCTGTATTATCCTTTTTTAATTTTTTTCATCAATGGAAATAAACGATAAATTAAAAAATAATTTTTAACTAAAATTTTTTAACTAAAAATTAGCCAATAGACCAACACCCTTTCTTTCAGCCTTTTATTGGAATATAAAGAAGGTAAATTTACTAGAAAATTTCAGTGCAATTGGTATACTAATTTTTGTGGCTTACTGGTTGCGATAAGCGAAATAAAAAGTTTTGTTTTACTTGCGTAATTTTTGGCAGAGGAAAAGAATGTTGATGAATTGTCGACAATAAAAAATTTTATAAGAAAAGCAGAAAAACATTCTATATAAATACATTCAACAATAATATTTTCTTTGAGAAATCAAGAAAAATTTCATTTTTTGGTTAAATTCGAATTGAATAATGTGATATCAGAAAGTCCACGATCACCTAAAACATAATACCTAAAACCTAATACCATAAAAGCTAGTACATAATGAAAAAGTTAGTACAAATAGACGTTTACTAGCACGTTTAATACATGTTGTTTGTTTTTTTTGAGTAAGCAAGAAATTGCTTTTCGCGGACATCAAGAAAATAACAAATTTTTAAATAAAGGAAATTACCTATCTTGAATTACTAGAACTACTTGCACAAGAAGAGCAGTTACTTAAAGAACACTTTGTTATCAATAATATTTAAAGAAATATCTAAGACGATTTAAAATAATTTAAAGTAGTGTGTAACTTCAGTTTTAAACTCAAGAATTATTATGTACATTATTTGCATACATTATTATTATTAAGTAAATACTGTTATTGTTACTTTTTATTACTTTAGATTTCCAGTCTCCCCAAATTACTTACACACGGACCGCCACTGGATATTATAATGAAGCTCTTATATAAAACTATTTCTGGAGCTTTTATTTAAAATACTATTCGCTAAAAACAAATCAATCAAGTGAAAATAAATAATAATAATAGAATCAAAGAGTTTGCATTAAAAATTAGCATGGCAGGATTGCACTACAAACAGCTAGAAATTGTTATCGTAAATTAAAGTGAAAGTTTCTAATTTATGGTTTGGAATTGTTCGCAACCTTATTGTACCTTAAAGGCAGAAGAGAACAAAGTTTATGATAATTGGCTAAAAAGCTTTCTGATTAAAAAGAAGACAATGCTTAACTTACTGCGCAAGAAAACAAATTTAAGGTTTCCTAAAACAGTTTCAATGTGACATTTCAATTAGGAAAATTATGGATTCGCTTTAAAATAATTTTCTCATAATTTTGCTTGACTGGATTGTAAATTTTACCGATCTGCCGGTACATAACTACCCATTAGGTTGGAATATCTTACATATTGTTTCATTTATCTTGTTTAACGTAAGTGTATAATTAATTTAAACACAAATTATAAGAATATGAAACATAATGGATTGTTTCGTGTTTGACTTGATGACAACCTGAATAGACAACATAGCATGCAATAATTAATTATTTAAATCATTTGTCAATATCATTTCAGAGCACCTGACTAAAGCCTATACAAATTACAAAACCGCACACAAACCGCACGTTACATCGAGCTTTTTAATTATTCTATTAATATTATATCCGATTCGTCAAGCTTTTGAGAATTAAAAATGTGTGTGTAGGTTTTCAATTTTTATTACGTATCGCCTAGACCGAACGGTTGTAAAATGAACAGCTTAAAGAAAAGCGAGAAAAGAGCAGAACGAGAACCGGACATAGAAATTCAGTTCATTTCCTGATTAGTACAAAAATGTGCTTATCGTTGCCGCAGTAATATAACAGTGCAGTACCCTAATTTGGCGAAGTGTAATAAACTATTGCTGGGATCTCAAGTTTTACGAAAACAAAATAATAATAATAATGATAAATGCAATTAAATGTATTTCCGTTATTGTGCAAATAATAATTAATTATTTTATTGTGAAATTATATTCTCGTAATATATTTAACAATAAAACGCCCATCTCTATGATTGACAGAAATTTTAGGGTTAGTGGGGAGTAACGTTTACAATATCATTGGTTACCAGGGAAGCATGCGTTGCATGATCGTGGAAATTCAGAAAATTACTCCACGTAACCATATAAGTACAATCAATGATGATACCGCAGTTTTTTTAACGTTTAATTACCTGCATTATTGCCTTTTGGTTAAGCCAATCAGAATAATTATTATTGCAATGCGTGCAAATTGAGTTGACCGTAATATCGTGTAAAATTCTATTGTAATCGATTTATTTGTACAATAAATAAAGATTTCCATATAAGTAATTTCTCAATAATGCACATAATGAAATGTACGATAGTCATTGTCCGTGATTAGCAACAATTACAATTTTTTTCCCTTTTGTGTTAATGTGAAAGATAATAACACAACTACGCTAGGTAATTTAATTTAAAAACCTGTGTTGTTTACACCGTTGTTACAATGAATTTTATTTGTTGCCATGTGTTCAAAGTTAACGTGTGTTGATTTGAAATAAAATCATTTAAAATATTATCTTAAAAAAAAAATAAGCACTAGCTCACCCCATTTAATATCTGCTCCACTATGTTTAATTATTATTGTCTATTGTTTTCTAACCCAAAAAAAAACTAATAATACAGATGCAACGAATTAGAACGTAATAAAATTTTAATTATTATTATTTATAAATTATTTACACCGATCCACTTATTTACCAATTAAGTATCTCGCGTTATTTATTATTATTAGTATTTTATGTTATCAAACTATGTTAATATATTGAATTAATATCGCCAATTTGGCTATAAATTTTAACAGCGTAGTTACAAACATTATAGTAGATATCTGAATATTTATAATAATAAAATCAATTTATTTACTAATTATAAAATAATTACACAACAAGTTACAATTTATGAGATCTATATTATATATACCAACGATATAGGAGTATTAAATAATTCTTAGCTTTAATTTTTTTCATTTATGTTCGATTGAAAAATATTTTTCTAGTTTGGTCTATTTTATATTTGCAAGAACAACTTATCAAAGTGAAATTATTTTAAAATTCAATTGGCTTTGGGCTGTCGGTTACGACCGCGAACACATAATAATAAAATTATTGGCAGTTAGGAAATTATTGAAGTTCTTTATGGCATATATCATAAATTTTGCGTGGTGGGTATAATTTTCTTCTAGAAAAATTTAGTATTACGTAGCTGCTGTTTATATCATCGCTTATTCGTCGACTTCAATTTGTTGATAATGTTTAGATGAAGTATAATTTATAGTTAGACGCGATGAAAAATGTATAACGCGTTTCAATCTAGCTTGTTTAAAGTTTACACTATTTATTAATGTGTAGATATTAGAATATTAAATTTTATTAGTTAATAAATAATAGTCTTTGATGTTTATAATATATTTACACGTTATTATATATTTTGTTTGATATTACAAGCATATTGAAAGTTAACATCACTTTTCGTACAATAATTGTCAAGATGTTGAATAATCCTTATTGAAGTATCTTTCTCACGATTTTTTATCACTTTCTATCACATTAGAAAAAAATAAAAGAAATTACTGTAGAATCTATGTACTATAGGCATTGCTTTTGAGCTTTTTAGCCAGGTTAACACCGTACCAGAACAAATCATTGGTGATCATAGAACTTTAAACTGTGTAGCATAAATTAAGCCTGGGAATTATTTTTTGATGAAATTAGAAAAAGATAAACTTTCATTCTTAGGGTGGTAAGGTGCCTTGTTTGAGTTTGTATCTTACTTATAATATTATCAAAATACAGGATATTGTATTTGATGACTAATGTATGACGTCATATATAATGAGTCATATGTGATGAGTCATACATCGCTGTCATTCAAATATTGTTTAGCTTGCACTCTAGAAAGGTATAGAAATATATAGGAATTCTATGGAAGTTTCTGGAATGCTGCATTTAGAAATAAATGCAGAATGTATTAGTGTTACTAATATGTATTAGTGTTACTCTTAGTGTAGTAATTGTTTTATTGTTATTAACCTTATCTGTATAATTTGTGTAGCCCTTTAGAATTAAATAAACGTTATAATTTTTGTTACAGTATGATAGGGGATAGCAAGAATGTGGTACAATGGGCCCAATTATGCAGCCAGAATGTATTTAGATTTATACTTGATTTTCTATGAAAATCCTAAAATTTACTTAACACACATTATATAATGTATAATAGAGAAAAAAATTAATTTTTTAAGTCGATAGTGTGGTAATTAGTAGTGATGTAGTGTTAAAATAAACAAACTAAACAAAATGTTAAAATTTTAATTTGAAACAGTTAAAATTGATTATTTTAACATAAACAAAATGTTAAAATTTTAATTTAAAACAGTTAAAATTCATTATTTCAACATTTGTTTAGTTTGCTTATTTTAATAAAATATAAAGGTACTTATAAAAAACTGTCATTGACCTAGTGATTAGCGTGATTGGCTGCTAATTTCAGTACATAATTGTACTATAATTTCAATATTAATTTTTCTTTTTATCATTAAAATTTCTAGAATTTATTTAAACACCACTTTCTTAATATATTGCGATAATACTGTGTACTCTCTCGAGGATCGAACCTATAATTTCAAATTATTAAACTGCTGCAGTAGCTTTTAAGCTACTCCTAGTTCTTATATAGTAATAATTTTAAATTCCAAAATATTCAACTAAATTTAAATTTTCCAAATTTAAAATCATTTGCGAAATTTATCACAGCAACAAAATTTTCCAAAAATGACAATGACGAAAATTTGTCTGTGATATCGGATTGCAGCTGTCGACCTCACTATCAACTGCGTCGTTTCTTCAACAAATTATTCAAAATATTAAATTAATTTTCAATAAATCCCATCAAATAATTTCAATTTACAAAAAAAATCGTTTATCCAAAAATAAATCACTTTTAATAATTAGAAAATTACACAAAATCAAAATCTTAGCTGCGGTTACTTTTAACCAACAATACTTTCAAACAAAATTCAAATTTAATAATATTTTTAAAAAACCACAATTGCAAAACTATTCGCACAAAACTATACTCAAAATCAGCGGAGCAAAATCAGAGCTTCCGCCGTTTCCGCCATCTTGCCAAAAAGCCCCACTTTCGCAATCTTTATCGCCAACTTTAATTTCGTGTAAGTTCCGTTACAATAAAATTCAAAATTTAAAAAATTAATACAAAAAAATTTTCGTAAAAAATACATAGTAAATTTTCAAAATAACTACAGGAGCGGTTAAAATTTTTATGGTTATGGTACCAAAGAATTGATTATTTTTGAGTATTGATTTGAATTATTGGAGAATATTTTTGGTCAAATTTGACCGCAGCTGAAATTATTGATATTGTGAGTTTATTTTTAGATTTTTTTTTTTTTTGATTAAAGTGATTTTATTTGGATGAGCGATTTATTTTTATGAAGTTATTAAAGTTGGATTTTGGCGAAAATTAATAAAATAATTACAATTGGATATTAAAATTAAAACTTTTTGATTATAAAATTAAATTTAAAAGAGCGACGCGACGTGTGGCTTTGCTGATATCGCACGACAAATTGATAATTAGAAATTGTAAGTTCGATCATTAAACAAAGTATAAAGTTTTTAGAAGTTAAAATAATTTTGATAGCAAGTAAATTTTAAAATCGAATTCTGGAATCAGCATTAAAATTTTAACGAACACAGAAACTACCCCTGAGAAGAGTTTTTTTGCTCTCGCATGCAAGAACTAGTCGAGGTAAAAATTTTTTAGAGTGTAGTAAAGGGTTTTTTATCAGTTATAAAATACTGAAAATACCATTACAATACAGTAGCGCTACAACCCAGCGTTGGTTTTAGCTAACCACTTCATGGGCTTTTAAGACTGATTATCTCGATAGTTTGCCTGCCAAGGGAGACCGGTTAGAACAATGTACTGGCTTTACTATGGCTCGAACCAGGGATCTCTACTTAGTAGTCAAAGCACTTAAGTATTAAACCAGTGTTTTGGTGGTCCGCAGCATGTTTTTTGGGGGTCCGCAAACCCACGACATGAAAAGAAAAAAAACTTGTTGTAAATACAAAGAACAAGTTACCACTGCTATTATTTTGATCGTACTGCAATTGCAAAATAACAACCAAATGGCAAGTAAGCAATACTAAAATTACTTTGCTAATCAAGCATTTTTTGATAAGCTAAATTTCATTTTTAATCTTAGATGTGCTATAATATACAATTATACAACACCAGCAACTCAAATAAGAAAATTATTTAAGATTACCGCTTTGTGATATAGCACTGCTATTGTTTTGAACGCAGCTGTATATACAGGGTGTCCCCGTGACCGTAAAGAACCTTCGAGGTAGTGATAAGATAACTTTTCTAAGATAAATTTTCAAATAAAATTTTTGTCCAAGTCTAAACTCTTGGGGAGATACCTTCGTTTAAAGCAATTTTTTGAATTTCTGATTTCAAACGGTCATAGCTCCGATATTATTGATTTTTTAGACCCAAAAAAATTTATTTAAGCGAAGTTGTAGCCTGTTTAATTCCCTATGTGGTTTGGGTTGCTAGTTGTTTTCTAAGACTTTACGTTTAAGAGATACGGGGTTTTCTTTTGATTCTGTTGATTCTAGCAGATAATGGGTTATAACCTAATTTGTACATAAGCAAATGATTTTTAAAACGGTTCTAATTCATTAAGACTAAAAATTCAATAATATCGGAGCTATAGCCGTTTGAAATCGAAAATTGCTTTAAAAGGAAGTCTCCCCAAGAGTTTGGACTTAGACAAAAAAATTTATTTGAAAATCTGTTTTAGAAAAGTATTCTTTATCACCACCTCAAAGGTTCTTTACGGTCACGAGACACCCTGTATATAAAAAACGAAATAGTTGCTTTATTTTTTATTTTTGTAACAAAACTGTTTCTGAGGGTCCCTATGATACTAGTGACTAATTTTGGGGGTCCGCAATTTCGAGACATTCGGGAAGCACTGCATTTAGACCGTAACCTTCCTTCTTTCTTAAACTTCCTCAATAATAATAAAATAAAACTATTTGTTAAAGCAATTTTTATAAATTAATCTTAATTTAAATCAAAATTTTTAATTGCTCAGTTGAAAAATGATGACTGATCAACTCTATATCACCTTGATCCAACCTTTCATCTTCACACATCGTAACACTAAAACTTAATTTAGCATTAAATTGGGTTTTTTTACAAAAATTTGGTAGGAATAAAATTATTTAGTTATAAACACTATGGCACATGTTTCTATCATTAAATGAATTACTCGCAAAATAAAGTGTTCGATCCAATCTAATGACTACAAATTATTAATTTTTTATATAAATTATTTATAGTACAATAAAATTACATAGTATATTATGAATGCACGTATTGTAATATTTACTTTTCCTGCAATAATTTTGTTACAGATGTATCATTTATCATTCCACTTTGAACTTTCAAACAAGCAATTGATAATTTTGAACTTAGTGTCTTCTGCCAAAATAATGACGATATATTATTATGTTGCCATCGAGAAAACCACGTCACCCCGTCTATAAATACCGGAAGTGCTAAAACATATTTAACTCTTGCTTTTTTTAAATTTAATTTAATATTTTATAAAACTGGTTACTAGGTTTTTACATTGCATTTAGTTTTTAAAAACTTCAAATGCAAGTAAACTATTAAATTAATATACTCGTTTAATCTACTTGTACGTTTGAGACAATAATAGATGAAGTAACATAACAAGAATTTTTACAAATCTATTATTCTACGCCTAAATACTCGGCAAAATAACTTCACCCCATTAAATTTCTATTTTTAAATACAAACTAGAACTTTTCCAAAAAGATACAAAATTATATCAACATGGCAACGACCTAGGCCACGTTTTCAACGTCCAGACGACTCGGCGTAAAAATAATTCGAACTGACCTAGGCAAACTTATCCCACTAAAAGTCTGAAAATATAGAAGTGTATATTTAAATATTTGTATATAAATATTTAAATTTTGTATAGCTGTCTGAAGAAAACTATTTGTTTTTATTACACTCACACGTAAGACGTAACTAAATTACGTTATTCTATAATTAAAGTACATACTAATGACTAGTAAAATAGCAATTTTACAAATTGCTTATTATAACAATTAATTATTATGTTGGATTGTTTCCATTACAATTTTCTTGCAATGTGGAAGTAGACGCTAAATTTTTTTTAAATATTTTGTACTACTTCCAAATAATTTTTATCCCTGTTTCCCAAACCACAATTTACTAGGATTAAGAAAGCTCCAAGATGGCATTCAAAATAAATTAATCAAAAATAAAATTTATTCGATATTCTAATGTTTAGTTTAAGTTCTAGACGAATGTAATTGATAGTTTTATTTTTTATTTTTAATTAATAGGTGGGCATATCTGTTATTACATAAGATAATTGAAAATTGAACAATAATAATAATTAGTGCTATTAATCATAGGTAATGCTAGATAATATGTACTTTCAAACTGTAAAATTTATTGAAACTGATATTAAAACAATTGGAAAAAATAAATTAATTTTTTGTTTGTTTAATTAATTGCCACCAATATTTCATGTACTGCTAATTCAAAAGAAGTAACTCATTTACATAAAAACAATCAGCAAAATTTAGATTAATAATTGTTTGATAGGCCAGATCTCAATGTTAAACCATGTTTATTCACCACCGATCGTGATTAAATCAAAAAAAAAACTTGTAATGCAGTTAAATATAGGAATGTTAAAATAAGACCAAACAAATTTTTTTAATTAAAAAAAAATTTAGTCGTGTTTTTTAAATTAATTTTAAACTTTGATTAAATTTTTTTTTAACGTCAAAACAATTTGACTGTACTGTCATTCAATTGTCAAATTTCAAGTTTAACTTTACGGACGGGGACTGGTATAAATGTAATGTTAATTACTAGGCAGTACGAGTAGCTTTACGGCTACTCTTCTAGCTGTGCAATAAAAAAAAATTTTAGCTTCCCGAGTAATCTTGAACTTTTGTAGGTAAATATTTATAGAAGATAATAAGCGAAGAGCAATAACATTTTTAATCACTGGTTACACAGTTACAATTTAATAAGTAGATTTTAATGAATAGAAATCAGATAGTATATTAATGAAAAAATAAATAAATAATAATAAATAAAATAAATAAACAAAAACTTTTCATAAAATAAAAATTATAGTGGCACTAATTTTCATGTAATTAGATTTTAGAGAAACGTCAAAGTAAAAAACAGTTAAAAAATCAATCATTTACTAAGAGTTTCTATAAGAATGTTTTTATTATTTTTGTCATCATAGTTGTTATTATCACTGTAATTATCACTGCCATTATCACTGTCATTATCACTGTTAATATCACTGTCATTATCACTGTCATTATCACTGTCAATATCACTGCTATTATCACTGTCATTATCAGTGTCATTGTTACTGTCATTATTACTGCCATTATCACTGTCATTATTGTTATGATTATCATTATCACTATCGGTATAATTATCGTTATCATTGTCATTATCATTATAATTGTCGTTATCAGTATTAATGTCATCAATATGATTATTGGTGTTATCATTATCATTATTATTGTCAGTACTATTGTTATTAAGATTATCAACATCATTATCAATATTAAATACAAAAAAATTTGAAATACAAGAAATGATTAGACAGTATGAATAGAGTTAGAGCAAATGCTAGTACTCGAAATTTAAACAAAAAATTTTTGTATAAAAATATTCTCAAAACCGCATATTTTTTACAGTAAAATAAATATAAACTTATTTCAACTTTCTCACTCACAAATAAGTTTAAGCACAATAATGTCAAAGAGTTAAAGTAATTAACATATTTTTGTTATATTTTAACAGATATACAATTTGTATACAAAATTTACATTGTTGGCTTAACATTAATAATAATTCAACCTTTCAATTATTAGAATTTGCTGTCTTGTGTTGTTCCAATAATTGCATTATAATGCACCTAGTTATTTTTTGTTGAATTGCATCTATTTACTAATAAAACTATTTTTTGCGTTATTACTAATTATATATCACAAGTTAAAAAATTAATTTATAAATATTATTAATTTGTTAAATCATTAATAAAATTAAATTAAATTAAAATTACCTGCAAATTTAAAATTTTAATATTTCACATTTATAACGTTTTATTTTTTTATGTAAACATTGCTTGTTTATAATAAAAAAAAATAATAAAAATAATAAGAAAAACTAATAAGGGAGGCTGGCAGACAACCCTCACCACCAATTTCAAAATTTCAACTGCACTATAGGAAAGAGGACACTTTTCTAAGCATATTAGAACAAAAATTTTGTTAGATTATCCATTATTTTTCGAAAATATCAAATTTAAAAATATAAAAATTTACATGTATTTTAGATACACGTTTTAACACGGGTGCATGACTTCGGCGCTCTCCGGGTCTGCTTTATTTTATCACCTAACACATAACAATTTAAAAATATCCCTGTAGAATGGCAAAACTCGCCAAGAGTGGAATTCGAAGCCATAGAACTCGTCCGGGTGTCGACCGCGACTGACAACAACATTAAGAGTATATCAAAGCACACGTACCGTCAACAGAAATAAGAGCTGGGCGGTTAACGTGCGAGTTACAGTGAAGCGACTGGTGACATCGGAGTATATCATATTACGACTTCCTGCTTTTAGTAACTTTAAAATGCCGTTTTTTCGTAACCTAATGCCTAATCTAAAAAATTTTTTGTTGCATTATACACAGAAAATTGTTCATTTTCCTATAGTGTAGTTGAAATTTTGAAATTGTTGGTGAGTAACCCTAATAAGAATTCCATATAAATATATCATATTTCAAAAATTGTCTTAAAATTCCTCTTAATTGCTAAGAAATGCTTATATTCCACAAATATTTTTCAAAAATACTTGAAATACTTCAAAAATTTCGTTTGTTCCATTAAATTCTATGACAAATTCTGATATACTACTTTTTTTCACTTTTTCAACTTTTTACCAATTTATTTATACAAGGTATTAAATTTCTGGTCATGGATAGGTTTGAATCGTTTACTCACTCCACACTACGCTTTGCCAAAAAAGATATAATACAATATTGACATTGAAAAATGTTAAAAGTTATTTGTAAAATTTTAAACTTGACAGGTTTTTCGTTAAAGTGGAATAATATAAAAATAATATACAAAAAACTGTTAAAATATGAGAATAGCGATAATAAATATTTGAGTGTTTGCCATAATTTCTACATTAAAATTACTAGATAATTAATTTTCTACTTGAAAATGCATTTTTAATATATTTAAATGCCTGTAGGTAGGTAAATTAAAATTAAGCACTTAAAATACTAGTACAAATTTAAATCGGCACGTAGAACTGAAAATAAACTCAATGCATCGATAAAATCTAAAAAATAGAAATAGTAATCGTTAATTACTTGGGTTCTTCACCTATTGACATTTTATTGGCACACATCTTTAAAATAAAACTAAAAAAAATATTGTTGCAGCATTATATGGAAATATATAATAAAATTTGTTAAATCTTTACAAATTAACATAACACGAAACACGCATATAAACTAGGTACTAATTAGTTGTTACCCAATATTAATTAATAAAGCATAATATTTTTCTTGAATATCGGTTAATTATTAAGTTGTCTTATTGTCAGTTCACTTAAAATGTAAAAAGTTTTGCAAGAAAATATATGATAGTGCTCTTTTGAATTATAATTTTTGTCTTCATACATCAACGTAAAAAAATTATTTTTATTTTTATTTTTTATTTATTCAATTGCTGTTTAAATTGTACTTCAACATATTCAAAATCAGCTAGAATAATGTGATCAGTGCTTTATAGCATATAGACTGCTCTAAAGATTTTGGATACCGCATTTAGAGCGCCTAATTAAGGTGCCGGATGTTTGAACGCCAGAACATTAAGGTACCGGATATTTAGGCGCCAGCGTTAAATCAATTGCAATTTTAAATACCAAATTTTTATTTATCATTATTACAGTTGTAATAATCTATTATCGTATTTTGCAGACTTTCATTAATTTCTAATTTCAATTTCGGGAATCTGATTTTAAAATAAATTTTTATTATTTAAATAAATCGAAATATTATTCTAATATTAATAATATTCTTACATATTATTAAATATAAATTGAAAAAATATTTTTATCGATTATTATGGGAAACAAAAATATTTAAAAAAAATAAATGTTAGATTTAACTATCCGAACTATGACCCATCAAAAAAAAGTAAAGACTTCGAAATATTTTTTATTTACTTTTTTTTTCTAATACACATAGGTAGTTATTTTTTGTAAGTATGCCAAAGACAACCAAATTTTATTCATTAGATCTCACTAAACCCAACAATTCATCATTCGCGACTAAAATGGTATATGCGTGATGCGCACGGCGACCAATTCTTCGCACTGTAATTGGTGCACGCACTCAAATTACCAAAACTAAAAAAATACCTAATTCTGTTGTACTTTGCTTAGTCTGCCTAAGGACGCCTTGAACGAATGCACAAATAATTTAAAACGACAAAGTTTAAAAAGATATTAGCAAATTTGCGCTTGTAGCTTTAAAAATATCTTGAAAATACCCGTTTTGCTATTAATAAATAAATGCAACAGAAAATGTTAGTACGTGCGTGTAGTTTATTATTATTAGCTTCATAAGATACAGAAAATTAATATGTGCAAACTAAATAAAAGTAGGAATTGTGCAATTACAATAATTATATTTAATTAAAATATTGGTATTTATTATAACTATTTTTTATTGCTAAAAATTTAACAAGTTTCGAAATAAATCTTTGTTAAGAGCACAAGAAAGGCTGTTCATTTTTTAAATTACAAAATTTATTGTTAATCTGCTAAAATAATAATTATTATATTTATCAAATAGGCAAACGTTAATTTGTTTTTTGAAAGATTACTTACTAATTATTTTAACTTATAGGTCTCCCTTGCCGAGTGTGAACACGGGCTACGATCAAATAAAATCAATAAATTTGATTTTTTACCAAAAATCCGAACAAAGCTTTTATGGTTTTCAACTGTTCAATTGGGTTTAAATGACTTTTCTCTTTCCGCCGATCTGTGCACATCTCTTCACATTTGCGTAAAAGTGCCGAAAAACGAATTTTATTATGTGTAACTTTTTGATAAAAATAGTTCGTATAAAAATTATAACAGCCATTAAAGATTGAAAAGGTACACACTGGTTTTGTAGTAGTTACTGAGAGTACATACAATTTTAGTTATCTAGGAAATACAATTTGATTGCAACCGGACTAGTTACAATTATAATTACAATAAAAACCTTGGGGGAGTCCTCCTCGAAGTAACTCTTTATAGGTACGACACTGGTCCAAAACATTCTAGTATAATTTAAATTTTAAATTAGGCATTGTCGTGACATCTTACGTGGGTTAGCGAAAGCTGTACAATGAAATCTATTTTGTTTAAAAATTGAAATGAAATAAAAACCTATATAGAAATATTTTATTTGTTGTATTTTGACCTGATCTTTATTAATTGTATCTTAAGATACAATTAATCTTTGTATATTACCAATTTATGAAATATTTAAAATGTCATAGTTTAAAAAAAATTTGAATTTTGCAAATTTGGTTAGTGGAATGCAGCCAATAGGAACTTTAGCGCTTAAAGTTTAACGGTCAAGCGACATCTAACAAGTCATCATTCGCTAGCGGAAATAGTACCCATCTTTGATATCGTTATTTGTAGTATCGTGTGCGTTTTGCGTTATAATTGTAAAATATTTCAATATTCCAGTATTATCTTCGTATCTTATACATTTTGTGATAATCGTAGTGGTTAAATTTAACGTCAAGTACTTGGAGATAGTGTGCTATTGTCACCACAATCGGCGTAGGAATACATCTTCCTGCTTAACAAGGTTTGATAGTCTTACATGTGGAGTGCCGGTTTCACATCAAAACTTAAAGTGTAATCGGCATTTAAACGTTAATTTAAGCACAATCAACAAATCAAAATGCATCCAGAAACAATGCAACTTATACAAATCCTAGAAAAAACTGTTTCTCCCGGTAAGTAACCATTAAATTAAGAAAACACATCTTCCCCTTTTTTTCAATTCTGCAAACCACTTACCTCAAGTTTGTGATTAATCTTAAATTTGTCATTAACTTACGTCATCCTTTCTATAACCTCTATTTACGTATAATTTAATTTTAACTTTATACCATTTTAGACAAAGTTGAACTAGAACAGGCTTCGAGTTTCCTTGAACAAGCTGCCAACAGTAATTTGCCTGAATTTATCAAAACACTATCAGAAATATTAAGACATGGAGGAAATAGTCCTGTTGCTCGGATGGCTGCTGGCCTGCAACTTAAAAATCACCTCACTTCAAAAGACCAAAATCTTAAAGTGTCTTACCAACAGAGGTGGCTTTCCTTTCCCGAACCAATTCGAACGTATATTAAAAAGAATGTAAGTTGTGTTAAACAAATTTTTATAATTTTAACAATCTCTCGATGTGTACTTCTTTTGTCGGCTCTGGTTTGGATAACTTGAAATTTTCAAAGAAGAAAATTTGCATTTAAATTTCAGAAAAGGTTTTTGTAAATGACCCCTATTGATTTAGAGGTCATCAACTTTTTTTTTTGATTTTGAGGTTACATCAACTTGGAGAGCACACCATCGTTTTTATTGTTTTAAATAGTCTTGCGGCCTTGAAAATCATGTTTTGATGTAAACTAAATTGAAACTGAATTCAAATTGTTTTAACTTGTCATCATGTTACAGGGGATGCAATCAGGCTAACATAGCAACAGACTTAAAATCTTAAATAATTATTAAGTAATCATTCTGATTGGTTAGCCACAGTGGTTGTTTGAATTCAGCCACTGTGAACTTAACTATATGGAGAAGCCCAAGATATCTTGCAAAATTATAGTTGTGATTTTATTGTCCAAGTAGCAGGATAATTTTAATTGCAGGAACTTTTTAATAGCGCTGTAATTGAGCTCTTATTTCACTATTTAGTTAAGATAAAAAAAAATAATAATATGTGATAGTAAAATAAACAACGATAAATTATTTTGATTATGATAGCTAATCAATTATTGATAACCAGTAAATTAAATATATTTGTATTCTTCTTAATTGCAAAGTTGAATATATAAGAAGCTTCAAGGATTTTTCTAATTCATTTATTATACAGGATATGCAAACCTTCAGCTTGGCACGGTTACTACTTAAATGAAAAAGCAATAAATATGTCCTGAATCAATTTTTTTTATTTAAGTAACTACAGTTTATTTGAATTGTTATTATTCTTTCTTATCAATTGATGGACCAGTATTTATATTTTACGAAATCTTAAAATTTATATAATTTGATTATTTCAATATTTACAAAATAAATTGACCAATATATTTTTGGGACTAGCTCTAAATGATCTTTTAAAACTCTTCACTTATTCAATAAACGAACATCAAAATTCACTTTTTTGTAAAAGCAGCGATTTACTTGACTGCCACCTGTTTCTTACATTGAAAACGCTGTAAAACCATAACAAATTCAAAAACTAGACTTAATATACTAGGTATATACAATTATTACGTATATAAAAATTAAATAATTTTTTAGTGATTAAATTTTTCATAAGATTAATTTTTTTTTACATTTTAGATAAAATTGAAATTAAAATTTAATTAATAACTTATAAAGACAAAAACTATTTAATTGAATGATATAGTTTGTTACATATTGTCAAAATTTGATTTTGACTTTCGTAAAAATAAAATTATACCTACTCGATAAAAGTCAAAATCGCTTGACTGGTTACTGTCAGTTAACCCTCACTGCGAATTTCAAAATTTCAACTAAGATAGGTGCGACAAATAAGGCCCATATGCAAATTTGGAGATACTCGTAATTTTGAGAATCTCAAATACTGTCATAACATTTCGGATTAGTACGGACTATCAATTCATAAGTAGCGCTGGCAGGAAATATTTCATTTGTAACCACAAAATATTATTGAAATCATAAACGCATTATTCGATGAGTATTTATAAAATTACGTCGGAAAAGTTTGTTTTACATTATACACAATTTACATAAAACTGAGTTTTATGTAAATTGTAAGTACAGTATTTATGTATTATTGGGTAAAAAAATTGTCATCTAATTAAAGATGGTTAATGTATTTTTTTAATATAACCTAAATTGCTGTATACAAGAAATAAGGGCTTTCTTTTTGAAATTTGGTTCTTTCTTTTTTGATGAATACTCAAGAAAGGCTGTTTAAAAATCTAAAGATACTACTATTGCAGTCAAAAATAAGACTTCTATGCTATTGTCTTCGAAGACATCGACTTCGAAGCCTTCTGAAGGAACTGATTGGTACTGACCGCTATGCCAGAAACCATAATTATTGGAAAAATATATCATACTATTAAAGGACAATGCATATCGGATAGCCGGGCCTTAAAATAACCAGGGGTAGAAATAAGGCCCATCTACAATGATATAAAAAAATGTTTTTTTCGATTCATATTTTTATTTTTTTTTTATCTAAACTTCGTTGTATTATTAGTCAATACCATAATACACCTTACTCGATTAAATTTTTGTTTATTTTTTATGCTTGCACAAAAATAAAAATTATTTTCTCTTGGCTGGGCCTGATTTGTCGCATTTACCTTACACTATAGATAAGAGGACAATTTTCTGTGTATAATGCAACAAAAAAATTTTTGGGTTGGGTATTAGTTTTCGAAAAAACGGAATTTTAAAGTTTCTAAAAGCAGGGAGTTGTAATATGATACACCACGATGCCACCGGTCGCGTCACGGTAACTCGCACGTTAACTGCCTCGCTCTTATTTCTGTTGACGGTACGTGTGCTTTTATTACTCTTAATATTGTTGTCAGTTGCGGTCGACACCTGGACGAATTCTATGGCAGTCCCCGTTTGACTTTTCAACAAGTATTGCATTTAATTGCATAACTTTTCAATCAATTAAATAATTTTTGTTATAAGTAAGTTATGAACTAAATTTAATCTTATCATAAATATTATCACAGGAAAATTCTTCACGGCATTACAGATAAGTTAAAATCTAAAAAGTCATACTTAGCAATTTAAAAAACAATGTTTAAAAATTAACAAGTAGATGCATTTCCGAATAACTCTAATATTTATGAATTTAAATTATTTTTTTTACTATTCTGGTTAGGTGCAATTGATTAAAGTAATGATAAAACCGTACTTGCATTACAGCATCATATATTTGTTTCAATTTATTTAATTACATTTTCTTCATTTTTTACTGTGTTCATGACCCTTTTTTATTTTTCATAATAAAGTAAAAGAAAACTTGTAGAAGATATACAAAATTCTAACCAAAATTGAATTTGCTCTAGTGTATTTGCAATAAAAAGAATTATTTCTTTCTAAGACTTAAGTCTATGATGTGCTCACCATATCGTCCCCTTAGTACTACAACTGGGTAACTTGAATTATGGTTATTTTGAGTTAGCTACATGTACCCACCTAATTTTAACCACTTTCTTTAGTGCTACAACTCTAAATTATCTACATGTTGTATTATATCTACAACCATATTATAGATAATACTTTTTTTTTGATGTTATAAACTTTAAATTCAATTTGTTCAATATCATTAATTTTAAATTAACCAGTTGTAGTACTAAGGAGACGATATGATACTACATGTCTTAAATTTTTACCTTCAATTTTATTTCTTCAATATTGCAAATACCTTTAAATTGCAATGTACTTAAAGTTACAATGTCTTCAGGTGTAAGTTCTTGAAAATATTTTAAAGCTCCCTCTGTGAGTATAAGAATAATTGATAAATTCAAGTTATCCAGATTTCTAGCATTTTGTTTTATATTATTGTTAGGCAAAAATACAATAATAAGTTATTGATTTATCTTCTGTGTTTCTGCAGATTCTGGGAGCATTGGGAACGGAAACAAGTCGACCTTCTTCGGCTGCTCAATGTGTCGCATATGTAGCAGTAGCAGAATTGCCACAAGGACAATGGCCCGATTTAGTGGAATCGATGGTAAACAATGTCTTGCAGGAAAATTCTACAGAAATGCAAAAGGAGTCAACGTTAGAAGCAATTGGCTACATTTGTCAGGAAATCGATTCAGAAGTATTGGTTACACAATCGAATAGAATTTTAACTGCCATCATATTTGGAATGAGAAATGCTGAGCCTAGTAATCATGTTCGTTTAGCTGCAACACAAGCCTTGTTAAATTCACTAGAATTCACCAGAGCTAATTTTGACCAGGAAACCGAACGTAATTATATAATGGAAGTTGTTTGTGAAGCAACCCAATCACAGGACACTCAAATTAAAGTTGCTGCATTACAATGTTTAGTAAAAATATTGTCACTTTATTATCAATACATGGAACCGTACATGGCTCAGGCTTTGTTTCCAATTACTTTAGAAGCCATGAAAGCAGACAATGATGCTGTAGCATTGCAAGGTATTGAATTTTGGTCTAACGTAAGTGATGAAGAAGTTGATCTGGCAATAGAAGACACAGAAGCTGCCGAAGCGGGTAGACCCCCTGCAAGAGTATCGAGACATTATGCAAAAGGAGCATTACAATTTATTGTTCCGGTATTGATGCAAAAATTAACCAAACAAGAAGAATTGGATGACGAAGATGATTGGAATCCATGTAAAGCAGCTGGCGTTTGCTTAATGCTTTTAGCTACGTGCTGTGAGGATGAGATTGTTCCACATGTTTTACCTTTTATTAAAGTGAACATAAAATCTGAAGATTGGCGATTTAGAGATGCGTCACTAATGGCTTTTGGTTCGATATTGGGTGGTTTAGAATCTCCTACCCTTAAACCTTTAGTCGAACAAGCTATGCCTACTTTGATCAACTTAATGTACGATTCAAGTGTTATTGTTCGAGACACTGCAGCATGGACATTTGGTCGTATTTGTGAAATAATACCTGAAGCAGCCATAAACGAAACGTTTCTTAAACCATTACTTGAGAGCTTGGTGACTGGTTTAAAAGCAGAAGCTCGTGTCGCGGCCAATGTTTGCTGGGCATTTACTGGTTTGGCTGAGGCTGCCTATGAAGCCGCAACGCTCAACGAAGAAACTGGACAGCCAGACACTTATTGCTTATCACAATATTTTGAATTTATTGTTGAAAGATTATTGGAAACAACTCACAGACCCGATGGAGCCCATGCCAACCTTAGGCCTGCAGCCTACGAAGCTCTTATGGAAATGGTGAAGAACTCACCTAAAGATTGTTATGTGACTGTCCAAAAGACTACAATGGTCATCTTAGAACGTCTACAACAGGTAATTATTTTTTTCATTGCTCCGGCATTTTTAGATTATTTTTTTTATTCTCAGGTTCTTCAAATGGAATCGCATATTGCCAGTCACAGCGATCGTTCACAATATAATGACTTACAATCGCTTCTTTGTGGAACTTTACAATCGGTGTTACGCAAGGTTACGCCAGAAGATGCACCAAAGATTTCGGACACAATAATGGGAGCACTATTGAGTATGTTCAATTCAAATTCGTGCAAAAATGGTGGAGTTCAAGAAGACGCTCTCATGGCTGTATCCACTTTGGTGGAAGTTCTTGGAGATAATTTCTTAAAATACATGGATGCTTTCAAACCATTTCTGTACATTGGATTGAAAAATCACCAAGAGTATCAAGTATGTGGTACTGCTGTAGGCCTCACTGGTGATATATTTCGAGCACTTAAACTTAAAGCTCTGCCCTATTGTGACGACATTATGACACTTCTGTTGGAAAATCTTAGTGACACATCAGTTCATCGCAGTGTGAAACCTCAAATTCTTTCCGTATTTGGAGATATTGTATTGAGCATCGGGGCTGAGTTTAAAAAATATCTTAACATTGTTTTACAAACTTTGGCTCAAGCTTCTCAAGCACAAGTAGATCGAAATGATTTTGACATGATTGATTACTTGAATGAATTACGTGAAGGCGTCTTAGATGCATACACAGGCATTATACAAGGATTGAAAGGAGATGGACAGACTCCACATCCTGATGTTATGTTGTTGCAACCTCACATTCCCTTTATTGTTCATTTTATCACCGTGGTAGCTCAAGATCACGAACGTTCAGATTCAAATGTTGCTGTAGCTGCCGGTTTGGTAGGTGATTTATGCTCCGCTTTTGGAAGCCCCATGTTAGTTATGCTAGATCTTGAATCTATTAATGACATGCTAGCTCAAGGTCGTCGAAGTAGAATCAGTCATACCAAAACGTTAGCCACGTGGGCCACTAAAGAATTGCGTAAACTTAGAACTACTACGGCTGCTGCTGCTAGCTGGTGAGTTATTTTATTGTTTTCTTTTAATTATATAGCCTGAAAGACAAAGCTTGGTAATACCCTGTATGTATATATGAATTGTTGCAATAAATTTGTGTAAGCTAAATTTTAAGTTTTATTATTGATTGTTTTATAAATTGCACTTAAAAATAATTTTTAAATGACATTTTACAATGCCAGAAATAAAAAATCTTTTCTTTAATAATTGTTTATAATTTTACTAGTTGACACAATTTTGCACAACTTAAATTTATTGTCTACAACTTAATAAAAAATGAATTATCTCTCTAAAGAGCCTCTAGAATGTTTTGTGTAATCCATTTCATAAAGTATGTAAATTTGCTTTATTTTGATAATATTTTTATTAAAGCCTTGTGGTATGCCACTCCCCACTGTATTAGTGACCCTTATAAAAAATATGCCCATTTGTTTTCTAATAACTATGGGATAGCTACTTTATACATTAAAAGCTGTTTTATCCGGATTATCGAATTTCAAACCCAAAAATTACAGAATGAGAATTCGTTAAATCACTAGGCCAAGAGGATTATAGGATTTATAAATGCAAACGAGAAGGCTAGGTGTACAGAAAAGTCCAGGAACTAGGGTCATCTGAATTGTAGTTGGTTTAAATTAAATTTATCTAAATTTTGAATATTTTCAAATATTGTTACTACAACACAAAAAACAGGTGCATCGCAATTTTCCACATTGGAATTGCTAAAGAATATAAGAGAATTGCATTACATAATGAGACAATTCTGTACAAATTTTGTTTTATTTAAAAAGAATCTGGGTTACTGTTGCGTATCCCATCCCACGATTTTAACTTTTTCTTATTGACTATTGGAAAAAGGACAATTTTCTGAGTATATTAACACAAAAATTTTTTAGGATTATGCAATAGTTGTCGAAATAACCGCATTTTAAAATAACGATAAGCAGGTAGATGTAATATGATATACCCCGATGCATAACGAACGGTCTCACGTTGAGGTACGGTCTAGTCGGTGACGGTCTCATTTTGTTGACGGTACGTGTGCTTTGATATACTCTTAATGTTGTTGTCAGTATGGCTTCGAGTTCCACCCTTGGCGAGTTCTGTCATTCTTCAGGGATATTTTTAAATTGTTTTGCGTAAGGTGAAAAAATAAAACAGGCTCGGCGCCCTCTGGGCCTGTTTTATTTTTTGCCTTACACAAAATCGGCTAATCATGCAGCCGTGTTAAAAGGTGTATCTAAAATACATCTAAATTTTACATTTTTAAAATCGATTTTTTCGAAAACTTTTGCATTATCCTACAAAATTTTTGTTCTAGTATGCTTAGAAAGTGTCCTTTTACGTATTTTCAATAGGAAAAAGTTAAAATCGTGGGATGGGATACGCAACAGTTCCCAGAATCTGTATGTCTAATATCTTGGGCGTTTCTTATCAATTTGCAATGTTTATATAAAAATTAAGTTGATTGGGTTTCAATTATTGATTATCAAACAGCAAAAGCTAAGATATTACAGTTTATATCGCATTTTTATGTGAAGTATGTTCATATTTTTTTTATTGAAACTTCTAAGTTGTAAGTGAAATGCTACATTTATTTAATAAAAGTGAAATTATATCACATTTGTAAATGCAAGAACCAATTGAAATGTTTTGTTTTCATTTTTTTAAACTGTATTTTTCGACTTACTTTACCTTGTCCTTGCTATCTTAAATAAAGCCCACCTCACACGATGCTTGTTTTTGTACAGGATTTTTGTGATAGAACCCGTGCTATTTTTGCTGATGTTTTCAGCACTAACCAATGATAAAGCCGCGTTGTGCTACTGAGAAATGTCAAGTTACAGTCGAGTTTGAATTGAAATTATGTAAACAAATAAGTTTATTAGGTTAAATGCACATTGTTGCTTTTTGTTTTCATTATTTTATAATTTTTTCGAAATTATTGTTTTTTGGTCAACCATATTTGAAAGAGATTATCATTTTAAATTGGTATTTTGATTTTTGTATAATTGCAATTATATTGTTTTGTGTATTTTGCACAAAAATATGTTAACAGCTAATATTCCCAAGTTCTTGAAACAGCATATCCAGCTCTGCTGCTTGTCACGTCGTAATAACCATGAACGACTCCACAATCTATGTTTTTCTTTCTGACATTTATTTTTTGCCTTAATTGATCAATTAACAAAAATATGCTAATAGCTGATCTTCTACATTGAATTTCCATTATAACGGCGTCCATTTTTACAAACAGTCACTGCGTGCGCATTGAAGCTGGAAAGCATGCTTGAAAACCATCGTGCACAAAACTTGTGTGAAGCCAACCATGCACAGAAGCCATCATGCTAGGTACCAAGCAAGGAAACCATCAGCAAAATAAGCATTGTGTTAGGCGAGCTTTAGTCCACTGTATAATTGCTAACTACCAAGAAACTATATATTTGATAATAAAAAAAAAAAAAGTTTCCAGTCGTAGTAGAAAGACATGAAAAGTTCACCAGAACTGAAACAACTTTCTGGACGAACAATTTTTATATTTTGATATTGGATTTAGAAAATAATTTGAGTGTTAAGGAAATTTGGAAGCGGGGGAAGCTAGCTTAGTGACGACTCTTGCTTAGGAACAGTGAGTTCTATCTTTAGTTTGGGCTGAAAATTTAGTTGGTCTGTCCTTCGTCGTGGTTCGGATTCCACGTTAAATTGTATGTTCTTTTGAAGAGCCCCACTTTTGCAAAACTTTTTGCCAATCTCCTTTTACGTTACACACACTCGATGTAATTATCTTCTGGCTGTTTAGAATGTCTAAGCTTAATAAAAAAAAAAGTTGATGACAAAACCCGAATTTTATGCAGTTTTGCTAAATCGTTCTCAAATTTAAAGATAGGAATTCCTTAAAAACAGTAGCAGTGAAGACCAAAGGAGCGTTTGTTTTTTTTTTTTGTCTTAATTGTCACGAAATTTCTATCATTTAATTGAATCATTTGATTTTTTTATGATTAAGACTTTCTCCTTAAATGGAGATTTTCTGTAATTAATTTCATTCAAATTAATTTTCCCAAAAGTTGCTAAGGATTTTCCAGCTAATAGCGTACATACCATCATGATGTCACAAAGGAGAGACACGTCGTGAGAGTATATATTAACTTATCAACTGACGGGAAAATAAATTTGATTGACTAACTCCCACAACGTCTTGAGATGTGCAAGTATGAGACAGGCCAATGTCTTAAACCAAGCTATCCTGTGAAAACTGTAAATATAAATACAGAAAATTGTAAGTGTAAATTGTGTTTGAATAACAGCAAACATGTATTGTTTTATTCATTAGTATGTAATATAAAATAAAAATAGAAAATTATACAAAAAGTAAATGTGCCGGTTAACCAATACCTGATACAACAGCTTTTATGGTATACAAAAATGAGTTAAACGCCAACACGAAATATTCGTTAATTGGTCAAATAGTTTGCTTTGGTGAATGGGAGACTTGTCTAAACTAATTTTGTAATTATAATTTATAAAATTTAAATTTTGTTTCAGATTTATTACAGCTGGCAACATCCAAGACATGCAGCATTGGACAACCACAAAAATACCCATTTTAGAGCTACATAATACATATTAAATTATTCTTCTTTTGGTTTTGTTTCTTGGCTGACTAGGTTTGTTTTTATGTAAGCTAAAAAATTGAATTTTTCTCGACCACTGAAGATACCAATTTCATTAATTTACAAGTAGGTAATTTAAGTAAAAAAATAAAGTTAAAAAAAATTGCTGATTGAGAAAGATATAATTTTTTGGCTGCTTGATAAATGACATGGTACCGTCCCTCCTTTTTCGGTTATGGGGTGCCGAGTGCATGTGTATGACTTCTTCAGACGAGGACCAATGAGTGTGTTCGTGAGTGTTTCCGTGATAACCGCATACGGGACGCTTGTTTACGTGAGTGATATCGTCTGTATGCTGATAAAATATATTAAAAAATAACGAGTATATCAAGACTGAAAATGTGAAACTATGCAATTTCTTTTGGGCCGGTTTTCTCCATTTCGTTTGTTAGATTTTCATAACTGACTAAAAAAAATTATTCGCATGTCACATATCGAATTTTGTAATGTGTAGTTTATACTTGACTATATTAAATTTCATTGAAAACTTTATATTTTATAAGTATATTTAAGATTTTTCTAGGTTCCAGGCCTCAGTATGTTTTACATTTTTTATTTTAAAAATTGTTATTTTCCAGATTTTATCCTAATTGAGTGAAGTTTTTTTTATTGTTCACTGAAAAATATTAAATTCGTTTTTTGCTGAAGAAAAATTAAGACATACCGAAGTTTGGAGGCAATTTAAAAGAATTCCATTTGTATTTTGCATTGTAATGTAAATGTTGTACTCAGGAAGTTTTTTGAAACTATTATACTTTTGTGAATGGTATTTTTTTGAACGTTTTTGTGAGGCCATGTGTGCCTTGCGTGGATGATGTACGTGTAAGATCAGATAATTATTGTCAATCTGATTGATGGTACGCTAGTAATAATAATGTAAGAATAACGAAGCTATCTGTGATTTGAGAAGGCTTCAATAGTTGCCAAAAATGAACTCAACCTTAAGTTGTTAATGTTCAAGTTTTAAGAAAATAAATTCTTTTCAAAATGATAAATTGCAAGCCTTCTCAATGTTAATAAAAATAATAATTATAATGCAAAGTTATAATTATTAAATTCCTGTATGTGTGATATTGTATTTGCAAGCCACATGAAAATGGACCGAACTCTTAATCATTTTTGAGGTTTTATTTATCAAGTTTTTGTTAAATTTTATTATTTATGCGTCGGTTTATTTTTTTTGTGATTTGTATGTGCATTTTAGGCTGTATGATATTTTGTATTAGGATGTAAGAAGACGTGTGACTGTTTTAATTGTTTATTATAAATTTCATATTCCAAAAGATATATTAATTAATTTTATTTCCGTTGCTTATAAATGTTGGTTTTAAAATTTTACAATAATTTATGTACATCACTTCATTAACTATTATTGACTTCCAAAAGGAACCTTCTGCTTGTTTTATCCAATTGAAATGAAACAAAGAACTGACTTAACAAATAAAGTGCCCCATTTAGTATCTCTAATCATAGAATGTAAGAATCGTTTCCTTGATTTTGTTTCCATAGAGTAAGTGAGTTATTCCGAAATGTATGTTTTGTTTGCTAGTCTTTGAATCATGTAAGTGTGCCATGATAGGTTTGTCTGTTTAAATAATAAAATCACCCCTTCGAACCGATGTTTGGCAATTTATACAAGTGTGGTAAGACTGAAATATGAAGTAGCATAAGTTAATAGGTTTAAATTTTTATTATGTAAATTTTGTGTGTGCCGAACTCTACGTAGCTCAAATTATGTGTGAAAGTATTTTTGAGCATTTTAATTGTTGCAATTTAAAATGCATAATTCCAATGTATTGTTGAACATCGGTCACTATTTTTCTTTTAATTTTTTGCATAATTTCATTTGCTAATGTTACCATGTCGAGGTGCCAAAAACGCCTTTAACAAAATTATTTCCTAACAATTTTATAAATCTGCACTAGCTGCCGATTTATTTTCAATATTTTTTAAATAATTGTAAGTTTCTTACCACAAATTCTGGGTTATTTTTCTGTAGTTGCAGAATGTTAATAAAATTATATCAATAGCATTTCAGCTTTTTATTACATCCAGCATAAAATATCAATCGAAAGATTTGATTTCATGCTTGACGTTCAAGTTTTTTATTTTGTGTCGGTAGCTTTCGGATACATCTTGCGTAGTTAGATTATCAATAAATTACTCTACTAAATTTGAGCTTTCACGAAGTCTTGCTTTCAACTTGCAAAATCTACTACCAGATGAAAATAATAAAAGACCTTCATAACAAAGAAAACGCTAAAAATTGGTAGGAATGTATATAATATACCTGGTATATTTTTTGTAATCAAACATTTTGAAATTTATAATACAACCTGGGTTCAAGGATAAATTTTTTGTGTTAAAATCACCGAGTTTAAACTCTCCGAATACTATGATGGACAAAAGACGTCACCGAAATTCCAAGCTGGCCTGTATTGAGGAAGTCTTAAAAAAATGGTTTTACTTTTTCCGCTAATCTATTCTGACCCTTTGGTCACTTCGATTGGCCTTAGCTTTTTTTTCCTTCTATCTTGTTAATCCATTGATGCGCATCATTTAAGCAATATTTTTCTATTACACAAGGCAACCGGTTACTACCTTCGATTGCACACAAAAATCGCCCCGTGTAATGTCAGCTATCAAGAATATTATGACGACGATGATGAACTTCTTGGCGATATGGAGTTCCACGGTGATCCGTATATCTCTTTCATCTGATGTGGGCGGCGGGCGTTGGGATTTAGTAAGGTGTGATTCCTCGTTTGAAGCGCTGAGCTTGATCGGGCTGGATTTTTGGTCCATGGGTTTACGACGTGGTGTAGTCGGTGCGTGCGAGTGTTTGACGTTTTCGTTAAATTTTTGTTTTCCGTGGTTTGCGGGATCCTAAGTGTTTTGAAGAACTTGGTCCTTGTAGTGGTGGTGTTGGGTTTTGGTTGGTCCTTTAAAAATTTTCAAGGGATTTATAGTTTATTCAAAATCTCCACCACTGCTTATTTAGTTCCGCTTTTGCCAACTCAGCGCTGTAATCGCGGTACTAATTTTTATATTATGACATTTGATTGTGAGGTGTAATTTGAAACTTGTAAAATGACCACGTATTCTCAATTTATTTATTATTCTTTGGTAATTTTATTACTACAATGTACATACGAAGCATCAGGTAAATTGTTCAAAATTATTAAACTCGCAAATGCAATTTTAATTTAGAATTTTTGTAATTTACTATAACCTTTACTGTGGCGTTTTCTGATTGGTTCATTCAAATTGCGTGGCTTTAAACTTGTGAAAAAATAATTTAATTTTATTTTAGGTGCTCGACAAAGATTTGTTACATATGGCTCAGTTATGAAATTGTTAAATACCGATTATCGTGTTCGGTTGCATTCACACGATGTTAAGTACGGCACAGGCAGTGGTCAACAGTCGGTAACTGGTACCGAACTGCACGAAGATGTTAACAGTCATTGGGTGATTAAGGCATCCACAGAAAAGACGTATTCGAGAGGCGAACTTATAAAATGTGGTGCCGTTGTGAGAATGGAACATTTGCCCACTGGAAAGAATTTGCATTCGCATTTTTTTTCGAGTCCCTTGTCGTCCAATCAAGAAATCAGTTGTTATGGTGAAAATGGTGTGGGAGATACTGGAGATCATTGGGTTGTTGTTTGTACAGGTAAGATTTTTCTATTTTTATTTTTGTGAATCTTTTAAAATTGTATTGCTAGGTGATTATTGGACAAGGGACGATCCAGTTATGTTCAAACATGTTGATACCGATCAGTACTTAGCAGCATCGGGACGTACTTTTGGAAGACCCATAAATGGACAAATGGAAATTGTTGGTGTGCATTCTTCAAGTGCTGCCGTGCATTGGCAAAGTAGTGAAGGAATTTTTCTACATACGCCCGAATTAGGTTCTAAACATATACACACTGAACTATAAAATGCGTACTACCAAATTAAATAGTTTGAATTACTTATAGTAACTTATTGTGATCAGTGTGAGAGTGTACAAAGGGAAGTGTGAGTTGATTTAGGTAAGAGTTGGTGTATAAATTATGTTTCGATGATTTTGTACTTTGGTGTCAACTGTGTATTGGTTTAATACACCAATTGTTTTTATTAGCATATATTACAATAAATATTATAAAATTAATTTAAATTTACTCAAATTTTACCTGTCATTTCTAAAATTATGTAATATCCAATTTATTATTTGAAAGTAACTATTCGTTTTAAAAATTGGCAACACCATTTAGCATATTATATCGTAATTCTTCTGGTAGAAGTCACCAAGTTCAATTTTTGGCGATTACACTATTTTACATCATTTGATTTACAATTGGCTGTTCCGTAGACCAAATTTAGATAAAGAAGTAAAATGAATAAAAAAACATTTATGTATCTCATAATATACAATATAATTTTACTGAAAATGTTTTTTTTGCATTCTTGCGAGTCAAGTGCAACTTTTCCTTTTACTGTCTTGATTGGTACCTTAACCACTGATAAAATCACATGAAATAGTTGTTTAATTTCTCCAAGGGATTAACCACTTGGAGAACTCTTTATACAAATGACAGAAATTCAAGAGGAACTCAGAAACATTTTACCACCACGAAAACGCATTGTACAGGTAACAGGAGCTTGGAAAAACTTAAAGGGAACTCTTAGGGAGCTCTCAGTGCAAAAACAATATAATGAAAATATAGGTGGGCTCTTACTACGTACATTGCTGTCTGTTGCTTTCGGTATGTGAAATCTTCACAGAAATTTTGTCTAGGAGTTAAATTTTGCGTCATTGCAATTTAATGCTTAAAACTTTTTGACAATGTACTAGATACTACTTATTTTATAAATGTCAACTTAACCATTATATTCAACAAATAATGTCACTTTGAATAAAAGTCGTCAATTTGTAATTGTCATCAATAAAAGCAGATGCTTTTCATTTTGGTGCATTATGGTTAGTTCTCGTAAGGTTGTAAGAAAACAATTGTAAGATTAAAAATTTGAGATTTTGTCACAGATTAAGAAGAAGAGTAAACATCAATATCAATAAATTATACCTAATCTAATCCAGGGAATCTTAGAGAAGTTAGTTGTATGATTTTTTATGGCATAATTGAACCAGTTGATGCAGAAAATGAATATGTCTAATAGAAGTAGTTTCAAGTAATCGAAAAAAAACTGTTCGTGAGCTTTAGTATGAGAAAAACGTTATTCCAAATAACTTTTTGTCTGTAGTATAAGTAATTTTTAATGCAATTCTTACTCGTAACTAAAAATTCTATTGGAAATTTAAAAATAGAATGCATTATATCATCGTGGACATATTTAGTTTCTGTATTGATTGTGGTTGGTACAATAAAAATCTATAGATGAGCAGGAATTGAACACAATCTTAAAATTTCTTTTTAAGAATACATTTAATGAGTTCACTATATATTATTTAATTTCTTAAGTAGATGGATAGATCGATAAGATATTGATTGATTTTTAACTTAAAAATGTCGGAACATATTTTATTTTTAGACAGTCATTACCTTATTCGATTAGCCAAACTACTGCTGACTAAAGAACTAGGTTGAAATTTGGGGAAAATTTAAAACTTTTGTATGGCCGTTTCTGTGCTTCAGAAAGCAAATAAAGCCGGTGGTCGCTCTAGGTTGTTGATTGCCAACAGCAGTGTTTTTAAAAACCGATCCGGTTTAAGTAGCCATGGGGTCTTAATATTGAAATCTTTCTTGAAAGAGAAAGACTTAGATAAAGAAGAAGAGAAAGAGAAAGGTTCAGAAGTGGACTGAAGGGCTGGATAGATCTACATTCTAGTGTATGTAAAATAATAAACGTTTTTTTATTATTTGCAGATTGTAGAATAAAACGATAACGCAATGAGTCAAAATGGGAACGGTGGACAGGAAGATCCTAATCAAGGAAGAAGTGGTAGTGGTAGAAATAGTTTGAACGATGGTCAAGATGGCAGTGCGGGCCAGGGGGGTCGTGGTGGCCAAGGTGGTCAAGGAGGAGGAGGTGGTGGTAGAAATAGTTTGAACGATGGTCAAGATGGTAGTGCGGGCCAGGGAGGTCATGGTGGACAAGGCGGAGGCCGAGGTGGTCATGGAGGACGAGGTGGTGGTAGAAATAGTTTGAACGATGGCCAAGATGGTAGTGCGGGTCAAGGAGGTCGTGGTGGCCAAGGAGGCCGAGGTGGTGGTGGTAGAAATAGTTTAAACGATGGCCAAGATGGTAGTGCGGACCAGGGAGGTCATGGTGGCGAAGGAGGTCAGGGAGGCCGAGGTGGTTATGGAGGAGGTGGTGGTGGTAGAAATAGTTTGACCGACGGTCAAGATGGTAGTGCAGGCCAGGGAGGTCGTGGTGGTTATGGAGGAGGAGGTGGTGGTAGAAATAGTTTGAACAATGGCCAAGATAATGGTGCGGGCCAGGGAGGTCAAGGCGGTCAGGGAGGCCGAGGTGGTTATGGAGGAGGTGGTGGTGGTAGAAATATTTTGAACGACGGTCAAGATGGTAGTGCAGGCCAGGGAGGTCGTGGTGGCCGAGGTGGTTATGGAGGAGGTGGTGGTGGTAGAAATACTTTGATCGACGGTCAAGATGGTAGTGCGGGTCAGGGAGGCCGAAGTGGTTATGGAGGAGGAGGTGGTGGTAGAAATAGTTTGAACGACGGTCAAGATGATAGTGCTGGCCAGGGAGGTCGTGGTGGTCGAGGTGGTTATGGAGGAGGAGGTGGTGGTGGTCAAGGTGGTTATGGAGGAGGTGGTGGTGGTAGAAATAGTTTGAAAAATGGTCACGATGGCCAAGATGGTAGTGCGGGCCAGGGAGGTCGTGGCGGTCAAGGAGGTCACGGTGGCCAGGGAGGTCGAGGTGGTTATGGTGGTGGTGGTAGAAATAGTTTGAACGGAACTGCTGCTCCCAATGGTCATGACGATAATGTGAATAATGGTGGTCAGGGAGGTGGTAGGAAAAGTCACGGAAGTCGTTCAGATTAGGGTGGTAGTTACTATTACCATTAGTACAAGTAGTTGCAAAAGTAATGAAAATCGTGAAAATCACAGTCGTAAACTTATAGAAAATCATCTGAATATGGAAATAAAAAACGTAATTTTGAAACCAAAGAAAACAAAAACAAGATCTTTGATATTTAGATTAGATGATGTTTTCTATTTATACATTTATAAATTTTCTTTTTAAATTACCTAATTTGTTAATTATACATAATAATAAAATAAATATATGAATTCTTAATAGATGTCCAAAAGAACAAATAATATATTTCAAAATTTTTTTATTTAAAAATATTGGTTATATTATATCAATTATATTAGGTTGATGTTGGCAACTCGAGAATAGTGATAAGTTCCGCTCTGCGAGCATTTATTTTATACCGGCACCTAACCTTATTTTTATATTCGAAATGCCTGAAAATGTGGAAAAAATTACAGCCGCTCTTGTATATCAATTTTTAACTAAAATAGATGAAAATTTAGCCAAACAATTTAGAAAAAAATCTAAAGCGGTAATTAAAAATTACATTATAAACGTGGTCGTGTGAACGCCATGTGATTTTCATTTTTTTTATCAGGCAATTTTGGTTCAAGATTCACCAACATTGAGTGACGTAGCATTGCATTATTCCAAAACTGCTAAAACAATTAAACTCAAATCGAATGATGATGTGATGGAAAGCAATAGAGTCAGCGAAGAAGATGAAAACGAAGAGGTTGTTATAAAGCAAAGTAAAAGTTTTTCAGAAGGAGTCTTTAACAGTAATACTAATAGAAGAAATAATAACTTTGACAATAGAGGAAATAAAAGCTTTGGAGGTGAAACAAAGAATCCATATCAAAGAACGGGTGCTTCTTACGTGAGTGTTCTTTAAAGTTTAAATTGTGCAAAGCACCAAAATTTATTAATTTTCAGTCAAATGCACCATTCCGTAGAGTTGACGACACTAAAGTTGAAGTGGATCCAAGACTGCAAAGCAATTCGTTTGCTGCAAAGGTACTCTAATCAACAATATATCATATTTTGTAACAAAATATTTTTTTAGCGGAATGCTTGGGGTTCTTATGGAGAAAAAGCGTATCATGATTTGAAACATACAAAAGGTAAAGGATTTAAACATGAAAAAACAAAAAAGAAACGTGGTAATTACCGAGGTGGTAAAATAGACATTTATTCGGTAAACTCAATAAAGTTTGATGATTAAATAATAATTGATTTCCTTTTTGTATATACATTTAACTTGTTTTTTAAAACCTAAGATCAACTACTTAAAATTTTGTAATTACGAACTTGTATACATTTTGCAGAAAAATTATTCTTTGCTTTAAGTGCAAAATATGTTTTTTGTGAGTATGGAGAGAAAATATTATGTAAATTTGGATCCATAGGTTGAGTTATTTGTTTTGACTAATGTACAATTTATTAAATATATGCTGTATGCCTTTATGGTGTGCGGAATTGAAGTAATTAAATGTCTGCTTTTAGTATTATTCATAATTTCTTAATTAAGATAAAATTGTGGTTGTTCATTGGTAATCTTTAACTACAATATCTTATTTTTATAGTAAAAGTGAAAAACAAGCAAAGCCAAACCAAATTAAATGAATCCCATTTAATGTACACATTTGTATTTGTTTCTTTGTTTTTAATATTTTCTTTAAATACAATGACTGATTAGGTTACTATTTAAGAATATTAGTGCAACTTCCAACCAATAAATTTTAGATAAAGCAAAAAATATTTTGTTTTAAAAAACAAAACCTAAGCTACGCCATAAGTGAATCATGATGTGGTGAGTGGCCATTAGGTTATTAAAAATTGTTTGATTTATTTTGTGCATCCCAAAACATTAACCAAAGTTGAAAACACTTCTTTATCGAATCATTTAGACTTAAGATCGAATTAAATGTGAGTTTCGGTGAAATTAATAATGATCAGTTCCGTTTTCTATGACCAAAGGCGATTATTCAATTTTTTGTGCTATAGAAAGTTAAAACATGAAACTGGAGAAACATCAAGTAGTCAATGTATGTATTTTTTTAAAATAAAAGTGCAAAACTCGGTGCTATCATAGTAGCACTTTAGCTGGTTTTTATATTTGTTTTACTTTTTGCACCGTTTTGAATGAAAGCTGCCGAGATTCATAACTTGGCCAATAATTATTTGGTTTGTTGTAGAGGGTAATATATATGTCACTCATTATTTTAAAGTTAATGTTATGCTTTAGAATTCAACAGGCGATAAATTTTTTCTTTTATAGCTAGAGTTATTATACAGGACGTCCCAAAACTCAACGTCATCCCTTGGAGAGCTGATAGGCCAATTCATGACTGACTAGAATATCAATATATGACCTCAGTAAAAAGTCGTTAGTTTTCGAGATATTGGCACTTTTATAAATTTTGTGAAAAACGACACCTTAAATCAGTTTTTTGAGTGCCACAGGTTCGAAATTTCATATTTTAAAATGATAATTTTGGTTATGCACTCCCGAATAGCCCTGCTATTGACCACAGACTAAAATTAAAGTAATAATGCCATACTTTGTTACCATTACATATTATTTAATTTAAAAGTCTTTCAAGACTTCTAAAATAAATTTTTATAAAATTAATTTATTGAAAAATAGTTAAACCACATTTTGTAATATTCCCAGATCATAAATATTTTGAATAAACACCGGACTAATACTTGAACAACCATGTCCGGAGCAATAAGATGTTAATGTGCTTCACGTCCGAATTTAAGGAAGAAAACAGCCAAAAATGCTACTTTAGCTTAAATAAACAAAAATACATAAGCGAGAAAAATAATTTTTATGAGCCACACGTGCCATTTTTTTTTAGACTTGTAGGGGGAAAGATTTCACATAGGAACAAAGAAAGTAAGATTATGTTAACGTCGGAACAACAGATTACTTTGTGATACGTCATAGAACTCAAATGGGGCCGGGATTTCGAATTTCGATAGAATTTTAAAAATCCAGAAGCAGTACAATAAGTAGTTCGGTTGTCGTTCTCAAAATATTCACTTCATACAAAGGTTAAATTAAAGTAATTCGTTACGTTTTGTTAAAGAAGTCAAGTTTTTTGTCAGTTCGGGGGTGCTAAGTGACCAGTTTTGTTATGGTGGCGCTATTGAAAAAAGGTCAGATTTATTTTAATTTTGTTATTGTTTATTTTCGAAGCTGCAACCCAGGAGCTGAGCTATCTTGTTTTTTATGTATTAGTTTTAGGAGTTTGTATTTTAAGCATTTCTTGTGGCGATCAAATTAAATGATAAATTTGCATTTATTGAATTTACCCTTTGGTTAGTAAAAATATTGCAACCACCTCAGAGTAGTTTTATTGCACCCGGAGCAACCCTGGCAATTGTGCCTTTTTTTTTTAGGGAGGTAACAACTTTTAGAAAAAAAATGTTTCTTTCTATCTCTAACTCTTCATACTGTAAAAAAAATATTACACTAACCTGGCAAGTTACTTAAAAAATTGCATGAGCTGGTCTATCAGCCCTCCAAGGGGTGATGTTGAGTTTTGGGACACCTAACCAAATCCTTGTACACCAAAATTTCTCTACCGTTTTCCCCTCGCCAATAATAAAATAATATTGATGATGTGGGTAGGTTTTCATTATCTTAATCATGACACTCCTGTATAATTACATTTTTGCTTAATATTTTGAGTCATTTGATATACCAAAACTGTTTACCCTATCCCTGTCCCCAAAAATTAAAACAGTATGAAATTTAATTAATTTAATTCAACAAAATTTTACAAAACACATCGAAAACAAATCCATTTAATAAAAAGAGAATACCGCAAGGATTCTCGTAGTTTGAATATATGCATGCTAATCATTTAGACAAAATCACAGATTTTTAATCTTAGAACTATTAACTTACGAACTAACCAGAAATCCATAATGTACTAAATTGAAAAGCACATATTATGCTTGTAAGAATATAAAACAATTAAAACTAGGTAAAACATTACCTAATTTGGGAAAATATATGATGTAAAATATGTTAAATCGTAAGTGAGAACCACATTTCTTTTTAGTCTATCTGTAACATCAAAAATCAGGTTCTCACTCAAATCAAATCCTAGACAAAAATATAACTTATTACAGATATCAATTCAAGCTTCTCTATCTTCTTAGAATTAAAAAAAACTAGATTACATTAATCAAATGTAATTTTCGTATTCGCAGGCTTTGGCTGATCATAACTTTTGTTAAAATCGCCACCACTATTACGATGACCACCTCTAAATCCACCGTCATTATTGTCAAAGGATTTTCTAAATCCGCCTCGACCACCTCCTCGACCGCGATCGCCTCCTCCTCTTTGACCTCTGAATCCGCCGCCTCCTCTGCCACGATCACCGCCACCTCTTCCACCACCTCCTCGGCCACCTCTGAAACCACCGCCTCCACGTCCACCACCACCAAAACTGTTGCGTCCTCTGAAGCCACCATCTCCACTTTCATTACCGCTGTTGTTAAAACTGTTACGGTTTCCTCTGAAACCACCTCTTCCTCGCCCACCACGACCACCAAAACTATTTCTGCCTTGTGATTCATCTCCATTTTCTTCATCATTCTGCAATAATTTAATATTAAAATTTATACTACTTAAATTATGAAGATTTCCAAATCAAAAAATTTACTCTTTTTGTGAATATTAAATAAATAAAATGAACATTTATACTTATATATAAATACGAAATATTAAACTTATTTTGTTTGTAACAAAGTGCGCAATATTTATAATGTATTTATCTATAACAAACTTGCATTTACTACGATGCTGGTAACATGCAATTCTGCTAAAAATAGCATGAACCTGTCTAAATCAACATAAAAATGCTGTAATTTTTTAAATTAAATTCTACAAATGTTTCAATATCATACCTGACTTCCATTCATATTTTGTCCAGCTTTGACAAAATTACTGTAATTGTTTTTCTTCACTATCGGAGCTTCTGCCTCTTCATCGGCTTTACGTTTTTTTCCTTTTGCAGGTTTTTCATCTTCATCACTTTCTTCTTCAGAAGAAGATTCTTTCTTAGCCTAAAAATTAAAAAAAAATTAGTCAATTGTTAGATGGCATTTTTTAAAAGTAGTCTTACTTTCTTAGGAGCAGGAGTGGAGGTTACCTTTGGTGATTCATCTTCGGTACTATCTTCAGAACTACTTTCCTTCTTGGCAGGTTTTTTAGCAGCCACAACAGGTTTTTTCACTGGGGCAGCTTCTTCTTCCGAACTATCCTCGGAACTGCTTTCTTTTTTGGCAGGCTGTGCTGGCGCTTTTGTTTTCTTTGCAGGAGGTTCGTCGTCACTATCAGACTCCTCCGAACTGCTTTTAGTTTTTTTCTGCACCGGTTTTGCCACAGGTTTCTTGGCAGGTTTTGCCTCTTCTTCCGATGAAGAGTCATCAGAACTGCTTTTGGCTTTCTTTAAAGGTTGAGCTACTGGTTTTGCAGGAATTTTCTTTGGCGGTACGGCTTGTATTTCATCCTCACTATCAGATTCTTCCGAACTGCTGGCTGCTTTTTTTGGTGCAACTTTAACTGCTGTAGGTTTAACAGGAACAGCTTTCTTTGCAGGTGCTTCGTCTTCACTATCGGATTCTTCTGAACTGCTGGCTGCTTTCTTTTGTACAACCTTAACTGGTGTGGGTTTAACGGCAACAACTTTCTTTTGGGGCGCTTCATCTTCAGAAGAAGATTCTTCCGAACTGCTTGCTGCCTTTTTCGGTGTTGGTTTTACTGGAGCAGGTTTATTTACTGGTTTTGCAGGCGCTTCATCATCTGAAGAATCGTCTGAGCTATCTTGTGCTTTTTTTGTTTGAGGTTTTGCAGGTTTTATTGCAACTGGTTTTTTTGCAGGTGCTTCGTCTTCCGATGACGATTCCTCTGAATCACTAGCTGGTTTTTTAGCAACTGCTTTTGGTACACTTTTTACTGGTGCAGCAGATTTCTTTTGTGGTGTGAACTTCGACTGTGTTTTGTTTAAGTCATCACTATCTTCTTCAGACGAACTATCATCTTTTTTAAGAGGTGCTTTAACGGGAGCTTTCTTTTGTGGCGACTTGCACACTCCGTTTTGTTTTACCGCTTTTGTAGTATCAGCTTCGCTGCTGTCACTATCGTCTGAATCGTCAACGAATTTAATTTTTTTTGCATTTTCATTTGTATTTATAAAATGTAATACAGCATCGTATAATAATGGAGAACCTTTAGTTAAGATGCTCTGAAAGCAATACAAAAAATTAGCCTCATAGTGGAAACCACGTGGTGTTGCACGCGTAGTGCAACTCGTGAATAAAATATAATAAATTTATAAATTACTTACCGGTTTACATTTCTTTTGGAAGGTATCGGCCAAACCTTTATCCAATTTTATTAAAAACTGATGAACGAACGCACATTCCACTTGATCTACTTTAAGCGCCATTTCGAAAAGAGTGAGGTTATGCTACAAATCAAACTGCACAATGTTATCTGAAATAAACAAGCAACGTGCTACCCATACATATACCAATACCATCTAGCGGTACACGGTAACTTTTTTATTTTATGTTGGTAGCTGCGAGCGGGAATTTTAAAAACTACCAGCATTCTCAAATCAAAATTTAAGAATAATAGTGGTAATAATATTGATTATTTGAAAATTGGATTGTTTGAATTGATGAAAAACCAATGCTTATATCTAATGCTATTAAATTACTTGTATGGAAAACCTAAACTATAAAAAAAAGTTAATCGATTTTAAGCCAAGTGGACGATGGGATGTAAAATAACGTTGAAATATGTCAATAAAATAAATATTATGATAAAAACGTTTAATTTGATTCCATCAGTTAATTAGAAATTTTTAATTATTTATATAATATATAATATTTTTTTAGTTTCTTATGATAAATTTTATATTTATTTGTTGGACGAAGTGTTAATATTTCTTATTACTGGGGAAGGGGGGGGGGCGTTTAAAATAATAAATTCATAAAAATAAAATAATTATTATAAGATTATTTCGATTATATTTTTGAATTATGAAGTAATTTAATATATTGTTTATAAATAATTTTGTATGCATAAAAAAATATATACAAGACAAATTGGTAGGATGTGGGGGGGGGGGTGCAAAGAAATAAAATCTAATATGCAAAAGTTATTAATTGTCCGGTTTTACAAAAGTTACTTAATCTATCTATGATATATATTACATATATTGTTGCTACATAAATTTTGACTGATCCTTTTTTTCCTTAAAAAAATTATTAAAAATTGCTGACTACTTGCTTGCTACTACTTGACTACTAATTGCTGATTTATATGTAATATAAATTTAATAAATTAAATTATTTACTCCGGTATAAAATGTTAGCAAAACAAGCTAATATATTTTATATTTACTTATATAGGTACTAGTACTAATTAATAATGTTATAATAATTATTTATTATAATAGATAGAATTATCTTGCTGATTCTTAAATGCGCTTATTTAAATAATTATTGGTACGTTTTAAGATAGGTCCTGACAGCAGAGAATTATGAATTATTTTTGATTGTCCAAGTCCAAGTTCAAACTCTTTGGGGGGGGGGGTACCTTTTTTTAAAGCAATTTTTTGAATTTATGATTTCAAACGGCTATAGCTCCGATATTATTGTTTTTTTATGCTTAATGGATTAGAACTTTTTTAAAGATCATTCGCTTATCTACAAATTAGGTTAAAACCCCTTATCGTCTAGAATCAACGGATTTCTAGTTGTAAATTAAGTTAAGAAAAAAAATTCAGGTTTTATTATTTTTATTTTTACCCAGTATTTCTTAAACAAAATGTCTTATAAGGGCACTTTACACGAGGAGATTTTTTCATGCGATCGATCGCTGCGATAAGTTGCAGGGATTTTTTGGCATGCGCAAGGTCGCAGCGACTTATCGCATGGTCTCTTTACATGAGGCATTTATTTTTAGGGGATTCTGTAATAAATGACATATTTGTTGCAATACCAACTTACAGTGTCAACTTGAAAATAACTGGCCCGCTTAGTAAATAATAACCTAGATGTTTTTTTAACGTTTATAGGTTTAATTTATAGTTAATAATTTATTAATAAGAGTATATAATATCAGGTCGATGAATATTTCTAATGAATGTTTGCTCCACATAAATTCTTCATTATTTTTTTTATAAATTTTATAAAAAAATGTTCAAAAATAAAATAAATCTTTTTTTATAACAAACTTTAATAACTAACACAAGGTTATAGGTAAACAAACTGTGAAATAACAACAAAATGTTGTCTTTTCTAGTTTTTCTTAAACATTTTTAAGTTGGCAGCAAGAAATCGCACGAAAAATTTGCATGAAATTAGAACAAGTTCTAATTCAAAAAATCGCATGTTTGCAAAAAATTTATAAAATATAAATTTATAAATAATAAATTTATTGAAAATAGTGTGATAATTGTTGACCTTCCATAAATATATATTGGGAAAAAATTGTTGAGAAATGCGGTCAAATAAAACAATACGATTGTCCGACGTTTCGGGATCTTTACTGTCTCATTTTCAAGGCTATAATATACAAAAACAAAATAAAATTAAAATACAGATCACGTTAAAATTAAAGAGAAGAATTATACAAAAACAAAAATATAAAAGCAAAACTAAGGATAATTAACAATGACAAAATAAAATGAGGGAATAAAGAGGAAAAATAATAATTATATAAAAAATGAAAAAATTGAAAAAATTTGAAAAAGCCACCATTTTCCAGCGTGGTGCCGTCCTTTGGCAAACCTCAGCAATAACACGTGGCGATTTCTTCTTTTAATAAGTTTTTTAATATTTTCTTTTACTTTCATTTTAAATTTTTCATTTTTTAAAATTTTTTCAATTTTTTCATTATTTTGTATAATTATTATTTTTCCTCTTTATTCTCTCATTTTATTTTGTCATTGTTAATTATCCTTAGTTTTGCTTTTATATTTTTGTTTTTGTATAATTCTTCTCTTTAATTTTAACGTGATCTATATTTTAATTTTATTTTGTTTTTGTATATTATAGCCTTGAAAATGGGACAGTAAAGATCCCGAAACGTCGGACAATCGTATTGTTTTATTTGACCGCATTTCTCAACAATTTTTTCCCAATATAAATAAATTTATTATTATAACAAGAACTAACTGAAAAAAATTTGCGCGGTTCTATTTTTTAAATGCAGTTACACTCAGGCCCGTAGTCGGGGTGGGGGGGGGGATACCCAGCAATTTTTGAAGAATGATACGATTTCTAGAAACAAAAATGGTTAAATGTGAACGATTTGTCAAAGAATTCATTAGATACATTGGCAAAATGTTCTGAAAAATTTTTTTCCATTGTCGGAACACTATTAAAAATATTTACAATATTACCAGTGACTATACAGCAACTGCCGAAAGAAGTTTTTATAGTTTAAAACGAATAAAAACTTATTTAAGAAATTCTACTATGGTGAAGAAAGGCTAAACGGTCTAGCGTCAATGAATATTTATATATATTTATTTAAAAATAAAAATAAATTAAATAATAAAAAATAAATAATGAGTTAATTTTACAAAATAATTTTTAATAAATTTAGAAAAATACAATATTGAAAAAATTTGTTTGTAATAATAAAAATTCCCGGAAGAGGAATTCCCGAAAATGTTACTTTCTACAAGTGCCTCCTCCAAAATGAAATCTTGGCTGCGGGCCTGGTTATGCTAAACAAAAAACATAAACTAACGCTAACCTACTGACAGATTCATGTCTTCTCGTGGATCTACCTTTTACGTACAGTTTCGCTAAACAAATAATCAGAGCTAACTGACAGATCTATATCTTCGCACAGTGTGATAAATTTTATCTTCGTTAAATGTATTTATTTATTCTTCCTTATATTTAATGTACTATAGTCGATCCAAGATATGAATAGTATAGGTGGCGCATTGTTTGCAAAGTCTAATTTACACCGGGAAACTTCAGATAATTTAAATAGTACTAATTATATAATTATAATTTATATAATTAGCTGGCTTGGTCTAATTGGTCTTCGCTATAAACTGCGAAAAATTTAAATCATCATCAAAATTACAAATCATTTAAAGAGAATCGTTTGCAGCAAAAAAATAGAAAATATATTAGCTTTTTATTGCATATTTTGAACTTGAATTCTGAAGTTTTCACGGCATATTTTGTATTTTAACTTGCATATTTTTATGAAAATTCAAGCATAAATATGCGCATATTTTCAAATTTTTTATGCATATACATAATTCCTAGCCCTACTTATAAGATTAATAAAAGTAGGGGTACTTAAGAAAAGGTTCTGACCCACCCAAGGATCGGTGGAATTTATGAGTAAGATTAAGTTAAAAACTGACCATCGGTGAAAATTAAAAAACCCTCTTTTCCCCTGCTATTGCAAAATAATACATTATGCACCAAGGGGTTAAAGTAATTATTTTTTGACCTGGAGGTAAAGATTTGTTTGCACGAGGCGCAGCCGAGGGCGAACCATCAGGACCGTATTTACGAGGGGGGGAGGGGTTAGGGGTTCGAATCCCCCCCAAAATTACTTAGCAAGTACTGGAAGTCCGCCTGCAATCGTAAAAAAAAAAATCAGAAAAAACAAAAACAATCTTTACAACAACAAAAACATTAAACTTGAAGTATTAAAAAAAAAAAAAATAAAACTAAGATATTTCTAATAAACTAAATCCCAAATTAAAAAATCGGACATTCGTATTAATATTGGACGATTGGCGGCACTTGATTGAATATACCTACTACTAAATTGCAAAAATATAAAAACTGATGATGAAGAATATAAAAAAAATCTTATATATTTACAGTACTGTGTAAAAGTCTGCGGCCCCTTAATTAATATTGTTAGTTATTACTCCTATTAATTAATTTTCGATTTTTTGAAAAATAATTATATTGAAATAAATGAAATAGATATTTTATCTTAATTCTTACTACATATTATGGTAAAAATTTTAAATTGCTATAAATTGTTTGAACCAAAAATTTTAAAAGAAAAATAAATTTTATGAACATCATCGGCAACATAGCTTAAAATAACACTTCCGCAATAAATTAAAGTGGGCATTGCAAACCCATAAATTGTCTTATATTTTGGTGTAATTTAGTTCTTCGTTTTGACAACATTATTTACCATCCTTTAGAATTTAGTTTGTGATTTTTATTAAATTAAAAATTTTTATTTAATGACGGTTTTTTTACAAAAGAGTTTAAAATTAAAATATGAATAAGTTTAAACTTATTAAAAATATCGTAGTAAACAAAACTTTTAAATTGGCACAAATAAAATTTTATCCGCGATGCCCCCCAGAAGTCAACCTCTGTAATCAAAATTTGTCGCTTCCTCGACAAATTATTTTCAACCATTAAATAAAGTTCACAAAAATCAAAATTTTCTTTGAATATCAAACTTAAATAAAGAAAAATCGCTCAAAAAAATAATTACTTTAATTAAATAAAAACAAGCTTCTCACAAAATTTCAACTTTTTTGCGATTACTTTCGACCAAAATACTTTTAAACAAAATTTTCCAATAACAATACTCAAAAATAAAATCTTAATTGCAAAAATACTTGCACAAAATTATACTCAAAAAATCAGCGGAGCAAAATCTAAGCCTCCATCGTGTTTGCCATTTTGGCAAAGAAAACCTCCCTTTACTCATTTTTCTGCAAACATTACATTTCAAAAATTAACATAATAAAATTTAAATTTAAAAAAATTACCAAAATTGCATTTATTTTGCCGATTTTAGGATGACCGACGGTTTAAGTTGGAACTTAAATTTTTTTATTTAGATATTTATTTATTTATCGTGTTCCTTCTATTTTTTATTTTATTGTAGTTTTTTTTTTATTTTTTAAATATGTTGTACTATATACTTTTATTTTTTGTTGAATTTTAGTTTACTTTGTATTTTAATAAATTAGCTATTTATTTTTTAGAAATAGAAGTACTCAGTTTAGATCCCGATTTGCGGGTCTAAAGTGACCGAAATTTTAATTAAAATTTTTTTTTTGATAAACCACGTGGTCGATAGTAACAATGCGCAACAAGATTGAGCATTTTGTTGTGCCTAGGACCAACAAAGATACTTTGTTGCTCGCTTCGTCACCTTTTTGTTCTCTTGGGCAACAAATGGCCACTTTAAACCCGCAAATTGGGGTCTAAACTGAGTACTTTATTCCCGCTATTGCAAAAAATTTATTAACGCACCGAATCAATCTGTACTACACTGAGCTGATACTACTAATGTGATGTTTTTGACTTTATAATTTATAACGTCTTATAAATTGATATACCGGCTGCACGCACGAAAAATTGTCACGTTCCGCAAGCGAGAGCGCGGAACAAGCGAGAGAGAGGCACGATCGGCTTTGCATCATACATAGACATTATTTGAATTATAAAATGCTATTAAAAAAATATTGCCCGGCATGAGGTTCGATCTCGCTATCGCCAAATGATGTAATCATGTTTCATACACATAACGCACTACCCTATTAAGGGTTAATGTAATAACATAGCTTTAATTCGTATTATCTGTTACATGAACATAATTCAATTCAATTCATAAAAGTATGCAATTTTTTAAAATTAACACTCGGTTTACGGACGATAATTTTACGTAATTTTACGTCATAAAAAATCATAATTCAATTCAATTCATTAAAGTATGCAATTTTTCATCAATGTTTTCTTATGACGTTATCACGTAAAATTATCGTCCGTAAACCGACTTTATACAACCCGAGTGCCACGTGTTTTAAACAAAAATTTTTTTTAAATTTTTTAATTTATAAAAAATAAATAAAATATTAGTGATAGGTTAGCTGGAGTATTTATAAAAATTTGCTTTAAATTACACATCAACATATGAAAGCTAAAATTTTAACAAGAACAAGAAAAGAATAAGAGACAGCTTTGAAGGCAATTTTAGAGCATTAATTCATGGTTTTTCGATATGAGAATTTATTACTCACAAAAAAAATTATAAATAAGAAATAATTTCAGCAGGTCCAATTTAAAAGCCCATCAAAACATTCAAATATTATTAGCGTGATGGTAATGCTTTAATATGTAATTTAAAAAATACACGCCAATTATTAAAATAATACTAAAAATTAGTTTTGCAATTTGAAATGTATGTGGATCTAGTTTTGAATTGGAGAGCGAGCCCAAATTGAGGTAAATTGTGCTATACATATGTAGGCAATGGAGTTGTTTTCTTTTATTGTTCTGATTTCACAGTAGAAAATATAAAAAAAATTCAAAAAATATTATGCAGTTTTCCCGTGAGAATGGACCCGATTTTGGACTACTTTGAGCGCAAGTTAAATTATTTATAGTAATTTGAAGAATTTAATCCCGTTTTAATAATTCCATTGTGCAAGAATATCGAAGAAACTTAAATTTTAATTAAATTACGAAATAGATCCTGTTATTCGGTTATACAGAATTTTGATTGATTAATACGATTTTTGTCCAAGGTGTGACATTTTCGATGAAGCCCAGATCGCGAAAAACAAATTTTGTAAAGAAACTTTTTTACACTTTGTTCTTAATAAACCACACATTATATAACGCAATCTCCCTCCACATTACCTGTTTGTGGTGGATGAGTCTTCCTCCTTCCAAGAATACATTAGTATTCTTTCAAGTTCAAAAACGAGGTTTGACTTTGAAGTTAGTCTTGTGGCACACTTCGGTGTCTAACCTACCTGTTCGAATTCCAATTTGGATTTCAAAGAACTGTTAGCTACTCATTTGCGTCACTAATCAATTTGATCCAAAAAAATTCGGTAATGTAAATAATTTTGGAAGTTTCGCTGTGATGATCTTAACAAAGTGATAAACTCCAAGTTAGTTTAATTTATATAAACTCTTAAGAAAATATCATAGAAATGGATAAGAATTACTCTTGTTTGGTGGCTGTAAGTATTTCGCTGGGTATTTTTTTAAATTAGTTTGTAAGGTATAATTTTATTGTTGTTGCATTTATGAACAAATTTGAAACATTTGACTTATAAACACCTGCATTAATACCATGTACAGTTATACCGGGGTCAATGATCATGATCGTTTATCTTAAATCTATACTTAGGTGTACAGGTGAGTAAAATTCATGCAGGTATTAAACGAATAAGTTTTGTTGAAACATGGCAAAATTTAAGTCTGGAGTATGTGATGTACGAGGTGTGTTCAGTAAGTTGAACCCTTTTAATGTAGATCAATCTTTTGATCGATTGATTGGATAATTTTGCAAAAAGTTGCTAAAAAGTTACTATAAATTGGAGGCTTTGCATCTCATTCTTCATTTTGTCAACTTAGATCTTTCAAGACCTATTAAAACCTTTTGGTATTATAATCACGTAATAGAGACTTCCACCGGTGCCATAACTTGAGAAAACGGTAAATAGCGCCATGAGACTCACAATATCTATGTCGCTGAAATCTTCCCCATTTTCTGTATAATCATTATAATGGGATTTCTTTGTGGTCTCTCATGGTTGCCCAATGAACCGTTCCTAAGAACAATACTACAGTTAAGTACTCATCAGTCACACAGACATAACGGTGATGATAGAAAATAGGCTATCGATAATTACCAAATTTTATCGATTTGTCTTTTAAAAACTCTTAGTCAGCACCTAAAAATGTAGAAATATTGTTGTTACCTCAAAAAGTCATGATTCCATATACGTCACGATGATCATATTTCGGCATGTCAGAACCAAATTTTGTGTCAATTTTTTGCTCCTCAAATCATTTGGATGCAGCAAATTATTTAAATTTCTACACAACCTTATTATTTTTTGTAATTTCTTCAAAAAAACTGGTTAATTTTTCCACGAGTTATACCTTTCCATTTAGTTAAGAATTGCCTTCCATCGTTAAACAAATTATGTCGGTAATATCAGAATGCCTATTAGCTTTAATTTGCAAGTTTCCTCGTCAAACTGGCTGTTAATTAAATGAATTCACTTTTTTGTTATTTCAAATAATAGGTATAGAAATTAATGTCGGGTTAGTTAAGTTACTGTGTAATTTAAACAAAACACGAATGCAATTTAAGTGGCATAAAATTTTAATGTCACATAAAATCACAAAAAAGAAAATTAAACTATTAAAATTAATAGAAAAATGGAATAATGAGAACTGTCTTTTTATCAGTATTACAAGAAAGTAACGAAGAAGCAAGTAGTTAGGAAGTCGTTAAATTAACAAACACAAATTGTTAAATGTACTTACCTAATTACCTACATATTGAAATGAAAACAATTTTTAAATTAAAATTATTTACAATTAAATATAATAAGGTGGCTAATTTGGTTAGGTATACTTTTTATTTTGATATGATTAAATTGCTTCTTAATTTCATGATTTCGCCTTCACGCTTTTCTCATTTTTTCAGTTCGATTTTAGATTGTATTTTACTATTTCCATTATGCTGGTCAACTATATGTATTGTTCTGCTTTCTTTTCCATACTAGGGAGTAGCTTTTCCAAAACATATCAAGTCAACAATAAAAATCACTTGATTCCATCAGTTATAGATTGATAATCTAATATTATTTTAACAGAAATATCATGAAATTTGATGAGCCTCATAATATTATGCAGATGCAATTACCAACAGGGCTGCGTTCTTTTGTACTAAAATGAAAAAAAAAATAAAAATGAAATTATAGCTTACTAATAATTTAAGCAGAAATTTTTGCATGGTGGTGTTCAAAACGGTCCATAGGATACTGATATCTGAAAAGAAGTGTAAACAAATAATGGAATTGCACCATAACATCGAAAAGAGAGATTAATTTTTCAATCAAAAACATTTTTACGGCTAAATAGATATGGTATGGTATTATGCTTTTTAAACTAATCTCAATAAAGAGACACAAAGAAGGATGAATAAGTAAAAAAAATATATTTATCTTGAGTTGAAGATTCTGAGAGACAACATAAGTTCCATCAACTTTATGCTCAATAAATAAAGCATGATAAGTAAAAGAAGATAAAGAAGAGGAAAATAAGAGACAAAAAAATTGAAACAAATCAAAAATATAAGAAAGTAAAGCAGAAATCTGAAAATACGCAGAAAGTGAAGCAATAGCATAATAATAGCAACGAATATTTATCAAGTGGAACAAATTAGTGAGAGATAACTACAATAGTATAACTATATATTTATTATATTAATAAGTATACTTATGCCTTGTAATGGAATTCCAACGAGGAAATTCCAATCTTGAAAAAAAATTATAAAGTGTCAGCATTCAAAAGTAATAAATGTAATAAATGATCAAATTAAATTCTAGAACGAAACAAAGTGGAATGCAGATAATATAAGATCTTAATTTTGAAAATTATGAGTTTTGAATCGAATATAAATCATAATTATTACATCAAAAGAAAATTATTCGACCATATTTTTAAGAATTTGAATTATACTGACGAAGTGTAAAATGTTGATAACTTATAATCAAAAAATTGTTTTTTGGAAAATAGAACATTGTAATTACAAATAAAACATATTATATTCAAAAACCCGATTAAAAATATTTGGAGAATCATGATCATGATCATGAAATCGTGAATATTTTTTTGGAAAGAAAACATTATTTTTAGTTTATAAATTTTTAAATTATTTTATCTACTTTAAAAATAAACAAACTAATCAAAATATTAAAATAATGAATTTTAACCGTGTTAAAAATTATCTTTATTTATTTAACCTCAAAAAAATTCATTTAAACACGTGACACTGTTTGAATTAGTAGTATTTGTTTTTATCTGGAAGGTCATATTCAATCTATAGTTATTTTTTGAATTTTTTGCTTAATTTTTCAATTTGTTTGGTATATATTTTCTTGCTTCTCATTATTTTTGTCGTTTTTCTTAGTTATCTACGACTAAAGATCAGAAATAATCGTGAAATAAGGGCCTTTATATCGTATTACTAAGTTTTTATTTTATATTTTTGTCATATTTTTATAACGTAATTTTTTATTTCAAACATTCTTAAGTATTTAAATTTTTTTATCAATTTTCATTGGTAAGTAAATATTATTTTTCTTGTTTATTCAAATATTCTAAGTCCAAACCTGTTAAATGTATATTAAGGTCTCTTTTTATTTTTTTTTTAAATATTATTTTTTTAATTCGTAAAATAATAGTTAAGACAGAGATCAGTAATAAGCAATAAAATTGTCCGACGTTTCGAGTCTTTATTGATCCATTATCAAGCTTACAAAACTAAACAAATTTAATAACCTGTTATTGAACAAGTTAACTAAACAATAATTATTATCATCGAATTTTCGAAAAATTGTTATAAAAATATGCACAAATTAGAGATACAAATAATAAAAATATGAGTAATAATACAGAATTAAAAAATTACAAATTTAAGACTACAAAAAATTTAAAGTGAAAAAACTGAGAAAACCTTAAATGGAATACTAACCTATAGAAACCTCAATTTAAATTTATTTAGTTCGAACTAATAAGGACTCGAAACGTCGGAAAATTTTATTGTTTATTACTAACTCAACCCCTGTCTCAAATATTATTTTACGAATTAAAATGGATGGTCAACGATACAAATACATTGATTATTTTTCTAAGTACGTATGTATTTTTTACTTTACGGTTAAAATTCATTATTTTAGCATTTTGTTTAGTTTGTTTATTTTTAACATTACATGCTACTAATTACTACAAAAATCCACTTAAAAATTTAATTTTTTAAGTTATTTTTCTTGTTATTTACTTTATTTTTTCATAGATTAGATGCAGACTCTTACGCAGATCTGTATAATATTTTTCCTTTCAAAATTTTGTTTCTATCCAACGATTACTCAATCAAACAATAATTTGGTATAAAAAATAATAAGCAAAGTCTATCTATTGGGGTGCTTTCATCCCGTGTATCTGATTCTCTATTAATCGGCCAAAATTATTACAAAAAAAAATGCTTGCAATTACAAAAAGAATAACATTCATCAATATGTTGTATCATTTCCAAGAAATTCCATACGTATTCAAGAAAATCTAATTAAAATTCTTCTCACAATGTGTGTTGAAATTGCATTTACATTGTGTTCCACAAATTTAGTACACGAGTACTTGATTCAAAGATTCATCAACTATTAGAAAACAAAAAAATATAGAAAAAATAATTATTAATTAATTATAAATAGAAATATTATTTGGTGGGGGGGGGGGGGGGTGAGACGTACAGAAACATATAAATACATGTAATATAAATATTATTTGAAGGAATGGGGTTTGAGATATCTTTAGTTCAAATGCTATTTATGAAAAACTATTAATCATTTTTTTTGTTTTTCGATAATAATCCAATATTTAATAAGTTAAAAACCGAATATTTCTCAAAAGGGCTTGAAATAATAAAATAAAATGTATATTTGCTTATTTTTCCAAGACATTTTTAAAAATGCCACTTGAGACTCTCAATGCTACTTGAGAAAAACATTGTGTCAATAATAGAAAATTTTGTTTAAATTCTTCTGCAATTAACTCGTTTTCGAAAAAAATTCTGATACTTCTGATTTGATTTACCTTGTACTAAATATATCGACATTTTGAAAATTATATTATAAATTATTAGAGTCCGGATTTGTAGCTATAATCCTTTTTCTGGAAACTCGAAACAGCTCAAATTTTTTAAATAATCTAAGCGATTTATCAAAAAAGAATCCTTCGGTTGTAGCAAAATTCAAATTTGCACCAATCAGTAGTGTTGACGTTGAAAGAAGCTTTTCAGTTTACAAAGAAACTTTAAGCAATAGGATAAAGATGAACTTAACTCCAGAGCATTTAAAACTATTTTTGATAATCAATTGTTTTACAAATTAAATTCAAGCTGTTAATAATGTAATTTTTTAATTTTTTTATAAAATAAACGGGTTAAAAAACAATAAAATAAGATTTTTTAACCCGTTTATTTTATAAAAAAAATACATTAATATTAATATTGAGGGTTAATAATTTATTATAATGATATATATCAATAATTTTTTTATTAATATGAAATTTAAATAAATAAAGAATTTAATTTTAAAGTGAAGAGACACAATTAATTGTTATTAATCAAGAAGTTCTTGAATACAATAGCTAACGACATTCAGAAAATTAATTATTAAAAAATAAAAATACTAGTACCTATTGTAAAAAAAATAAAGGAAAATCGGATAAAAATAATTTAAATATTTTATTATAAAATTAATTTTTTACATGTTACATGAAATTGAAATTAAATTTAATTTATAACTTACATAATATTGTTCAAAGACTATTTTAATGAATGATAAAATTAATTTTATAAAAAAATATTATCACATGTTAATAATTTTTACTATTATATTTAAATATTTTAGAACCTAATTTATAAATTAAGTAATAAACCAGAAGTGATAGCGCAATCAGGTACATCAAAATTAGGTAACGAAATGTTCGGGAACGAAGTGTCAAATAGCAAAAGATTATCAGTATATTGGTAAAAGGAGAGCAATAGACTAACTACGAATTTATATTAGGTATTTAATTTTTTTATAAACATGAAAATTAATTTTAAAGTTATTAAAAGAAATTTAAAAAAAATTGTTTCGAAGATTATTAAGATATTTGGTTGTTCTAATTTATGTAAAAATAAATACCTAACTAGTACTTCCAACACATCAATCATCGCAGGCCCGTAGCCAGAATTTCATTTCGAAGGGGGCACTATTTAATTTATTTTATTTCAGTATTTAATTTTTCTAAATTTATTAAAAAAATGTTTGTAAAATTAACTCACATTAACTCACAATGTACCTAATGAATTCTTTGACAAATCTTACATATTTAACCATTTTTGTTTCCAGCAATTGAATTCTTCTTCAAGAATTGCTGGGTATACCTCTTTTTTAAAATATACGTACTTATTTTATTTTCGAAATTCAAATTTTTTACTTCCAAAGAATTTTTTCTTTTAAAAATTTTGGGGAGGGGGTGCTCCTAAGTGCCCTATCCCTGGCTACCGGCCTAATTCATGGCAAAACACGCCACAGGCAGCCAAGAATGATTTTAAAATCAGACATAAGCGACAGGTAACAATTAAAACGTAAATCTAATCAAATATCTATTTTTGGCGTTATCAACGTTTTATTTTTTACAATATATTGGTCAAATAAAAGATGTGCCAATTTTCAATCAATCAATCATCCACGATCACTTCAAATATAAAAATGTTTTCGTACTTTCAATTTTTATTTTCGTTCCGCATGTAACGAAGTATTAAATTTTCCACATTGTAGATTTACTTTTAATTTTAAAAGCTCCCTTTCATTATTATAATATTATGTATTTTGTATTATTTATTTGTCTATTACATTTAATTGGATAGTAATTGAAAGTTCTATGCGGAACTTGAGTGTAAAGCTCTTTAATTACTTGAAAACTACAAATAGTATTTAATTTTTTTTGCTCTTAAATTTTTCTTCTTTTGTTTACAGATAACCACAATTTTATTTACAATAATTACTCACACATCAGCCAAAGTAACGACAAAATGTGAAGGAGGAGCAGGTTTAAAATATTTATGGGGTGACGCACTGTCCGATTCTTCAGATTGTGTAGGTCCCAACAATTTACCTTACCCTTCGTAAGTAATTTTTTTTTACATTTACATATAATAAATATTTTTGTAAATTGTAACAGTAACAGTTAATTTTTATTTTGCTATTGTTCTCTTCCTCGTATATAATTATATTGTCTTAACTGCATTATTAAATTAGTAGAATATGTTAATTAAATCTAACAGTAGTATATTGTTTACAAAAATTCTGGAGAAGCATCAAAATAACTGACAAGCGTTAATTATTAAATTGGAACAAAAAGAAGATGAAACAAAAATGATTATGAAAAAAGTTGAATGTCCGCTCCGAAGTCTTAACTATTGTCTATTACGAAGTTGATGGTGTATTAGAGGAAAAACACTAAAAAGCGAATAATTGATAGAATAACTACTTTTATTTTCATAGTGGCGAAACTAATTAGATGGCGTAAAAACAGCATAAGCTTGCTGAAAGAAAGAGTAATACAAAAGAAAATAAACAAATCACACAAGAACGTGCTATGTACGGGACGTATGCAATTTACTTGATGGTTCTGCCATTTTTTTTTTTTTTTGATTTAACCTCTTATGATGTTGAAAAACAAATATTGAAACTTCTCTATTATTATCTATCTTGAAACCCGAATATTCCAAATAATATGGATGATTCATTATTTTTCAATTGAAATTTTTGCATTTCAGAGCAGCAATAACCAGATCATTTAGAAGCTCAAATCTGTGGATGACAAATTCAAGAACTGGAAGGTCGAAAAGAACCATCGATCCTTTCCATACGCGAAAAGCTCTCTTGGCAGCTCACGAGCATAGCTTGGGGATGGACAGCGGTCCAACCATGTCGAGAACAGGTTAGATAATTTTTGAATTTAAAAAAAATTATATTATCGATATCCACAAGAAGAGTATGGCACAAATGTAGGATACCTCTGCCTATTCATTAGTCACAGTTATCGACTCAAAGTGTGTCATGTTACGGTAATATTAAGGTTATTTTACTGTTGTCCAATCTTGGTATCTTTTAAATACCACACAGTACCTATAAAATGTAAACTTGTTCTGTAATTTATTACAGTTATTTAAAATTTACTTTTTATAAGAATTTCCCATCGCTTAATGGAAAAAAACTTGCTAATAAGAACAACTAATTGGTTTTTATCATTTTCAGCACGAGCGACAGATATTAATTCTTCCTCGCCTTCGTGTTCTTCCACACCATCAAGATTATGCAAAACTCGTTACAACACAACAGCGCCGATGTACGGTGTGTCTCTCACTTCTGGTCAGCCCGTGACCATTGTCCAAAAGTTCCCCGATTTATTGCAACAAGTTGTATTTGAAGTGAGTCCAAAAATTGGAATCGAGATTACTAGCTTGATAAAATTTTCTTATTTTTAGGTTTGCGAAAGTTCAGAATGCGACGTGGTTCGAGGAGAGTGCACTCAGACTTACGTACCTTACTTATTTTTAGTGATTCCTTTAGGACCTGTAACATTAACCGGGCAAGATTATGTGTTGGTTGAAAGTGGTTGTGTGTGTAGACCAAAATATGCTTCGCAATCAAATGTTGAAGCTAGCGCTATGACATCTATACCAAGATTATAGACAATTTCAAAGATTTTCTTTTCCAAAAAAGTGATTGGAATAAATGTCATGGTCATGAAAAAACTGCTCATGCATTGTTTAATATAATAAATTATTGTAATATAGGTAGGTTTTTATTTTTAATTTTTTTTACTGTTTTATTTATTAATTTAATAAAATTATTAAAAAAATGCTGTTATTGTCTTCCGTTACCTCGTCAAGATATACATAATTAATAACTTTTCCTCCTTTGGTATGTAATAAAAAAGGAAATAAACACCTTTTTATATCTTCATATTATTAAAAATTAATTACATATTATAAACAAGTTACAGTTCGTAATTTATTTTAATTATTATTTATTATTTATTTTATTTTAATAAAAAACAACCAAGATAACTACAATATCACTCGATCAATTGCATTTATTAAATGGCATCTACGTATTAAATTTTAATTTTTTATTACAATGCAGGTGTAAAAGTGAGCTAGAAGCTTTACAGCCCCTCTACTAACATTCAGTTGCTGATTCACCACCAGTGGTACCAAATTTGACAAATCTACATATGAAAAGTTAAAAGTATTAGCTCGTCATAGCAAACCAAATCTTAATAAACACAAATCTAATAAAATAATCAATGGATATGTGATTAAGGTAGTGTAACTTGATGTTAACCAAAAAAATTGTGAAAGCCTTTTGAGAACTAAAATGTTTTTAAGTTATCACAATATTCTTCTTCTTCATGTGCCATATCCGGTTCCCCGGACGTTGGCGACCTCTCTCCTATGTCTGTGTTGTGCGTTTGAAGTATTATCACACACATAGGGGACCTACTGCTTAACGCCGGCTCCGAACCGCGGGAAGTGTGTACACTTAATCTGCAGAGAGGATGTACCAGGCAGAATGCACCTCACAATATTGGCAAATAAAATTAACGATGGGAACGCTGCTAAATTGTCAAAATAGCCGACATATGCCAGTAATCGAGTTTATAGTTGTGTTTACAGTGATTGAGTCAACCTTGTAAATTTTTTTGTATGTTCGAATTATCAAAGAAAAAAGTTATTATAGGTTATAAATATAATTATCAAAGAAAAAGGTGAAATGACGAAACAAATTGCTTTAAAATCTTTATTTAAGTACAACGAACCGCGTTTAGTACTCGCATCGAAGTGTTCTCAATTCTGCCACCAGACGTCGCATTCTTATTTTCATTCGCGAATCGCAAGATAGAGAGAGAAAAGAAAAAAATTCCGTTTTTATCGTCCGAATTGCATGAGAGTATTTTTGGGATGACTTACTAAGGTGGGAATATTAAAAACAAAATAATGTAGGTGGAGATCTAGTAGGTTGAGTTAGAAAGAGGGTGGGGGTGATGATTATTTAGTAAAGAAGATAAATATTTTAATTTATTAATTTTCATAGCTTCCTAAAAATTCCGGTTTTTTACTTTTTTGTTCTATATTTAAAATTTTATACCCCCCGCCACTGTTTGTGATTTGTTTATTATTAGACACAAACTACAATATTTTTAATAAATATTTTATTTTATTCAATCATAATAATTCTATATAGCCTCCGAGTTAAAGTAATTAAAATTTATTAGCTAATGGAATGCACATACCAAATTTGTACAGTGCTCTTTGAAAAAGATGTACAGCTTTTTGATTTCGTCCTATATATTATCGTGATGTGATAATTTTTGTTCTATAAAAAATGATTTCACTTTTGTGAAAATACTTAAATTAACAATTCACTCAGTTAATACTTTTACGTATAAAATTTCCAATTTATTTGAGATTTTTAACCTAAGTTATTTCGGCCGGGTAAAGATATTTCCTTTAAGTTGGTATTGTAGAGCGTTTTAGTATATTTTGAAGCCACGCCATGTTTGCCATTTTGTAATCACTGGCAAAAATATTTCGAATATCGCCTGAAATTTGATATAACTGGATATTAGTTGATTTACATTGTGATTGTAACATAAAAGTAGTTTACGATTATGTAATAGTGCCGTAATTTCTGCAGTTGTATATTGGATTTTTCACAAGTGTGAATACCGGCGTCGAGTGAAGAGTTGATTTCTTTAACGATGCGCTTTATTGTGTTCTTTTAAATTACATTGAAAATAATAATTCTAACATAACGATGATGTACACAGTAAGTATTTATAAGTAAAATTGGTTCGAGGTTAAAAATAGACGAGATGTGTGGTGTCATTTTTTCTTAGATTATTAACCTCTTGAGTTCATAATTTTTCAATATATTAAATTAAAATTTTAGGGCACCAATACAGAACAAGACAATCGTTTTGCTGATAAAGAAAAAAAATTTATGAAGGAGATGGTTTTTAGCGATTGCTTGAGTCAAAGAGTCGACATGTCTAAAGTAAAGCTGGACGTTATGAGACCTTGGATATCGGATAAAATAACCGAAATTTTAAAGATTGATGACGACGTGGTGGTTGATTTTGTATACAATCAACTTGATGAAAAAGTTAGTTAGCAACTTCAATATTAAACTGCATTTATTTATTAACCTATAATTGTTTTTCAGCAATATCCGGATCCTAAAAAAATTCAAATTAATCTGACAGGTTTTCTGCAAGGCAAGAACGCGAGGGTTTTTATGGGAGAGCTTTGGAAGCTTCTTATATCTGCTCAGGAAAATCCAGCTGGTGTTCCCGATTCTATGTTACGCATGAAAAAGGAAGAGCTGGCTTTAAAGAAGGAAAGAGATGATAGAGAAAAGGAAAGAGAGAAGGAACGAGAAAAGTCAGATAAAGAAAAGAAGTACAAAGATAGAGACAGGGATCGTTCTAGGTCTAGAAGATCTCGATCCAGGTCCAGGCAGAGGCGCCGTTCACCTGAAAAGTCGCGTAACAATAGGGGTAGAGATGGCGATAGAGCAAAGGACAAGAGATCAAGGACACGTTCTAAATCCAAGGATAAGACTAAATCTTTGAACGATGCTAAAGAAGAAACTGATGTTAATAATACGAATGGAAGAGCAGAGAAAAGAAATGAAGATTCCGAAAAGAACGGAATTTCGAGCTTGGGACAATCGGATGTTGGAATTACTTCAAAATCCAGGTAAGAATTTAACATTCATAGTCTTTTATTTTCTATTAATTATAATTCAATGCCAAGATGCTTTTGAGGGTTGAAAATAACAGGAAACCAGTTTCAGAATGGCTTTATTAAATATCTTAAACAGGGTAGGTTTATCTTACCTTCTGCACTTCTTTTATCTTTAGAGGGAATTTTTGTGAACATCTTTTGAGTTAGAAACTCATAGACCAGTCACTGGGTAGTTTTGTATTAAAATAACTTGGAATTGCACTTTTTTTTTGAGTCCTTGGCAAAAAAAATCAATTTGCCATTTTAATGCATTTTATATTTTCAATATTATCTCTGATTGATGTTTGACTTGAACAAAACTTGAGCATGGCTTAAATACGAGTTTGTTTATTTTAATTGGTTGATTTCGTACTTGAGTCAAACAAAGTATCGAATAGGTATGAGCATAAGTTACTTCTACTCTAATTAACATTTTACTTAACTAATTTAAATTTGTTAAATCAAGTGATGTACCACAACAAACTGTTTCTAAACTGCAAGCCAAGTTGATGTCCATGTCTGGTAGCAATGCGAAGAAGGCGCATTCAAGTTCACGCTCCAGGTCTGCTTCACGTTCTCGTAGCAAGTCACGCTCCCGATCCAAGTCGCTCAGCAGATCTAGGTCCAAATCAAAACTGCGATCATCTAGTCGTTCTCATAAATCAAAATCTGTTTCTAAAGAACGTGGCGCGCGTTCGCATTCCAAAGAAGCAAATAAGAAAAGATCACGCTCATCATCGGGTTCAAAAAGTGACTTTGAGATCAGGAAGAAGGAAAACAGTGTTCAGAAGAAACGGCACTACAGATCAAACAAGGATACTTCTGACAGTGACGTGGATAACGATAAAAGTAAGAAACACAAATCTTTATCTAGGTCACCTAAGCGTAAGAAGAGCGTCGATAGGAATATCAAACACAAAAGGAGTGCATCACGTAATCGTAGTTATTCAAAGAGGAGCACTTCACGAAAGTAAGCTTATTTTTAATGTTGTTTTAATGATTTTAATGCTAATTTATCTTAGACGTAGCGTTTCGAGAGGTCGAAGGAGTATCAGCAGACGAAGGAGGAGTCCATCCAGAAATAGATACAGCATAACACGCAGACGGCCTAATCGAAGTATATCCAGAAGAAGAAGCTTGAGCAGAAGAAGGCGCAGTTACAGCAGAAAACGGAGTCAGAGTCGGAGGAGAAGTAACAGCAGGAGACGAAATCGTAGAAGTAGGAGCAGGCGTAGTCCCAGCAGGCGTCGACGTAGTATAAGCAGACGAAGAAGTAGAGATAGGTAAAATCTTGGTTTAGCAGTTTTGTATAGAATCATGGCAATTTGAGTAACATTTTTAAAAAAACGTCCAATTTAGTGCCTGGATTTGTAGGCATTTATTATGCTGATTAATTTCACACTTTTTTTTTATTTATATAGTGTGACACAATTTAAAATAGGATGATTCATTTTTATACAAATTTATTTTAAATTCTGGAAATCCAAAGCGTGCACACAATTATCTGCAGAAAACTATGTTTTTCTATTATTATAGAAGACATCTGTAAGTTACTCTTAACATTTTATTAACCCTTTAACTCGCAGAATTGTCTGCTAAGAAATTTGATCAGAAATACTTTGGAATTCTATATATAAGTCATAAATAAGATTTTCTGCCGGTTACGTAAAATTCTGAAAACAGATATTATTAGAAACAACTGGTAAACCGTTGCACATCCAAACAGTGTTTGAAAAGTAAAAATTAAGATAAGATAATAAGTAAAGATAAAAAAGCAAGATTTCACCTTTATTGAGACTGGTATTACTGTTATACCTGAGAGCATTAAAGGGTTAAATTATCTTTATATAAAATTTTTAGAATAAACCAAAAATGCACAAACACTTTTTAGAACTAAAATGTTTTAAGTTAACACAATATAAATACACCGTATGTATATTAGCTACAGAGATATTAGCAAAATACATACACCGTATGTATATTAGCGATAAATATACATACGGTGTATTTATATTGTGTTAACTTAAACATTTTAGTTCTAAGAAGTGTTTGTGCATTTTTTGGTTTATTCTAAAAATTTGATATGATTAATATCGAGTTACACTACCTAAACCACTTATCTATTGATTATTTTAAATTATCTTGATGACTAAATTTAATAGTGTTGCTTATGTCTCGAGGAATATAAAATGTATTTTCTATGATACAGCTGCAAAGACAATAATAAGAAGTAGACCTTAAAGAATCCAAAATAATGAGAAAATAACATTTGTTGACTGCTACTACTAATTATTCTGATGATAAATATCAAATTGTCCAATGTTTTTCAAATAAATTATTGGGGGTCTGTCAGACAAGTCCCACCACGATTTCAAGAATTTCATCTCTTCTATAGGAAAGAGGACAATAATCTGAATATATTAAAACAAAAATTTCGAAGGAATATCCATAAGTTGTCAAAAAATTCGAATTTTAAAAATCAAAAATTTACATGTATTTTAGATACACGTTTTAACACGGGTGCATGATAGACCATTGTTGAGTTGGGCAAAAAAAATAAAACAGACTCTCCGGGCCCGTTTTATTTTTTGGTCTGACGCATAACAATTTAAAAATATCTCTGTAGAATGGCAGAACTCGCCAAGGGTGGAACCCCAAGCCATAGAACTCGTCCGGGTGTCGATAACTTATGAATATTTCTTTGAAATGTTTGTTTTAATATACTAACACCCGTATTCATAAAAATTTCTTAAAGTTTTGCTCAGGAATGTTTTAGTTATAATACTGTTATAGGTTATGGGTTACAGCTGATTGGTTGTTTTAGATTATAAACCGCTTATATCAGTCTTATAACAATGTTTTAGCGCTATTGAACGTTTATGAATAATATTTTTTGACATTTTGCTTATAATAGCTTTATAAGCCTGTTGTAACTTTTTATGAATACAGCTGTAAGAAAATTGTCCTCTTTCCTATAGTGCAATTGAAAAAGTTCAAATCGTGGGGGTAGTTAATTGACAGACACCAATTTATTATTGTATTAAACTGATGCATCACAGAAGTGGGAAAAGTATAATGAACAACACAATATGTAAGTGCTATTAACACTCCTGAAAGATAATATAAACTTTGGTATCTATCAACGGTTTATATTATCCTTCCTTGAATGTTAATAGCTTACCTACATCCCGACAGCTTAAATATCCAATAAATGCTGTATGTAATCACTTGTTTTCTAAATCTTAATTTATGGAAAGGTGGCAATTATTTTTTTTTTGTGGTAATCTCAAATTTTTGGCAACTAAGTAGAATTGAAAACCAATGAATCAAAGGGATATGAGTCAAAACAATTGCAGGGGCAAGTGGATAAAGGGGCTATGTGACATTTTTTAATGACCTGATATTTGATGATATTTTGTCCTGAATGAAAGGGCTATGTGTAAAGGCAACTCATACACTCTTTTACCATGTGAAATGTGCATTGTTTATCGATATTTTAACTTAAAAAAGGGGCTATGTGCAACAGAAAAAAAACTAAATGGCTCTTTACTCAATAAACAGTTTTTGTCACATAGCCCCTTTATCCACTGGCCCCTTCAATTCTCTCAGGGGTTAAAAAAGAGATAGTCCAATATTGGGGTAGGGAAAGGTAATATCAGCTTACGATGATAGCCTTTCTTGTAAGAAAGTTTCTGGTTCTCGTAGATTTGAGTTATGGCAAACCTTGCTATCAAAAGTTTAAAGTTTATTGAAAAGCAATGATTACTAAATTGTACATCAACTGATAATAATGTTTTGTTATAGTGTTAAAATAATATTTCCTTTATTACGTATGATAGTTTGTGTCAATATGTTTATGTTGTTAGAAATTAATAAGAATAATGTTATTGCATGACTTGACAATCAAATTACTTGGTATTACACTGAATAATACTTTAAGCTAGAATGGTAAAATAATTACAACAACTAAGTTATATATTGTATATTATAAATTGTAATTGCAAAGTTTTAGACATACTTTGTTATTTCAGTTAAGGGTGCTTGACACGAAGGGATTTTTTCATGTGGTTGATAGCTGTGACTAGTTACAGTCATCAAGCTCCTCGTGCGATGCATGAGTCTTGTGTGATTAGTTGCAGCAACTTTGCTCTTATGTGATTTTATGAATTAGAATTTGTTCTAATTTGTTACTTTACCCCCAACTTAAAAGTATTAATGAATATTCTTAAATGTACATGCGATAAATTGCAGCAACCTTGTGCACGCCAAAAAAATTCTTGTAACTGATCACAGCGATCGATTGCATAAAAAAATCTCTTGTAAAGTACCCTTTAATTTTTCCAATTCTTTCTTAATGCAAGTAAGTCGGCTTTTTGTAATTGATTTCTAGAACGTCACAAAAATTTACATAACTGTTCGTTTTTTACAATCACACCAACAAGAAAAAATAGATTAATTTACTCTTTTGAATAGCATATAAAATGAAAACTGCGATTAAAGTGACAAGTACAATGTGGTCTATTATAGATCTTAGTGTTGAGTATTAAAAGTTAATACAGTACAGTCTCGGTACTCCGAACTAATAGAAACCTGGCCTCATTCGGATTACAGAGAAGTTCGGATTATTAGATAAAGTTAAAGACCGAAAATTGTCTATTCTCTTAATTGCCGGAGCAATAAAATTTTATGTTATTGGCATAATTTTTACATGCTCATCTTAAATAAACGTTAAAACTAGTGGCAGATTTTTTATTCTTTATAAATCGTGTCTTGTCATTTTCGTCACTTTCTTCACCATATTCTACGTTCGGATCTTCAATAAATTTCTCAATAATTTCTGCACGAGGTAAATTATTCTTTCCCTGATTTCCTCCATTTACCCACTCTTCTACTTCAGCTTGTTAACACTATTTTTCATCCTATTCTTTTTTCTGCAATACGAACATTTTTCTATAATGTTGTTCGATTATAACTAAATATTTGTGGAAACCACTGAGTTTTTTTTTTATTCAGGATTACCGAAACTGTATTGTATAATGAGTTTTAACTGCTAATATTGCCTGGTTCTAATTTTTTTTTAATGTTTGAAATTCTTCGACAATCAAAATTCAACCAATATTATTGAATACAATTTTTTATATTAACTTTTAATAACCCAACTTACTACTATCATTCTATTATTGTAACCAATAATAGGCAAACAAAATATAGCTTAACACTAAAGTGTAAACGGAGCAAGGATAGCCTAGAACTTCTAAATTATTATTAAAAAATATTAGTGCAGTTATGTTTTGGATTAAATATTATTGCTACAGTTTCATTCATTTAAAAATTATCTGTTAAATCAATTGTTTCTTAATGTTACAGTAATAAAATGCAATCACGGATGTGTAAAAATGCTACATGTAGTTGATGTACACGAACATGATAGTATTAAAAATCAATTGAGATGCTTTGGCTTACATAAAAAATACATTTAATTAGTCACCCACTTTGTTTTTTAAAGAGTTAAAAATAAAACACTAGGGTTTACTCATCTGGAATAGTCGAAAAAGTCAGCATTTAAAATTGTACATATTTTGTGAGAGAAAGACTTGAGAACAAGGATTTTTTTAAGTTTGAAAAACAAATTATTTATAATACTTTTTTTATTTACATTAAAAGTTACCAAGGTTTCCTAAAACAGCAATGATTAAATTAAATCACAAAATGTTTCTTGAGGAAAATTTTATTTAAAAAAAAATTTTTTTGTTTAGAAGAACTATTCGTCGCAGTCGCAGCAGGGACAGAAACTTTGTAAGACCAGCTCGTGATGTTCGCAGATCTCGTTCGAAGGACAGAAGGTCAAGATCCAAGAGGAGGACATCGAAAGACAGAGTCAGCATTCGCCGCAAATCACCTATTCTACCAAGATCTAGAGACAGGCCTGCTAAACCCAGCTCAAGTCCCATCCGTAATAAGAACGAACATAGAGAAGTTCGGGACAGTTCGCGAGACCAAAAACTCGCAGTTAATAAAAAACAAGAAATTAAAAAAGTTGATTTATCTTCGAGTAAAAGTGTCGAAGCGGTTCCTAAGTCGGACGATAATCGTAAGAGTGAACGTAAGGTGGAGAAGGTGGAAGATAAACGTAAATCGAGTGCGAGTGCTGACGTTTCAAACGAATTGACAAAAGTTAAAGACAAAAAGAAATCTAAATCTCGTAGCCGAAGTGGTGAACGACCTATTCCACCTTATGGACCACCACGATATTCTAGAAGCTTGTCTCGTACTCCCTCTCCTTTCATTAAGGCTAACGAATTTCCTCCCAAAGACGAGAAGCCTAGCTCCTCCAAAGAAGATATTAAAAAGTCTACTAAGGAATCGGTGAAGGAAAAATCCGATAAGAGCGAAGTGAAAAGCAAGAAAGTTGTTAAGAAAAAGAGCGAGACTGAAACGGAATCGAGTAGTTCGGACAGTGAAGTGGTTAGGGAGAAAGAAAGTCGTAGGAAGGTTCGGACTAAAAAACGAATTAAGAAACGTAATGAATCGAGTAGCAGCGAAAGCGAAGTGGAACCTCCTCGCTCTAAGAAAGAAAGTCGCGATGCCGAAGTTTCTAATAAAAAGGAAACTAAAAAATCTAAAAGAGACAGTAGCGAAGAGAAGACAAGGAGGAAAAAACATGTTAGCAGCGATTCGGAAGATGACAGAAAATATAAAAAAAAACGCGTGCGATCTGCAAGTTCGGAGGTAGAAAAGATCAAAAAGTCTCGTAAAGATAATTCAAGTGACAGTGATGAACCTCGAGTTGAGAAAAAGGGTAAGAAACGTGACGATAGTTCGGACGCTGATTCGGATGTGGAAAAATCAAGCAAAACGGAAAAGGTAAAAAAACGCAAAAAGGATAGCTCGTCGGAAAGTGAAGAGGAGGTAAGCAAAAAGAAAAAACATAAGAAAACTAAAAATAGTAAATCGGCAAGCGATTTGGACGAAGAAGTAGATACAAAAAAACGCAAGAAAGATAAGAAACATAAGAAGAGAAAGAAGCATTCGAAGAAGCATAAAAAACACAAACGGAAGAAGGTAACCACTGACGATTCTGATAATAGTGACTTAGAAGTTGTAGTTGAAGACGAAAAAAAATTGCGAGAAAAAGCACTCAAATCAATGAAACGATTGAATTCGAGTGATAAATCTGAGTGAATGGTATTTTGTGTTTAAATTAATTAAAACAAAACTGCTACTTATAGTAAAATTAGAATTTAAAATGCGTGAATGTAATTTTTGTCATTCCGAATGTTGTTGTATCAATTAAGTTATATTGAATGTGAAGTTAATTGCATATAAAAATGAAAATAGAAGTTGGTTGGCATCAAAATGTGGTTAATTACCAAATTATATAACTCATTTATTATTAATATTACTTTAACTTTATTATTTTTGAATTGTTGTAATAAATTTTTAAGTGTATTGTAAAAATTACAATTGTAATATTATGGGTTTAGACCATTTAACAAGTAATGCTTTCAGAAGTAAATCGTTGTTTTTTCTTTATGATTTTTGTATTATTAAAATGCAATAATTAATTTTTGCCTATCTTGGACAGTGCAACCAGTCGGATGCCGGAACGAGATGACCCAGATGTAAACTTCTTCGACTTTCAAACAACAGATTTGGAAGATACCCAAGTGCAAATTAAGTCTTCAATCTAATTTACACAAGACAATTTTGTAGCTTGCCAATTATTTAATTACCTGTCCTGATAAATTCTGTGAACGATGAATGTATTTTATTAAAACTTGAAAAATTAAAAGTTTAAAAATTGCGCTTCTGAAACAATTGACATTGTGTTTTTTTTTTTAAACAAATCTTGCAGGACAAACGAAAGACTGGTACTTAAATAGCAGTGTTTACTCAAGCCCCTCCCATTTATCGTATCGCAAATTAATTAAGGCTGATAAGTTGAAGGGTCAATTTTAATTAATAGCAATCGAGTGCGCGTCTTTAAAGTTCGCGGTTTTAATTGTCCCTCCTGGTAACTTTTATTATTTTAATATTGGTGAATGTGAAGCACTGATCGGTAACCGCGAGCGAATGTATATTTGAGATTTAGTTGTTTTGGTGCGTGAGTGGTGTGTGGTAGGTTACGTTTTTCGTTTATTCTAACCTATAAATTTTTATTTGAATTTTTCATAACTTAAAATGTTGAGTTTTTTGAATTAATCACTAACAATGTTTGTCGTTACCGCTTTATTGTTTTGTTGCTTTTCGTGTCGAGTGTCTGTTTGATGTAATTTATGTTAAAACAATAAAAACATGAGTTGCAAAAGAACACCAAAAGAATATTTTTCGATTGAGGTAAGACATTTATTTTATTTTTTTAATTTTATTAGCGCAGAAATCATTAGCGACACTTTTTTGTGTCTTGGTAAAAATTTCAAGACCGGTATTGCGGGACGTCGAACTAAAATCAAATTCAATTTATGTAAACGAAAACGAAAGTTTTTTTAGGATGCTTATTTTTAGATTCAGGTTTATTTTGTTAATTAAAAATCTTCTAAACCGGTCTTGCCGATCACCTAATTAACTGTTCTTCAGAATTTTGAAAAAGGTACGAATAAAAATTTTCAAATTCGAAAAGGAAGTAAACAGAGGAAATAATGTGGGATCGGCCTTTATGAACCATGTCGAGAAATTGAATATAAATTAGTCGCGACCAAAGCATGGAATAAATATTTTTATTTACATGCACCAAATGATATCATTTCTATATAAAAGTATGATTAAAGAAAGCATGGATAATCAGCAGGAGTAACAATTTTTTGTTTTGTAATTATTCACCTACACTTTAAAGTAGGTGGATCCATTAATTATTACAATATTGTAAAACACCTCGTGTGTAGATTTTTAATTATTACAATCGATTCTGTAATAAAAAAATACCGTGAACGACTCTCTCCCCCCCCCCCTTAAACGAAATCGGAAATAATCCGGATTAAATTTATATAACTTGTTATTGTTGCACATTTTTAAACAATACCGAATTAATTGTACTAGAAACGCGATACGGGCGGACAGTGTCTAGAAAAGGTCGATAACTTTGTATCAAATTTATAATATCGTTACTATCCAAAAGGTATCTTGGCTTACGTTAGAACAAGATAAAGAATTATGCAGTAGAGGTCAATATAACTAAACTCATTTAAAGCTAGAGAATGTAAATTTTATACAAATGTGTTATATATTATAATTAAGTAATTGGTGCTTAACCTTCAATTAAACGAACGAGAGTATGTATAGATTGATTCATTAATAATTGTTAAACTATAATTAATTTTTGAAATTATACTTACTTCACTAATATTCCAATGGAAATCGATTTCTACTTGCCTCAATAAATTGTGTCCTAATATGGACATAAAGAATAAAATTTTGGGTGGGCATTACAGCTGATGGAGCCCTAGGTAAAGTCTGTCACTGTTTTACTAATTACATAATTTTGTTTGATTATAATAACTAATTACTTTTCATTACCTCTTATCAAAGAAAATTATTATCGCTTATTATCAATAAGGATTACCTCCATTCGAAACCAATAGTGACCTCTCAAGGTCACTATTATAAAGGGAACCATAGAAGGGACCCCCTCCCCCCCAAGAGACTGTAGGAAAGCAGTGGCTACACCCAGTTCTAAGACCGACGCAACGGTCTACAAATTCGAAGAAGTTCCTGAATTTTTCTTATTTGAACTATCCCCAAAACCACTTTTTCTGACTTCCAAGCTCTTAACATCTATAGATAATATTCTGATCTAAATAGTAAGGTAGCCACGGCTCTTTTTTTGGGACAGCTTGAACGAGCAGTAATCCGTAATCGGGTAGCAGTCTGAAAGACATCTACATTTTAATTACCTCGTATATTCATTCGTTTCAACACCAAATAGGAATTAGAAAATACAAAAGTAAAATTTTAAGTTCTCCACGAAATTCAATAATAATTCGGCTGCTCTCTAGCTCATTTGTAGGCGATTATTTAATTAATAAGGTAATTCACATAGTGCTTAATTTATTAGTGCATTTTGAACAATAATAAAAGAGAAAATATCAAGTGAAGGGTATCTTCAAGTATGGGGAAACATTTTATTTTAATTGTTATTATTTTCCTAAGTATATCACAACTATAATGGCTGCTGGCACTGGGAGCGATGGACATCGCGCGTTAAATTTTGAATACAAAATTATTATTTTAAACTGTCATCCCTACTTTTACGATTAACTTTTAAGTTTATTTTTACAAGCAGGCGCATTTATAGTTGTTCATTTGAACAAAATTACTAGGGTACTGGGGAGTATTCCAGACTTCTCGATTTCAGCGACCGAAGATTTATGTACTGATAAAAGGCAAAGAAGAAAGAACTGGTGAAGAATAATGTGTGTATGATCAATGGCGGGGGACCCGCTAAAAATGATGAGGTACCGCCGAAGGGGGAATCGCTGGAAATATCTAGATTCGAGGAAATTTAAAGAAATCTTAGCAAATCCGAGGAAATCTTAAGATTACTTTAGATGAGCTTGTTTTTCTAATTTTTCGAAAGAAGAAGCGCTGAAAAAAGGGTGCGGGACCCTTCATTCTTCTGTAATCTCTCAATTTTTTTAGCTTGGTAAATTATTCAAGTTGTATGGCCTAACATCCACACTGATTTGCCGTTTTCCAGTAACCTCTCAAAGCTCTCAAATTTTTTATATTGGAAAGAAAAAATTATCAGTCGGAGGTGCATTATAGAACAGCGACAGATTTGGCTTTATATATAATATACAGTTACTCACAAAAGTATTCGGGCGCTCCTATGTTTGCAATGTAAATTTATTGTACTTTTTGAAAACTCTTTTTGGCATATAAAAATCGCTTTTACAAAAATACTTTTCAAACATTTTTTGTAGATAATTTCTTTCTCTTTATTTTTGTTTGCATACATTTTTTTATTCGTCGCCTTGTTTCCGACAGAGAGTGACTTAAAGCAGTCTTGGTAAAAATCTCATGGGAATCCCTCGAGAAAACCATATGAATTCCATAGTGCATTTTTAACTTTATTAAAAAGTTTTACCGAGTCTGCTTTAAGTCACTCTCGGTCGGAAACGAGCAAAAAACTAAAGAAATATATATGAACAAAAATGAAGACAATGAAATTTACGACAAAAAACGATTTTTATATGATAAAAACAGTGTTCAAAAGGAACAATTTACATTGCTAACATAGGAGCGCTGGAATACTTTTGCGAGTAACTGTATATTTTACTTGATTTCTTTTTGGGACGTTTTATTAAGATGATAAAAAAGGGTTAACCAATCATAGCTTTCTTTAGATTGGTAGGAAAAATTGGCCAATCAGAGTGTGGTTCCAGGGAGATAGAGAGAAAATTGTACACGTAATTTAATCAAAATATTTAATTTACTAACGGCTGTGCTGACTTCCTGTTGATACGGTGAAATTTTATTAGTGTGCAACTCCAATGGTAGCCGTATTATATTGATGTAATATTTATATTACATAAACTTAAAATAAAGATTTCATCAAAAAATTGCTAATTGAAATCTTAATTCCTAATCAAATCGTTCATCGTAGCGGTGAACTTAGATGATAATTTTCAAATCAATTACAGGTTATACCTGGTTCTTGATCTTTATGACATCCCTTTCTATTTGTCCAGTTCCATCTAATGTTCCATAAAGTAATCTTCGTAGTGGGAACCACACCTCAATAAATTCCGATGCCCGCCGCCCACATCAGTTGAAGGAGATAAACGGTTTCCCCGTGGCACCTCCATAAGAAGTTTCTTCTCCGCCAAGAAGTTCATCATCATCATCAGTTGCGGTCGACACCCGGACAAGTTCTATGTCTTCGAGTTCCACCGTTTGGCAAGTTCTGTTATTCTACAGAGATATTCTTAAAATTGTTGTTATAGACAAAAAAAAAACAGGCCCGGAAAACGCCGATTTTGACTAACTCAACCATGGCCTATCGTAAATTCATGTTAAAACGTATATCTAAAACATTACATTTTTTACATTTTTAAATTCGACTTTTTCGAAAAAACTTTTTCGATTTTATCGAAACTTTTTCGACTTGTACAATGTTTCCGCCTGACTTTTAATGTGCACGTCGATGGTGTCTATCTTGGCATCTGCATGGAGTCTTCGATTGGTGACGTAGTACGGGCTGGAGAATGCGTACCGAATGCATTTATTTTGTACTACTTGTATCTTCTTTATGTGTGCTCGGGCTGCTGTTCCCTATACGGGCGCGGCGTAGGTCATGGTGGGCCTGATGATGGCCTTGTAGATACGCAGCTTGTTTGCTGGTAACAACGGGACTCCCAGGTACTTTGAGGTTTTAGTCCATGGGACTGGGCTCTCGAACATGAAGATGTTTGTTCGAGGCCGAACATGTCTTTGTTTCTTCTTGAACATTGTCGCGGTACTTTTTGTTGAGTTTACCCCGATGCGTCACGTTGCGAACCATTTTTCGAGGTTGTGTAACGGTCTTTTGTAGGCGATCGGTGGCGAGGTCTTGATTCATGGAGAAAGTGTAGACGGCCATGTCATCCGCATAAAGCGAGATCTTCGTCCTCGGGTCGGTTGGAGCTGGCATGTCGCTCATAAAGATGTTGAAAGATGTTCTTTTCTTCATTTGTTTGTGTAATTTTATTTATTGTTTTTATTATTTCTTCTTTATCTGTTTTTTCATGTTCTCCATTACTTTTACATTTCTTCTAACATTCCAAATCATGCATGCCTAAATTCACTTTCTTGGAATGTCTTTCTCGTACTTTGGAATTGGAGATTAAATGAAGGACTACTATGTTCTTTTTCTTTTCTTCTATTCCTTATTTTTATTTCATGAATTTATCTTCGACTAACTAAATTTCAACTTAGTTTGCATCTTTATTTAAGGTTTTTTTATTTTGCTTGCCATAAAAGATGCTGTGATATTTAATAAATAATCGCTGGGTGCTTCTTAAAACCATAAAATTTCTTGAATATACTAAAATTTATAAAATTTAATTTTCTAATAAAATCCAATGTAAAAATTATATCATGATACCTCGTTATTATCGTTGCTAGACGTGCACGTCGCGTACTTATCTTCCAGTTTTATACGTTGCAAATATTAATTTTTAAACAATATCTTGCATTTAATAAATTTTACTTTAAAGTTTTCTTAAGTACGTACACCATTACTTCTGGGGGAAAATTGAAAAAATCTGAGAAAATCTTTGAAAATTCCAGCAAATCTTAGCAATGCTGTAGATGAGCTTTTCTTTCTACTTTTTTGAACGTAAATCTTGAGGCAAGCTAGAAGAAACTCTCAAGAATTTCGTAAAAGAAAATCTAGTGTACAAAAATTTGCCCTGTGATTCGCCTCTCGCTTGTCAGAGATATGTACTGCCTGTACATCCCAAAGAAGTCTTTCGCGTGACATCATGACATAACATATTAATCTCTGCTTTACCATTTAGTGGAAGATATACATTTATGAGTTATCAACTGGTTGGAAAATAAATTCGAATCAGGACCACGCTTCCGACAAAAATAAAAATGAAAATCTTACACTGTCGCGTGTGGCCAGTAGTGAATGAAATTAAAGTGTTAATGAGAATGGTAGTTCAGGTATTTTGAATTAATTAGCTTCCAATATACAATACAAGTCAATCTGAATGGAGCTTGATCTGTTACAATGGAAAGCAGAAATCTTACGAACACTGCTTTACCCACGATATTTCCCTAATATACTTGGAAGTAATTTTGGAAGTTTTGACTAAATTAAAAATTGATTTGAATTTAGTATGGTATAATAAAAAAAAACAAAAAATACATTTTCAAGTATAGTTTCATTCTAGACATGCCAGCAATGCCCCATATAAACATGCTTTACTCATGCGCTTATAATTTATGGGTTTAAAAGTTCTTTTGCAATATAATTTTATTAAGTTTGTTTTTCTGTTTTACTCTATAATATGTATGTTCCCGATGTATACTATTAAACACGCAATGGCGTGAAGGCAGGCTTTACACTGAAGTTTATTGATTGTTAACGTACTGCAATTTTCTTGAGTTTTGCTATTACTATATTCTTCCTGTATAAATTTGTATCGTATATTCGATTCCAACCAATAGGCCTGTTCCTACAATATAAATTGTTCCAATTAATTTATATTTTATTTTACAATCCAGATTTATTTTATTTCCAAAGTTTATTATTCATTTCTAAATCAAATAGAACAAACTTTTTTATTTGGTCGAGAAAATTTAGTGATCTATAATAGCGAATGTAAGATTATAATCGGACTAGTTTTTTCTAAATATTTTAACCAATTTTACTTCCTGGCTAGCAATTCACTGACCCATACCTCGACAACTCTGCAATGGTACATCAATACTATACATAGATTTAAAAATTATATAATTTATATTCGAACGATCTTGATACATAATTTTGGTGTTGATCGCAGCTCTTAGAAATTTAAATGACGAATTTATTATACAAGTTACTCGACATAGCCGGGCTGATATATATTTTTTGTTATTTAAATATGACTTTTACATTTCATGTATTCAATTCAATCGAATGGTGGTTTGGTTAGTTTCATCCGAGTTGACCGTGTATGGTAATGCATTGTGACGTCATTTAAATCATGTTGAGTAACGTTTTAACACAACTCGTTCACCATATGCTATTTTATTCTTAATTTGCATCCAATGCACTTGGATTTTACATTTTTGTATACTTTCTTTTGCAACCTGGTCATTGAAAAAGAATTTTTTATTCATATTTTGGACCATATTTTCTCGGTTAGCAATCTCGATGGGGTTTGACATCACCTATTATACCAAATTTGGATATATTTTTTTTTAACTGTATGGTAATTCCAAATTTATTGACATTTTAATACCTACATTCATTCTAATTGTTCATCTTGGTTGTGGGTAGAATTCTTGGTTAACGATAAATTCCAACGGTGAAATTGTAAAAGTAATAGAAAATAAATTTTAAGTGTGGAAATTAAATAATAAAACAATTATTCAAATGTTGGTTTGATATTATATAAGCATGCAGTCAAAAAATAGATAACAGTCGCGCATCCTGATGATTGGAATCATGTTTTCAAGATATGTTGGGTGATAGTTTTAAAATATGTGTTTGTCGATTTACTTAATAGTTTTATTGAAAAAATAATTAAATGGAACAGGGCTTGTTCTTGTATGACACAGAAGCTATTGCCAAAAAATATAAATTATTATATTAAATTTATTGTGTTTACTAAACAGTCTTATATTTATGGCAGAAAACAAGTTGTATATAATTAAGATATTCAAACAAATTTGGAGCGAGTACTTATTTTAATGGTTAATTTCTTTCAGGCTATATAAAATTTATATTTATTGCATCGTGACTTTATTTTTTCTAATCAAATGCCATTCGCACGTTTATATTCTAATAATTCCCTCTTCTTTACATTTGCATGCCAAATTATTTGTGGTAATAAAACGAAGCTCGTTTATTTCTCTGCATTCCTCAAAACTTGTTGAGTTGGTACCAAAATATAATAAAAAAATTTTGAATATAAATAAATATTAAACGAGAAGAAGAGATAACACAAACACGAATGTTAGATTAGGTTTTGCGCATACTACTCGAAAAACAATTATTATTAGATTCAATTAATATAATTGTAAGAAGTAATTGTCTTCGATTGGCATACATAGTTTGGTGAAACTTAAAATTACTAGATCAGTTTATTGCTGGTGATGGAAAAATAGACTACCAAGAAAAACTTACTAGATCACTAGTTAATATCCAATCCCGATATTTGATGTCCAGAGAATATAAACAAATATTCTATACTTATACTTGGGTCAGTTATATAAAACCCTGGTAAGAGTTCACCTGGGGCGAACTTGTCGTTTATCCAATCATAGTGCTATTACGATAAAGCGTAAGTTAACTCTAGATTTTCCTTGTCTTTAGATGCTCTGATGGGATCAACATTGAGTTTTATTTATTTATTTTGTCTTAGACACACTCTAAACAGCCAGAAGCTAATTACATAGAGTGTGTGTAACGTAACATCAGGATGACGCGCGTGCTTTAAGATGCAACGGGATCTACGACATAACGTGTAATTCGAACCACGACGGAGGACAGATCAACTAAATTTTCAGCCCGGACTGAGGATAGAACTCTTGGTTCCCGTGCAAGAGTCGTCAGGGGCTTACTAAGCTAGCTTCCCCCGTCTTAGCTGAGATTTATAGGTTTTTAGCCACTTAAATTGAATAAAAAGTGAGTAAACCCCGAGTTTATCTTTGTTTATCCAATCGGAATGGTTATTTATAAACCTATAGTTTAGTTCTTGAACTTGGTCTAACTCATAATTATACAATTGGGCCTAACACCTAATGCAATGGCTCATATGTTCAAAATAAGAAATATGCCACCCTTTTCGCTCTACAAAATTGTCTATTTGCAATTTTGCTCTATATTGAATAGTTTTCCCGAGAGAAGCTTGGAAGAGGTCGATCTTTTCTAATTTTTAATTGTTGATTCAAAAGGTCGACAAACATTTTTCTCAAAAAAATTGATATTTTCATCACATTGTATTGCCACTATCACAATTTTTGTCATTAGAACTTTTTTTCTATTTTAATTACCCAAAAATGAAATCATTTACCCCACCCTTAAACTGCCACAATCGTTGTATAAAAAACAATTGAAATTATGATAAAAACCCAAAGGATTAAAGCAAAAAGTGTCTAATGACTGTACTATTACTGTTTTTTGCTTTGTTAATACATAAATACAATAATGTATTCAACATTTTTCGCATTTTGCATAATTTTTTAAGTTCCAGACAAAATAAATGTTTATATTACACAAATTTTCATCTTTATATGACTAACTCATTATTATAATGAATTTTTGTTATTTTGTTATTCATAAAAATTCGTTCCGTATTTTTGTTAAAATCTTTTTTGTGTACATATTTTATTAGCACAATCAAGTTTTTTTTATATTTTAATTTATTGTGATGCGTTTATGCATTTGTTGACCTTTTATGCTCATTTGCAAGGATTTAGTGATAATTATAATGTTAATTGCACATAATCTAAGCATCGATAAGTAAACTATAAATTAAATTACTTTTCCTATTTCCAATCCAGTCTGCTGCTTTTATTAGTGTTTTATAGTTTTATCCTTTCATCATTAACGTAATTAATTTTTATAAACTAACATAAATATAAAATAAAAAAAAATACTTATATACATTAATTTTTATTTAAAAACTCAAACTGTGTCACTAATAATTTATAGAAAGTTGAAATTAATTAATCCAGAATATCTTATCAAAATATTTATTCTTTCTTTTTACAAATTATTATATTATTAGTCTAGTAAAATTCGAGATTTCGCATATTATGCATAGTAATGACCAAATTAGACATCAAATTGATGAGGTAATGTGAAGAAATAAGGCAAAAGTGCAAATAGTCTATTTTCTAGAGCATACAATTTCCTACAGAAAAGTTACAGGTGACACATTTGTCTGGGGAGTGTTTGAAAATAAGATTGCATCCATTGCATATAATAATAAATCATTAATAATTTAATCAATCGCATTGAATTGAAGATCTGAAGAAATTCTTTCGACTTTCAAAATATTATTTTTCGATAATTGGATGAAAGAAGGACTTTCTTCTTTCTAAAGGTAGATCCTTACATCAGCCGATTTTGTGATTTTGTTACGTTAATTTATTATGTAGCTCCTAAATTATTTTAAAAGAAAAAGTTAATTTAGTGTAAATGCGGTTTATTGGTATAAAAGAAGATACAAAATTAAGAAATTTGAATAATAACAATTCTTTTTTAAATAATCAATGCATTCGTAAATAATTAGGAAGAATCCAAGAAGTAAATAAAGCATCAATTAGGGCATCAACGAAAAACTGAAAAAGAGTCTACACTTTCAAACAATTAAATAAAAATAATTAGGCGTTCACTATGAAAGTCAAATTATACTGTATAAGCGTAATTCATAGCAGGTAACGCCAGTTCCATGATATCTTTGTGGACTTGATAGCCAATCATTGCATTTGGTGAAAGTTTTAACGTTTCTTTTATCTTTTGCCCAACTTCCATAACAGCTGTGTTGTCGTTAGCGTCGGAAGTCCACAATCCTGAAATTGTATTTATATTTACAACGGGAAAGATAAAAATAAAACATATTGTTACCAATTTTATCCCCCTTTCCTCGAATATTCACTGTGACACCACACAAGTGGTTCGAGTTTTTCAATGATCCACCAATTAAGAGCAGTAACTGAAAAAATAATTATATAGTTTGGATTAGGCACAGAATACATAAATAACGAAACTTACAAGTTCTAACCAATACACATCTAAATCAATTCCACGTTGTTGCCTATCCAGGTTGATCAACCACCTGCCTCCTTTTTTATTTGCTTCGTCTTCCCACATGGGTTTTACTCCTTGTCTGAAGATTGAATAATCGCACCCTTGTCTTAAATCGCTTGGCTTCTTGATGTAGTGGTATAAGCTAAAAGGATTACATTTTTCGTGGTGAATTTTGGAGTGTCAAGTCCTTACCACCAGAAATCTTCCACGGTTTTGAAAGAATAAATTTTTTTCAAATTCCTTTCCCAAGTGTTATTTCTATCGTTAACATAATACCATAAAGTCCAACCATTTTCTAAAGGATGCTTCATCACTTCCTTAACTTTTGGTTTGAATTTCTGCAAAAAAAGAGGATTACGGGGGGTTTAATACTTACATTTTGTCCGAATTGTCAATCGTGTATAATTAAGTAAAAAATACTCACTTCAATTACGCTTGCATGATTAGTAATATCATCACTATAGATTCCCATGGATTGCAACATTATGGGTGTTTGAATAGAACTGAACAAACCAAAAGTATAAAAGCATATGACCGATAATACAATTTCGTGCACATTTGTTAAAAATGTTAATAAAATATCTTGTTGGACATCGCATCAACAATTTACATTTGTTCGTGTAATGTGAGGTTCTTTTTTGAAAAAAGGTATTATATTGTAGTGCGAAACGGACGTTCTTCCAATAAAAATTGAGCAAAAATATTTTCAAAAAGGCGACGCTAATAAAGAAATGCATACGTGTTCTATTAATTTTCTTCTTTTTTCCTATATTTTCACAAGAAGCGGAAACAAAAATACAAAGATTGTAAAATTTAAAAAAAAAAATTATTTTGACTATTGGAGCACTTTCAACATTATCAACTTTTATCATGAATGTGGTAAACTATCGTTTTGGTCTCAAGTTACATCAAAATTATCGCAGGAAATATTCGATTCGTGCATTTATTGTATTTTTACCAAAATATTTCTGTATTTAAACATAATAAAATATGTAAACCAGAACTAAAGGAAAAAAATAATATTAATTTTAGTAAACGAACCTCTGTTCATATTGGAATTTATAGTTTTCATATATAATATTACAGTAAAGAACAAGAAAGGTAAATCAAACTGCCAAGAGAAATATTTTAGCATTTAAAATTCCACAGACTGCTTAACCAAATTTGATCGATGTGCCTGTGACCCGTGCATTATATTAAAGGTGGCATTGTAGATTCGACGATACTTTAGTTTGCTTTTGTTAAATTTCTTTTGTTTTTATTTTAATTGAAATATTAGAATTCCCTTGTTGTAATTAAAATAATACTTATGGTGCATAGTTGTTGTGCAAGTCGGTTTTCATTGTTATCGAGGACATAAATACCTTGTTACTTAATAAGATGTATCTGTTTACTTCGGTGTTCGTTACACCATTGTGATTTTTTTGGTAAAGTGAGAAAAATTGTGTTCAAGGTGGGAAATACAATAATGACAAACGTTAATCAAGACTTATTTATTGATTAGGTACGGTATAAATAAAACAGCTAGTGTTATATTTCAAAATTTTTATAATGAATTATTAAATGAAATATTAACCGGAACCACCTTGAACAACGTTTTTGTCAAGAGACTACGTGGGTGTTTCATCAAAATTTTTTTATCGATTAATTATGAGAAATAGTCTATCTGATGAACAACAGTAAAGATAGGCCTGGTATCGCAAGTTCAAAATTGATTGCAGAGCAAGTCTTAAATATTTACTGAGGGCTGCCTCGGTGAGCCAACATTGACGGTGGAATAAAAATTAAAACCGCTTATTTTATCATAACCTTTCAAAATCCTATTATTTACATTTAGTATGTGGGGATTTCCAGTTTTTTCTATGATTTTAAAATTCAAGATTTAAAATATTATTGTAGGCGATATCTAAATTAAAATACTTGGTAGATTTTTTCTTCTTAACGAATTGATAGGATAAGATGGGGGGTGCGATGAACGGACTTGCTACCTGCTAATTTAGAAGAAAATTATAAAAAGACTATGTTGTATTACTAAAAAATCTTCAATAAAATTTATGTAATAGGTTTGAAAAACAAGGATAATTTCGAGTATTTTTAAGCAAAAATTTGAAATTGAAACTTTACCATTTCTTAGTTATGCCATTTTAATTCACTTTTTTTCGTGTATGTCAAAAGGTCCTAAAGAAATACTACTACTACTAAATTGGCATTTTAAGTACCACAAATACAAACGACGTTTTGGAAAAATATAAAGTCAAAATTGTTTACAGAAGGACTAAAATTGTCTGTGCCAAATATTACCACGTCAATTATAATTATTTTAATAACCAGCAAGTATTTCGGGCATTATTAAATATTAAAGTGATATATTATTGAAATGTAACTTTTACCTATATTTTATTCATTATACCGATGACCTGCTAATCGTTTGAATGCAATCAGGAGGTCATCAATAAAATTCGAAATTTTATAGTCAATATTTCGACCTGCAAAAAATTTGAAAATAATAAATGAACCCTAAATGGGACATATTGATATTAAGAAATGTCAGACTCAATCGAACGAAATCTTTTGGCACCAAAATTATAATTTCGTGATATAAGTTCCCACACAGTATTGCCGAAATCGGTCACCCGTCCAAGTAGCTTTGCTTAACTATCGCATGAGACCATAAATATTAGATTTCGTCCTATTATGCAATGCAATTGATATAGCAAATATAATATCTCGTACGACAGATTGGATCATAAAGGAATTAAAAACGTAATTTACTATCAATAAACAAATAAATATGCACCTATTACATAAATATAGATATAAAATTTTCTAGTAGTAAGCTTATTTCAAAATTATAAATTTATTTTGTTGGGTAGGATATTAAATGCTTTCAGTGTTACCTTCCTAGAAATTTCATCTTCGATGATTATGAATAGTCAATAGATCAGTAGCCTCTCCGAATGAATATATTATATTTTATGATATATAAAATATGATTTAGCTGACAACACAAAAAATAATATTTTATATTCTAAATTACAAAAGAGATTTATTTTTATCGTATAGATAATTTAGCGTTATTTAGAGTTAAGCAATAAAAGGTTTAATTTTTTTAAATATGGCGATTTATTCATGGAACGCTACACGATAGAACAACACGTACCTATTGTGAAAATCAATTTCAAACTTGAAAAACATTTTGTGGTCAAAAGTAGCAGATATGGTTGAACATGTGGGCATTTATCTATATTATTTGTATTATAACAATCGTTATTCATAACGATTGCAGACTTCAATGATAATAATTGCCGAAATACAGCTGTATTTGTGGAAAAATGGCAATGGAAAATTACACCAAAAGATTAGCCGAGGAGTTCATTTGAAAGATATGTATTATTTAAAAAATACCGACACTTTTCCAATAATTACTACATTTTTTATATAAACTTAATATTAATATTGAAAATGAAACCTTTTGTTGAATCACCCTTTACTTAAAAAGGTATTTATAGCAAATACATAAGATCTCGTAATACATGGTTTTTCTTCTAGATTATAGATTGATGTAATAGCCTAGCAATTGGATCGGAACGATTGGCGATAATTGTAGTCTCTTTTGGTAGATAATCTACAACAATTATAGTTTTATAATTCCAAAATACTGTAATCATTACTCTCGTAGTGAAAGGCACAGTACAAGCTTTCGCAGGGAACCTTTTTCTGGTTGTCGCGATTAACTAAAATGCTACAAAATCTAACTTATTTTTGTACAGCATTTACGAAATCAGTTTATTCAAGAATTAGACACAAAGTAACGAGTTATAAATTTTTAGTTTTTACTTATAAAATATATATGTACACGATAGGTTAATATGACCTACAGCTACTACTCAACAGTAATTACCGAGTGATTGAAATTTAAATTCACGATCATTACATCTGCAGCCAAACTACTTATAGAGTGAGAAATTATGTGTAAATGGGCAAAATTAACTTGTTGAATTCATAGATACATATTTTTGCTGCTTCAACAAAGTCGTTCTCTCAGTACGGTGTAGATGGTGTCTTCCCCGGAGGGATCCCGCACCAGTAACGAGAGTATCTCCAGCGCGGAAATCGATGAAGAGATGGAAGAAGAAGAAGAACCGTTTGTGCAAGTAATGAGGAAACGTGTAGTAGAATGGCCCAATCTGCTAAAGAAGATAAAAAGTGAATAAAGCAAGTACATGAGCATCGTGACCACACCGGAGTGACTTGTGATCTACCCCGCAGGCTTCATGGACTACAAGAACATAATAATACTGCTAGAAGCTCTCCTAGTAACTGACAGTGCCGGCATTTTCACGTACCGGCTGGAAAAAGAGAAATCCTTAAAGGTGGCGATTAGGGACATCCACCAGTTGATCAGTTCCGAAATGATCAAGGAGGATCTAGAGGCTCAACGCTTTCTAGTAGACAAGGTAGCCAGGATGTACAGAGGTCGAGACCGAAAACCTTTGTTTCTAGTACTAAAGACCCTCCCCAAAACACATGGGAACAAGCGAATTTTTGATGTCGTGAAAATTCTGGAGATTGGCGTGGCAATTGAAACACCGAACAAAAAGTTCCGGCTGGGACAATGCCACAGGTACCAGACTTTCTGGCACTCGTTATGCGTGAGCTAAAGGAGGCGCCAGCCACATGCGCAAACTGTGGTGGCCCCCACCCCGCCAGCTATAGAGGGTGTAACCATGGTATAATACCATGGGGTGTAACAAATATCCCAAACTAAGAATGGGGACCAGACGCGCAAAACCGACAAGAAAGAACACCAGGCCCAATACCAAAAAATATTGGACCTCTTCAAACCTAGAACCTGTCCTCAATGGGGACAGCCAATGACATCACTTCTCGAATTCTGGCCATAATAATGGCACAATTAACAGTGCACGATGTGAACCCAGACGTTATAGCCACGATAATTTCCAGCCTGAAACCTCAGGCAGGAACGAACTAAGTCCGACTACGGAAACAACAGGAAGAACTCACTCACTCGCCACTAGAAACGAACGCGTCAAATAAAGCAGGTTATATATAAAAATGGAATCACCCGGTCCAACGGGCGCGAATGAAGACAAGAAAAGGCTACAATGCCACAACGGCGGGTCGAGCGGGCCCTGAAAAACTCAACGCCAAGTGAAACTTTCAGACGAAGGAGCTTCAAAACAGCCTCTGGCTGCCACGTGCTTCGCACGACACTTATTATGTTTATGTTTACCAATGGTTGTGATTTCCCTGAGGGAGGCCAAAGGCCGAATAACTATGGTTTTTACGTAGACCGTCTGACCTTCTAGTATATATTGATATTATGTACATATTACCTATAATATCAATATTAAAAAAATATATTAAAGTATTATGTATAGCAAACGCCCAACACTAAAATGAGTTTTCGATTTTAAAAATTTGCATTAATTTCTTTCCGTCATTTAAACTTTGATATCAATTTAGATAAGATACCACTGGTTTAATTATTCATATATTCTGTACTTATTAAAATCGTTATAGCTTTTTAAAATATCATTAGCAGGTTTACTACAAAAATTCTATTTCAATTTAATTAACAGGTTTCCGATGATTAGTTTTTGTGGTTAACTTTTTAGCGTGACTAATAACTAGAAACCGGATTTATATGCTTTTCTTAATATTTATCTATTTTAAATTAAAAACTTATTTTTGGGTTCCATCATTGAAAGGGTTCTGTTATTTTCACATAGGTATGGTGCGATATTGATTGTTAAAAACCCAATAAGTAGGTGGTTATATCACATGTGGTATATTGTGTATACTACAAATATAATTGATATTCGCATTGCAATGCTATTAAAAGTCGTTATTGTAAAAATTTTTATGACAATTCAGAATTTAATTTTTAAATTGAATTGTAATAACAAATTGATATTTTTTCAAGCTGTCACATTAATAAGTTTCCGCATTTAGCTATATGTCATAAAATTTCAACTCAATTGGAATAATAATCGCTTGAATTTAATTAAATAACTTGAAATTATTACAAGTTGAATTTAGTTCACATTTAAAATTGTCGTATGAAAGCAAATAAATTGATCAAGTACACTTATCAAAATTATAATACAAGTACCTACAAATAATAAAAGCTTATGCATTTGATCGACTAAGGAAGGAGGAAAATTTGATAATGTTTGATCAAAATATTTTAACTATAAATAATAAATTGCACTCGATAGGGAAAATATTACTTTCCGCATAAAGTGCACAAAACGGTCACTTTTCTGTAATATTACTATTTTTGGCCTTTTATATATATCCGGCTCCTGGCCTTCTGCTAATAACCGAGAATTTTGTCTGTAAATAAAACTGGATCGAACATTTTACGTGCATTTGCATACCAACTAAATGCAAATTATAAATAAATAATTGGAACTTGATATTAATTATTATTAATAAATGATTTAACTTTATCACAAATTTGTATAAACAATTTTTTCAGGGAGTTCAAATAAAGGAAATCGATGAAGGTCAACCTTGTCTTTCGTGCAATGCATGCAAAAGTGGATATAGCTCCCATCCCTGGAGGTAAGACTTATTTTTATTATTTATCGCATTCTTATGTAAATAAAAATTTTTGATTGGTATTGCAACCGATTTTTCACACCTGCTAGTCATTTTTACATCTTGCACAATAATTATTCCTAAATCGGATTAAGAAGCACTCGCGATGATTATTGGGTAATAATTATTTCTCGAATTGAAATCATTAGCGTGTAGGTGATTTATTAAATCGAAACAGGATGTTAAAACTAAATTTTGTGAAGGCGTGCAGTATGTACACGTATGTGTATGTGTACTTGCTTATTTTTACTAATTTGACATTGATGGTTGAGTAAATGTCAATAATTAGACAATAAAAGAAGTTAAAAGTAACAATCTTGCCAAATAAATTGTACCATTAAAAAACACTTTTATTTACAAATTTAATTAAACGGGACACCTTAATGGCTCAAAATGTATTAAACACAGGTTGCGTGTAGGTGATGTGAATTCCTTTTAGATTTGAAGCTTTTTAGCTGATTCACATTAACTCATTGCTAAAAATATCTTCTTTTAAATTACCCCGCTCGTACAATGTTTTTGTTTAGGTGTGTTTCACAGTCTGCAACACAAATCACTTGGCCGCTCCAGAATTAGCTACAAAAAAAGGGGTCAAAAATTTGAATGGTAAGAATGAAAGCTAGTTACCAATAGGGTGCGGGGGGTGGGGGGGGGGGGGTAGGCATTGGAAAGACACACACTTCGTGGTTAATTTCGAGCCATACCTAAATTTTTTCTTAAAATGATTTCGTTCAAAATTCAGACTAATTATCACTTTATTGTTTGAACTTGAAAGTGTTTGATAATCTAGACTACATATTAATGGGCGTGGTGTAATTATCGTTGCGGAAATTAAACGATTACGGTATAAAACCATACTTTTCATGAAAAAGGTTTATTTTTGTAATCAATAAATTAATAACGAAAGTAAATATCATTCGTAATTTTGAGAGCCAAGTGATGATAATAATTCAAATAAAATTAAGAAATGTGTTTTCTTAGTAAACTAATTTTGCCCGTAACGACTTTCTGTGATTATTTTCGATGATACGTGCTGAAATTTTGACTGTAAATCTGTTAAAATTAAAAATTACGAGCGCGTGCTAGTAATCAGGAAATGCTTTATAATCGATCGAAATTTTTCTATTAGAAAAATGTATTTACATACAGTTTGTAAATACATTGTGCAAGAACCAATCAAATGAATGATCTTTAAATGATATTTTAATCTGATTGGTTCTGCGAGCTCTTACAATGCAACGCAACTGATTTCTTTGTGAATGCAGCTTTAAAGGTTTGGCGACGAAACCTTTTTGTTTAATATTTTCTTTATCGAACTTTAAATCAAACGACGACGTTCTATTTTGGTGACACTGATTTGATTGATGCTCGTTATCGCGCCTTAAAAGCTTTTCTCCCGATGTTTCTTTACAAAAATTAAATATAAAACGTTTCCGTTCTCTTTTAGCTTGTTTAGTGTGTAATAAAGCTTGAATGTCAGGTGATAATAAATTTCATCGCGCTTTCATGTTCTGATTGGATACATTAAATGTTCGTCCATTAGGTAAATTCTGTCAAAGAAAGGTTAAGTTTTGACATTTTGCTGTGTCTAATCGGCTGTTAGTAGTTCTTAACAATATTATTTTAGGGCAACTAGGTTAATAAAGTCTATTAGCAACTTCCAGCCTGACAAACTTCTAAGTTTCCAATTTTTGTTTGCTAAAGTTTGCGCTGAGCTGCCCTTTTAAACAAATTTGTTGGCTATAGAAATGGGAAACACTTCCTGCTAAATTTAACCATATTAATTTTTAGTGTATTTATCGATTACGCAAGGTTTTTGTTGTGATTATTTTTATGTAAAAAATAGTCAAACAGAACATTTTAATATTGTAGAAAGCGGAAAATTTCTTATTTACGACATTCATGTTCGTACATAAATTTTGATCGATAGATCTATTTGCCTTGGGTGAACGTGCCGTTCAAAAAGATCTGCATATTTTGCAAATTTTATTTTATGATGAACTATTTATAAGTTTTGACTGCACATAATTTAATAATAAACAACCTACATTAATTTACAACAACGTTCACGTGACATTTTATTTAATTTTGTAAATCATATAATTGAGGTAGTATTTTACCATCGCTTCGTCGACTTTCATGGTTTTTCACTCACCACTATTGTTATTTAAGTTAATGAAGCGATATCGCTGTAGATGCTTTGTTCCTTTTATTTATAAATCCTAACAGCCGTTAATTTGTGTGATAGAATTTTTTAATTGTTGGTAATTATTGCAATTACAGCAATTACACTATAGGTAGAAAATTGTGCTTTGGAAAGTATCGTTGGTTAATAATTATTTAATTATAACAAGAAAAGTTTTAAATCAACTTTATAAACACATAAATCTAGTTACCTATATTTTCGAAATGGAAAATCTCACCAGGCTAAAATATCTAAATTTTGAAAATTGAAATATAAAATTTTGGAGGGTTCAAAAAGTTGTTAGTTTTTTTGGTTGGAGTGGACCAGGGGTGGGTTAAACTTATCTAAGATGGGCTAAGAAGTTTTTTTTAATTTTATTAATCCATGGTGGTAATTCCACGCCCATCCTCTAGTGACGCCGCTGCGCTGAGTGATGGTATAAATAAAATTGATATACCCAGATTATAGTATTTTCAAGTGTTGCAATTAGTTTTGTTATTTTAGTTATATACGATCTAAAATTATTTACATAGGAGTTGAAATTCTTTGGTTACTGGGTACGAAATGAGCGATAGTTGTCGTTTGATACCTAACGATAATATTTACCTATAGTCACTTGTGTATTTTTTTACAAATGAAAGCTTTTAGTATCTTTGTAGGATAGTCAGGTTTGCACTTTCTGTAATAAAGCAATCATGCTGAAAAGACAGTTCTAGGGTAATGGTAGTTGGAAAGGTTCCAATAAACATAATATTTCATAACAAAACGTTTCCGAATTATTAACGCACTCGAAGATCGTTATTTATTTTACTTCAAACTAGTTTTATTGATTCACGATTGCTGCAGTCACCAATAAATCAATTGATATAGCGAAGCTGGATAGTATTGGCATAAGTGCATAAAGTACCAAATTATATTATTAAATTAAATTGTATATAACGAAAAACTAAATTCACACATAATGGACTCAATTTATTAACTATCATCCATCTCCAAATGGTATGGTTCCGTGGTAAAGCCGACAGGATTCTCATTAGCCATTAATACGATTACTACTCATGAAACGCTACACAAAAATCAGGACAGTAATACAGTTACGACTACGGTTCTGAGATGAATTTTGAGGTAAAAATCGTGAACAACATTGGAACATGCTATTCGATGTTTTGCATTATTTTAATAACACTACAATAGTCTTGTGCTGTTTTTTGGTTTATCTGCAAAAACTTTACATTTTACCAATAGGTATTAGCAATGAGTTTATTTGTCAAGCGAAGTGGATTGTAGTTTGTCAATTAATTGTACTTAATTGTAATTTCGTTAAGGGGTTTCGTTACTGAATCCAACCTTAACACAGTGGGAACTTTGAGAATTAATAATTAAATTTGATTAAAAAAAATTTGTATAATAGCTACGAAACTTCTCGTATATTCAACTATATTTTTAAAATGATGTACATGATTTTTTTGTAAATTTTTCTCTTCCCGTTGATACAAAATAAATTTTGAATTTGTATTAAACTAAAATTTGCATAATTTTTGTATGGCATTTCTAAAAATCTTCTATCACTAGGAAACTACTGGTTTCTGATCATGTATTTCCAATTTCAAGTCAATTTATCGATTGTAATCTGAGAAATCGTGTACACAGTTTTAAAAATGTACTTGAGCAATGCTATACGCGAAGTTTCATATCCCCATAAAAATAATTTTTTTTAAATAAAATTTTATATTTAAATTTATGAAGATTTGTATTAATAAAAATCCAAAAATAAATAAAATCGCATAATTATGTAGTTTTTTCGTAACTATACCATCTGAGGCCCGTGACAAATTTATTGGATGCCCCCCCCCCCTCTCAATAAAAATCGTCACGTTGTAATTGAATTTTTATAAATCACTTAAGTTACCTAACAGCATTACTAATATTGTGTGCATTTTTGTTAAATATTTAATAAATATTATTTTCAAAAGCATAGGTATTACATATTTATAACAAAATAACAATTTAATCTTTACAAGATATTTATTAATAAAATTCTTTTCTTCGAGCTTTCTGTTCCGCAAAAGTATCAATAACGTCAACAAAGTTTAAAGATCGGGTCATAGAATTTTCAATAGACAGAATAGTCAAGTTGCGTAGAGTTTCTGAAATAGGTTTCTATTCATTTTAGTTTCGAAAATGATCTTTCAGCACTAGCTGTAGTCACATGAACTATAACAAATAACAATAATGCAGTACATACTTCAGGAAAGCTGCACGAAATGATTCTTTATTATTAATAAATCAGCGAGTTCTCTAATACACAGAGCCTTTTCTATTTTCTCTTTGAAGGTGGACCGAAAACTGAGAATTTCTCTGGCAAATGATTCAAGTATACCATATTTGTTTTATATTATATATCAACAAATTGGAAACAATTTCATTAATTGGAAGGAAACGCAATTTCAGTTGATTAATAATGATGTCCAATAAATACAATAATATGTTCACTTAGAACATACTTTTCGGATCTTGGAGACGTTTCACCTTCTTCTGACGAGTTTTAGAAAATTCAAAGTAGATGGATCATTTTTCTGCTACGCTATTTGCTTATTTTTTTAAATTTTCAAATTTATGTTGATACCTTTCCAGTCAAGGAAGTGCCAGATTACACACTCCTTAATTCGTATTAATTTTTCTACACATATTTACACTTAAAAAGTATTATAAAGATTCTAGACGTCAAGCAATGCTGTCTTTGCACAACACGGAATTCCTTTTCATACGTTGGGATAGGAGTTTTCAAAGAACAGTTTTAACAAAATACGGGAATTCCCCGAGAGTCACTAACCCGCCCGCACCACCAAAGTACCGCGACAAAAAATTAAACAACCAATGGATGCATTTTAAAATTAATCGACATTCTTTTCTTATGAATGCGTTTAAATCTTAATAATTTATTTAAATTTTTATATAGTCTTTAGTTGTGTCTAACTTTAATGATTTTAAGTACTTTTATAAAATTTATAATTTTTACTAAATTTTGTTAAAAATGTTAGGTTACTTCTGAGCTCTCGGGCCGGGACCCGTGGCGTTTTGCCAGCCCTGCCACCCTATAGTTACGCCACTGGCATCAATTGTTACGTAAAAACCACAAAATACAATAACATAGAATTTGTAAAAAATGTATAAATATATAAAAAGTTAAAGAATTTAACCCGCACGTTATATTTTTGTGTAATTTTTTGTGTAAAAATTTCTTGAAGCCTGGGGTCGCTGAAAGGATTTGCCCGGAAACTAAATTATTACTAATCTGTGCCTGCCTATAATTATGGTGTTATCATTAAATAAACCCATAGATTTAACTACTGTTGAAAGCTTATGAAAATTAATTTTATTGCGTTAATTTTTAATTTATTAATGATTTACATATTTTATGATAATTGGGTGTTTCTATAAATTATATTTGCCTATAAAATATACGATTTTTTTTTCTTATTAAGATCTGATATTTATGATTTAATTATTTTTTTACATACTTTTGTTGGTTACAAAGCCGAAATTTAAAATTTATCGACCACTATCAAAATATGTTATGGATGGTGGAATTTAGCGTTTAAATTAATTTTTAGTATGTACATAATTTGCAGGTTACTTGGTTATTATTTATTAATTATGAATAGTAAATTAACGAACAAATAATATTATATGAGCAACTTCTCGTTACAAATGACCGAATTCCATAACTGGATAAGTTGCTAAAATTGTTACAGAATTCTAGATATAACACTAAAATGAAGCGAATAAACTATGAGTTTACTTTAAATATAGATTAATTTAGGAAATAATAGGTTTTTTTCCGATCGTCGGTCGCAGTTATATTCTAGTCGGGCAACTGTTAACATCATATTGTAAATTAATTTACAATATGCGTTCGTTAATTATAACCGAATTTAACTTAAAAGCAAAGATCCCGTCTTTCTATTTCTGTAATTTTTGAGTTAGAGCAGCTTCAGGATGTTTTTAACGAGTGGAGGGGTTCCAAGATTCATTGTCTAATTAGATCCTTCATTTTCGACTGCAATTTATGGCTAAAAATAGGGAGATAAACATTAGTTTAGTTGTAAAACGGTAAATCTGTTGATATCTCCCGTTCAAAAAATTGTATACTTTTACTTGTTGCAAATTTTTCATCTTTTTAAATAGCTAAGAGGTTCAGCTTCTAATATTCAATATCGATATTAAAATCTCATTTATTTAAATATTAAGTTTTTAATATTTTTTTTTAGTAATAATTGTAATATCTCTCGTCATATGAAAATATTTAGAATACAAAATTAAACTGTTTTCGTAAAACATTTTTTGTAATAACTTGATAACTAAACTACTTAACTAAATAAGTAAATTTATATTATCTTAAATAATATTTTTTGATGAATCATGGGAAAAATTATACTTACTAAAAAAATATTCAACATTATTGTCAGAAACAAATCGGCCGATTTAATTTTTATTTGGTATCAAATGATATTTTTTAAGTAAATCCGTTTTAATGGGCGACTCTCAACTAATTATAAACAAGCTGAAATTTCATACATAGCAAAATTCCTTTGGCTAACTGAAGAAAACTGCTCAAATTTGTACCTTTGATCTATGAACTAAACACTACTTATTAATTTAACAATTTACAAGAGACAAAACGAGACAAACAGCAACAGCGAATTTTTTAAATATTTTTTAAGAACTGAATTGTTTGAGAAGAATATTTCAATCTGTTTATTTCCGTGGCTTCTAAAAATTTTCTAGCATGTTTTACCAGCCTTCGCAAGTTGGTCCAATCCTCGGTTCACTTTTATGTAAACAAAATTGTCGGGAAAATTCTTTGATTTAAAATAAATAATAATAATTAAAATTCAACTTCAGAAATGTCATTAACACAGAATAAAGGGCTAAAAATAAAAATCTAAAAAAAACTTCTAACTTTTAAAAACGTATCTAAAAATAGTGAAGCACTAAAATGCAAGTGAAAAGTTGAGAATGCATCACGAGATAATTATGCTGTAAGCTGTGTATTTTAAACGATTCTCACTTCAGATAATTACTTAATAGGTACCAATCTTGCGGGTACCAACGCATTGTTGTGATATTCAACTATTTTTAAATTGCTAAGTGTTCTAATTACATTTACTTTTCATAATGTGAAGGAGAGTTTAATTGGAACATCTTTTGTTTGATTTTGAAAGTCACCTGTTGCGCATACAACTTTTAGGCAGCGAAAAAGACTGTAAAGATTACTAGTCCGATCATGTATAAGGGATATTTCTGAAAGTCACTTCGTTATTAAAGAGACACAAAAACTATCGCAAACTAATTAAACTTAAAATTAATAAATATAATCGTCGACAATAACATTGCATAATAAACGCCAAGATCCCTCGCTTATTGAAGATGCTTTTTAATTAACTTTTTTTTTTCATTTTCCTTAAGCGAAAAACTTGAAGTATAATAACAGAATATTCTCTGGAGAGTTGACGCTTTAATTGGGCGATATAGGTTTCGTCAAAAGCAATAGTTGGTTGTCCATTAAAATTTCCCAAAAGACTTTCGAATTAGTGGTTTTTGATCACTGCGTGGAAACTACGTCGACCTCTATGGAAGTGGCTATCGTCCTTTTAAATACGGTTAAGTATCTAATGAACTTGCCCACTTTATTTAAATCAGTAATTTGTAAGCTTCTAATTTTTGGCAAGTTATGGTTTATTTTGCGACGTTTATCTTATTTTTATTTGCAATAGATAAATATCAATACGTAATTATTTTCAGAATCCAACACTTAGGGTATTGATTTATTATCGATCAAATGAGTAATCCGAACGTGACTACTATAAAGGTATTTTAACAGTGTAAATAAGATGATATAAATTCTGTGTGAATCGAATGAGTAATTGGGTGCATTAAAGATTTTTTTATCATGTTAAATTAAATATTTAAAAATCGACATTTTATTGCCCAGTAATGAGCTAATCACCAGAACATTTTGGCTTACAAATGGACTCAATTGCCTTCTAAAAATAAGTTGAAAACCATAGCAAGCAACAGTTGTTTTGTGTTCCCACAAGTAAGACTCTTGTAAGATTTTTAAAATATCGATTTGTATTCTTAATTGGTAAAAAGTTGATTTGATTAACCATTATTATTTCTTATTAAGGATTTATTATTAATTAATTTATGTACTTGTTGCCTTTTATTGATTAAGCATTCGCATTAAGAATTTTATCACTGCGTATTGGATTACAAAATTTTAGAAAAAAAGTGTTGTAGAAAGTTTATCGGCAAGACGAAAGCGAAATCGCACCCCACTTGACGATAAATCTCAAAATATGACGCGATTGTTGGGCTATTTGGACATAATTTTATTGTCCCTTTTCCCTTGTTAAGCCTGACATTTCCAAGCGAGATGCGTTGTTATCGGATTTAAGATTCAAGGTGAAGATGAGGGATTTATTAATATATAAATAGTGAACATGAGCCGCAATCGCTCCTGTCTTTTTCTCGCGACGCTAAACTACCTCTACCTATTCGTTGACGTCGTTTCATAAAACTCCTCGCAAATGAGCCACTTACATTACAAACTTGATAATAGACGTGGAAATTGTATTTTTAGCTCGAGTAGTTCTGCTGTAGGTTCGTCGAGAACTGCTAATTAATGTAATGTATTAGTTGAATTTGATTTATTACTCGAATTTTATGTTTTCCTCCTGTCGTTTTTGACGTCTTCTGTAGTGTTGTAGCGTCTTTCTAAGGAGCGTCGCGCACGCTCTTCAACACTTATTTGCTGATATAACTCTTTCATTTTACGCGATGTGTTTCTGTCGCTCGCATCACCATTCTTCACAGGCGCCAATTTTAAAATTTGTTTACTATCGTTAAGCGAGAAAAGCTTTCTGCATTGTTATTATGGACTTTGACGTGTTTGTCAAGCTTCAATGGCCGAAGTTTGTGGTTGTTTTATCACTATCAGTTTCCGTTTAGTTGCCGATATTTCGACTTCCACAAATTAGTGTTGTATTATGTATTTATGTTGTGACCACGGACTTATTGTGTTGTGTTTTCTAAATTAATAATGCTTTCGGAAAATAAACTGCACTACGAAGACTTTTCCCTCTTGGGACTTAATTTAGCGTGCGTTCGGGTACTTCAGCTATACAGTAAGATTTTCGACCAAATAGATTTTAAAACTGCAAGGTTTGTCTCATTTGCGTTATCTTCTCGTGTAGTAACTCAGATTAGATTATAATTTTTGTTATAATATTACATAGTTTTATGTGTTTTTCCGAAGGTATACGTACGTGCTCTAATTAACCGCAATTGAGATAATTGATTTCGCACTCTAATAAAGTTTGTCATCTTTTTGGTCATTTATCTAAAAATATGCACGTGCATATTTGTTTTCTATTTTTGATACGCTCGTTCATGGTTCGAAAAAAATAGCTTACAGATCACATAATAAATTTTATTTTAATTATTGGTTTAGTAAATATAGTTAAATAAAGCTTTCATCCTCACATTATGCTCCGAATTGACGTGACACTAACGTAAACAGTGTAGTGCGAATCACAAGCATACCAGATGAAAAATTGACTGACTGATCAAGCCTACGATTTTTTATATTTTGGCGCTCGTCCACCATTCAATTTATAGCTAATACTTGTGTCAACGTCGTTTCATTAACATTCCATTATCTAATTAAGCCTCATTCCGTTAGTCCCTAGGTACCGAAACACAAAATTTTCGTCCAACCGATCCTGGACGCCGTATTCTCAGAATGATGATCAAATGAGCAATTTGACTCACGATTGCCTTGGTTAATTAGTATTTTTAAAGCTTCGCCACAAGTAAACAATACGGCACATAAAACAATTGCTTTATGAGATAATAAAATTTTAATGCTAACAAAATTAGTTAACTTAATTGTGCAAATATTAAATTCTAATTGAAGTTTTTAATAAGGTTACATCAATTTGTTGGTCAAGTTAATCAAGTTAATGTGTTGCGGAGAAGGTTAATGCTTGCTTGGTTAGTCTTCTGAACTCTCATTGAAATTGAGTAAATCGAATTTTAATACAAAGACACCAGTCACATTTAACGTTCAGGAGAATCCGTTGATTCAATTGGGGTTCTCGTTTTCTGTTCTAAATTTATTTAGCAAATACCTTGAATGATTCATTCTTTCTTATTTAGCAAATGAATTTATTACTACATTTCACCACAAGATACAAGCGTAAATAAAATGCTAGGGCTCACTTTCGTCCTTTACACAAAAAGGAAAAGGCCAAAATGAAAACGTATGTGCATATATGCCATTCGATGAATATTTGGTGAGCTTTCAAGTTGAAAATGCAAAGAATCACTTCCATGTTAGCTCGAATTGCATATTTTACATCAAACAGAGATTTTCACTTTCGGAAGTTCACACGAAACGAATTGCGAATAAATTTTATTCAAACCACGCATTGGCGCGAATACAAATTTCTCTTAATTTAAAAAGGATTCAAAATTGTGAATTCGATTAGGTTACTTTGAAACTAAATGTGACGTGGTTTGGATTCTTTATTCAAAGTATTCGATTTCTTCCTCGTTAGAATTAACAGTATAGGTATTGAGGATACTGGAAACTCTTGGTTAAATCTTCATAATGTGCTTCTGAGTAAGAGCAACTCTCATTGAAGTCGAAGGGTGAAAATGACTTTGGATTATATTTGGCTGGGTAGCGTGGCGAACGATCCAAATAAATTATTCATAGGATAATAATAATTAGGACAATAACAATAAATTTCTTTGGCACATTTCATGAGTAAAGTGCAGTTTTATAGTGCATGCCCAAATTTATGACATATATGACATTAATTATCGTAATAAAACTTTTTTTAATTTTTACACGGTTCAATTTAGTTTTGATGTCGAGAAGGTTTTGTTATACCATACAAGTGACACAAAATGCAAAATTAAATATGTATAAATCTTCGATAATATTTTCAAACTCTTTGGATTATCAATTTCAACATAATTCGGAACCTAAACAGAAAACAAAATATTAATCTCAATTTGCGCCATTGTTTTTGAGGAAACACGGGATTTCTATAAATAACACCGAAGATGCTAAAAAAGTTTGTCAAAAATTAATAATGGTATATTGTAGGCAAAAATTTGTGCGAAACTTAACCTAATCATCTGTAAGATACTTCTTTCACATTGCCCTATTTGAATTCGATAAAATTAAATATCTTAAAGAATTTGAAAAATAAATTTAATTTATTAATTAAATTAATCGAAAAGACAAGAAATCAGCACGAGCATTTTAAACATGGAACGATTGGTATGCACTATCGTGCGGCCGAAGCTCTAACTTCTTGAATACTGGCTGCTATATTCTTCTGTTGAACTTAAGAAGCTATAAACGGTAACTAAAATTTACATCTTCAATTTTTCCATTAGGTATTTGATTCGAAAGAAATCTATTTGTCTTTTTTCTAATATAATTTACATTATTATACTATTGATTATATCAAATTTTTTAGAAAAACTAAAAAATGCACAAACACTTTTTAGAACTAAAACGTTTTAAATTAACCAATTACTATTGGTTTCTTAAAATTTATCTAAAATTCAAATCTTCTTTCAAGTGATAATTTCCTCTTCTATTCGCGATTTAAATTTATTTTCCTGATAATCGGTAGTATTTTCGATAGAGAATTTTTAGGTTTGTTAGGCAGATTGCACTTCGGTGGTTTGCCATTTCTTTTCTACGGCCTTGCTGAGAAATATCAAATAGTCCAGCAATAGCTTGAAGTTCAACTTTTTCACTCGAAAGTTGAAAGTGCCGTTAAATTGGAATTTAGATCGATTTTTAAATACCAACGTTGAAGTTAACGTAGCGCATAAAAATTTTTATCTATTAATTATATTCCAACTCATATGTTTCTAAAGTAAGATTTCGTTATTTTGTTTGCTTATTTGAAACATTTTTAGCAATAAAAGCCGACACCATTTCACGGTGCATTAAACTTTTCTTTATTAACATCGAACTTTTGATGCGTGTTTATTTTGACGCCATTTTACGAGTTTTGCGTTGTAAAATAGGCCTAATGTCGAAAATGTTACTTTTTATTTTTATCGTACACAATTCTGATTTTAATTATTTTGACTTGATTTTGACTTTGGTGCAGATCTAATTTTTATGTAGGTAGCCAAAAGCAATTGATTATTTATTCTAATTAATTTGTAAACACGTAATAATGTTATATGTGTAATTGTTTATTTTAGTTTTATCGATTCATTTCGTCTTTAAAATTTTATGATTCAATTACTGTAAACGAAAGGGGCGATGGGTTTCGCCCGTATAACTCGTTTAGATTTGAATACATTTACACATGAAAAGCTGTATAAAAATCCTATATTAACAAAGCAATTGCTATTGTCTAAGAGGCTGAAGGCCGAGCCAGCAAATCCTGGTAGTTTATATACATATAAAAAGAACCATCATAGAAGTACAGATTTGGCCAAGTTTGTCAAGATTCGACTGACTCAGAATCATGTACAGGGTGTGCAGTCGTAAACTTTATCGACTTTGTTTATTTGAATCTTGATGTAACGGATTTTGATTTTACGGTGAGCTTTTGATATGTTGAGATTTGTTTCACAGACTAATTTTCCATCGACGGACTTCTAGGTCAAAGACAATTCTTTACGTGTGAAATATTTAAAAATTGAATTAGTTATACTTACCCAGTAGTTAAAACTATAATTTTAGAATACATCTAGGCCAAGGTAATAAAATTGATAAACCAATCGTCATAAAGATTGTAATTGGCCATTTTAATCTGTGTAGTAACAAATTGATGAACAAATGTGCAATATTGTTTACGGAACTCTGTTACAGTAATTTTTTTTGATAACCTCGGCATAAATGAACGGCTGCATTATGCAGGGGTAGTTAATCAAATTGATAGTTTTCTTCTGAGTTTTATTTTGAAAAAATAAAAACTGTCATACAATTTTAGTACACACCTGTTTTATTAGTTTTATAGTGATTTCATTGTAAGAAAATGGAAATTTTGATGATTTGTGAATTTCTGAAAGTATGATAATGATAAAATTTTATCTACGGCTTAATATAGGGTACAAAATATTTTTGTTACAACAGTTACTAAATATTAACAACTAATCAATACAAAAATGTTTGTTTCAATATACAATGTGTATCAAATTTTATAGTATACCTTGTTTTTATGATATGACCAATAGATAAAAATGGATCATTATTTTTATTTTTTACTTACCCGTGACAACAAAAATGATTGTGCAATGTAAAATAATTTACCTTGAATCTTATAAAAGATTATGCCAAAATAATGGCAATTGATTTTATTTTCTAATTTAGTTTACCGTAGTAGCGGAAAGGGATTTTTTTAAATAATTTGGAAAGTTTTATTACCGATGATAAATTTCAACAATTTACCCAGGAATAGAACTAGGTCCCTAGATCAGGAGATTTTTTCCCTCTACTTTTTGCTATATAAAATTATCATTGATATTCATATGGAAATAATTTTTGATCTATAGAAATAATAATATTTTTTGTTATATACGAAATCTTGGGCGACCTCAAAACGGTCTTGATCTATCCACTGAAAAATTCCTAATGCATTATTATTTATTACATAATATAAATACAATAACCACTATCGCAGGAAAATTACTGAATAATTCGTACAGATAACGAATTAATTAATTGCATTGCATTATTTATTATATTATTATCTGTATTTAATAATTATGGTTTGAGAAGAAGTGCTCTTCAAATGTTTGAAAGCTAGCATTCATCAGCAAAAATCGTGTTTTTTCTATTATCAGTAAATTTATAATAGTGCACCATTGACATTGCTTAAAAGCAATATAAATTAACGACAAGGTTGATATTTTGTGATTATTTTTTTTAAGTAGAGATATGCGATAAGATAAGTTTCTTAAAAAATTGTAAATTTGATTGATTATATTTTTTTATTTAATATAATTATGATGCAACCCAACAATTTAATTTTGTATGAAAAGTATTGCAATTTAGGAAAAGCGAAACTGTAATCTAAAATAAAGTAATTGCAAAATTGGATATGTGATTCAAAAGTAACAAATTTTGATTGAAGTGCTTTTACACCATCAAAGAAAGATACACAAAATAATGTCACGAACCCAGGTTCAGACACATATTATATTTGGTGTAATGTATTTATAAATTGGGCTTTGGACAGTAGGGATGATTGCACAAATAACAAACCATGCAAATAATATTAATGTTTACCAATAGCAATGTTTGTTATCTGTGATCTTAAGTTTGATTTCCAGTTGCTACAAATTATGTGTGTCGTGGTTCGGATTCCATGATAAACTTGAAGTCTTCGCGTACGTTTGTCAGCAAATATCTATTGGTTTGCAATTTGATCTAGAAGTTTATCTCGATATAAATTAAATTGAACATTAGCATTGTTCAACCCTGTTAAAATAATATTTCCTGCATAATAAAAAATCTTTAAAATTTAACTAACTAAAGTAGTTAACCGTAACATATAAATAAAATTATAGAAATATTCCAAAGACAACCAAAGAAACAATGAAGTTTTATTATTTTTTTATTATTTATTATTACATAAATATCATTAGATTTTCACATTAGCAGTTAAAATATTTATTTTTCTACATTTTTACTGTTATTATAGGTCAAAAGTTCACTACTAAATATCTTGTTGAAGATCTACTTCTTTATTAATTTAGTGTACAATTAATAATAAAAATATTAATGAAGTGTTTGTTCCATATTGCAGAATTTAAAATATTTTCAATTTTAAAAGCAACTTCTGTTGCTATCGCGCAGTGTTGGTTGCATATCTGGTAGCTATTTTTTTAGCTTTTTTAAAACTATGCTGTAATACAACATAATAAAATATCTAAATATTAACATTTATGATTCTAAATTTCTTTTAAATTAAAATAGTTTGAAAATTGCGCATACAAGTTTTTATTTTTTTTCAAACTATTTTTCGATTACTTGCCTTGAACTATTACTTGCCCAGTTTTATGGAGCTCTATTTCACCAAATAAATAAGTGCAACTTTGAAAAATATTACTTGTCGAACTTGCTGAAACTCCAATTAGATTTAATGGAATAGCCATTTTAGATTTATACCAGATAGGTATTGTTTTGTAGAATTTTAAAAATTGGATGCAAAAAATAATATATATATATATAACGGATTGTTTACAGTTTAGTACCGCTTCTCCGTCCCCAGTTTCCATTTCTCTCTATCATAGCATGCTTCTTCTTGGAGATTTCTAGCTTTCATCCCCTCGTTCACGTCATCTCTCCAACTCCTTCTAGGTCGTCCTCTCTTTCTTTTCTCCGGCGGAATCCACTCTAAAATTTGTCTGGGCCATCTATCTTCGTGCAAAAAATAATAATTCATGAAATTTATCACGAATGATGTGGTTAGGATACTGGGTTTACCATACCAGCATTATCAAATTCTTAGAAGGATAATAAAGAAATTATACATGTTGTAGAAGTTCAATAACTTTAGAATATTTTTTTAGATTTTTGTCTGTTATATGCATAATTAAAATGTAAATCTGTAGTTTTTAGTTTTTTAACTGCTAGTGTAACGTGTTTTTTATTTTTGCAGAAAGGATTGCACTAGATGCAAGTGCAGCAGAGACAATCATGAGGTAATAGTCGAACATGGAGCTAGAGCCCGTTTGGGTTACTCGACAAGTAGTGATGGATTAGATCCTAGAAGCTTGGGATATTCTTTTGTACCCCCTGGACTGGTTACTGCTCGACAAGTAAGTGATTTTATGATATTCTTTGTTGGAACATAAGAACTTACCTGACCGATAACATAAGCTTGACTCTAAATTTTTATAAACTGTGAAATGGATTTCAAGAATACCAACGCAGTTTTCAACTCGAACGTGCAGAGTAGTGTACAATAAAAGTACTATTTGCACAAATAATATGTAAAGTTTGAAACAAGATGATAAAATTTAAATTACGTTAAAAAAGTTTTTAATTTTTATGAAATTTTAAGTTTTTTTTTATCTCGATGTTTACGTGGACGTCTTTTGGGTTCGAAAGTTATGATGGTGTATCATGATTATTGTGTCGTTGCACTCTCTAAAATAAAAATCTGGAAATATAATTAGATATATTTTGTTAGGAATGTAAAAGTCAGGCGGTTCATTATTTATTTTAAATTTATTATGTACTATGTAATAAATGTATCATCGCTGTCCAAAAATTTAATATTTGCTCAAAATAACACAACTCATAATTTGTAAGAACACACCTACAGGTTGCAACATTTTTTTGTTTTCAGGTCGAATCATTTTTTTCCAATTTATCTTCCTTGGACGTTCCTCGTTTGGGTACAAAAGGTGAATCTACACGAACTCAACGATTGGTCAAACAACTTCCAAGACAAGATCTGTGCCTTAATGCTTGCAAATTCATTGAAGCAGAAAATAAAAGCAGCTATCAGGTTTGTTTTTAAACGTAAAAATGCAGTTATACGATCAACTAAGATTTTTTTTATTGTAGGATTTTGTAAGTGCCCGTAATGAAATAGCATTAGATGTGGGAATCGCGAGATTGGCGTCTCACAACGATGTCTGCGCAAAATGTTCCAAGATCGTTCCTCCGCAGCAAGTTTTTGTATCCGCTTCCCGTTTGGGAAGTGATATATGGCATCCTAATTGTTTTCGATGTACATCATGTAACGATCTTTTAGTAGATCTTGCTTATTGTGTTCACGACGAAAAGCTTTACTGTGAAAGGCATTATGCAGAACAGCTGAAACCCCGTTGTGCAGCATGCGATGAAGTAAGTAATTTCCTACCTTATTTATGGCGAGTATACCTTTTTTCGTTCATCAATCTAATTGAACCTTTTCCAAATGATAATTTTTCAAATTATGTCAGTGAAGTTGTCAATAACGATTTTGTAGACAATGAGTAAGTAGGCGGAAATGTGGGTTGCCGCCTCTTTGTGCCAGGTGGTTTATAAAATCCTAATTATAGTGCTGTACAATGCTTTATATTAACAACTTTTTTATTGGTATTCAAAATTGCAGTTATGAGGTCATTCTTAATTTTCGGTCTAGGATTTCGCGAACCAAGCGATTTTAACTTTTTTTAAAAAAAGTCTAATTGCATGCAAAATTACTATACCTACATAATTGACCCTACGTTGGGCGCCACTGTGTTACAAACTTGTTTACACTATAAAGTTTGGTATTTACATTTTTAATATTTTCTAAATTTTCCCATATAATTTTTACGATTATTTTATTTTAAATATAAGTAACCAGAACTGCAGAATTTTATGTACATTTTGTTGCCAATTTTAAATGTTTATTGTTATATTGAATAAATGTCTAGTAAAATCTATTTTCTCCGCCATTTGCGTTAACAATTCCAATTTCTTGATTTATATTTCCAAATAGTTAAATTTTTTCAAACAAATTGAGATTTTGATGAAACTGATCAGTGGCGGCTCGTGAAAAATATTCTTGGGTGTTCTGCATTATAAAAATGGCAAGATATCAGAAAATGGCAATCTCAAAAAATAAATTTACATATTGCACATTTCTAAATATTAAACGTACAACACTTATCTAGAATGTATTACTTTATATGATTTTACATTTTTACAAGAAATTGCAATCCTAACTAATTTTCGAAAAAATTTTATTAAGTACAGCTTATGAGAGAAGTTGTGTTAAAAATATTAGTAATATTTCATTTTATTTTTTCTTCATTTAATATTCATAAGCATTTATTTTATGTACTAGTAGGTATAAAATACTATCTTCGATATTCATAATTTCAATTAAAGTTCATAACGCAAGATGTGTTTAAAATAAAATCGTATATGTTCGTAAAACCAGAGCTGAAATATGAGCAGAACGGTTGTACATTTGGTGGGTTGTTCCTATATCTTGTAATCTGCGAGTTTAATAATAAACATTATTATTGTAGAAAAAACCTACATAATTTTAATTTTATTGATATTAATAATTAAACGTAATTTCATTTTGAATTTCTAATATAGGATATGCCAAAAAATAATTTTACTTCTATTTTGATAATAGTATTTATAAGAAACTTGGTAAAATTAAAATTTGTACTAAATTTTCAAATTACACTATATTACGAGTATTAAACTATTGCATTTTATTGTTTAACCATGTTGTTGAACAATTAATGAACAAAAATTAACTTACTAGTTGTTTTCATAAGTCAAATTTTAAATTATATTACAAAAATACGGCATGCAATTCTGCATAAGATGCAGCTCAATTTGTAGTGTATACCGTGGTGTTAGGATTGTCCTAACACCACGATGTATACTGGTATGGATACGATTCCACCCGATAGCTCGCGTCATTTCATATGTTCAGAATCATTTCCAGCACATCGAAGTTAAACAGTGATTTCGAAAGCGTAACGGACTTGTATTAATTATTACAGTACTTATTTGACTGACTGATAAAAGTACTTATAACTCAAGGCAATATAAGAAGCGCGCTTTGAAACCAAAATTGATTAGTCTTCAATTATTGAAATAATTTGAAATGTGGTGGTTATACTAATAAGTAATAATTAATTTGGTACACTTTATTCTGATATTTGGCGGTTCTGCAGCTCTGCAGTTCCTATGGTAGAACCGCCCCTGAAACTGATTGTTCTATCTTTCACTCATGAATCGCTCATTATTACACTAAATTATGGGCACTTGATAGTTTTTAGTGACGTTTTGTCAGTTATAGTTTTTACAAATTTTGCGAGTTTAATAACCATGAATAGAAAAAAGTTAAAACAAAAATTTAGTGAGGAGTTCCACGCTTTGTCGGTTGAAATGGCATATTTAGAGATGGAATCAACTAGTGTAAGTGGATTCTGTACACCATCACACCGTAAATATTGAACTTCGTCATCATCGTCCACACTTTTAATCAAATTCGTGAGTTACATCATCCAACATCAAATATTTAGCCTACCTTTCCTGCTTCCTTCATATCTTTTTGGGTCTGCCCACAATCCGTCTGCCTCTTGGTTTATAGTTAAAAGTTAACCATATTATGTCTTTACAATATTATGATTAATGCCATTTTAATTTCGTGAACTAAATAAATTTTTTTCGTCAGTGACTTTTTCATTTCGCTTAGTATTAGTACTGTTAAAAAACCGTAATTTTCTCTCAGCAGTCAGGTTGTTTCCGATGATCACTTCTAATTCGTCAAAAAATTTAAATAAAATCCTGATTATTTCTTCTGCAATTCTCTGCTGTTAAATATAATTACCTTTATTCTGGAGAGTATTTAATATTTCCTCAGACTCATTACAGTATTTTTTATACATGATGGACTAACAGAATACTTTGTATTTTATTCTAAAATAAACAATGAAGAAACAAAAAAGAATAATAGTATTTTACACCAACGCTCCGCATTTCTGGCAAACTTCAAGTTTCTTACAATTATGTGGTTTTCCACTTTTCAAGCTTCATTAAGTGCCTACAACTTACCGTCGTTTAATGAACGACGTAATTAATCAGTAAAAAACACCCATTAACTTCCCAAAAAATTTATTTATTGATACCAAATTGATGATGGTCTGTATTTTTTTTTATCGTATTCCCTTCGCGGTTAACCCCTTCGGGGATTATATTTAACCTGTTTTTCTTTTCTTTTTTTCTATTCTTCTACTTTAAATGCGCATGGAAATATTGACTATGTGTGTCAATTATAATTATTTCTATTTTTAAAACCAACTACCATAGTTTAGTTGGGGTTAAAAATATATCGAAGTTTACTAGTAAGGATGCTGCCTTCATCATAATTATCTTTACCAGCTTAGTACTTGTTTGTAATATAGTGAAGTGTTAAAAATTTTTCGTTTTTGCACCGAGGTGTGCAAAAAGTTGTGCGATTCATTAAAAAGGTGGGCCACAAATTATTAGTGTAGTATTTGATTTTTCTCAATGAATCTAAAAATATTTTACAATCGTTATAAGTTGAAAGATTTGAGCCAACTGTGAGGTGATCCCACTTGTTTTCAAATTTAAATATTTGCTGGTTTTTACATGTTCTATAAATTTTTTAACTACGACGACGTAGTGCCGTGTGAATCACTACACCACACATGATAATAAATCTATTATATTTTTTTTATTTTATTCTTTACAATATCTTATTTTCTCATGGAATTATTTATTTTTTTATTTTATCATATATTTGGAAAATATTTGTGATGGACAAGTAGTATGTGATTTATTTTAGTCTTCCGAGTGGTGCACACGAAACTGCAGCGCAGCCGACAGCATCGTGCGAACGAGAATTCCATTTTTATAAAATTTTAAATTTATGGTTTTTTCGATGACGTCTTATGGATCTTTCGAGAAGCCGAATTTTTATGGATTTTTTGTTAATGAATTGATTCATTATTGTCGATTTGAATGTTTTCTAATTTTAAGTTACATGCTGAATTTGAAATTGCACACGGCACTGAAGTAGTTCAAACGAATATTGCACATTTTTCATTCGACCAAAGTAAAATCTACAGTTGGGTGTAGTAAAAATCAGTGGTGGCCAAACAAGGCTCGGCTGCTCGGGTTGCATTCTGTGACGCTTTCCATTGCACCTAAAGCTGCTCTCGGAGTACGACGCTCTTGCATCTGCCACTCTGATTGTATCGTCATTAATTTAATTAAATAATCAATAGCATCTTATTTTTGGATTTATAGCCCACGAATTTTTCAGAAATAATTATTATGAATCAACCAGATATTATTTTATAAAATATATTTAGAAAGTATTTCAAACGGTCAACGTTTTCTTTACAATTTTCCCAAGAGGCATGGTTACTCTGCTATTATTAATTGTCGAATTATTTGGCGAAACAAAATTCTTTGCATTTTATTACCGGTGCGTGTGGTATTATTGAAAGAACGTTTTGATCTGTGCTAGATGACTAATTCTAAATAAATTTCTAACTGGTTTGATGACCATATAGAGCAGTTGTCGATCTTGTTTTTTACAACAGGAAGATACTACAAAACCACTATAGAAATATTTTGTTCCATTTTAAGCATTGAGAAATTTTTTCCGTATTAATTATTTTTAAACTATAAACGCAGAACATTTTATTTTACGGAGGTTTGGATATTAATTATATTCCACTGGATACTTGGGTAAAAAAAATTCGTATGGTATACTGGTTAGTCTTAATCAGGGTTGGGCGATATTGAAATAATTAATTCACAGTTCCAAAGACTTAATCAGGTGTAAAGGCACCTAATAAGTTGTATTACCACATATTGAAATTATAGGTGCGGGATTATACAAAGCGTTTTTGCGGAGAAAACCACAATACGGTGCTTACACTGCGATGGAATACTTAGACGGGCCGATTGAGGATAATGCCAATGTTTCTTTAAGTCGTAGCGAGCGAAAACTTTATTAACCCTTGCTTGCCACATTCGGGTGTAGAATACCCCTATTTTTTTTTATAAAAAAACATTTTATAATCTTTTTTAGATATTTCAATTTTTTAATGGTATTTAATTTTATATTTTTGATATGAAACCCATATCGCTACAAAAAATTAGCTCTTGAGAAGTAATAACAAAATTGGCAAGTTAAAATATTCCATAGATTATTTTATCGTTGGGGTGCGATGCACCCCAGTGTGTCAAGTACGTCACTTCATAGAAGTGTGGCAAGTGTGATTCTTACGGTGTTGGGCACAAATTTGGTATAAATCTTTGGAATTTTGTTAAACGATTTGAATTGGCCCTAAGGTTTTTCTCGGACGAAACTCGGCAAGGAAGAATTGTACCTGTTCGCACGCGACTACAAATTACTACGCTCGACAAGTGAACCAGGCATAACTATCAAGCCGGTCATTGTTGTTGTTGGAGAATCTAAGTTTTTATGTGGTCACAGTTATTTTGGACTTTCTCATATTACAACACCTCAAGGACTACTGATTACATCATAAGTCAGTGACGTCAATATTGACGTCAGTTTCCCAATTTTCCATAGTAACGAAGAGATTGAACGTGTGCATAATTATATTATTTTGACTCTTCGAAGCAATCATTAATTGGAATAACGTTCCGTGATTTAAAGAGATTGGTTCAGTTAAGGATAGACCAAGGTTTGCACGTGTCTTTACTACCTGTTCGCATACCAAATTATATGAAGAATGTTCGTGAAAGTGTGGGCGAACATACGAACACATTGACTAGACACTGTTCACAAGAATTGGGCAGTTTTCGTTCAACTTTTTCGGGTATTATTTTGAAAAAGTATTGGCATCTGCAGGCACACAATACAATATTTTGATATCGCAACTAAATTTTTAGCAAAAAGATGTATTTAAACAAAAGGGTTTGGTTATATTTTAGTAATCAATTATTCCAAATATCTAGAATATCTCGTTCCAAAGCACGAGAAGCGAATCTGCCTGTTCACTCTGAGAACAGACCACTCGAGGATGTAATCAGAGAAGACAACCAAAGGGTTTGAAAAATCTGAGTATTACCCGAGAACAATCTCAGAATTTTGTTTTTACGAATGCGGGAAGTCCGAGGCCTTCGGAAATCATAGCAATATATTTACGTATTTTTACTATATCTAGGAAAATTAGTATAATATGTTTTTTGTAAATAGAAAATAACTTAAAAAAGTTTAGAATTTTTTAAGTATTTTTGTGGTATTTAGTAGCATGTGATGTTAAAATAATCAAACTTAACAAAATGTTAAAATAATAAAATTTTAACTATTAAGTAAATAATACATGCTACGAAGAAACTATAATATTTAACGAAACCAAAATGACAAAAATTCACATTTAACAGGGTTGAACTTAGAATATTTAAATAAACAAGAAAATAGAATTCTGAAAAAATTACGCTATAGAAGTGGTAAAAATTACTTAAAAATAAAAAACAAAAAACAAAAAAACCTGTAACATAATATAAAGGCTCCTATTTCACGATTATTATCGATCCTCAGTCATGTTTAACAGTAAAAATAACAAGTGATAGCAAATATACTAGTTAAAATTTTATTATTTTAACATTTTGTTAAGTTTGATTATTTTAATATGTTTTTATTGATAACATGATAATCCATAGCGTTGACTTGTTGCTACTTCGAATTAATTGTAATTCTTTTCTTCTATATATTTGAAAATATTATCCTGTTATCTGCATATGTCATCTGTGCAATATTCAAACATTTATCACACTAAATAAAATTTTATTGGAAAGTTAATTGATGTGGCTTCACGTTTAATCAAATCAATCAAGAGGTTGGTTGTAGTCATCGAACATCCGTAACCCACAATGATTAAATTGAAGTAAAACGATAGCAAGTTTCCTTTGCGTCTAATTTTAGCTCAGAGGGCAGTTTTATTAAGGTTTCGATTTCTAGGCTCGACTGCATTAGTTGTGATTTATTAGATTTTTCTCGGTCGTTTTCTGAAATATGGAAATGATACGCTTGAAAAATGATGATGACTGTTGATTAAACTACTCTTCATAAATTAAGAAGTGCTTTAAAATCACCACGACACTATGATTAACGATAATTTTGAAAAATTGTTGTAGACTAATCTTAATGACGTTTCAACTTTTAATTTAATAAATGTTGGAGAAAATTTATTACCGTGGTGCTCGTATTTTCAATTTATAACGCTCAGTTTCCAATAGAGCAATTTTTTTTAATTTTAATTATTCACGAGGATATTTTTAATGTTCCACAATGGACAAACAATTTATTATTTTGTAAAAGTTGGTTTTTCTTATTATTACAATATTAGTAGGTCATTGAAGTGTAGACACAATTTTACCTTGAATTCCAAGAAATTTTTTTAATTAAGTTTTATTGTCGTTGATTAAATGCGATTTAAAATTAATCTGATTTTGGCACTTAATTTCTGATAATGCAAGAAACTTGTGTGAAGTAATTTTTGCATCTGCTTTAAACAATTTAAATATTTTTAGATTTGTTACCAATAACAGCTTGCGTAATAATGAAAATAGTTTCGCAGGATAACTTGATTGAGATAATATATATTTTGGTATTTCTAAAAAATTCTCGTAGATGAGAAAGAATTCGAACATAAGTTGGATGAAAGCAATCGTCATTACTACTTAGATGGAATAAAATGGAAATTCTTTCAGCTTTATTGCATGTTCCTAATAGAAACCTCTCCAAATAATTATCTAATAACGAAATCCAAATTATAAAATCGTTTCTTTATTCTTCATTGGCTGGGTTCCAAATAATAATGATTAGATTAAGCTAGCATCATCGATAAACGAAATGTTAATTTTTATTTATGTAATAAATTTTTGGCAAACTTTATGGATCTTAAAATATAATGTGGCCCGGTTTAAAAATTATTGTTGAAAATAATTTTTTTAAAACTACCATTTTAATAATATTTTAATTGTCGCTCTTGTTTATCGATTTCGAAAATTGGCAAAAAACTCACCCGCCCCTGACATTGAAAAGTTAATCGGACAAAAAGTGAAAATTTTATTATCGACGGATTGTTATTAATTTTAATATTTATAAATTGCTATTTTGTATTACCTTTTTTATTTGGTTAATTTGATTAATTGATTTTTATCATTGTAATTTGCGATTAAGTAACGACTTATTTAAATCCGAACCCCGGCCGAAAGTATTGGCAGTGATAATTTCCATCAGTTTGTTTTTCCGTTCGATATACTAACGACACGTACCTTTAAATTCAAAATAATAACAAAATTGCTCAACCGTTAAATTTAATAATAATGGCGTATCCAAACGAACGAATAATTTTACCGAACGCGCGTGAGTTTACCTAAATAATTGTCTTGCATAAAAGTGTGTGTCACTTTGGATTACCTACTGATACAATAAAGGAGCAACATTTACTTCGAGATGGGGCTTCTTTTATCTATTTTAGTTGTTTGTGTTGGCGTTGTCGAACTTTTAAGCGTCTACTCAAATTTTCGACGAAATACTCAAAACGTCGCTTTGGATAGCGACCTCTCTCCTTTGATTCGAAAATACGATCGTTTGTATGAAATTAGTTTGCTGAAGGAACGACAGAGAATTTTAAAGATCATTCAGGATAATCAAAATTTGGAAGAGGCCGAAGCAGTCCTGGAATCCAGCAAAGTAAATTGCGTCGATACGGACTCGAGCTGTCCAATTGTAAACGACACCGAAGATGAGGTGCCAGATAGCGACGACTTCATCGATACCGATGATAGCTCAATCGAAAATTCCGATTTCGATAAAAATCATTTCAGCAGAAGTTTTAGAGAAAATAAGAAATCAAAACGATTTTTAAAGAAAGCCAAACGTATTAAACTGAAAACTAGCGCGAAATCCAAAAGACGCAGTCCTTATCGGGTCTTTTCTCCTTTAAGTAAATCGAAAGCTGTTAATTTTCAATCTCTAAGGTTTACTGACCTAAACCAACACATCGTTAGCAATAATTATTGGACGCATCATCCTCCTTTTAATCGGTTAAATGAACTAAATACTTATTTGCGCGAAAAATCGTGGGACGTAAACAAAAAAGTGGTGTCATCTGATGAAGATGAAGGATGTTCTCATTATAATTTGGATAGTTCTAAAGTACTTCCGAGTTTCGAGTACCATTACGATTGGAAACGCGAAAATTTATCATCTGACGACGTTCAAGTGCACCCCCTTTTATTAAATAACAATTACCTAAGTGATATTGCAGCTTTACATCAATTAGAAACTCAAAAGCCGAAATTAGTTCGGCCGAATCAACAAAATCCAAAAACTTTATGTATTGATTCTTTAGACTTATCAACACGTTTGGATGACAGAACCAATTTAAGAAATGTGGACTCGCAAGTTGCAAAAGGACCCGCGTGTATTGGAAACGATAATGCGGTGTACGAAGAAGATTCGTTGAGCGAAGCCGAGAATTCAGCATCGAGTGCTTTTTGGGTAAATTGGACCATAAGGACCACTTGTTCTAGATTTTTAAAATTTCTCTAGCTTAGCATTTCTTAGAATTCTACTTTTTGTATATGGGAGTTTAAAATAACGAAGGCAATCTGCCAATGGCAAATGCTTGTAATTTAAAGGTTTTTAGAAAACCGATAATACTTATAATTTATTATGCCTATTGACAAGGCATTCAATGGTGAAGTGATTTTCAATTTGCTTGAACTCATTTTCAGTCGTCGTTCTCATTATTTAATATTATAAAAATATTTCAATTTTATTATACTTACGCAAAAATTTACACCGTTCGCGATATTTTATAAAGCTAATTGTAGTAGATTTGGTGTCTAATTTGATCGACATTGAACTTTCGATACATATGTAGTTAAAATAAAATCGCGAAGGTTGGACGTATAATTAACGCGTGTCCTCGGAGACGCTTTATGAACTTGAAAGCTTCGTCTTATTGCATTTTCATTGATACAAAGTGATCAATTCAGTTTATTGTTTAATTAACATTCAATACAGATCCATTTAATTTTTTTTTAAATTTAATTTGGACTAGTGATTTACATATCCAAGTATAAATAGCTGGAGTAAAAATTCACCAAAACAATGCTGCTATTTTTTGGCTTGTCACGATCCTGTCACTAATGATTGTTTTGTAGAATTTGATGTAAACAAATTCGTAGCTTTTGACAAAAATTTTAAATTAAATATGCTGTTTGGATAAAGATATTTTGTTCGCGTGCGGGTATGAATTGTTAATAATAGGTGGTTTTGTATAACATTTTTGTGGTTGACTCACACAGGTGCCCAAAGCTTTCTGGCATCACGTTGTTCTTATTGTAACTTCTTTCGTTAATTTCAAATCTCAATTAGTCTTTTATTGTGGTTATTGGGCAAGACCGTGATGGAATTTTTAAGTATGTATTGTCTTAGGTGGAGAATCCATTACTGCTTCAAAATTACTTTTGGTATTCTGTAGCCGCTGGGTTTTCTCAATCATATATTGGTATGCAAAAATTATTCACCAATCGTGGCTTTTGGAACGATCAATTATTTTTGATTTACAACCACCAAAGGCATTGTTTTTACAGTTCTGCACTTTTATCATTTTTATTATGAAATTCATTTAAATAATTTTTTAAAGTCGTCACTTGCATCGTAAATGTAATTCGAAACAAACCTAACTTAATCCAAGCTAACCTTATTACCGTTTCTTTGAACTTATATATTATGTAAAATGAAGAGTTCTGAGTGCTTTGCAGTGGTAGAATAGACTGCAGAATAAAAAGACTGAATTGATCCTGGACAGATTACCGATATCACTCTTTATTAAAATTCACATTTGAACATTTAGAGATATCAAATTGTCGAGAGCTTTTTTTATATACATAGTTTACCGGTGGGTAAAATGGAAAAAACTGGATTGTCTTGCAAGAGAAAATCTTAGCTTTAAGCCGATTATACAATGTAAATCTACAAGTTATGATTTCTGTAAAAACAATAAATTGAAACGAACCTAATTTTGACGCATAAAATTATTGCTAAACTTCAAGGTGGCCTTTTTTTAAAAATACGCCCTCAATTTGCAATGTGATATTATAATATATTCTGTTAGGCCACACGATATTAATAAATCGAATATCTGTTTTTATAATAAATGATGCAGGTTTAGTTCCGCTAGACCAGATCATAACTCGTGTAAATAATGAAAGTACCGGGCAGCTGCTCATAATTTGTTCTCCATTCATTACCGAGTAACTTGGTAGATCGAATCATGCAGATATCTGCTCGTTATTATCGCAACATGGTCTTTTCTCGTAAGGTCATCTCGTACTTTCCGATTATCTGTCAATCTCTTTGATTGCTCCGAGCAACTTACAACTCCACTTATCAAGTTTCGAAAAAATGTCCAGAGTAATTTATTTAAAAAATTCATTTTAATTACCTAAAGCAACCGAAAGTTGTGTTTGTAGTTTTCAACAACTATAATTGCTGGTTTTCGCACTTATCAGTGATATGTTGACACTTTTCTGATTTCTTAACTGGTAGTGACTGACACTTTCAATTTTGTTCTGCCAAAATTCTTTGAAATGTTGACGATTAACGCTATCGACATGCATCACGAATTTTCAAGTAACGAGTCAACATTTATCAGCTAGATTGACAGTAAAAAAAGAATTAAAAAGCGATTTATGCCGATAGCCAAAAAATGTTATTAGAAATTGATTATGATTGGAATGAAATATTCCTGGTTAATTTTAAGCAGAAACTAAAATAACTCAATTTTTTGGATAACACTTTTCTCGTGGAAAAAGAATGGAAGATTGCTATTTAATAATAGAGTTACTTACGTAAATTAAGAGTTTTGTGATTAAGAAATCGAAATTTAAATATACAAGTGAAAATACATTTAACTTCTTTATTTTAAAAGTTTGCTTAAAGATTTTAGCTGTTTAATGGAACACTAAATACTCTGCACTCGATTGTATTGTTTTGTGTATTTAAAAATGTTTGCCAAATGTTCTTAAAATTTGTTATTTTTCTCTTGGAGACCGATATTGTTATGTTTCTCTTGTATTACTCATAATATCAAACCGATCTATATTAGATGCAAGCTACTCGAACACGGCGATGACGATGAGATCGAGAGACTTTTAATTCAATTTCGCAAAAATTGGTATATTTTTGCCGATTTCGACGAGGTCCATCTCAAATTCGAACGTTATAACATATTGCACGCGGCACTACGTTCCATATCATTTGCTAAAAATACCCTCCGAATGCTTTGCTCTTTTACCCATCTAACACAATTCAGTCTTGTTCTGGAGTTTGAACAGTTTGTGTCAAAATGGCAGACGTTGATGTTCATTCGAATTTTACAATCACCGAGAAGAAAACGCGTAAAGTGAAGAAAACTACTAAGCGACGAGAAAGTGGCGATGGGAATGTTACGATTACCGAAATCGAACGCACCACCAATGGGGTGTCCGATAATAAGGGGTACGTGTTGGAATAGGGATGAAGATTTTTAGTGCACTATATCAAGTTTTAATTTAAAATCAAATATTACTTTAGGATATTCAAACTTGATATTATGGCCAACACGTACCCCGTTCTCATAAAAGGTATTGGTCTTTTAAATTATTTTTTACGTCGTTTTGAACTGTTTGCTTAAATATGAAGACCTGACAAAAAATTGCATTTGGGAAATTTCATTTGATTATTCTTTTTTTTCTACAACACCCGAAGATGTGGTTTTTAATCTTGAACTTTTTTTCAGCTTATTTTCAGTGGCGAGTACACCAAGGCCATGAACAAGGATTGGCATGGACAACACTTCTGCTGTTGGCAATGCGACGAAAGTTTAACAGGGCAACGCTATGTTCTTCGTGATGACCACCCCTATTGTGTGACCTGTTACGAATCTGTTTTCGCGAACAACTGCGAGAAATGCAGCAAAACCATAGGCATCGATTCTAAGGTAGGACCGGATCATAATTTTTGCTACCCTTAGCTTGGTTTCGAATATTAAATTTGTACGAAAAACGTGATTAATAATAAATTAAAACTGAAAGTATCAAAATGTGAGCGTGAAAGTTTTGTAGCCTTGTTTGAATTTCTTTTTTACGCCCATAAAGATTAAGAAAGTGTATTGCCATAAATGTACTAAACTTAATATTAGAAAATATAGTGTTCTACATACAATTGCAAAATTTAAATATTTTATTTTATGTTTAGGATTTGTCCTATAAAGATAAACATTGGCACGAAGCATGTTTCCTATGTGCAACTTGTGGAGATTCCCTAGTTGATAAGCAGTTTGGATCAAAAGGTGATAGGATTTATTGTGGACGTTGCTATGACGAACAATTTGCATCCCGTTGCGATGGATGCGGCCAAATATTTAGAGCTGGTGAGTGTAATTTAATTTTTGCACATTATCTTCCACACTTCTGCATATATAATTATAGCCCACGTTGGGCCGGAAAAAGCATAATCAAATACACTTGTTAGAAGGTTCTTTCATAAATCAACCTCGCGTATCTGAAATACATTAAGGTGTCTGTTTATGTAGTCATCGATATTAAAATAACTTGAGTGTTGCCAATGTATTGATAAAATCATTGAACGAATTAAAATTCCAGAACAGTTTATCTTTCTTGCAATTATTACAGTCATTGTATGAAAGTGTTGCCAATAGGTGCGACTATTTATAGCAAACGAGCCAACAACACCTTTTTAATTAAATTTTGCTATTATTCAAATGCGTATTTGCGTTTTTTGAAACGAGCTCTCCAAAATGAAGAATTATGGACAAGTATTAAAATAGATGTGATGGTACATCTAACACCTGTTACGCGCATTTTATTTGTTATTTTCATTACTGGCACTAAAATTAACATTTATATTATAAATAATGATCTCTCTTGACAATTATCGCTACGTGTCACAACATATTTTTTTACATTACAAAAGTAAACATCCAAAGGTAGGGCCAATATTATTATAGTAATGTCGTTGTTTACAGTACATTTCCACTAATAGGAATTTTATGATATATTACCAAAAAACACTTCGATTCATGGCAAACGACCAAAAGAATAAAAATCGCAAACACCAATTTTTTAATTTTATTTGGGTACTTCCCCGGATTTTTAAAATTACAGAATTCTTCTCCGCAAAAATGGAAAAGCTAAAGTTTATTATGTCTAAAAGCAAATTCTTCTTCAAGAGTTATCAACTTGACGAAAGCCAAGATGACTTACTAGGGAAATATTATTATTAATGGGGTGGTGTCATGTTGCCTTTCCTATAGATCGATAGATGATAGAACATCAAGATGTGCTTAACTGTAGATACGTATAGCTTTCAGTTCTAGAGAATTTTAATTTAAAAAACCGAATTCAAACATAATTATGGGAATCTCTGATTGATTATGCAACTCTTCTATTTCACGATTCGGCAATTACTCTTTCTTTATTAGATTGATTCCAATAGATGGTTATTTAGAAGATTAAATCATTACAGCTAAATCAAAATTTTTTTAGAATCAACAACATAAATAGTACAATTTCAGTCAAATCCTCGTGGCAAATATAATCACTTTCACGCTTCTGAAAAGTAAACTATACTAAAACCTAACCACTGCAAATTAATTTGTTTAACAAATCAATACGATAAAATAGAATAAATATAATTAAATTTATCAGTTAGACTAACAAACTGACTATAATGATACGGTACAATAATAAAAACAAAAATATAAAACGCTAGAAATGCACATTTGCATCGGTACAACATTAGCAAGCAATCGCCAGCATGCTGAAATTTTATTTGCTATTTCAAAATTTCTCGAAGACATAATCTTAGCAAATTATGTAATGTAATCTTCAAGGAAATCAGATTTGGACAAGCGTTCACAATAAATAATTAGTGCATAATATTTGAGATCAGTATGCTACCAAGCGCCAGTAAATGATTACAATCTTGTATTTATACTCCTGTCATGGAAAGTATGTTATTTTTTCGTGTGCCAAAAAAAATGTTATAATTACAGGTTTTGAAAGACAAGATAATTTATATTATTTAAAGCATTAAAATAACACAGGGAGGGCGAAACACGGAAAATTACAAAATTTTAATCAGTGTGGACCTACCGATCGGGAGGTAATCCCTTCCTGACCTGAGATACCTACTTTATAAAATATTTTTCTAAATTAAATAAAAAGTACTTTAATAAAATTATTAAGTATTTACTATTAGTTTATATTTACACATCGCAAACTTATATATTAACCCTCGGCCGTAATGAAGCATTTGCCACCTCTACACCTAATATACTATTATATGCTTCTAACATTATTAGTTACTACATTCATTTTCAGTTCATTAAAACGCCCATGCATAAGAGTTTTTTTTTTAATATAATTTGTGGGATACGGGGAGTATTTCGTACCCTTAGATCCCCCGATTTCAATTCGATGCAATGATACGTAATTGATTTTATTAAATAGAAACCTTTCACTTTTTCAGAACATGTTGTGTCTTTTGTTTTTAGGTCTTTTCAGACACGGATCTGGAGAGTATTCCTGCCCCCCTCCCCGTATTACATTAATGATATGGAATACGTTTTAAATCAGTGTTTGCTAATCTTTACCATATTGATGTGATTTTTTCATAAAAAATATTTCAAACACTTTTATTTACCACCGCGTAGCTCTAATGTGCGGGAGTGGAGAAATTTTTCAGGGTGGTAGATTCAAAGTTTTGTATAAAAAAATATTAATGCCAGAATTCGATTTTAAATTACTTGCAATCGAAATTATTTTAAACTTTACAAATTTAATATTTTACTCGAGGATTGAACTTACGATTTCAATTTATCAATTCAAAGCAATATCAGCCACGCCACACGTTGGCTGTCTTTATCAACTATGTCGCTTTTACTTTTCAATTTCAAATCCAAACCACTGTAATTAATTTTACCAAATCAAAATCTTTATTAAATCCAAAAAATAATGTAAATTTCAAAATAAATCAATTTTAATTATTCCAAAATTCTCCAACTTAGAAATCAAAAATAAATTTCTTGTCTGCAGTCACTCTAGGCCAAAAATCAATATCAAATCAACAATTCACAATAATTTAAAAACTATTTTCAAATTTATGGAGTCAAAATTCAATCAACCACTCCGAACAGCTATTTTTGGTTAAAGAAACCGACTCTGCTCTGTTTTCTGCAACCTTACTTTCAAAACTAATTCAGCAAAATTCAAATTTAAAATTATAAATTAATTTACAATTAATAACAGGGGCGGTCAAAATCATTCAACACGACAATATAATTAAAATCTACGTTTATCGCTATGTTAAAGAATTTTTGTTTCAATTTGTTTTTTATAGTGTGAACACAATAAATTGTCCTTTCATATGGGCATCAAATCAAAGTGATTCTAGTTTAAAACTATTTTTATAATTAGTATTTAATTTTTATAGAAAATCAAATTTAAATAAATGCTATGAAAATTAAAATTGCAATTTATTGTAATTATTATAGATAGAATTCCATTATTATAGATATTGAGAGTCATAAAAAAATAGTGAGTATTCCACGGGTAGAAAGAACCTTAGCTCCATTTTGAGTCGAGCTGTAGATCAAAAGTAGAATTTACCACCCTTAGCACACAAATAACTATTGTATTGATAAGATGTTTAGACTGTGGGAAGTTTATCAAAATTAGAAACCACTACCTGAATAATAATACTTGCTACACAATCATCGACTCTTTGATTTTTGCGGTTGCCTGCTGTTTGATTACAATGTAGGTTCAAGTTCGTCCGTATGATTTTGCATGTTTTATTGGATATCTTTTTTAATTCTATTTTTTAATTGGAATTTTAAAATAATGGAAATTTGAAAACTACCGTTACTATTACGTAATAGGTTGCGGTTATGGTTTACACAAATTTAACATCTTTCAATTTTTACTTGTTAAAATAACAAATTGAATGGGACCTACTCAAATACGGAAATCTCGTTAATCCATTCACGACTGGTTATAATACGTCAAAGGGGATCGAGAGCCAACTTTCTGGGTTGGGATCTCAAATCTTCAAAATCTCGGCATTGAAAATACAACTGTTGATTTTCATTAGTTTTAAAGGTGGTGATCAGAATCGACGTCTAAACATTGACCCTCAATTTACACCACCTCTCCATTTTAAACCGATAATTAACTTTCATTTTGAACACAACTGCCTTAATATTATTAGTCACGTCGCTACTAGCTCTGCTTTCAAATTTAATTGTTAAAAATTGTTGAAATATCTGCCCGACTGCGTTGTGCAATTACTTGCTGAACAAATCTCGTATTTAGTTGTTTTTATGAAAAGGTGAAAATGGAACTCGGTAATATCAATTTGTTAAATTTGACCATCACGGAATGTAATTGTTTGTAACGCAATTTAATAACAAACGTATATTTATGTTTTATTATTCAATGCAAGCCATATGCAGCATTATTTAACTGCATAAACGTGACATTTGCAATATTTTAAAACAATAATCGATCAAGTAAGGACGCGTGAATTATTTACCAAAACGGTAATAAATTCTTCTTTTGCGTTCACATACGAGGTTCATTTATTTGCCTTGTAGGGACCTAGATTACACTTTCCTTCATTTTCTTTTCTCGACATTGAAAAAAATATATACAACTTTTCTTTCTACATTCTACTGTATGTATTGAAAGCAAATATTTTTGTACAAATTATATTGACACTGTTAGATAATCGCATGTTTGTTTTTACCTATAAAGGCGACACCTTCGTCCTTCGTGCATGTCGCCTAGAGAAACTCGTCAAGTACCTCATTAATGTTAACATTATTTGGATCCAAAATAATTATGATCGTTTGCAGTAGTCGAGTGCTCCTAAAGCAATTTCTTTCTAAAATGTAAAGTCATAAAGTGACAATTTCTCCGCAGATGTGTGTAGGTAGGTTGACTCGATCCATCTCTCAGGCTTTTATACAAGTCATATAATATTATTCGTTTTAGTTTTGCCTGGTACGAACTTAGTTCTTTTCGAGACTTGCTGGTGATGAGTCAAATAAATTTTTTGTTGTTTCTCGTGTTTCATTATCATTTTTGATCCGGCATCGAAAAATGTGTACATAAATATACGTGACGGAGCAGCATTCCCCATCGCGTCAACTTTTTGGTGAAGCGGGCGATATCAGTAACCGGGTAATTAGTCGTGTTTAAGTTATTAAATGGTGCAGTGAACAGTAATTATATAAACTTGAAAATGGCTGGAGTGTTAAGTGATCAATTCAAAGGCCAGTTAAATCTGAAAACCAAAACTGTGGGTGAAGAGAGAATAAGGCGCGCGAAAGAACGCAACGAAGATGTAGCTATACTGTCCATGGATCTTCCGGGAGCAAAAACGGATTTTTTTTGTTGCTTAGGAGATGACTGTTTAAATGGAAATCCTAGAGAATTATCGTTAGGTGTGTGCGACTTTTTTTAATAAAGTGGAAAATTTTATGTAGTTTAATGAATTATTATTTAGGACGCGTTATCATTTCGTGAGCCCCACGCATTATGATAATTTGACACTGCAATTTTTTTTAAAATTAAAAAATTATTATTAGATACATACATAATTTATTAACTTTTAACGTAGTTAACATTGACCTTTTTTCTGTGAACCCACGTAACACCAAACTTGGATAATTACGTACAAATTATTACTCATACAAAATCCCCCCACACTTGCAATATTAGGAAGGTAATTAAATGCGCTTTTATTTTAATTACGGTTCAAATTGATTCCAATTCGATTATCGAGATACCTTCTGATGTATGCGGTGCCAGAAACCACTCCCGCGCCACAAATAATCAAATGATGACATGCTCTCACCCCCTTATTATTTGTTGATGCATTTCAGTCACGCTATCTACTGGCACTGTATGTTACGTAAAATTTTGAAGTTTATTTAAAAACTTATTTTGGAGAAATTATTGTACCTCGAATAAAGTTTCGAGTTGACGGTCTTCAAATTATAGGGGTTGAGTTCATCTACCTTGCTTACGGGGGGAAATCAAAAATTACTGCAAAGCTACTGTACGTTCGAGGGCCGAGCAAAAAAAAATTACTGAATTTCCAGTAATTCAATATTTCAAAAAAAAAAAAAATCAAATTCAAAATTTCCAGTTTAAATCAAAATAATAAGCAACCTAAAGACGAGATACCAAAGATAATATTTGATAATGAATAATGTTTTTGTAAAACGTTTTGTTGGAAAGATACAGGATTTAAAAAAAAAAGGTATAAGATTTCAAATTTTTTTAGTCAATTTTATCTATGATTCAAAAATCGATGATTTTAGACAACAAAGGGTTAGCATCCAGTTTGTAGATAACTTAAAGCTCTTTAAAAAAAACACTCACTTATTTATACTAAAAAGTCAAAAGTTTAGGCGTTATGGCCATTTGAAAGCATAAATTAAACAAAAATTGTAATATAAGAAAGTTTTAATTTAAAAAAATTTAGTCTTGAGTTAAAAAAAACAAAAGCTTCAATATAATCAAAAATATTTTATTCGCTTTTAAAAAATTCTAATAATATGGTCTCTACTCTCTATGAAACCAAATTGTTTTGTAATGAAATAATAAAAATATTTTATACAACTAATAATATGATAATAATGTAAAAATGTAGTCAGAAATTATTTATGCAAAATAATTTAGCAATTCACTTTTACTAATTTTTATTTGTTTATTGTAAAGCTCCACAGATTTTTAGTCTCTGAGAAAGTTGACTGTAATTTAAATGCAATATTGTTACAAGTATTTAATAATATTCAAACAACAATTTCCACACTAAAATTAGAAACACTTTAAAAATCATAATTTATTTAATACAATCTAAACAAACGAGTTCTTTAAAATATCGCTAATAACTCCACTCATTATTTCTTAAACAAAATTTCTTTGCCTACCTACATATAAGCAGGGCTGGGCAAAATACATTTTTTTTGTATTTGAAATACAAATACAAAATACATTAGAAAAATTTACCAAAATTCATTTGTATTTAAAATACATTATTAACATATATATTATTAAAATACATTATTTTACGTAATTGCTGTTCAGCGATAAATTTATAAATTAAATTTACAGGTTGGGCGGTAAATTTATAAATAAAATTTTATTTCATATTTTTATCATATTTTTATAACGTAATTTTTTATTTTTAAGAAATTTTATCAATTTTCACATAGTAATTTTTATTTTTCTTGTTTATTCAAATATTCTAAGTCCAAACCTGTTAAATGTAAATTAATGTTTTTTAAATACATTGTATGTTAAATACATAAATGTATTCTTTACTTTACGGTTAAAATTCATTATTTTATCATTTTGTTTAGTGTGTTTATTTTTAATTTAAATTTTTTTAAATGATGACAAAATGTAATAAATTGAGTAATGTATTTTAAATACAAAATACATTTTCATTTGTATTTTAAATACAATTACAAAATACATTTAAAAATGTGTATTAAAATACATAATTGAAATACTGCCCAGCCCTGCATATAAGTATACAATTTTTTTTTCAAAATTCATGTGAAATAATACATCATAACATATTTTATACGCTCACGTTGGTATAAGTAGCTACTTTTGTCATCGCTATGAAAACCTTAAGTAGACAATTATCTCAATCAACAAATGTATCAAAAACTTCCCAGGAAAATAAAAATGGCCACTCGTTTACTTTTTCATATATTTTTATTTTGAACTACATTTACGTACGTCGTGACGTACATTTTAAAATTTCTTTTTTCATATTTTTTTTAAATTTATATATAACTACATCTTCTCCACTAGTGACATGACGTTTTGAAATCGTCAATTGTAATTCAGATTCGTCAACCTATATTCAGAAATCGTCAACTGTAGTAATTCAGATTTGTCAACTTATAATAAGAAAGCATAAAATTCAGAAATCGCCAAAGAAAATTTTAATTTTATTAGTTGACAAATTTGAATTACAGTTGACGTTTTCTGAATAGCAATTGCAGTTTTCTGAATTACTGCTGCAAAATTGCTTACAGTATCATTAATGCCACAAAAGAGCTTCTTAACTACTAAAAATAATTTATTAAAAAACGCCATTTAATTTCTCCTGGAAATCGAATATTGTTTATTACAAATTGAAAGAATTTCCATTAACGTTAATGACTACGCCACTAAGTAAATTTGATAAAGAAAAATTTGTTTTGTTGGCATTAGAAAATTAAATGTTACAATTTAATTATCGAGTGTTTGTTGACAAAACATATTATTTTACTACAGAACAATAAATTATAAAAATTTTATTTCAGTTTTCAAAAACTGTGTGGGCATGTAGTTTACAAGACGATTTGCATTGTATTGATTATGAATTTCTTGTCTAAAACGCAATTGAATCATTATTAACATTTTCTTTTTCTTTTATTAGGCACGAAAAAAATGGAATACAAAACCAGACAATGGCACGAAAAGTGCTTCTGCTGCTGCGTGTGCAAGACTCCGATTGGAACTCAAAGTTTCATTCCTAGAGAGCAAGAGATTTACTGTGCCAAGTGTTACGAAGAGAAGTACGCAACACGTTGTATTAAATGCAATAAGGTAAATAATTGTTTTGATATTTTATACACTTTCTTTCAGCTGTGAAACATTGATTATAAAAAATATGGGTTGCCATTTAAAATAATATGACCAAATTGACCTTCTGGAACTAACATATTATTTAAATTTTACTCAGAAGCTAACGAACTCAAAAAATATCTTTCAGTTTAAAAAATAAAGAATAATTATTTTACATATTATAAGAGTAAATTTGAAATCGTCTGTCTCACAGACCGAATGTTAAACTGGACTTGTAGCTCTAAAATCTAAACTGTTGTTTTTATTTACTAGGTGATCACTAGCGGAGGTGTAACTTACAAAAACGAACCTTGGCATAGGGAATGTTTTACTTGCACTCATTGTAACACCAGTTTAGCAGGAGCACGTTTTACGAGCCGCGATGACAAGCCATATTGCGCCGAATGCTTTGGAGAGCTATTTGCTAAACGCTGCACAGCTTGCGTCAAACCAATCACGGGCATCGGCGGAACCAAGTTTATTTCTTTTGAAGATAGGCATTGGCATAACGATTGCTTCTTCTGCGCATCATGTCGTACCAGTCTTGTTGGACGTGGATTTATCACCGATGCAGAAGACATTATCTGTCCAGAATGCGCCAAGCAAAAATTGATGTAGATTAATAATTTTTTTAAATGTTTCGACCGAAATTGTAAAATTTATTTAGTCATGTAAAGAGGACAGTAAGTTTTTGCTTTGATATGTGTATGCGTTTGTCGTGTCCTTATTTATTGTACACTATCACTAATACACAATAATTATTTATATTTTATTTTTAGTTTATTTATAATATAATTAATTATGTGCTCGAAGAAAAAACAGTGAGAACCTGACGCAACTTGCTCGGATCTTCGACAATTTTGTTTTGGAGGAATCTGCAAATATTTGAAAGAATGTTTGTTTGATTTGCCTCACTTTGAGCACCGTTAGCGACACAAATCACGCATAAATAAGCGATCCCCAACTTATATTGTTTTTAAATGTTTTTTGAGCTTTGAAGAAGAATGAAAGAATAGATATATATTTTAATAAATAAAGTATTTAAATAAATTCTATATATTATATATGATATGTATATGTTTATAAAATAACAAGTTATTTAAGCGACGTATAAGTATAAAATCGAGAATTTAATGTACACGGTCTTAAAAAAAATATGTGACAATTCATTTAGTTAATTTGAGAGTGATTATTTTTAATTAGCGTTGTTTTATGAATAAAAAGAGAACGTGTACATAATTACTTGTGGCCTTATTTTCGGAAACAACTTAATAATAAATTGTAACTGTAGGTATTGCAAATCGTAATACTAGTCAGGGTACTTGCAACGTATACTGACCGATCGCATTATGGTTTTTGTTGTAGATAATGTGTATACTGTGTGAAAAGCATTTATTGAGCTAATTTTGGTGCTACATAAGTAGTTAGAGTTTAATTTTTTATTTACTGTTATTTCTTTCGAATATATTTTATTATTTACTCTTTAAATTTAGGTATTGCAATGACATTTAAATAATAATATTTAAGGCTTTGTTATCATTTATTGTATTATTTATAATATTATATATATTCCATTTGATGATTACGTTAAAGATTCACATAGGAGCACTTTATAAATGCACCACGAACGATGAAAGCAAACAAATTTTTTTTTCAACTGGACTGGTCATCAAATGTGATAATACACTTCAAATAAGCTACGTAATTTTTTAGAATTATAACATTGCTATGTCTATATTTTACTTCTCATTTTAATTTTGGAATGTTTTAAGGTATTTGTTATGCTTTTAATACATATTATAATTACATAGAGAGCTTTTGCTTTTAGAACATTTGTTAATTATAATAAAAAGGAAATAAAATGTTGAAATTGATTTGTTCGATTGGTTTTTAAATATGCATTTTAATTAAAACTGAAAATTACTATTTTGTGTCATCAAAGCAGTTTATCTAATAAATTGCAATAAAATATATTGCAGCCTGCCAACTAAATGTAACACGTGAAAAGTTTTTCCTATCTTAAATAGAAAAGTGGCAAATGTAATAATTAAATTTAATTAACCGCCTCACTTTGTAATAACTCATATTACTAAACAACTCAACACCTGGCTACTGTATAATTAACAAAATTAGAATTTAAAAAAAGTTCACTTCGAGCTAAAAATTTCTCAGATGAAGAGAAAACTTGGCAGCGTTAGCACTAGTTCTAGTCGCATTTTTCCAGCTTAAACATCGGAACACAACTAATTATGCTATAAAAATGCCATCGACAATTTGATAGATTTTTCCAAAAAAACAATAGGTTTTTGTCAAAACATACAAAAATTTTAAATATTTTATCAGAAGCTTTTCAATGTTTTCATCGAGTGCATATCATATCTGCATAGTTTTAGCAATTTCAGAAACCTTAGCAGTCGATCCTAAATATATTCTCATTATGCTTTACAAACGTCCCCAGGTTTATTTTCGAATAACAAAAAACTGACTGGCTGGAACCGCGCCGAAAATAATGGTCAGCCGTCTCAAACAAGGACAGCTACTTGCACGCACCAAGCTCGTCAGGCGGTCACATTTTCTACCATAACTTTGGATCTATCGGGAATTTTTGAAATCGATTTCACAGAAATAAGCCTAAAACTATAGAGAACAACAATTTGTTAAAAAATAAAATCAATTTTTTGAAAATTCTGGACGTATGTAATGCCTTAAAGTGAACAAATGCAGTGCAAAGTTGTTTTGAGCTGGTTGCAAGAGCTTTCGCCAAGCCTATGCGAGTTTCTCGAATCCAGCGCATAAAAATACGTCGATGTATGCAATAAAAAGAACATGTAAATTTTTTTGAAATGCTATTGAACTGTCTCGTTTAATAAGAAATTATCTTCGATCAGGTCGGTCTGTTGAAAATATAGTCTTAGTGACTGCAAGTGCTCGTGAAAATCCAGTCACGTCGATTCACCAACGTTCACAGCAACTGGCTAATCCATCAGGTAGTTTGCAGAAGATATTTTGGTCTGCATTTGTCGGTATGTTTTTAGACGAGATGTGGTTTTTGCAGGATGGGGCGACCTGTCACTATCCGAGAGACAATGTAGTTGTTGCACGAGAGATTCCCTGGCCGTGTAATCTCACCCAGGGCAATTAGAATTGGCTATCGAGGTTTTGTAAAGTTTTCCATCTATCGTCACCCTAATTATCAAACCTCGTAACTCCATTTTTGATTATAAATGAGATTTTTATGCCATGTGCTAGAGGAAAAAATACTGTATAGATGGAGAAAATCTTGTAACTGCACATAATTTTGTTTTCATATAAAAGAAAAAAAATAGAAAACCTCTCAATTCCATTCCATATTGCGCATCAACTAAATACTTGTAACTCCGTGATCTCTAATCTAAAATTTTGTCATGATCTATTGTAACAGACTGTGTAAAAAATATTTATATAAAATTACTTAGTTTATTGTCTTTAAATAACTTGAAGAAAATTATAACGATAGTGATTTGTTTGAATTTTTTAGAATGTTTTTTGTGTTTTCTGTGGAAGTTATGAATTTGGAGTTACGAGGTTTGATAATTAGGGTGACGCTATGCCAAATAACCGACCACAATTCCTGAGCTAAAGGAAGAATGCCATAATTGAAGGGCAAATAGTCGTAGGGCCATTTGTTAGATGTTCTATTTTATACATAATTGTCATATTATGTATACTTCATTTTAAAATTAAAATATTTGTAATTTTCGAGTAAATGTGTTTTATTGAAAAATTAAATCTTGCGCTCATTTGAAACACTCTTTATTTGTTATCGCCAAACTTGAGTCTTAATTGTATTTAAACTGATATTGCAGCGTATGCACCAGTTCTAGACGTTTTTTTGTCTACACTACACATCAAAACACAGTGTTCTGACTTAATATTGAAGGCATTAATTGATAATGTAAATTTAAACGATAAAAAGCTAAGATAAATAATTGTAACGATAAATCTGTAGTATTATAAATTGGAACTACAAATTTTATGCTAAATTGAAACAATGAAGAGATAAGATCTATTATAATGAATATTTCAGTAACAAATACAAGTTATTGAATACTTGAAACAATCAGGAGTCCGTAACATGGAATAGATTAATAACTTCTATTTTTTGCACGTCTCTTTGCACTTATGTGATCCTGATTGCATTTAATGAAAATTACCAGTACATCTACTACAAAATCTTCTTTAAGTTATTTTTAGAACTTTCGTTTTGATTTTAACTATTAATGCACCAAGTTTTTACACTTGGCAATCTTAGTTCTGTGAACACTTACATAATATATTCTGCAAGGGTGCTAAACTTCTTTCGTTCTTCATATTGTTTTTTGCAATTTTGTAAAAAAAAAAATTAAGTTGGTGAAAAAACGGACGAATTTTACATCAAGTTTTGAACATATGAGTGACTATCTATTGTTATAAAAGACGAATCGAGACCATGTTAATTGTATTTTGTAAATGTGGAATAATAGATAACCTCTTGATACTCTTTTTTATGTAATAAGACTTGATTATATTCTAAAAATAACCATTTTATTTATCGACGTGGAAAATAAAATGATGTGGTGATGTTTTTTTTTCCATCCGAAGAAATATTAGGTTTCTTGGAAGAGTTGATATATCCAAAACTTGGTGTATTCAAAAATTTTAAAGTAAAGAATTCGAAAGTGCCTAAATAATTCTTGGAGTTATTGTACACAAGAATTCATGATTGATTAAATTCTTAATTGAGATTGAAAACCTACGGGTTTATTGTGTCCATTGGGTAGAAAGTGCTTTTCAGAAGATTGAGGCGCAGTTGTGGTGCACACGACATTTTTTGTACGAAGTCGGGTACATATAAACATAAGTTGTCATTATCGCATTAGTCAACCTTCACAAAACAGAAATACACAGAGTTATTCTTTACGTTAAATCTTAAAATCAGATTTATTTTCTTCCAGGAACTACCAGTACAAGTATTATAAGACACAGTAATTTGTAAGGTACATAAAGTAAATACAATGTAAATAGCACATTTTTTCGTAGTTATATCAGCACATCAGATTCAATATAATATAAAAGGTATTTCCTAAAATATAAACTTAATAATATCTAAAAGTGGTTACAATCAGTTAACCCTCACCACGAATTCAAAAAAATTTTCTGAGTATAATACAACAAAAATATTTTTAGATTATCCACTAGTTTTCGAAAAAACGGCATTTTAAAATTCGAAAAGCAGGAACTTGTACAACGCGACACCGTATCGTGCTAGGGGTTACGACTACTGAGCTTCCCCACTCCGAGTAATCCGGTTTTCTGTTGATAGTACGTGTGCTTTGATATACTCTTACTGTTCGCTGTCAGTTGCGGTCTTCGGGTTCCACTGTTGGCGAGTTCTGTCATTCTACAGGGATATTTTTAAATTCGTTACGTGTTTGACAAACTCAACCACGACTAATCACGAATCCACCTTAAAGCAAACATTTCCCTATCTAAAATTTTTGATTTTTAAATCCGATTTTTTCGAAAACTAATGGATAATCAACAAAATTTTTGTTTTAATATGATTAGAAAAGTGTCCTCTTTCCAATAGTACATAGGAAAATGTCAAAATCATGGTGAGGGTTTTCTGACAGTTCCCCTAAAAGTTCAGTTCCATAAATTAAAATTAAAATCTACGAAGAAAAATTTATTATAGCATAGAAGGTCCATCGTTCTCTTGGTTTTGGGATTTTTCAAAAAACATCGCATCCTATAAAATAAGAGATAGTACATAATTTTATATTTTAGAGATCATAAAAATATTACTATTAAAAAGCAAGCACCCATCAACACTGCTTTAATTCTAACGTCGAGATCCATGGGAAACGAAATACCAAACGTGTCTGCATCAGTGAACATTTCTCTTATCAAGCCTGACCATTGTTTGGAAATTTTACCCACTTGCGTACTTCCATCTACAGACATAACTTTAAATTCTACATCGCCACAAATGCTCCATCGACAGAGGGGACCATCGATTCGTAACACAGTTTCTCCATTGCTGTCCTTGATTGCATAAGAAGGACAACAAATACTCCACTCCTGTTCAACGGAACCAACAATATTGCCGGGCGGTGATGACACTTCTATCCTCTGGAACATATACTTTTTAGTTAGACACATGATCGATTTAAAAAGAATTGATCACCTGTAAACAGCACGGAAATATACAAGAATCGCACGCCAAAGGTCGATGCAAACGTATAACCTGATTACCCATATTATCCAAAATTTTCATATCGAATTGTCTAAGTGGCCCACAACAATTTCTAGTACAGCAATCAGACTCTTCACCAGCAAAATAAATTTTTTGTCCTAAACTATTCTTAATTGTATACTTATTTGCAGTCTCAAAACCAGTAAATGCTGAAATGTATTTTTAAAACTACTATTGAAACTTTTCAAAATTTCTAATACCTTCTAAGAGTTCAACTTTTTGTTGGACGACAAGTTGATCAATCGTGCTAAGGTATTCCAGACCTGGTGGACAATTCGGTACATTGTGTGGCATATTCATCCAACCACCTTAATAAAAAAACAAAATGTTACAAAATTATTATATGAATTGGATTAATTCAAATTTTAGATTTTATTTTGTTATTGAACTTGGTCATGCTTTTTTATTGTTATGTATAAATGGTGAATGTACTTTTATACAGGGTGTCCCCTTGACCGTGGAGAACCTTTGAAGTAGTGATAAAGGACACTTTTCTAAAACAAATTTTCGAATAAAAATTTTGTCCAAGTCTAAACCCTTGGGGGGTACCTCCTTTTAAAGCAATTTTTTGAATTTCTGATTTCAAACGGCCATAGCTCCGTTATTATTGACTTTTAGGCTTAATGAATTAGAACTTTTTTAAAGATCATTCGCTTATATACAAATTAGGTTATAACCCTTTATCATCTAGAATCAACGGATTTCGAGTTATAAATTAAATTAAGGGATAAAATGGTAAAAAAATCAGGTTTATTGTTTTTACTTTTCTTGCGAACCCGGTATCTCTTAAACGAAACGTCTTAAAAAACTGACGGCCCAAATCGAATAGGGAATTTAACGGGCTACAACTTTACTCGAATAAATTTATTTGACTAAAATTGTAGCCCGTTAAATTCCCTATCCGGTTTGGGCCGTTAGTTTTTTTCTAAAACATTTCGTTCAAGAGAAACGGGATTTGCAAGAAAAGTAAAAAAAATAAAACCTAAATTTTTTAAACATTTTTTCCCTTAATTTAATTCATCTCATTTATTACATGTGATATTTGCGCTTAAAATTAAAAGGATAATGTCTTTATAGTAAATTAAGGTCAATGCTTTCCTTATTTTTGTTGTTTTCACAGTTTGTTTACTTTAAGCTAATCCGTTAACTTCTTCCGTGCTGTATACTATTTTATTATTATATTAAAAAATTTAAAAAAACGTATTAAAAACATAATAGGTTAAATAAAATTCAGAACAATTAACAATTAAAATTTAAATAAAATAAGAACTGCACTATTCTAGTTGTTACAAATACTATTATATATTTATGAGGCGTTTCGTTAGTTAGTTAGATCATCATCATTAAAAATTAGCTACTTTAAAAATTTATAGAATTTTATACCTGATCACTTAACTGTAAATTTCGTCAATATAAAAAATTAAAACTTGGATTTTTAAATGTTTAAGTCGGAACTAAAATCTACCCCCGCCCCCATTTTTGAGTTAACCTTGAATTTGATGCCAAAAACTATGGAAGATGTCTTGCTGTGTCCCTAATAAAATAAAAAAAAACATGGACAGTGCAAAAAGTGATATAAAAGTTATTTATTTTTCTACTACAATAGTGATCAAAAACACACGCTCGATGATGTGCAAAGCTATTGCTTAAAATTATTTGTTTATTGAATTTAAATAAGGACAAAAACCGGCTACTGAGCGGGAAATTGTGATTTAAGACATGGTCGCAACAATCATCCTGTTGTAATTTAAAGCTCAAGTTCGATCTAGTGCCTATACATCTAGCAATGTTAGCACCCTACCGGAATTTGTTCAAGTGCACACATAACAACGAATATGAATAATATTAATATATACAAGGGTATCCCCGTGACCGTGAAGAACCTTTGAGGTGATGATAAAGGCAACTTTTCTAAGACAAATTTTCAAATAAAATTTTTGTCCAAACCTTTTTTCGGCTTTGCATTAGAACTTTTTTAAAGATCATTCGCCTATCTACAAATTAGGTTATAACCATTTATCGTCTAAAATCAACGGATTTTAAGTTATAAATTATATTAAGGGAAAAAAATGTTCAAAAATTCAGGTTTTATTTTTTTTTACTTTTCTTGCGAACCCCGTATATCTTAAACGAAACGTTTTAGAAAAAAAAACTTACGGCCCAAACCGGATAGGGAATTTAATGTGCTATATCTTTGGTATACATTTTTATAAAATTTATATAATAAATTTTTTTGAGAAACCAACCGTTTTCACAGAAATTCAGATAAAATAATGAACAAGGTGTAGGTAAAAAAGAAATAAATTCATAAAATTGTAGCATATAACGTTTGAGCGACATTGTTATAAAGCGCATTAGTTTATCGTTAATTTATTATTGTTAATTAGTTCGTTATTTATTTTTTTTACCTACATCTTGTTCATTATTTTCAGAATTTCTGTGAAAACGGTTGGTTTCCCAAAAAAATTTATTTGACCAAAGTTGTAGTCCGTTAAATTCCCTATCCGGTTTGGGCCGTTAGTTTTTTTCTAAAACATTTTGTTCAAGAGAAACGGGATTTGCAAGAAAAGTAAAAAAAATAAAACCTAAATTTTTTAAACATTTTTTCCCTTAATTTAATTTATAACTCGAAATCCGTTGACTCTAGACGATAAGGGTTTATAACCTAATTTGTAGATAAGCAAATGATCTTAAAAAAAGTTCTAATCCATTAAGCTTAAAAAATCAATAATATCGGATCTATGGCCGTTTGAAATCAGAAATTAAAAAAATTGCTTTAAAGAGAAGATTTAAAGGGAGATACCCCCCAATGGTTTAGACTTGGACAAAAATTTTATTTGAAAATTTGTCTTAGAAAAACGTCCTTTATCACCACCTCATATGTTCTCCACGGCCACGGGGACAAACTGTATATCATAATATAATCTGTAAGTTATTCGTGTAGATAAGAAAAATTGGGTTTGTGCATATAGCGTAACGTAACGCGAACCGCTATACGCAGTGCTGATTGGTTAATAATTATGTATATGTTTCATGTGGAATAAACAATAATGTTTTATAAAAATTAAATAACCCTACCAAGTAGTCAAACACTGAACTTTTCAAAAACCAACCTTTGCTTTTCATCACTAATCAGATGCTGATAACCGTCACGCTTTAACACAGATTTTCTTGATGTAAAACAATTTCTTAATTTATCCACGACTATGTTTTGCACTTCTTTTAATGTGGGTCCCTTCTTTGATTTTGGCATTTTTACTTTTTAAACATTAATATTAAAGATTTGACATATAATTTAACACGACTTCATTTGACGATATACTAAAACTTATTTTTCAAGCTTATCACTTTTAAGTAATTATATGTATAAATTACGTCAAAACAGAAAAGATAAATAATAATTGTGATTATTTTTGGTACATATTTACTATTTATTTATTTACTTTTTAGTTTAACTTATTACATTTGAAATTACAAAGTTATTATGTTCGCAATTATTATATTGTAGATACTATCAGATTCCGATGGTATGGTAACGCATACATTTTACACATACGTGTAGATAAAAAAAGATTAAATTAAAAAACCAATCTTATTTAAAAGTTACATAATACTTATATCTTGGTGATTATCAAAAAATTGCAATTTATTTCATTAATCGTGAATTAAATTAAATTAGCTTTCTTTTGAGTAGTAAAAATCTTGAGCAAATTTTGTCTACACTTTTTATAAAAATTATACAATATTAAATATTTCCATACTATACTGGATAATACGTTGAAAAAATCACCAAATTTATCGAGTTCCAGCACTCGCCTACGGCTCGTGCTCGATTCATTTCACTCGATCTACTCCAAAAGTGGTACATATGAATTTAACAAAGCTAGACGTGAAGTCTTTCAAAGATTTTTTAAAGAATAATAATTCAGAGCCAGCAAATTTAGAATGTATCGCATTCCAAACTACGGCGGCCATGTTTCATCCATATTAATCCGGGGACGTATTGTCACACTCAAAATATAATTTTACAAAATATTAAAAATGATTTTATAAAGTTCAAGCAAAAGTTCATAGAAAATCATAACTAATAAGAATTGTTTGAGTAATGAGTTTAGAAAAATAGGTAAAGAACCCCGAGACGATAAAGATCGATTATAATCATCCGGAGGTTCGATTTAAATAGATTAAGGAAAGGGGTTAACGATTAAAAACTAAATAAGGAGTCTCGTGAGTAAGGTGCCAAGAAGAACAACTTAACTAGTTCCTTCTCAGTGAGAAGATGGGCCAATCATTCCTACCCCTCATCATAATTTGTTTAGAGTAAGAATTAGACTTAAGTTTGTAAATACGTAATTTTATTATTTAAAATAAGTAACTAACAATCTAACACTAACACAAAAACTAATCCAACACCCAATTTTAATCATCCACCTGAGTTACACCCTCCAGCATGTAATAGAACCCACGCGTGCGACTATATTATCTCGAATCTTAACGATTAAAATATGTACCATTGTAACAAATCACCCCCAAATCTAAAGCTAAGACGAAGGTAATTTATGCGAAACCAACTCAAACATTTATATGCATCGCTAAAAGCGACCGATTAAAATTTCTTTTTTGTTGTAAATACAAATAAACTACCTCCCGCAAGCTAGAAACTTAATGAAGTATGATGCAATTGAATTTGAGTGACAATAATTTGGAATATTCTGGAAATACACACTACATGAGCACATGTGGGAATCGGTTAGGGCAGGTCAAACCTTTTTGTTACCAAGAGCCCATAAAGTAGATAAATTTTCGACTTTTTATGACAGGCTACATTAAACGATTTACACACTAATTGCCAGTAAATGCGAAACCCGCGACATTTCAGAGTCGAAACTTATATGAGCTTGGAGCTAATAAAATTGCAATCGGGAGTATATAAAATTGAACTAGCGGACTTGCGATTTAGATAAGTAATTACCAAATTACGAAGTTTCACTGAAAACATCTGGAGATCATAAAGCCATTAAAATACAAGTTCAGGGGAATTCCAACTGATAATTCTTGAGAATTTAAAAGTTCGAGCATCATAAAACTTTCACCGACCAAACAACGGTTATAGTCGCACTCGCTAGACTAGTGAACCCAAAACCATTTTTAAAATCACATGTTAAAATATGAATTTGAATCAACTTTTGATACGCATTGGTTTTATTTCATCGTTTCATGATCAATTTGCTGGATTTGAATTAAATTTAGAATACACATCTCTTTATTCATAAGTAACATAACAAAATTGCCATTTTAGAGTTTTCACGATTTATTCAGTTTTCGGGAATAAAGAGGTACCGGTTAAGCGAATTTAGCCCTTATCGGCAACCCTGAGGATTTTACATAAATAGGGGTTCCTTCCCGATAAATTCATTCCATCTTTAATTTTTGTCAGTAACGGTCAATTCATTCCATCTTCAATTTTTGTCAGCAACGGTCAGTTTATTCATTCATTTTTTTTTAGTGTTCAGTTAAATTTTAATATTTTTTTTCTTGGTGACAATCGAACAGCCTAAAACTTAAATTCTCTTTTTTTTATATATATACATCCAAAGTGTAATTTTATTTTATTTTAAACTCGTGAGTGTGTGTTTCTTCGATCGCTATTTCCAGTAAAAAGGTAAAATATAAACAATCCATGTATCGAAAATTGTTCTTTTTTTTCAGATTTATGTCGCAACATAACAAAAATTGTTTTTATTAAATATTAGTTGTTAATTTCAACTTAATAATTTCTTTCTTTTATATATTTTTGTTTATGAATTTCTATTGTACTATTTCTTGCTTTATATTAATTAAATAGATATAGATTTATATGATTTTATTCTTTTCTTGCTACCTCAAGGTGATTAAATTGTTAATAATCCTACGTCTCCGATCTTCAATTTATAAGTTTAAAATTGGCTTTAATCAATTTTTGGTGGCAGCGAATTACCTTCAGTTAATACACGACGGCCGCGATTATTTAATTAATCAAAGCCTACCCGCGTTACACCATACATTATTTGTAAAAATAATTATCTTGATTTTATGGCATTAAATGTAATATAAAAAGTCGCCTACTAGGAGATTGGAACTTGGGATATCCAGGGAATGTAATGATGCTGTGTGTGTAGAGACCAAATAGCCACCGAAGACGAACTTATATGTATTGTCGTGTTTCAAAATGATATTACCGCCCCTGTGATTATTTTGTTAAAGTTGTTTGAAATTTTGTTATTGTCTTGTATTATTAATTTGTATGACTCTGTATGAGTCATAAATCATAAAGGCCTTTTGCTAAAAATGGCCGACGTGCTGGACGTTTAATTTATGAGTCCAATGAATTTTTGATAAATTTTACAATTTTGTTGAAATATAAGTGATTTTAAAATGAAAAGTATTTTATTGAAATTTATAATTGGATTATATTGATTTAGAAAGATTTTTGGATAATTTTGGAGATAAAAATTTAACAGAAGCAGTTGCATAATTAAAGATTGCAGTGGAAATGAATAAAATTTAACAATTATAATTAAAGAATAATTAAAAGATAAAGTTTTCTATTTACACGTAAAAATGTATTTAAGGAACAAATTATTGAATGATAACAACACACCTGCGTTGACGAGACATTTTGATATTTTATAGAAATTAAAAATTTAAATTTAAACAAATATTTTTAATTAGAGGAATTTAAAAAAAAAAGTTCGACAAATTTACATCTACATGAAAATATAACAGCTTAAGCGATTTTAGCTATTTAGATTTAAGAAAGCATAAAAATGGATAAAAAAGAAACGGAAGTTATTTCTAATAAATTGAAGATGCTGGCAGACTTAATAAAAGATTGTTTAAAAGAAGAATTTAATGAAATAAAAAGTATTTTAAGGAAAGATGAAGAACAAACGGTAACAAATAAACAAATTCGTAAAGATAAAGAAGAACCACAACAATACAAATAAGAAATTGTGAAAGAAATCAAGAAGGAAATTTGGGGTAGATGTGAGGAAAACGAGGAATTATCGATAAAAGAGAAACAAGAAAGGAAAGATAACCGGGATGGTAAAAATATAATAATACGGGATATCAGGGGCATGGGAAAAGAAAAAATAACAAGATTGAACTCAATGATGAACAGTGGAGAAGGCGTAGATAAAAAAAGTCATGAAAAAGAAAAATAAGGGTATAAAACCAAAAAAACAATAAAGTGATTGTAGAGAAAATAAAAAAGTTGGATTTATTAGGTTATTTGCTCCACGAAAATTATTGAAGAAAATTACACACTGCATTAAGAATGGAAACCATACCAAAAAAAAAAAAACTTAGATATTGAAAGATAAAAAAATTACACTTACTGCTAGAAGATTAAAAATTGGACAGGTAGAAAAGAAAAATTGTAAAATGATACCACTGAAAATTATAGTAATTAAAAGTAATGATGGAAAACAACATCAACATCGAGAACGACAAACATGAAAGATGGAACAAAGAGAAATTTGAAAATATGGAAGAGTAGGGGGTGGCAAGGACAGGTCAGGCCAAAAAGAAGATTTATCAATGGAAGTACAAAATAATAAACAAACAAAGTACAAATACAAAATAACTTCACTATGGATAATTAGCAATCAATTTCAATTCTTAATCTTAATGACTGCTATTATTGAAAGTAAGGGTAGGTAAATTACAATAAAAAGATTGGCAACAAAAATCAATGATAAATCTTTCGCCTCGAGTCATTTCGGAAATGCCGTTCTTTAATTCTCACTTTAATTTAAGGTAGCACAATAATAAGGTGGTAGCACAATAATTATACTCGAAAATAAGATGACCACGCCCCTTTTTCCAAAAAATTTTCGCCTGCGGCGCTCACCTTTGGCACAGCTTGAATCCTTTAGCCCGCCCTATAACAAAATCCTGGCTGCGCCACTGAGCGTAACTAATTAAAAACACCCCTGAACCGCCTTATCTCGAAAATTGCGGTGCGGATATTTGTTTTTATAGGTTAAATTAGACTGTGTTATGGTCCTGTTTTCACACAGGATATTTTTCGGAAAATTGAAGATTTCTTCAATTAGTTTGGTGAGAATCTCATATGCGGCATTGAAATGCAGGTTTACAATTTAATTTGAACAAATTTTACTATCACAGCCGATTGTGATAAATAGGCAGATGGTTAATTTTCAAATTTCGAAAAGTGTTGTGTGTTGGAATTTTTGAACAAAAATCTATTTTTTGGACGTTCCAGTGATTAAATTATATATTGAACTTCGAGTTTTTTTCAATCCAATTATTTGCGATATATTTTGGTCGTTTGGTTTTGGACAATTTTCCGTACTGGCTTAATTTTGTAAGCATTTGGAAGAATTTTCCGTACTTCATTCGAAGGATTTATTTCGTCCGAATTTTAACATCTCGAAAGAAATCGGTTACCATCTGGAATTGTTAAAGCCCTTCAACATCGAAGACTCCATCAACTACACAGATAAGATCTTTGTTTTATTCTGTCAGATTTGATTTGCTATATTTTTTTTGCTATCTAACATTATTGCGCGGATTACATTTGTTGGGCCGTTCTTTATTAACGCATTTACGTTTTTTTTATAAACAACTAGTCCCAATATTGCGCTTAACTGTTTATATTTTAGCTTATCAACGATTAAATCTGAAGTCAGAACTGATCTTGAAGCATCAGATTCGAATAGCTCTTTATTTTTTTTGCAGAGACACTTATCCGCAGTTTTGCTAGTATTTGCTGCATTTGTTTACAGGGTGGTTTTAAACTGCGTGGCGCCCAAACTACATCTTTTTTGCTTGCTCTTTGAAGCTCATCTTTTAGCGCACCCTGTATAACCCCTCTACATCTATAGGAAGTATCGGCTCTGTATGTTATTTTTGTAAGCGTCTCCTGCCCTGCTGTTGTGAGCTAGCATTAGGGGCAAGCCTTTCTTTCTGCCCAGCCGCCCCTGAGATAAGCGACTGCACGAATTTAAATCATCCATCATTTAAATTTTGTAACAACTGTAATTAACGAAGTCCAATTTAAAATAAACATATGATATGTTGCTTATTGCATAAACGACCATTAAATACATTGTTGCACCTATTTACGTCGAGCATTCGTATCGGCAAGTAAAATTGATTATTTCCGAAATTAATCGATATTAGGAATTCTCCCATAGTTTATTTGTTTCAATTTAATGTTATCTATCACATGCCGTTAGATTTATTGTAAATATGTATAGTGCCTATCTTCAGGTGAAGGTTAACGTACTACAATCCGGGATTAATTAAATTATAATATTAAAAATGTAATATAAACAGTCGCCCCGCTAGCAGATTCGAACGTAGAATTCCTTGGGTATGTAATGGTGCTCTGTGTACACAGACTAAACAGCCACCAAGGACGAACTGATACGTATGTACTAATGCGTCTTATCTGCTGCACTATTTAACTTGAGGTAAGGCTGCTACACATCATTAGATTCTGCTTAAAATCTAGATTACGAATTCCGATGATATTGGGTCCTCAGTGGTGGCAGAGCGCCGTAAAGCCCTTTTGACCGCCTAATAATAAAATCTCCACAGCTACGTTATTTATTAACCGATTTTAATAAATTATACGTCACTTAACATAAAATGCAGTTTTTGAGTAAAACTACAAAATATGAAAAATGAGTGAAAATTTTAAAATCGCTTTGGCTGTCTTTCATTTTTGGAAAAGAAATTTAATTTTAACAGTTTTACTTCCAACGCTCTTCTTCATACAGCGCGTAATTTCTTCGGAAAATCGTGAAATATGCCATCATAATAAACATCAAAAGCGTAATAAATCTAAATTTTTTCAATAAGCAATTAATTAAAAATGCTTTGTTGGGCGTTGATGAGTCGGTCAGTCAAGACGTTATCTTTTATATTATGAAGTTTGAGGCGGCCGCCAAGCCGCCACAAAAATTTAAAGTGACGAAACAAAAGTCGGTATATTTGGAAAAATAAACAAACTAAACAAAATATTAAAATAATGAATTTTAACTGTTACGTAAAGAATAGATACTTACATAGAAAAATAATATTTAAAAATCAATAATTTACATTTAACAAGTTTGGACTTAGAATATTTGAATAAACAAGAATAAAAGTGACAAAAATCTTTAAATACTGACTAAGAATTTTGAAGAAAATACGTTATAAAAATACGAAAAAATTTTTTTTTTTAATAAAAACTATGTTATAGGATATAAAGGCCCTTAATTTACCCTCTAATTTAAATTAAGGACCTTTATATCGTATTACATAGTTATAATTTAAAAAAAAATAATGCGTGTAAGCGTCACGCGCAATTAAAGTAAAACTTTTTTGGCATTATGGCAGATGCTGATTAAGTTAAAAATAAATAGTTATTAATTATATAAGGGGATTAAGGAGCCTCTAATCCAAGAGAAAAAATAGGCATTCGAAGCGCAGCCGTGAGTCACATTTTTTGGAGAGAATTATAGAGGTTTGCTAATTCTCGAATGTAATTCAACGTTTTATTCACGACCATGGTCAAAACCACAAGTAAAAGTTTTGTTTTTGAGAAATGTCAGATTTGACAAATTTATTTTTATCAAAAATATTGATTTTGATCTGAAAACGAATCCACTAGTGGATTCTGAAATTCTGTATAGTGAATCATTTTATTCAATAGAAAATCTAGCAAATCAAAGTATGAACTTGAATGAAATCTGAATATAACCTTCTATTCACAATAGAAATCACTTTCATTATAATTATTATGCACGCTAAGAGCTAAAAATGTAGCTATCTTTTTTTAACGCATACATTGGGTATCATTATTATTTTCGATGTACTGTATTTTTAAATTCGCCCCCTTATGATAAATTTATTTCAGTTCGTCTTTGTTGCACCTATGTTACTAGTTATAGACTTAAAAATACCGCTATATTGCCGTAACGCATTTCCGTTGCATTGTCTTATTTACCCCTACTCGCGCCTAAAGAAATTTTACTTCAAAAATTCATTTTCTATGTTTTTTCTATTGTATATTTTGTGTAAAATTACAGTTTTTGAAATCATATTCCGAATTTGATTGGATATTTCTGTACAAGTGAACTAATCCCGGTCTAACTACTTCGAAATATTAAAATTTGAAATAAAATTTTCTTACCTCCAGCTATTGGTTGGCTTGTGATTACAGGTCCTGGTGGATAACCACCTTGCGAGGGTGGATAACCACCTTGCGGGGGTGGATAACCGCCTTGAGGGGGCGGATAACCACTATGTGGAGGTGGATAACCACCTTGTGGAGGTGGTGGATATCCTCCATGTGGAGGTGGTGGATATCCTCCTTGAATTGGTGGATAGCCTGGTTGCATTGGGGGATATCCAGCATCTGGTTGCGGGTATTGGGGAGGCGAATATCCGCCTGGGTATGGAGGATAACCGGCCGGTGGTGGAGTATAATTTCCTTCATGACCTGGAGCCGATGGATAATCTTAAAAAAACAAATGATTAAATAATCTTAATATTTATCTTTATGACCAAAACGTAATAATCAATAAAGAAACTGTTTACATTTTTCAAAACTTGCGCATTGGCGAGTGCGCTTGTTATTTTATTTTGAATTTATTTAAAATCATTATTTTATAAATATTATAAATTACAAAATATGTTGTAATTTATAATTTCTAAAATAATTATTGGGATAATAAATTATCTACTACTAAAAATAATATTCAAAAAAATAATACTAACTCATTTTATGTGTGTCCATGATTATTGATACTATATGACAGTATTATTGTTGTTAACCAAATTTATTGAATGAAATTATGCTATTGTGCTGGAATGGAGTGACAAAGTTAAATTGAACTTGCATAGTAAGGACAATTTATTAAAAGATTAGGCAAGCTATTTTAGTACCACGTCTTGTGAAAGCGTTAAAAATTGAATTGTTATTACAATTTTAGGCGTATTAAAGCATTTTTGAGTTTGAACATTTTAAAAAACTGCAATTCCGATTCACATTTCTGCATAAACTAAATTTTATGGAATAACAATCGATCACAACACTGCAGTTATGCAAGCACCCGTACACGACTATTTGAAAGGTTGATTTGCAACCTTTGCAAGAATGAAATTCCCTAGCTTTAAATTTAAAAATAATTGAATTTCGTAAAAGACCAATTCAGTTTTGGCATAAAAAAAAAGTAGAAACTCGTAAGTGTTTATTCTTAAAATATGAAAGCTGAACTATCGAGGTAAAGTGGAAAAAATTTGAATTGAAAATCAAGTCAGGTACACCAACCTAATTTCCAGTTTCGCCACCCTTGATTTTTTGATTTAATTTCATTCCATAAATGGTTGGCAAGGTGACCATTGGTGCCATCATCCATCATGTCATAAATTAATTAGGCACAACAAAAATTTCTCAGTTTTATGTGTAGTTGCATCTATAAAATCACGACAATGTCTGAAAATAATTTGGACGATCTCGAGGCCAGTCTTTTTATATTTTTTACGTAATTTCTTTGAATCTGTTATGTAGACTTGTATGTTGGGTGACAGTGAATCTCTTGACAGTCCTAACTATTTGTAGATAAATTGGTTTAAGCTTTCTTGAGTAGGTTTTATATCTTGTGAATTAAATTGTTAATATAAAAATAAGCGACAGCATACAGAACCTCTTTGGGGTTATGTGTGTCCGCAGCACTCCAATTTCCTTGTCGACTCGATCTAATTTTAAAGTGATTTACAGATAATCGTAAGCGATTTAGATTCTCCTATCGATTTCGCAATAAAACACCCTTTGGAGCACTGTTGGACCTTGTGGTATTATGAAAATGATCGGCAGAATACTTGGGAGAGGAATTTGAGAGAAATCGCCTCTTTTGAAACTATCGAAGATTTTTGGGCGTAAGTGAGCTTTACAATAGACATAATCGTATAACAAATACGTAACACTAAAAAATGCGGTCAGCTTCAGTGTTTTGTATTCCCTACGGTTACGTCCGTCATGAACGCTTGCTAAGGTACTTAAGCCTTGATAAAATAATTTCAGTTTATACAATCACATTAAGTTGCCAAGCGATTTAAAGCATGGATGCGATTATTCCTTGTTTAAAAAGGGGATCAAACCCATGTGGGAAGATGATGCAAACAAGTATGGAGGCAGATGGTTGATAAATTTAGAAAAGAGGCAGCGTAGTAACGATCTCGATCGATATTGGTTAGAAATTGTAAGTTAATAGTGATCGTTGATACAAAAAGTTTTAATTGCCACGCATTTCAGTTACTTCTTTTGATTGGTGGAACTTTACGAAGCCATTCTGATCAAGTTTGTGGTGTTACTGTAAATATACGTGGAAAGGGAGACAAAATTGGTAAACATTTATAATTATTCCTTTTTACATTTTTGTGTGCTAATTTTAATTTGTTTTAAGGATTGTGGACATCCGATGCCAAAAATGAAAATGCAGCTTTAGAAATTGGAAGAAGACTGAAAGAGCAGTTACATATTGCTCCGAAATTAATAATTGCTTATCAAATTCATAAAGATACAATGGATAAATCCGGTTCAAGCACAAAGAATACTTACACAGTCTAATATCTCTTCTTCTAGTTAATTACTGTGATCTTTTTTTTATAAGAAAGTTTAAATTTAAAATATTTATTATCGTAATGAATCGTTATTCATTTTCAAATTTATAAGTCATGTATTTGTGTTACCATGCAGGCATAATTTTAGTAACCATTTGAATTAGTTTTCTAATCGGTGCGTTTAAATTTTGTTTTATAAAAAATTTTCTACTTGTTGATAAAGCCGTAATGTATTTGTGTAAATTGTTTTTAATGTTATTTTGAAATAAAATAAATTTTATTAACTTTTTGTACATTTTACGGTGCTAACTTTCGTATCATTCAATGTATTGGTTATTATTAGAGCCCGGATTCTAAGCTTTTTGCTCTAAATTATAAGCAGAAGATATTCCTTTTGGATCTTTACATTTCTTAAAAATTGCAGTGATTTGACCTAATGTTGATAGTGCTTTTTTCTTAAGATTTTGCTTAAAATGTATGTTAGTGCTTATTAGAGCTTTTTTTAATGACCGCCGAAGTACATGATTAAAGCTGGAAGAGAAGTATTTTATGAAAATTTAATCTACTGTACATGTCTGGCACATTTGCTATCCCGTGTTGCCGAAACAATTGGTCCTAAATTTTTTTTGGTTAATAATTTAATTTCGAATGCAAAAAGAATTTTTGTAAAGGTGCCTTTGAGAGTGCAAGCTTTTAAAGAAAATTTTCCCGATTACAGCTCTACTTCCCAAACCTTACAAGGTAGGGAACATGGCTCAATGCTGTCATAATAAATTATATTATGGGAAAAATTTTCTAAGATTATTTTTTCTAAAGTGTCAGAATTATCGTCGGCAGCAATAAAAGAATGTCAAGAAATTAAAATTAACTTTTTATACGTTCCATCGTCCATCGAAAATTTGGAAAAAAGGTGTTTGTGTTTAGTGGAATCGGTAAAAATTATAAATAATCTCAGATAGAAAACTTTGGAGGTGCAAGAGAGTGTGGAACATCAAAGCTATGTCAAGTTTTACGTGTCCCCTAAATTGCAAATTTTAAAATTCCGATTTTTCGTAAACTAATGCTTAATCCTACAAAATTTTTGTTGCAATATGATTAGAAAAGTGTCCTCTTTCCAATACTGCATAGGAAAAAGTTCAAATTGTGAGATGAATTAACTGACAGGTTACTAGCTTGATGTTGAGCAAAGTTTTTCGATTTATAAGCAGGTGTTAAACGACAGACGACAATCTTTCATAATGAAAAATTTAGAAAAATATATAATTAATTTTTTTATAATTATTAAGCAAATTTCTAATTAATATTTAATAAAAATTACATGTTGATGTTAGACTTTTAGCGCTTTGTTTCAATATTATAGAACTTTTTTCTTTGTTTTTTAAAACATTTTATTTTGAAATTATAAGTGCTTATAAATACGGGCTCTAGTTATTATGCATATTTTGACTTCTTTTTGTTTACATACACAAGTGATTTCGATTGAAGTTGAAAATTTTAATTTGAAGAAAAATACCAGAAGTATAATAGATAAAAATATTTAATTTATTAAAAACGTAAAAAGGAATCAATTTTGGTTAAGAATAAACCATAAATTTAATTTTTGCTCAGAATTTTCTGAACTTGATTACGCAAGTCTTTTCTACGACTTACACTGAGTGCATCTAGTAATCCGAACCAGTTATCATTTGAATTATATCTTTCATAATATAACAAAACTTCCTTAACTCGCAATGGTATTGTAGGATGCAACTGTTCTAAATCATCAATTAGTCCTTCTTTCAAATCCAACGCTCTGGCCAAGTCCTTCCATTTCTTGCCGATTTCACTACATATCAGGTTGTGAATTTGTTCCGTTGGAGTATTTAGATTAAAATTTAACACTGAAAAGCAGCAATTAATAAATTTCGAAATAATTTATAGCAAACATTTTTTGAAATGTAAAATTACCTCGAGGCGGCCGTTGGTTGACAAGACTAATTTCTACATTTAATATTACAGCAATTTTGGTCAGTAGATCAGGATTTTCACAACTAACCATGTCCCTTTTTTCCAGAATCACTAGCAAAGCTGTTACACTTTTAATACTGTTTAATGTCCTGGGAGAATTTATATCATTCTTATAGATTTCTTTTAAAATGTTTAACTTATCTACCGACCAGTTACTAGCACATAATCTTTGTTTTGCAAGCAAATAACTTCCAGGATCCATAGTTAATAAATAATGCTAATCATAATTTGGTACACTAAAATTCACTTGAAACGCGGCGATATCAAAACAACATTGTTGCATTGATATGCATAAAAAAACAACCTCCAACCATTGCGTATGACGTAAAAAACTACAAAATTAAAGTTTTTAAAATTGCACCCCCTTAATTTTTTCAAAAAATATCAATACAATTATAATTTATTATTTTCTAGTCAGCTACTCTTCGAAGTAAGTTTAAAATATTTTAATTTATAACTTTTGACCCATGTGGTGTTCAGAAACGTCACAAATGTCAAATTAACGTCAAACACTTTGTTTTGATTTAGTATTTACGTTTCTCTTAAGTCATTTTGGGATTGTTTTTGGCCTTTTTTGTTTTGTGTAATTGTACGAGTTTTAGGTATAGCTTTAAGTAGGGAAATTTTCAAAATTTGTCCGATTTTGAGATATTTTGGAAAATAACGACCTAACCTAAAAGTGGGAGGCGGTACGAAATTTTGAATTTTTACTTGTTTTTTAGGATTTCAGGTTTTAATTAGGAAGAACGGTTTGTGTTTATAATCAAAAATGGGAATAATATTTGTAAATAATTATCGCGAAAATTTTGCATGTGGTAAGCGCAAGCGCTCGAAGTGGTGGCGAGGTTTGGGCGTGTAAAACACTGTAAAAGCCGGTTAACCCATGTAAACAGCCAGTGCAAGCATTTATTCTACTTTTTAGTTGAGGAAGTACGGTGTAACGGTTTTTGTATAGTAGTTCGCGATCGAAATGAGAGAGTATAAAGACGTGACATTACCTAATTATTCGTATATGTTCAATTTCGAACATGATTTTATACATCAAGAAACTCTCACGTGGATGAGCAAAAATTGGACGTTAGGTTTTTATTATGTAGGGATTTACATGATATTTGTTTTTGGTGGTCAACACTTAATGCAAAATAGGCCTCGCTTCGAGTTGCGGGGTTTGTTGTCAGTATGGAATTCTGCATTAGCAATTTTTAGTATAATGGGGGCATTCCGCACCGTACCGGAGTTTGTGCACATTTTGAGTCATCACAGTTTGTATCATTCCGTCTGTGTGCCTTCTTACGCCGAATTGGACCGCGTCTCAGGTTTTTGGACTTGGTTATTTGTTCTTAGTAAATTGCCAGAATTGGGAGACACAGTTTTTGTAGTGCTACGAAAACAGCCACTGATTTTTCTTCATTGGTATCATCATGTAACGGTGCTTCTGTATTCGTGGTTTTCGTACACCGAAACGACTGCCAGTGCCAGATGGTTTGTAGTAATGAATTATTGTGTACACGCAATTATGTACTCGTATTATGCTTTGAAAGCCATGCGATACAATCCACCCCGACAGATAGCAATGCTTATTACATCTTTGCAATTACTTCAGATGATTATCGGATGTGCTGTTAACATTTGGGCCTTACAACTATTAAACGACAGAGTCGATTGTCGTATATCATATACAAATATAAAACTATCGTTGGCCATGTATCTGAGTTACTTTGTGCTATTTGCAAGATTTTTCTATAAGGCTTACTTATCGGGAGCAAGATCCAAAAAGGAAAGAAGCGTTTTAGTCAACACCGACTATCCACATTTAAAATCCAAGATGCACTAGGTCTTTTAAATTTAGTAATTTATTCGTAAAATTTCACATTAATAAATTGGGAGATAACTTATTTAATTTTTTGTATATATTATGTGTTAAGCGTTACCTTATTACTGTAAGCTTTAAAGAAAAATTTATTTATATTACTCGCGATTTGGCTTTATACAAGAAAAATTTGTTGAAAATTTAGTGAGATGTTTGCTTTGTGATTGATTGTTGGCAATAAATTTTGGAATTGTTATATTTTTACATAGTAAAAAATTTTGTAAAGAAAAATTATTTAAGAAAAAATTACTAATTTATAGTGAAATAATATGTATTTTTGTTTATTATTAAACTATCTGAAAGATATTAAGAAAACTCATCTCGTGGTTGTTATTATAAATGTTTTATAATTTTTTATGATCAAATCGAAGCTGCATTATTTATAGGTAGTAAAAAGCTCAGTGCTGTACTAATTCATTTGGTTGCCGTTTTTATTTTCAAAATTTTGTAAATCCAAATTAAAAAATGAATAGATTGAGAAAATATCGTAGGGTAGTCTTCCGGATACAGTAAAAACATTGTTAGTCTTAAAATTGACACTACGATATCTTTAACAACAAATTCTTCCAAGACTGACAAAATGGTTTAGTCAAGATTATAATCAAATAATATAAAATAAAACCAAATAAATAAATCCTATGAATTCTAGAAGATTTTGGAAAGAGCTACTGATGCTTAAAAAATTTTATTTAAAATATGAATAAGTACTTTAATAATTTAAAAATTCATCGTATTAATTTTGTCTCGAGTTTTAAAAACCGTAAGTTATGATTATTGTTTTATGTATTGATATTAAATTATTAAAAACAATAAAAAGGATATTAAAATCATATCAAATTTTTAGCATAAACCAAAAAATGCACAAAACACTTTTTCGAAAACTAAAATGTTTAAGTTATCACAATATATACATAGTGTATTTATATATTGTGATAACTTAAACATTTTAGTTTTCGAAAAAGTGTTTTGTGCATTTTTTGGTTTATGCTAAAAATTTGATATGATTAATATTGAGTTACACTACTTAAACCACTTATCTATTGGATATTAAAATATTAAATAAAAAATTGATATTAACCATCAAGTTAATAACAACAGAAGTCATTATAAAATTTATTTTTTTTATTAAATTTTATGTAAGCAGGTATATTTCTACCTCCCATTAATAATTTAGGACTTCGTCCTGTTATTTGTATATTATATACAGGGTGTCTCCGTGACCGTGGAGAACCTTTGAGGTGGTGATAAAGGATACTTTTCAAAGACAAGTATTCAAATAAAATTTTTGTCCAAGACCAAACCCTTGGGGGGGTATTTCCCTTTAAAGCAATATTTTTAATTTCTGATTTCAAATGGCCATAGCTCCTATATTATTGATTTTTTCGACTTAATGGATTAGACCTTTTTTAAAGATAAGCTTATCTACAAATTAGGTTATATCCCCTTATCGTCTAGAATAAACGGTTTTCGAGTTATAAATTAAATTAAGAGAAAAAATGTTAAAAAAATTCTGATTTTATTTTTTTAACTTTTCTTGTGAACCCCGTATCTCTTAAAGGAAACGTCTTAGAAAAAAACTAACGGCCCAAACCGGATAGGGAATTTAACGGGCTACAACTTTGGTAAAATAAATTTTTTTGGGAAACCAACCGTTTTCACAGAAATTCTGAAAATAATGAACAACACGTAGATAAAAAATATAAATAACGAACTAATTAACAATAATAAATTAACGATAAACTAATGCGCTTTATAACAATGTCGCTCAAACGTCAAACGCTACAATTTTGTGAATTTATTTCTTTTTACCTAAGTTTTGTACCTAAGTTTTTTTCTAAGACGTTTCGTTTAAGATATACGGGGGTTCGCAAGAAAAGTAAAAATAATAAAACCTGAATTTTTTTAATATGTTTTTCCCTTAATATAATTTATAACTTAAAATCCGTTGATTTTAGACGCTAAATGGTTATAACCTAATTTGTAGATAAGCGAATGATCTTTAAAAAAGTTCTAATGCAAAGCCGAAAAAAGGTTTAGACAAAAATTTTATTTGAAAATTTGTCTTAGGAAAGTTGCCTTTATCACCACCTCAAAGGTTCTTCACGGTCACGGGGACACCCTTGTATATATTAATATTATTAATATTCGTTGTTATGTATACACTTGAACAAATTCCGGTAGGGTGCTAACATTGCTAGATGTATAGGTACTAGATCGAACTTGAGCTTTAGATTACAACAGGATGATTGTTGCGACCATGTCTTACATCACAATTTCCCGCTCAGTAACCGGCTTTTGCCCTTATTTAAATTCAATAAACATAATTTTAAGCAATAGCTTTGCACATCATCGAGCGTGTGTTTTTGATCACTATTGTAGTAAGAAAAATAAGTAACTTTTATATCACTTTTTGCACTGTCGTTGTTTTTTTTTATTATTTTATTAGGGACACAGCAAGACATCTTCCGTAGTTTTTGGCATCAAATTCAAGGTTAACTCAAAAATGGGGGGGGGGGGTAGATTTTAGTTCCGACTTAAACATTTAAAAATCCAAGTTTTAATTTTTTATATTGACGAAATTTACAGTTAAGTGATCAGGTATAAAATTCTATAAATTTTTAAAGATGATGATCTAACCAACTAACGAAACGCCTCATAAATATATAATAGTGCAGTTCTTATTTTATTTAAATTTTAATTGTTAATTGTTCTGAATTTTATTTAACCTATTAAGTTTTCAATACGTTTTTTTAAATTTTTTAATATAATAATAAAATAGTATACAGGACGGAAGAAGTTAACGGATTAGCTTAAAGTAAACAAACTGTGAAAACAACAAAAATAAGGAAAGCATTGACCTTATTTTACTATAAAGACATTATCCTTTTAATTTTAATCGCAAATATCACACGTAACTCGAAAACGGCAAAAGATGTTAAAAATTGTTTAAAATATAAAATGTTCGTCTTTTTCCTCTGAACATTTTCGATTTCTTCAATATTTTTGATATCTTTCACAGTTTTCGAGTTATTGCAGAAAAACTGGACTGAGTCTTACCTGAGCTCTTATAGTCATGATTACCGCTGAAGGTATCATGTGTCTGATACAGAGATTCGCTGTATAGTGCAGAGATAATATTAGAGACTCAAATCCGCTTGTTCATCTAATAATGCAAAAAAAGACACTTGGAGAAATAGCTATGAAAAAATACGAACTTATGGTAATATTTAAAGACAACAATAATTATTATGAAAAATTTCACAAAAATGAATTCCGATAAATATATTATAGAACTACTAATAGCAGTTTGTCAATGGACAAGCTGTCCATTTTTCGTAGAAAACAAAACGGTGAATTTTGTCTAAAAATATATAAATTTTGAAAAAGTTAGCTATTAGTCCTGACCTAAACCCCCATTGGAAAAATACAAATTATTAATATTTGCTTTTTGATTTATATTTAATTTTCATGTTTTGTTTTTATATGTAATTTATTTTAATATATTAATTTTTAACTTGTGAAATAATTAAATGCAATAATCTATAATTGAACAAGTTAACTAAACAATATTTTATAATTTTTTTAATTGAGCTTTCTGCATAGTTTAACGTTTTCATAAATATTCTGATGAAAGCGTTAAACTGCGTAGAAAGCTCAATTAAAAAAATTATGAAATATTGTTTAGTTAATTTGTTCAATTATAGACTATCGAATTTAGTAGTTCATTTTAACCTTTAAAAATATGTTATTAAAAAATATATAACATGAATTTTTATTTTAAGTATTTAAAAGTATAAAATATTTATGTTTTTATTGGTATTTCCCTGGGTATACAACATATTCCAAAACTAGTTCGGATGGACAACTAAGATTTCGGGAATTCCCAAAATCTAGTTTTTATTTAACCAGATATTTAAATAAATTAATTTCTTTTTAAGTGCTTGTATAGAAATATGTTTTAAAAATGTGGGAAACTATGAAATATTTAAATTTAAACATTCTGGAAATAAATTACGTAAGACATAACAATAGAACAGAGGCCTGACGCTTGTGTCTCTATCCCTCATATTGAAATTTAAATATATTATTTTAAATTAAAGATTTTTTTTAAATAATTTACTTCTAGATGGATATAATATATCAAATGGTTTCTTTATTTAAACTTCTAACGAAATTAAAAATAAATATAATTTATATAAAAATGTTATCTTAATTTCATCAGAGTAAGAAGTGTAATTATTAAATGCGTAAAAATGCAATCTAAACTGTTATTAAAGACAACTTTCTTTCTGTTACATGCACAAACGAGATTAACTTCTATATTAAAATATTTAACATTTAAATTTGTACTTTCCGAACCCTCTAGGTAAAGCGGTAAAGGTAAAGAAAGTAAGAAAGGATGCGCTCGTGCGCACCCTGAAAAGAAGGCTATTGAAAAATGGAGATATATGATTTTTACGTCTCAAGCATGTTCAAAGTAAGTTTACGTAAGTTATGACGGTTTGTCGGTGCACTGAAGCAAAATCTGACATAATACATTATAAATATACAATTATTTTTATAAGATAATATGTTATTATATATATTATAATAATATGGTTAAGGTTATTAACATGTGATAATATTATAATAATATATATTATAGAATATATATTTTTTATATTATTTAAGAATGTTTAATAAATAAGTTTATTATTAGAAAACATTTTTTCGATGTGGAAAAATAATATATGTACTACATTAGTGTACTCTCTCTTAAGCGAAGATTTACAGTTGTAGAAAGTAGATTATGCAGTAGTCATTGCATTTCGAATGTTGATAGAATGTGGTTCAGTTATATTTTGATGTGTGATTAAATAGTTAAAAACAATGTTTGTAATTTAAATAAATAAATCAGTGTTTCCCAAATGTCTCGAAATTATGGACCCCCAAAAATAGGCACTAGCATCATGGAGATCCTCAGAAACACCTTCGTTACAAAAATAAAAAATAAAGCAACTATTTCGTTTTTTATACCGGGTGACCGGCTAAGAGAGAGTTCACTGTAGTAATATTGCAAAATAGACAAAATCATAATAATATAAAAACTAAATTTTCCACGCCTACTAGTGGGAAGATAATTTACCCAATGAAATTTCAGGTAGGTATATTATAATATGATATTATACATTAAAATAATAGTTTAGTGCCTGTCACATGTATGTTGCTGCTTCGCAACCTCTTAATAAACTGAAACACATTTAAGTATTATAACTGATAGTTTTATTCGAGGTATTTTTGAATATTTTTAATAAAAGTGATAGTACTGAAATTATTTTGTGTCATTTGTTTTTATTCGAATATCGGCATAAAAGCCTTGAACGATATCACGGCTACACAAACAGAATTAAAGAAATATATATTTTAAATATATTTTTAATTTTTATAGTTTTGATTTAATATCAATATGATTGAATACAAGATTTATTAAACAAAATCTAGCTGCAAGAATTTGTTCCATTGAAGATGGTCAACTCGTAGAAAATTTAACAAGTATTTCCATTATCCTACATCCCACCGAAAACAAAAAAACAAAGTTAATTGGAAATAAAAAATAAAATCAATCAAAACAAAATTCACAAAAAAAATAATGGCGGAAGCATTGGGATTTATAATATTCAAAATAATGAAACAATAATTGAAAAAATGAGAATGGTATTATAAAAGAAGAAGAAAAATAAAAATCAATGAAAAATGAATGAAAATAGAAAGCAAAAAATCGGAAACAATGGAATTCCATTGATAAACTTTTAGATAATTATTTTAGAGATAAACGGTAAATAATTTTGGTCTAGAGAAAAACAAATACATCAGTTATTGTTTGTAGCTGCGATAACCTCGCATTCATTAAATAATATTTTAAAAATAGTAAAAATAAAATTAATTTGTTGTTTACTAATGTAGTGGTTCCAAAACTTATTCGTGTCGCGACGCCCTTTTTGAATTAAGATTTTAAAGTTCTAGTTCTACACCAGCTCTCCTAGACGTTGTTTACAGAATCCAATAATAAATAATATTATTCTTATAACAGTTATTATTTATAAGTACAAATAATTTTTACGATAAAGTTAGAAACATTAAGAAAAACAATTTTTTCTTAGATCTATTCCGACAATGTTTCCGGTTTACCTCTATAATATATTTATGGTCATGATAAATAAAACGCGCACCTGAAACCAAATGCACTTTAAAATAATCCGTAACCTGACAAAAAAAAGATAAGTTTTGAAATAAAATTTTTGTTTTCGCAGCACAAATATTGCTCAACTTTTCCCAGATGCACTGTTCCAAAAGTATTAATCCCGTACAAAAAATCTATGAGACTAAATTTGTAGGAATCCGGTTAATTACATTGAAATAGCAGGAATATTTTTGAATAAAAAAAATTTGAAATAAATAACTAAAAAGAGAAAACTTACTTAATAAATGCTCTAAAATGCCTAAGAATTTTAATAAATTTTCAGTCTGGTATAATGGACACTTTTTAATTGCTACTTCTTTTAACTGTATACAGTGCCACCCAGGTGCGGACTGGCAGTATTTTTTCAGGGGTGCTAATATTGGTAGGGGCCCACTGCAATGACAAATTTGAAATCTCTTACCCCTACATAAACAGTTTTTTTCAAACTGTGTGAACTTCTGCCGAATTGATCTATTATGACGTCGACCGAAGGTATTAAAACCGATTATGTGGATATCATAATTAGCGATTTTAACAATTCGTTGCTTATCGATGATCGTAATTGGTTTTTGATTATTTCTAAATTAGAAAATGTTTTTTTCACAATTAGTTTACTCCGAGTGGCCCGTGCCCAGCTTATACCAGAGGGCCCGGGTTGCTGTTGCACCCAGCACCCCTGGCCAGTCCGCACCTGGTGCCACCACGTTAATTTGAATAATACTAAAAAATAAGTATAATATAGTCTATTTATATTGCGGTGAAAAATAATTTGTTTATTTTTATATTTCTTTAATTTTTATATAATTTTTTAGCTTCCAATTTTCAACATTCCAAATAATTTTTTTAAATTATTGTAATGTCGCTTCAACGAATGCGCGAAAGGTATCTTTAAATTTAGCGCGACTCAGCGGACTTATCAAATTACACGTCCGCTACATCGGCCAGTTTTAGCTAAAAGCCGCTTTTGCCAACCTTTTCATTTTAAAATAAATTTTCAAAATTCAAAAATAAATCTTGTTGCAAAATCAACAACAAAATCATTTTCAAAACACGACAGTATATGTAATATATATCATAGTTCGCCTTAAAATAATTGATCTCAAAAGGAAAATATAAAATTTATATTTTAAAATTAATAATTAAACGAATAAATTAAATTCTGAGTACCGTGAGTTTAGATTATCGAGGCTGCACTGTATATGTATATAATTGTAGTTCATCGTTGCATAACTAATTTTATCTTTCCCTTCTTTATTATTATTGTAATTAGTTTGTTTAAGTATAATAAGTAAACGGTGGCAATTATTTAATAAAGTAAATTTAAACTCTAAAAATAGGTAAGTAATAATAAATAAAATACGAACGTAGTGCATTTGTGCACTGCTAGTTTAGGTCCCATGATGTTAATAGGAAAATAAAAAATGCCACAATTAATGTCTAAATTTTGCTAAAATTTTGAAACACTAGAGGCAATGAACTTGAATAATATATGAACTATTGATGATTTTTGTATATTAATATAATTTTTTTTTATTTTAAAAGATGTTAAAATTAGATGCCCGTAATACATAGTTTTCTCAAAACTTTCTCAATTTCTAATATAAAAATGTTTGCCTAATTGCGTAAGCGGCGATAGATATTGACTAATTTTAAATTTAAATGTTAGTCTTAGCATTTCCGTGGTTTTTACCCACTTACGAGCTTTATATACGCATTCCATGCGATGGTTTAGCGCTCTATCTTAACTTGATGGCTTTCATTTGTAAGAAGATCGATCATCTCTTTCTATTTCAATATTTTTAGGTTTTATTTGTAAAGAAAATCAAACCATAATTAATATTTTAAATTTCAAAATTATCGTACATTTACATATTCATTATAAAAATGACGCAATCTGTTTTTTTTAATAACAGAAGAAAATTACTACTTGTAACATCTATATAGTACACACAAGAGTATATTACCTACCTACTATAATACTATTATAATCTAATTACACTCTACATCTAATTTTAATAATATGTAGTTTTGAAAAATTATTTTAATTTTGATAGATGATTATTTTATTTTGAATATCCTATTCAGCCTAATCAAAGATTTAAAAATATGTGTGCAGACAGGAGACTGTTTTAGATCCGGATCAGTCTGACGAAGGAGGTTGTGTTACTCCACATATTATTTTAAGTAAAATTATTCAATAATAGAAAAAGAACCTAAAAATGAAATTTTTTAAGTGGATAATGTGGTAGTTAGTAGTATGTAATGTTAAAATAAACAAACTAAACAAAATATTAAAATCATGAATTTTAACTGTTAAGTAAAGAATACATAGTTACTTACATAGAAAAATAATATATAAAAAACAATAAAACGACAATGATTTACATTAAACAAGTAAAGTAAATTTTTTAAATTTCTTGGTTTTTTAATTTTAATTTTTTCAATTTTGTTTGGTATATTGTTTCTTGCTTTTCTTTATTTTTACGTTTTTCTTATGTTTTCTTTCTTTTTTTTTTCTTCTCAAAAAAACTCCAAACCCGTTAAATATAAATTATTGTCGTTTTTTTGTTTTTTAAATATTATTTTTCTATGTAAGAGTGTATTCTTTACTTAACAGTTAAAATTCATTATTTTAATATTTTGTTTAGTTTGTTTATTTTAAAATTATTCAAGTTAAAGCTTTCGTGCTTTGCTAAGCAACAATACTTTTTTGTTTACAACCTTGTTAAAAATGTTTAATTTTATAGTAAATAATTTATTATACATATGTGAATATAATTTAACTCTTTTGTTCTGTAAATTTTTATTAAAATTTAAGACAAAATTTATTATAAAATGTAACCTTTGAGATATATCAAGATGATAAGTTTTGAAATATCTTTCAATATAATCGACATACGGCCTATACAATAGTACTCGACTATCCTTTTGTTAAAAACTGCCCCAATTCTCAAATTTCAAGTATCTTTCTAAACAGGCCAAGTAATATCGATTACTTTGTTACATATTCTGTCATTTATTTGGCATAAAGCAGATGTTTCACCGTATATCAAGCGTTGTCTCAGTTTGTATCACCATTGGTACTAAATGAATCATTTTCAAAATGTTTCTGAAGCTTTGTCCTATGGATATATTTTGTATTTTTAAATTAGGATAAATACCTTACATATTATTTTATACATCACAGTCGATTACCTATCAATTTGTTGTAATTATATAAATAAACTTATCGGACATGGTAAACGGCGTGTGTTCGAACTTCGATGTTTAAAATGCGATTAATTGCTCTGCGATAACGACTAATTGTTTTTTACTGTAATTATCCTCCTTACTTACAATAAATTTCAAGCACCAGACAATGTTTTGAATTATTTAAAGTTTAATCTTCATTTTCTTTAGGAATATCTTGACGCTAAATAAACACAACCACAACGTAAGATGTCTTACCAATTGAAAAATTTTGAAGATTGATACAAAATCGTCCAATAATTAATTCTGAAATTAATGAGATCAAGGTATCATTAAAGCATGTACAGTGAATCGCACAAAGTTCTGCACACAAAATACTTTTCCGCCATGTTTTGTAGATAATTTCATTGCCTTCATTTTAGTTTATATAAATTTTTTTATTTTGTCGTCTCGTTTTCGACTGAGAGTGACTATGGGAAAAATTATATTTTTGTTTTGAAATACCTGTAGAGGTTTGATGGCTGTATTCGAAATATTGCACCAAGCTGCTGAGATGTAAGTCAGTACGGGTCGTAGTAAAGTTTTGTATAGTAATAGTTATTTTTGTCAGTCATCGTTTGTCTTTTCATAAGTGGGTAAATTTTACGCATTTGTCCGTATATAATTTGTTTTCTGTTCTGTAAGTGTAGCCGAAAATTAAGTCTAGTTGTCCATGTTAATGCCTAAATATTTAACGTTCTTTTTTGTTTTAATTTTATGTCCGTCCACTGTTAGAGGTTGAAAAATTTTATGGTTCGTTCGTTTTCTCGTAAAAAGGATCGTCGCTGTCTCTTCAGAATTTAATTTAATTTTCCAGCGTCTAAAGTATGGTTTGAGTTTGTTTATATGTATATGTATTTGTTTGTTTGCGATCTGAGCGTAGAACGAATAAGCGTATATCGCCGTATCGTCTGCGCACAGAGCCATGTTCGTCTTAGTAAATGTCGGTATATCGTTGATGAAAAGATTAAACAGTTTAGGTCCGAGCACGGAACCTTGGGGAACCCCTGCATATATATTTTTGTTGTCGACGTTGCGTTGTTAATTTTTACAGTCATAGCACGTGAGGTAAGGTATGAATGTATTAATTTAATGAGGTGTGCCGAAAATTTGTAGTTTATTAATTTGTAAATCAGTCCGTCAATCCAAACTTTGTCAAAAGCTTTTTCTATATCGAATAGTGCCATGACTGTTACTTTGTCTTTGTTAAAGTTAGTTAAAATGTCATTGGTTATTCTTGTTATTTGTAATGTAGTATTATGTCCTTTCGTAAATCCAAATTGATTTTTATTTGTAATTTTTAGTTCGTCTTCTTCTTGTTGCAGTCGGTTGAGTATAATTTTTTCTTTTATCTTTTTTTAAAAGAGTTTTCAAATGGTGTAATTTACATTGCTAACATAGGAGTGTGCGAAACTTTATGCGATTCACTGCACATGATTTTTACACATGCAACGAAGCGTCAACCAATCACTTAATTGCAATGAGTTCGAAAAGCAGTGTTTTTCCAATGTACGTAATTAAAAAAAATACAAAGTGTGAGAATCTGACGTTTCATATTCGAATATTTTAAAAAGTAAAAATATTTCCCATACCGGGAATCGAACCCGAGCCTCCTGGGTGAAAGCCAGGTATCCTAGCCACTAGACCATATGGGAGTATACGAGATTTTTCTTAAAATTTGTTTATTCCTAAAAACGTGATTATTTAATATTCTCTTAGAATAAATTTATTTTGATAATATTATATTAAAATAATATTGTAGCTTCACTTACGTCAGTAGAAACAATTTAAATTTTATGAATAATACATAATCCAAATAAATACTCATGTAAAGTACCAGCAGACGTTTCCTCTAGGTTGGTTTTATCTTTTATGATTTCTAAATTTGCAAAATGTTTGTGGCTATCTTGGAAATTTAATATCCAAATGTGTCGGTAAACGTTTACTTTATTAATTGGTTACTATCGCGACAAATATAAGCTTTAAACAGAAAATTTGATCTTTTTGTTTTTCCGAAATTTTCTGAAAGATAAATTCACACTCCAGAAGAGGCAAACCGATTCAAGTATAAAATTTAAACCAGAAACTTCATTCGCAGCGGAATACAAATTCAAAATTAGAATATTATTTATATTATCGAGCTGCTACAAATAAAAAGTTATAATAACTTTGTAATAGGTAAGGTATATTGAACAGCTTTGGTCAATAAAAAAATGGATAAAATTGGGTTTCATCGTAAGTTTGTATTGTCCTTCACATAATAACATAAATATTTGACTGGATATGAGCATAATTGGACTCTGGAGTTAATCACGCCACTGTAATATTAAAAATTATTTATTCCATAATCTTACGTCTTCCTTTAGAACAATAATTAGACATTGAGATAAAATAAATAGATAAAATTAATTAATTAATAAATACCTGGATATAAAAAATTAAGCAAAACTAAACAAAACAAGTTTTAAAAAGTATAAAAAAATAAATTAATATTCCGTTATTATTATCAGATGACATTTAAGTAAATAACGCATAAATTTCATGTTTTCATTATTATGTAACTTTTTTAGGAGATAGCTCTAACTCACATATTTTTATTTTTAAAAGATCCTCCATGCTCGCTATATTTTTGTTCTTCCAGTATTTGAAAAAATGACGTCATTATTTTTAAAATGGAAATACAGAAGTGTAATTGAAATTGTATGAATTTCTCACGTTTTACGTTTAATGTTTGTTCATTGTTAATTTGCGATGTTTTTACCGACGATGACGTCAAGTCGAAACCGGTTCATTAACCAAAACATATTATCTTGATGAAAAAGTGTTTGATTATTTTTTGTTTACTATTTTTTCTCTCTATAGATATTAATCATTCATTCAATCATACAATCTTAACTTTAAGTTAAAAGCCCAATTACAAATATTAAAATCTTTGTAATGTTTAAGTATACGCTGCCGAAGTTCTTTTATCAAAATTTATCAGATATTTTGAGTTAAGAAGCTGCATGATAACCTTAGATAATTTCATGAAGCGGTTGATAGAGAAAATGTGTACCTAAAGTAAAATTACTTTAAGGTGACCATTATTGGCGCAGTTATCATTATTGGTTCAGTCACCTTATTTATATTTTTGCGACATGCTATCAGTCTCAGTGTTCTTGATTGTAATAATTACGAATATAATTTTTTATTTTTTATTTCTTTTAAGTCGAGATTATACAAATTAATAAATGCGTAGAAGTAATTTACAATAATTATACATAGGTAGGTACTTAATTTTATCAGTTGTTAAAATGTTCGTAGATATTATATTATGCGTTGCCCTTGGAATACAATAGAATAACTAATTTTTTGAGAATAGCAAAATTAATTGAAACAGTTTGTCAAACATAATTTTTCACAATTTACACTGTTCATTGTTTGCTAATTAGGTCTGTATGACTTAATGCACTATGCGAGTAGAATATGGGTCAATTCGGTTACGGTCTAAACCAACATTTCCTAAACTTTTTTACCACTTTTAATATTTATTTTATTATATAATAAGGATACATATAGGATATAATTATATAATAATAAAATAGGGGCAGTTTTTTAGGCGACCTACCATTTGGAAACCTCTGGTTTAGGCAATAATTTGAAATAATTATCTACATAAACGTCCGCAAAGTGAAACTTTTTGTAGATATTTAATTTTAATTATTGTTCTTCTTCCTGAATAATGTCAATAAGTGCAAATGGCGAGTAAATTCTACCTAATTCTTAAAAAGCACCGTTTCCTTTCTTTTTATTAAAACTGAGTGCCCAAACTTGATCTTTGCGAACCCAACCTGTACAAGTGATTATTGCGACATATGATGGCGTAGTTGGGATTTCATTCTAAACTATAAGCCCATTTTCATGGACAGTCCCTCAGAATTGCAACAATCGATGTGAGAAATTCCTATTTTTTCACGGACAGTTTTATGTTACCAGTTTGAGAGTTGGTAACAAAGATAATCTATTTTTACTTTGTTATGCATAGAAAACCTAAACATTTAGGTTTAAAAATAAATTTAAATCATTTTATAAACACTACAACTAAGAAAATATAATTTTGTTAAACGAATTGTAATAAAAAAATAATAGTAAATTAAAACAAATTAATTAAAATTTCAAATAGAAATCTGCAAAAAGAATTAATGACATAATTATATGAATAATCTGGTATTTGGTAAAAATATTAATACTATGAAAATAAATTATATACGTATCTACTTATATTTTTGAAAGAATAAGTTCCTCATTATACTTGGAAACACATAAAAATAAAATATATATGTTATAATATATGAATAACAAATTAGATAGCAATTAATTAGATTTTTAAAGAAACATAAAAATTAAGTATAGTAATATGATAAAATATTTTTCTAGCTCCAAAGTAAGTCAAAAGTTCAAAGCGAAAGTTGAATTTCTTTTTAGGTAAAGGGTTTTTTTTTTAATTTTATGAATACCTAAAATTTTACATGGATAAATCAGAAAAGAAACTATCAGGTCAGATATACTAAAATGTAAATTCAGAATACAGAATATTAATTTAGTTAGGTTTTTCCCGCCAGTAAAAAATGTATTCCAATAAGTTCATTTCGTACACCCAGAATACATTTCAAAAACCACAATTTGATGAGAGCAAATTAAATGATTTCCAAACTATTATACTTCAATTTTATGATATTGTGGTTTTAAAAATTTTAATGTGCTGATATTTAATAAACAATTTTTTGTCTTAACCTAAACTTGTCGAGCAACAAAACAATTACACGTTAATAGTTTTTGTGTATCTTCAGAATATATTTTCATATTATAATTGTAAACCTTGATAGTTGATAGGTGTTTTAGATTTTTAGGTATTATCCAACTGATGCTCTGGGTCAGGGTTAGTACATATTACAATATTTTGCAAGGTCACACTAAATTATATTTTATTTTTATTTTGGAGCTTGAAAAGGAAAACTGAAAGTTTTGATATTGGATAAAATAAGAAACCAGAATCGATAATTATTTTATTTTTCACGGAAGGGCTACATAAAAAGTAATTGTAGCTGCTTGAGCTTGACTCTGGAGATATTATCGCAATGGTACGCAACAGCACCGTTAATAAAAGCGCAATATTTGATTTTTAGTGCAAATACAATAAAACTTAAAATAAGATCTCAACATCCGTCCCTATTATCAAGTCATTATTGATAAAAATGTAATAGTATTAGCTCTTCGTAAATTAATCAAAAATAAAAGTTAAAAAATACAATAATAAATTTTAACGATGAACTCCACATTATAAAAGCTTGCATGTCGCATGTTTAAAAACAAAATTAAATATAGAACATTCGGAAGTCCTTGTATTTATTTATGCATCATTTACACTAACTTGTCATAGTTTTCTTTCATTGTTAAAAAATAATTAAAAAGGTTAATTAAACTGCACTACAAAATCGACAGATCTACATCGGAAGAAATCTGAATGCCAAACCGGAATCATTCAATCCGAAAATTAACTGAATCAATATTATTTAAATTGTTCGAACTGAAATTAAACTTTTGTTAATGTTTCAAGATCAATCAAAATATCTTAATCCTTTTTTGAAAATATTTAGAAAATTATTTAAGCACACCCAGGGATATTACATTTAAATTTTTGTTTTAAGAATGATTATTGTTTTTATCAATTATGTCACAGCAGTTGAGTTTACAAAAATGATTATTATAAAATTAACCTTCACATTGAAACAGATTCAAAATGATAATTGTCTGGCGTTACGAGTTAATAACATGAAAATAAGTAACATTTGTGCAAACAAATCAGTCAATTTTTTATGTTTTTATAATTTTGGCTATTTTTAAACTAATTTTTATATAACTTACATCAGTATAACTGGGGTATCTCCGCCTATACCTAATTCGAAAAGTTTAGTATTCTAGATTACAAAGGCTTTTCGTTCAATAAAATATACTTTTCTTTAAAATTAAGCTATGGCAGTCCGACACTAGTGCCACAATGGTAGTGTTATAGTTCTCAATGTTTGAACCGTGAACTACAATTTTTTATTATAATAAGAGTATTCATTTCACTTCGTAAGTTCGTAGATGTCGTACTTTGTAAACTTCGTAGAATTGTATGACACGAATACACTCGCTTAAATGTTTCATAATTCTTTCGTACTTGTATTTGTAGGTTATAATTACTTGAGGTTATATTCATTTGAGGTTATATTTATTTGACATTTTTGTTGTTTATTCTTTTAAAATGCTAAATAAAAGTGAAAAACAGAAATTATTAGATTTTCTTGTGGAAAAGGATATTCTTGATTTAATAATTTTAGAGGTTAAATTATTAAATAATTTATAGGTTATGTTTACGAAACTACAACATCTACATAAAGTACGACGGTTTCTACCTGCGTAAACTTCGTAAACTAAATTTGTATTAAAAATTCTACGAAACTCAAATCTACAACGTTAACGACAAAAGTACAACGTGACATGAATACCCTTAATATCTATAATGTAGTACCTATATGTATCAAAATATAATTACAAAAACTTTATATTATATAATTACTGTTAATTATTTATGTATAAATCAGACAATTTTACTTACTTAGTATGCAATTCTGAATAATAGTCGATATTTATAAATTAATAATAAATTGCAACAAGTAATAAATTAATATAAATAAACCTATTATTGTCTGGCGTTACGAGTTAACATGAAAATAAGTAACATTTGCGCAAACAAATCAGTTAATTTTTTATGTTTTTATCATTTTGGCTATTTTTAAACTAATTTTTATATAACTTATATAAGTATAACTGGGGTATCTCCGCCTATACCTAATTCGAAAAGTTTAGTATTCTAGATTACAAAGGCTTTTTGTTCAATAAAATATATTTTTCTTTAAAATTAAGCTATAGCAGTCCGACACTAGTGCCACAATGGTAGTGTTATAGTTCTCAATGTTTGAACCGTGAACTACAATTTTTTATTATAATATCTATAATGTAGTACCTATATGTATCAAAATATAATTACAAAAACTTTATATTATATAATTACTGTTAATTATTTATGTATATATCAGACAATTTTATTTACTTAGTATGCAATTCTGAATAATAGTCGATATTTATAAATTAATAATAAATTGCAACAAGTAATAAATTAATATAAATAAACCTATTATTGTCTGGCGTTACGAGTTAACATGAAAATAAGTAACATTTGCACAAACAAATCAGTTAATTTTTGTATAATAAATTATCACTACACAGCAGCAGCCATTACGGGAAGAACAACCAGTCCAACAATATCCTCCCCAGCAACCAACCAATGACATACTCGAACTAAAACAAATGATGAAAGATCTCATGCAACAAATGAGTACTCTCGTAAACATATTATCAACTCTTGTCACTAGAATTCCAAATGGCTCAACAAATTAAATTAGCCCTCTGGAACGTCAATGGTCTAGCCCAACACATATCAAAAATAAAAAATGTTATTAATAACTTAGATATAGACATCATGATGATATCAGAAACTCACTTCACCCAAAAGAACTACATAAAAATCCCAAAATACTCTATTTATGATACACAACACCCTGATGGCAGAGCACATGGAGGTACTGCTATAATAATAAAAAATACCATTAAACATCACTGTCATAGTCATTATAAACAGGAACATATTCAAGGAACCAGTATAAGTATTGAAGACTGGGCAGGACCACTTATTATTGCATCTGTGTACTGCCCTCTAAAACACGCAATCAAAATGAAACAATTTGAGCATTTCTATGACTCACTGGGACATCGGTTTATTGCGGGGGGCGATTATAATGCCAAACATACTCACTGGGGATCAAGACTAATAACTCCAAAAGGTAGAGAATTATATAAAACTATACAATCCAAAAACATGCATTACTTGTCCACCGGAGAACCAATTTACTGGCCAACTGACCGAAGAAAAATACCCGATGTTATTGACTTCTGTATTGTCAGGGGAATTCCTACATACTGCGCTAAGGCTGAATCATGTCTCGAGCTCTCATCAGATCATTCTCCGGTAATTATAACACTTAGCACAAAAATATTACTAAAGGACAAAGCACCTTCGCTCACTTCAAAGTGTACTAATTGGGCAAGTTTCCGGAACAAGGTTGAAAACAACTTATCACTAGATGTTCCTCTGAAAACAAATTTTGACATAGAAATGTCTACAGAATATTTAACTAATACCTTGCAACAAGCAGCTTGGAACTCAACTCCAGACCCAAAAGATGATCTGACTGAGAATAATTGTTCAAGAGCAATAAAACAACAAATAACTGAAAAGATAAAATTGAGAAAAATGTGGCAAATAACAAGATGTCCACATGACAAAGCTAAACTTAATAAAGCGGTAAAAGCACTCAGACAGGCTTTAAATGAGGAAAAAAATAAAAACATTCAAAAATATCTAGAAAACCTTACCGCTACCGAGGCTACAGAATACTCATTGTGGAAAGTCACTAAAAAACTGATAAGACAAGTTGCTATTCCCCCCCTACGAACTGAAGACGGAGAGTGGGCAAAGAATAATACTCAAAAGGCAGAAGTATTTGCGGATCACCTTGCTAAAGTCTTTAGACCTTTCGAATCCACAGAACCAATCAAAGTAGAAAATAAAATTAAGATGACATTGGAGGCTCCCGTACAACTGGATTTGCCTATTAAAAAATTCAAAAGTTCTGAGATACGTACTTCTATTAAAAATCTTAATCCTAAAAAAGCCCCGGGATTTGACCTCATTACAGGAAGAATCCTGAAAGAACTTCCAGATGTTGGCATAAGATTTATCACACAGCTATTTAACGCTATTTTAAGAACACAGCACTTCCCAAGCCAGTGAAAGGTAGCTGAAATTATAATGATAGCAAAACCGGGTAAACCTAACGAAGACCTATAAAATCGTATCAACCAATCAGCTTACTGCCATTATTGTCCAAGCTATTTGAAAAGCTTCTACTAAGGAGAATCAAACCAATCTTGGAAGAGAAACATATAATCCCTAACCACCAATTTGGATTCAGGCAAGAGCACGCAACAATAGAGCAAGTCCATCGCATAACGTCGAATATCAGCAGAGCACTGGAAGAAAAAAAATACTGTACAGCGGCCTTCCTTGATATAAGACTTTATCAAAAGCCTGGCATCTAGGACTACTATATAAGATTAGAAAATCTCTTCCCGACAACATCTACCAAATACTTAAATCTTATTTGGAAAATAGGCATTTCCGAGTGAAATTCCGAGAAGCCTACACAAATCTTCGACCAATACAGTCGTGCGTGCCTCAAGGAAGTATATTGGGACCTGTGCTATACTTACTATATACGGCCGACCTGCCTACTAATAACTACAGTATGATTGCAACCTTTGCTGATGACACCGTAATATTGGCCACACACAAAGACCCAAAAATTGCGACTAATATTATCCAAGACAGCATAAATGAGATCCAAAAATGAATGAAAAAATGGCGAATTAAGGCCAATGAAACAAAGTCGGTTCAGGTCACTTTTAAATGAACAACCAAAACATACCCCAGGCTGAAGAAGCAAAGTACATGAGCATACATCTTGACCGACGATTAACATGGCAGAAACACATATTCACCAAAAGGAAGCAACTGGGTCTCAAGCTCCAAAAACTCTATTGGATAATTGGTAAAAAGTCCCAATTATCAGTGGAGAACAAATTGGTAATTTATAAAACGATAATAAAACCAGTGTGGACGTACGGGGTGCAACTATGGGAATCAGCCTCAAATTCCAATATAGAAATTCTGGAAAGATTCCAATCAAAAATGCCGCGGTTAGTGGTGGGTGCCCCGTGGTATGTGCTCAATGTGAAGTGATTCATCGGGACCTAAAAGTACTAAGTGTAAAAAATGAAATTAAAAACTATAGTGTCAGATATAGAGAGCTTCTAAGTGTGCATCCAAATCAACTGGTAGAAAATCTATTTAAAGATCAGCCCGGCCGTAGACTTAAAAGATTTAATATTGTAGACTTGATAACTAGGTTCTAGCTGTAATATGTACTTATCGACGTACCAATTATTTTGTAATGGGAGATATGGCAATGGCCATACTTCCACATGACCTAAATTTTGATATAAAAAATACTAAATACTCCCGAGTAGATTGTATTGAAATTGGATTTAAATAAAAAAAAAAAAAATTATGTTTTTATCATTTTGGCTATTTTCAAACTAATTTTTATATAACTTATATCATATAACTGCGGTATCTCCGCCTATACCTAATTCGAAAAGTTTAGTATTCTAGATTACAAAAGCTTTTCTTTCAATAAGATATATTTTTCTTTAAAATTCAGCTATGACAGTCCGGCAGTAGTGCCACAATGGTAGTGTTATAGTTCTCAATGTTTATTTTAGTAAAATTTAATATGGAATGCTGTTAAAATAATATTGTGAACTCACGTTAAAAATATGTAAATACAAATCAGTACCAGCAATAAGCAGTAAAATTGGGATATGAGGTGGATAATTAAATTTATTCTTTTGTTTTAAGGTAACATAGTTAACAGACTATTCAAAGTCTATTAATCGATAATAATGTATTGAAAATATATAATAATTTCACAATCTAATGACCCTATTATATAGCTGTTAATTGGTGTCGTACAGGAGTGCACTCATCCTATTGACCCTGCCGTGAACTACAATTTTTTATTATAATATCTATAATGTAGTATATGTATCAAAATATAATTGCATAAACTTAATATTATATAATTACTGTTAATTATTTATGCATAAATAAGACAATTTACTTACTTAGTATGCAATTCTGAATAATATGTCGGTAATTATAAATTAATAATAAATTGCAACAAGTAATAAATTAATATAAATAAACCTATCGGCTTTTTTTTTTGAAAAATTGTCTATACAGTAGTTAATACGTTATCTGTAATGTTGTGTTCCTTTGTATAGCAAGTTTTGTAATTTCAAAGTTTAATTGGATTTTTAATATACCAGCTGCATTACCTCTTGTACTATGAACAACGGTCAAATGATTCTATTTAATATTATTCCTATATAAATTGTTATTTCATTCGTAATTGAAATACGACGATTATACAAGTTACGTAATATCAGTGAAGGTAAAAATTTGCTTGAATTTAATATAATGGTTACTTATAATTCATTCCATAGAGATTATACCCTCTCCAGGCAGGAATGGGCAGAGCAGTTCTTTTTTTTTATTTTCTAAAATGCCGTTCTTATTTAGAAAAATACACGTTACCATTTTAATATTCTTTTAATTAAATTTTTAGTGACCCCCCCCCCGCCCGCCCCACGTAACAAAAACTGCCGTAAGAAATTTTAAACGCAGAGTTTGAAAGAAAAATTTATATAGCTAGCAAAAACAAAAAATATCTTGCAGGTCCAAGCAGCAAAAAAATTTTACACTTTTTTCTATATATTTTTTGTTTACTATTATTTTTTAAAAACTCATTGATAGGTAAAATGCGTTGATTATCAAATGTAATTAAATATTAGTATTATATTATATGAGTAAATATTTATAAGAAAATATAATAAAACGTAGGTTAGGTAATTTAGTGAGAGATCTAAACTGGGAACTTAACGATCACGGAAATCTCAGATTTTTTTCCTTTTTTGATATTTTAATAGTTTTCCTTTGCAGTTCTTAAATGTTAGAATATTGTAAGTAATGTTCATGTTTATGCTATACACTTCATTTAAAAAGTTTAGTTTGAACTTACCAAATAAAATAATATCCTTTGTGAAATATCAACTCCGCCGCCTATGAGTGCAACAGATCTAAATAGCTCAATTCTCAGGAATATTTGTTTTCTTGATTGAGATAAAGGTTTTTAATCAAACAAATTTAAGTTGTACAACATTTATCCGGATAGATTGCAGAAATTTTTAAATATACCCAGAAAAAAATCGTCAGGCCATATATTTTAAAGTTCAAAAATTAATAACAGAGCACGTGAGGACGTTATGAAAATTATATTAATAGTTTCATACAAATTTTAGGAGTCAACCTTTGAACAAACGGATGATTTTGATCAATGTATTGAAGTGGGTGCTTTAAATGTAAAATTAGTATGATTTTATTTTATCTAAATCAAACAAGTAAATAAACCTTTCATGTTTTCATTAAAAAAAGTTGTTTTATTTAAAAATAAATTTACAGCGGTAAATTTTGAAAATCGTGGAAAATTATCTGAAGCCGTCACTGTCTGCATGCTCGTTAGAATTTAATGAGCCTGATATTATTATGCGTATAAATAAAATCTGATTATGCATCGAAAATTATAAATAAAAATCTAATTTTATAATTAAATATATATGTAACAAACTATTAACTAATAAATTACCAATTTCGTAAAATTCTGACATGTAAAGTATACGCACTATACCTATTCCATATTGAATTTTTCATACCTACATATTTACATATCCATATGCTTTACAAAGAAATGCTTTGTTTCGGTCACTTTATTTATTTTGTAGAAAAAACTCTATTTTTTAATATAATACGTAATTTAAATAAAATTTTGTACACTTATGACACGTACAAAGATTCAGTTGCACAAACCTTATTATAACTACAACACTGCTGTCAAAGCGTCCACATAATGCATCAGGCACTCTCGGGGATTCACCGGCAAACAATATGAACTAAAATGACCCCGACATAGTATAAATTCTAAATTATTATTTTTCAGATTTTGGTTTAACGTTTGATTAAAGTAAAAATGTTATTAATATTAATTTAATATAATAACCCCCATTCTTAATGTATCTCAAATAACCAAAACCAAAATATTTTTAAACATCAAAAAATTATAAATTTAAATTTGACGTTAATATTATTTTAATTTTTTGAGTACAAGTAGAATCTGTTTTGCCGCTTTATTTGAAATTGTTATTGTGTGGAAGTTATTTCTTGTTGAAATCACCAGAATAATTAGATCAATTACAAAGTACAGTATATGCAGGTTAGAAAAGCAACTTCGAGTAAGTGCCTTCAATGCATTATTTATTAATTAATGTTAATTTTGTGTATGCGAGCTCTAAGAGCGAGATATGTTAAGTGAGTTCCATCGGGAAAAAACAAAACAAGGCACACGAAAAAATTTCGATGAGGTGTTGAATGTTCTGTAAAATATGAAACAATTGTTTTTTCATTTATAAAGTATTTCTGAAGTGGAAGTGAATAATTATACTGTATAATTATGTTCTGTTCGCTTGTTTTTACCAAATTGAAAAAAATTTGAATATAAGGTAATAAAAAGTTATTTAAATAATTATTTAAAATACTACTTGCAATCAAATAGATAAAATTGACACGCGATTGTTTAGCGTAATTGATTATCAAGTACTTATATCTAATTAGCCAGATATCAGACTGCGTTACTATAAAATAGATGGAAAAGTCGTATTATTTCAGTATACGTAGATAGTTGTATCTAGTGAATTATTCGCATTAGTCAATTTTAACTTCTCAGCATGAAAGAATACGCAAATATACGTGTACGAAATTACTCGTACGTTTTTAGTTTTGAAAATGAGTTTGTGCATAAAGAAGCATTGGATTGGATGGTTAACAATTGGACAAATTGTTTTTATTATGTTACCTTATATGTGTTCATTATTTTCGGTGGAAGATATTTAATGAAAGACAAACCACGTTTTGACTTAAGAATTCCGTTAATATTATGGAATTTAGGATTGGCAACGTTCAGTATTATGGGCGCAATTCGCACGATACCAGAATTCATTCACACGATTTCAAATTATGGTCTGTATTATTCCGTTTGTATACCATCATATGTGGAATTGGATCAAGTTTCAAGTTTTTGGACTTGGTTATTTGTACTTAGCAAATTACCCGAATTGGGAGACACAGTTTTCATTGTATTGCGAAAACAACCCCTTATCTTTTTGCATTGGTATCATCATATTACGGTGCTCTTGTATTCGTGGTTTGCGTTCTCGGAGACGGCGTCCATTGCCCGATGGTTCATCGTCATGAATTATTCCGTTCATGCTTTGATGTATTCGTATTATGCCTTGAGAGCTATGCGATTCAATCCTCCACGTCAAATAGCCATGCTCATCACAACTTTACAACTTCTTCAAATGGTGATCGGGTGTTTAGTCAACATTTGGGTTTTGTATCTATTGAATAATAACGTAACCTGCAAGACTTCTTACGACAATATCAAATATTCCCTTCTAATGTATTTCAGTTATTTTCTCTTATTCGCTAACTTTTTCTATAAATCTTACATCTCTGGTAAAAGGAAGTCAAGAATGGACAGTTCTACAGCTTCAAAAGCAAAAGTTCAGTAGTGAAACGTTCGGGAAGTTTTTATTCTAACTTATTGTATCTATTTATATAATTTGTTACCTACTTATATAATTATTGTTATCTGTGTATGTTATTATAATAAATCGTTTTCTATATTATGAATCATATAAATTTACTTAAGATTAAAATTAGCTGATCCAGAATTTATCTAGAATATTTTCAACTTGCACAAAACATATTTCGTTGTATGTAGTATATGCATGCAAGATAAGATCAAGATAAACAAACGTGAAAATTTGTAGATAATTTGTTAATTGCGTTTTATCACTCCCTGGTTTATTTAAATGCTCCAAAATGTGTTAATATTTGTATTATAAAATAATATCACAAATTAGTCACATGCCTGTAGCCAATGTACCTATTTCAGAGCCGAACTCAGATTATCAGTAAAAGCAAAATGAGCACTTGATCGACTTAAAATTAGTATGGCAGAAGTATTCTGTAATAAAAGCTGGAAGAAAAAAAAACAGAAAAAAACATCATCATCTTATTAGAGAGATAATATAGGAACTGTGAGTGATAGACGAAACAATTTGTTAAAATAGGAATGCCGAAAAGCATTCTTATTTTTTGATAATTTATTATTATGTACATTTCAGTAGCGTAGCGTATTCTGGGAGACAGAGGGGCAGCGCGCTTCTTTCTAATGCCAAAAGTGAAGTTGACGTTCCCCTGAGTCCCCGAGACGCTATGCTACTGATACATTCTCAAGAAACATAAATTTTATAGGTATAACTTTAAGGTAAGGTTTAAAAATTAAATATTTTAAATAAAATGTTTTTTTTTATTCGACATTATAATACGCACTTATGGGGTTATTTTTAAATTATATAGAATTTGTTTATACCACTAAAGAGATCTCCCACTTTTTCTATAATATTAAAATATAAAATTTTAAAAGTAAATATAAATATAAATAATATAATAAAAATATAAATTATCTTTTCCTTAAGTAAGTATTTAATTTGTTATCTTTTAATATTTTTCAACATTTTTGCAATATCTGCAAAGTAAATATTAGCATATTATTTTATTTTTATTACTTTTCTATTTTTCTTATCACACTCTTACAAAAGATGTTCTGCTAAGAATGCCGGATTTAATCTGTAATAAAATTAATCAACTCAACATAATTATTATTATACTCAAATAATTAAGTTAAAGAAATAAAATTTTAAATTGTAAAAATCTATAATAATTTTATATTGCAGGTTATAATGTAAAATTTAATTTTTGAATAGGAACTATAAAAATATAATTACATAACATATAAAAACGATATAATTATTATGTTTACTTACAAAAACACTGCTATTTGTAGATAAGGAGATTCGAGTAAACAATGTAGCTTTTCCTATAGTCGGCGAGTTAAGAATTATAAATCAATAAATTAAAAAAGCAAATTAAATTTTGAAATATAATTAATTCGAAGCAAAAATTAAATAATTTTGAATACTAATAAAAAGTAAAAATAAGTGAATCTAGACTTAAGAATTTGTAAAAATTAATAACTCATAACTTAAAGGCATTAGACAAAACTCCGAGACACAATATAATTTTTTGGGCTTTTAGAATCACCACAAAGTTTTAATCTCTATTGCCTCTATTGGATATTCAAAATAAGAAATCAATTATTTTCATAATTTGAGCCGACTCCACACTCTTCTCGCGAGCGCATACTATTATCAATTTTTACGAAAATATTGCTAGTTAATTTTATAAAAATAAAAATTGCACGCAAAAATTTTAAAAAGTTATAACATAAAAATATACTAAGTAGGTAAATAGAATAAATTGATCAAATTTGCATACAATACAAGAACTAGGCATACATACAAGAGTATGTAGTTGTAGTCAATTATGATTTTAGAATTAATTAACCTATGCTGTTCTATTCCATAATTACGAATATATTTTTTAAATTATAATATATTTTTATATTTGTTTGTAATTGTAATTTTAAAAGCATTTTCTCAGTAATTTTATAAAAATCATCTTCCAATTGTTTTATTATTTTTGACTTTTTCATTTTTGGGGGAGCCATTTTGCCGCTTCTTTAAGCGGAAAGTGGTGCAAACTATTTTTGGTCATTAGTTTTTGTCACTGATATAGTTAGTATAATAATAATAATTACTACGATCATTTCAAGTGAAATAGTTCTACCCCCTATTGTATATAACAACTAATAAAATATTAATTCTTGCATATTAATTCGTATAATTAATACTACACCCTGTATATTATCTTTCAAAAATAAAACATATAAAATAAATTTAAAAAACTTTTTAAACAAAACTAGAAATTAGATATAATTATTATATATTAGTGATATTTTATAGAACTAGATATAATTAGAGATCTATAAATTAAATATAAATAAAAAAAATGAAGTAAAAAGTAAAAAATAATTTTTTAAATAAGAACAAACAAAGCTCTCTGAAAACATCAATATATAAAAATTAAAAATTTTAAAAACCCCTGACTGTAAAAAAATTCTAAAAATAAAAATTAATAATAAAAGCACCTTACTTTAAAAACTACTGTTCCCTTTAAAAAGAAAAAAATTATTTTTTCTTTTTCATTCAACAACAAATTCTCAGACACTTTACTCGAAAAATTAACTTATCATTCTTTCCCCCCCCCCTGCTACAAAATTTAAACATTAATTTTGAAGTCAGGGGGAACGGAGAATGTTTACTATGGAATGTATAAACAGGTTTCGTAAGTGCAACAAATCTCCGTATCCCCTGACTTCAAAATTAATGTTTAAATTTTGTAGCGGGGGGGGGGCAGAGGATGATAAGTTAATTTTTCGAGTAAAATGTAAAAATTTTAGAATTTTTTTACAGGCAGGGGTTTTTAAAATTTTTAATTTTTATTTTATTTCACTCTTTTTGAAGTATATTTTGTCAAAATGTATAGAGAAAGTAATATATGTTTTAAACCGCTTTGTGATCTAGTCAGCCGATATGGTAGCGCGAATAATTAGCGAATGATATGAATTTAACAGCCATAATGGTGGTGAAAATTGTATTTGACCAGCCAGGAACATTAAACTTTTAGCGCTTTAATATGCACTTAAAAACACAAAAATTAGCGCTATAAATAGCACTAAAAAATTGAAATATGCAAAATAAAATAATTTTTTTTATTTTTTTATTTATTTTTTATTTTAATTTTAGAAATAAACTAAATACCGCGAATCTGCTAATTACATTACGATGCGCCTGACATAATTTTAAAAATAATCAAATTCCTATTATTTGAAACCTGAGCTTAATATTAAAATATATGCTTGTTTTAGTTCGCTTATTCGTATGCGGCCATTTGGTACAAAAGTTATTTTGTTCTTATAACATTTTTTTTTTAATATCTTGGTTTTTTAATATTAATTTTTGAATTTGTTTGGTTATATTTTTTTATTTCTTATTATTTTTACGGTTTTCTTTTGTTGTATGATGATTGGAAATAATCGTGAAATAAGGGTCTTTATTTCGTAATACAAAATTTTTTATTTTAAATTTTTATTACTTTTTTTTATAACGTAATTTAAAATTTTAGTCAATATTTAAAGATTCTTTATCAATTTTCATTTTTATTTTTCTAGCTTATTCAAATATTCTAAGTCCAAACTAGCTAAATGTTAATTTATGTAGATTTTTTATTATTTTTAAATATTATTTTTCTATGTAAGTACGTATTCTTTACTTAACAGTTAAAATTCATTATTTTAACATTTTGTTTATTTTGTTTATTATATGAAAGTATGCCCGTAAATAGCACTTAAAACTCTAAAATAGCAAAATAGCACCAAAAACCGTAAATATGCAAAACTTAGCATTATAAAATTTCGTATACAACTTCAGGGAAGTGTAAAACAAATTTATATCTTACTTTGAATATTCTAAGACTTACCAGAAAATATATGCATTTGCTAGAACTTCTGAGCCCTGCTAATGACAATAATAGCCCCATGTCTTTTATATTGATGTTTTCAAGGAGCTTTATTTTTTTATTATTTATATTTAATTTCTAGTAAAAACTTTGTTTAAAAAGCTTTTTAAATTTATTACATTATTTATTTATATTATTTTTTATGTTGGTAATAACTTTAACAAAAAGTTTTTATGTTGGTAATGATTTTTTTAGTTGGATTTTTTGAACTGTATTGGAAGCAGTAATAATTAGGTTAAATGAAAACAAAAATTTGTATTATTTTTATTTGTGTATTGTGAAACTTCTGCTGACATCTATTAAAAGTGATAGTTGCTATGATTGTTGAATTTGGAAAATATTATTCTCGTTTGATTGAAATGTAACAGAACTAATACGTAATAATTTATCACTAGTAATAACAACATATAAACATGAACGGCGAAAATTATACACCTTATTTTTATAATTATCCCCCAAATCAAACGGTATGTGACTTTTTCATCTGTTACAAAAAAAAAACACTTAGGTTAACCCTTATTGAAATTTACAGCACAATCAACCATGGAATACCAATTGGAATTATCAACAACAGCCCTACATGCAACAAAATTTTAGTAGAGCACCACCAAATCACAGTCATCCACCACCTCCACCACCACCAACTCATCTTCGTCCTGGTCCTCCAGCTTTTCATAAACCACAAACACCGAACAACATTAACAGACCATATTTTCGTAACAAGTTAGTGAATATGTGTGTGCTTTAGTTCATTTTAATTCATTTTCTATATTCTAGCAGGTATCCTATGGGTAATCAATATCCAGCGAATGGTCCACCAGGATCAGCGCCTGTTAGATATCCCAATCCAAATATGTATAAACGACCACGGTCAGATTCGGTACAAGGAGAACCTCACTTAAAAACATCAAAAAAGAAGAAAAAATCTCTGTCGCAAAACGTTCCTAGGAGAGACTGGACACTAGCTGAAGCAGAAATTGCTTTAGCAACCGAAAAGGAGTTAAACAAGAAATCAAAATTATCTTTGATAGTTAAATTTCCTGATCAGGAATTAAATAAGGAAATTGTGACTCAGTTTAATCCAGCCATTGACAGTGTACATTTTCAACAACCCTGCACTCCTAGGTTTTGTTACGTTACATTACACGTAAGTTCTAGCAGAAATTCCTATTTTTAATTTTTACAAATTTATATAACGATCAGCTTGCCTTGCACCGAAACCTAAGTAAATACCACGATCAATCAGGTTTTTAAGATTATTACTTTCCATCGTAACAAATATAAATGAAAAATATATAAATTTTTTGCTTTGTTTTGCGGTGTTGCTAAAATAACTTGCTTTGGGAAATAGATAAATAAATTTGAAATAAATACATAAATTTGAAATAAATAAATAAATTTGTTTATTTTAATTTGTCAAAGCGATTTCTGATCGTTCATTCAACTCAATGTTTTTTAAGTTTTATTGGAAAATTATAATTTTCAACTTTTTTAAAAATGAGTTGCAATGACTTGAAAAAAAATTTACAGTTGTTAGTCAGTCAGTTAGAATTAAAGCATATAATATTTATTTAAATTATCCTTCATTCTGATATATAACCAATCTCCAAGTCTGATGTGAAACTAACTGCCTGGTGTTTATTATGAAACAAACAATACATTTTTTTACATACGAAATTAATTTTATGACTAAACCGAGAAGCATGGGCCAACCGTGGCTCATGTTGAAACTATAACTTCTGGTTTTTTCTTGCAAATTTCTCGAATACAGCCTACCTTGGTTATCGTAAGTTTCTGAATTTAAACTTCCACCTTATTAATTTTTTTCTCAATAGGTAAAATTAAGTACACCTTAACTTCACGTTTCTAGTTGACCCTTACAGGTATTCAATGATGTGTTAAGTTTTTTTGTTTGCTAAAACGTATTCATTGTATTGTCTTTATCTTGAGAATATAATTTAATTTCTTTTTTAAAATAAAATTACAGGATTCGGCAAATGCAGATGAGGTGATACGTGAACTTAACAAGCAAAAGTTTGGTAGCGGTTTCATTACGGCAGAATATAAACGCGATAGGGAGGAAGATTTGGTGGTAAATGCTGAAGACATAGATCCATTAACATTATATGTAGGAAATCTTGCTCAAGAAGTAACAAAAGAAGACATTCAAACAATGTTTCCAAGCCATAAACGCATGGACATTGGATTTGCAAAAAAAATGAAATTTACTAGGTACGCCTTTATAGTGTTTAAAACGGTGAAAGACTCGTTGGATGCATTTAAAAGTGCACACAATAAAGAACTACACAGTAAAAGTTTAATAGTAAGGTTTAGACGTTTACATGGCACAGTTGGTATGCCAGGTGAAGCTAAATTACAAAATGCTCCAAAAAATAAAGACGATTCTGTTGATAATGTTTCAGTTAATTCAGTTTCAAGTTCGATTTTAACTGATAAGCCACAAGTACCGAGTGAAGTTAGCGATGGTTCCGAGGGTAATTCGTTAGTTGATATGATGGACATGATACCATCACCGTGCGGTATGGTTCGAATACCGTCGGTAGAATCATCTACGCCCGATACAAGTGAAGTTAATGTTAGTGCTATTAAACGTGAGCAACCTAGCCCTGTAGAAGAGTTTGTATCACATATTTCTCAGTCAGGCAGGGAAGATTTTAATCATAAACCTATTCAAAGTGATGTGAAATTTAAGATTAAAGAAGAAGTGGTAGATAAGCCGGTTAAAGTTAAAACTGAGGTCTTTGAAGATGATTTATTCTCTCCGAAGAATGTTCAGATAAAAACGGAACCCGATAATTTAAGTGACGGTAAGTTGAATTTTTTTTGGTTTTTCGTAGTATTAAAATTTTGTGATTTTAGAAATCGATTGGAACAACGTTTTTCATCACAACGAAGAGTGCGAGGATGAGGACAATAATATCTGCATGACTGTGAGTTATACAAATTTTTCTTTACTTTTAAAATGTTACACTTTTTTTGTAGGATTTTGATACTCTTTATGAAAATATGGTGGATCGGGCTAATAGAATAAATTCCTATTATAAAGAGAAATGATCAAGTTTTGTACATATTAGTACATTATGTGATAGATAGGTTTTTTATATACGACAAAACAAATGGATATTTCATATTTCTCATTTTTTTTGTTAAATGAGCACTTTGTAAGTACTATTAATAGTTATATGTTTTAACTAAGAATTACCTGAGGCAAAAGTAATGAATGAATTGAACTGCTTGAAATATGTTTTATAAAAAGATATAATAAAAAATTTTAAATTGTTTTTTATAATGTTTTGTTCTTTAATGTAAAATCAATTTTAATTGAAATCAAATGAAAATGCATAATTCACTAATCGATTATACTACATGAAGTACAATGGGAAGATAAGACTATGATTTGAAATTTTATTGAAACGAATGTTTTGTAATTATATATTTTTTTAATTTTAGACTGATATATGTACACATTATAATGTTAATTCAAAATTATGCCAAAATATGCTGTATTGAAAACAATGATAGAAATGTTTATTAACCACCTCAGCCAGGCCACATGGGGTAACTCATTTCCTTCGCTGAAAAACCTAGTTGTACAAGACATGAGTGTTTCAATAGTTCGTTAACATTTTCAATAGTTTTTACTGATCAATTTATAGATGATTGAAGTTCTAAAAACTGGACAAACTCCGTGTGGCCGCTAAGGGTAAGAGACTGTGCTGTTTTACGTCATCAACCTTGATTAAATTTTAAATTATCTGTAAATAAACTGGAAATCAAATAAAACAAAATTTTTAGCAACAAACTGATAACTTTTTAGTTCTTACTTCACCAACATTTTTTAGTAAAGGGTACTTTTCAATAAAAATAATAGTACCTGCATTGCTTTATTAGAAGCAAATGTCTCACTTTTTGTGGCACGTTTGTAGAATAGAAGTTTAGAAAGATATTTATTGGTTTTATGGATCATATAGGATAAAAGATATTTAAGGCTGTCTGGTCTCAAGGGCTTTTCGAGTATCTATAGTCATGTGGGTGCTGATTCCTAAAGTTTAGTTCATTTTAATAATGTGTTAAGGTACATTGGGGATTATTAGTTTTTTATTTTAAAAATGTAAAATTTTAAACAGAAAAATAATTAATATAGTCAAAATGAAATAGATGAAAAGATAAGGTGCAAATATAAATGAGCATCACTATGTGATGTTTTTATGAGTAAATCAATTTTGTTTAATATGGTCCACTCAATTGACTATAATATCTGCAGACAATCTCGATTACTGCTCTCATATGAAAAAATCTGTATCAGGTTTTCATATAACAACCAATTACTTAATATAGGAACAAGTTATGTGTGTGAATGAATTAATAAGGAGAGAGTGCATGGGGGTTGGAGGTGTAACATGTAGCTCCTCGAGAGATGAGACTTCTTTCCTCCAGAAGCAAAGTAACAGTAAAGTAATGAATTGTTTTGGCAACGTGTAGGTATATTTGTACAATTTCTTGTATTTTTATTGAAAAACAGTTAGAGATATCAAAATTCGGATAGGTATGTGTTTTTTTTTCAATCAACGTACTTCAATAACTGCTCCAATAATTATGGATTTCCATTAAACTTTTTAATAGTTTTTCCAGTCTTTAGGTGTTTACCTACTGTGACCAAAGTTGTTTGTAGTTGAAATGTAGTCTCGTAGCTGCTATATAAATATTTCTTTTTTAATAAAAATTTATAATTTTATAAAAAAACAAACTAAACAAAATGTTAAAATAATGAATATCAACCGTAAAGTAATGAATACATACTTACGTATTTTTAACACTACTAATTACCACAAAAATTCACTTAAAAAATTAATTTTTTAAGTTTTTTCCCTATTTTACAATTTTATGTTATCCAAACAAATAAAATCGCATCTATGATTTTTCCTAAATTAATTTTTAAAGTTAACACTGTTAAGGTTGGTCACAGTAGGGAAACACCTTAATTATGAAGAAAATTGTAAAACTTTACTGAGGGTTTATTGAATGATTTATTTGATAATTTATTCATCAATACCTACCTTAAAGTTCCTAGCAGAAGAATTTGAAATTTTTGTAAATCTCATTGATTTTCTATAATTTTGCAGAACTACCTTGGTTCGAAATTTATCGACTAATAAGCAAAATACTTTTTAAATAATTGCAATTTCTATTGCTCATGCCGAACTAGCACTTACTTAATTATGGTGGATTGATTGCAATTTTAAATTTACTTTAGCTCTTCGATGTACTTTTTATTACTTTACTTATACCTAAGATCGACGCTATTTAATTTGTTTGTTTAGCCACAGCTAGTTTTAATTTTGGCCAAAATTATATAACTTCAAATACGTAATTATTTGTAATAATGTAATTTATTATAGTTTTTATCAAGTGAGAACAATAATCGTTTTCATTTTCTTGTACAAAATAATCATGCAATTTACATAACAAAAAATATTGGGTCAGTCGATACAAAAATCTCAGGAAGAAATGTATGTTTAATTATAATATTATAGCAATAAAGATGGTGCATAACATTATAATGTTAAAATCTGAATTTCTTCATCATTTTATTCATTTCATGTTTTATTATCACACAAACACACAAACTTTAGTCCACAATGCAAAGTGTTCTATCTTTCAAAATCACCAAATATAAATAAGTTTTGATTTTGTAAATTAAATGCAAGATAAATAAATGTTTAAAGAATAATTTTGTCGTATATACCTATATCTCGTATTTTAAAATAAGAGCAAGGCGGTTAATTTTTTATGTGATATGGTAAACTCGGACTGTATTTTTTGTAATTAATCTTACACTTAATTATTTTTATCTGTAATTTGCTTTGTTTTATTAAATACTCGTGATTATGTGAATAAATTATTTTATATTGTAATTATTTTAACCATATCTGTAACCTAGAACCAAATCGTATTAACTCACATTTTCAAAATTAATCACAACCAATAGTGTTCATGAAAATTGCATCGGGAATTATTTTTTCAAGTGAAACGAGTCAATTTTTAAATTAAATTTAATCAATCCCAAACATTTTCTTTTACATGTGCGATCATATTATTCATTTAAGTTCTTGATTAATTATTAAAAAGTAATTAAAAATATAAAAATTAAATAGAGTGGAAAAATTTATTTTTGAAGAAAATTGAATTAATATAGATTGGTTCTAGAGTACACATATTTCATTTCAACCAAGTATCCTGTTCAATATTTCAATCCTTGTATTATAAAAATGCTTAAAACCAGAACATAAAACTTCGTCAATAAGGATTATCTTCTCTATGCATTTCCCACCTGATGCAGTTCATAGAAGAAACTATTTGTCAAGTCAAATATAACATGCTATACAGGATTATAAAATAAACAGGTAATCTTCGGTTCTTTATTCTATTTTGCTCTACAGTTTGTTGTATCATTTTCAATTCTATGGGCTCAAATTGATATAGAAATATAAATTTTTTAATTTAGAAATTATTAGAATTTAAAATTTATACTTTTTTCTATTGAAGAAAAGAACGAATTTTAAGGGGGTAAATACCTTTAGAACTACCGAGAGCAACTTGAGGTGAAACTCAGCTTTACGTGGACACTGAAGGACTATTAATTGTATGGCTCTGGACTAGTCGGTAAGTCACTAAAATCATTGAATTTTCATTTATTTAAAATTAAAATAAAAACGCATTTTTCTCAAAACAGCATTTTTCAAATTGGCGTAAGTAATAACTCAAAAAATTACTAATTGATCCTTTCGAAATTTTACACAAACTTTAATAACAATATTATTTTGTACTTGAACTAAAATATTGAAAATAACTAAAATATTTTGTGTAAATTTCAAATAAGTTTTTAAAAATTGGGGCTCGGAAGGGTTACATTTTTACTATTATTTTTATTATTATACAATTTTTTTGTATTTATAAACACAAATAAAATTTTTTGAGTTGCTTTTTGTTTATTTTTTCTAGGACAAAGGTTGCTTTTTCTATATTTTTTTTATAGAATTTTTGTTGCGGACCCTGAAAAGTCTCATTTCTGTAATTTTTTCTTAGGTTTTTTTTAGTTAACGCAATTAATAATGTTATAATACAAAATTTGGCTGTTTGTTTTAGATCAATAAAACAAAGGCAGTATAGGTTAAAGTTTACACCGTTTTACAACTCGCGGCACAGCCTTTACTCCACCATTTTTAATTGCTTTGTAAAAAGAAAAATACATTGTACTTAATAGTTAAAAGTATTAATAAACAATACCCAAAGTTTTAAAAATATTAAACAAACTGTTTTTATTAAAAAAAATCATAACAGATATTTCCCCCCTTAGAGGGCTATGGTCCTTAAATAAAATAATGATGTATTTTCTTTAAAGAGAAGAAGAAAATAATAATAATTTGTTATTCGTTTCTTTCTTAGCTTTTTTTTCGGAAAAGTCAATGGACTGTTGATTTCTTGGCTTATTGATAACTCTATCTTAAAATCTGCCCACTCGTTCAATAATCTATTCCTTTACTAAGTCATTGCATAAACTACTATTTGAGATTGTACGAATTTAAAATGTTAAACTGACAGTTCAAAATTATTATTAGATAGGCATCTATTTTTAGTGATGGGTCAACTGGTAGTGCAATTTATTGTTCCTACACATAGATCTTGGATAATGATTTACGGTCCAAGGACTAATTAATTATTATTCCACATTAATAAATTAATGGTAGGCATTAACTGCAATAATAGTATGTTACTTTATTAGGAACTAATGTTTTGACGTTTTGTGGCAAATTGTAGGATTGACGGACGAGCAAAGCGTAATGGAAATAGAAGATCTTGGCGTGATCTGAATAAGTTCAAAATTTCAACAAAACTTTAATTCAATCTGAAATAATAAAATATAAATAAATTTTTTCATTCTAAAATTTTCTATTGGATAACTATAATTATATGGAATAAAGTATAAAGTCAAGCTAGCTGTGCAATGAATTTATTAAAACGCGAATTTTATTTATCCAATAATAGAACCAAATTTATAATCTCCCGCTAAATATTGGAGCGTGCATGGCCTCCTTATTTTTATAGTCTCTGAGTTGGTCACGGAGTGGTGCATTTGTCGTTGAATCATAGTATAATAAACGAACTGTCAAGTAATTGTTACGCAAATATTAATTATTAAGTTAGTGTTCCTAAAGGATTATCATTGGTAAAATTTGTGAAAATGATTGATTTACCACCGGTTCCGGATTCCGTAAAGCATATCGCCCATTTTCTGAAAGTTGCTGATGAACATGACAACCGCAACATCGTCATCAGTTACTGGAGTAATTATTGTTTTAATATTTTGAGGTAAATAATTAACACACTTTGTTACAGGTCGAATGTTCGCATGTCAAGCTGCAATGAATTCAATTAAAGGTGCAAAGCCACCCGAAGTAACCACTCTTCTTATTGCGATAATGGATTGGTTGGAGAAGACTAAAAAAGCCAATCATGAAATGGAAGGTATTACGAACGATACTTGTGCACAAGCTTTCATAGAAGAATATTGTCTACAGTTGTTTAATTATGCTGATGCGCAAGACAAAGCTGAAGTTTACAATAAGTTAGTATTCATGTTACAAGGTTATAAGTCCAAATTACCTATTCTATTTTCAGAAACGTCATTAAGGCATTCTATACTTGTGGTATATTGATGGATGTTTTGACACAATTTGGACAATTGAGTGACGAATTTTTTCAAAAAAAGAAATATGCTAAATGGAAGGCAGCTCACATTCACAATTGTCTTAAGCGAGGTGAAAAACCAACCTCGGGACCACCGAGAGATCGTATAGTTGATAGTGACGAAGAAGATAGCGATGAGGATTATCAGAGAATAAAAGCTGCTCGTAAACATATTCCCATTGGTGGTTTCAACAATAGTAACCTCTCTCAAGATCCCAACGTCTCAAATGAGTTTCAGCTACCACAACCACCGGGAGAAAGTCCAGTTGAACCGATAACACCATCCGAACCCGCAGCTGTGATTCCATCACCAGAACTATCTTTTCCACCGACTATAGCACCTCCACCTGCTGTTACTCCAACTGCTTCTAGCGGTGCACCGGTTTCTATTGGACCAGAGCAAATTGAAAAAGCGCAGAAGTATTGTAAATATGCTGGTTCGGCTTTAAATTATGATGACGTGACGTCAGCTGTCGATAATTTACAAAAAGCTTTGCATTTGTTGCAGTTTGGCAGAGAAAAGTAATCTCTTTAAATTATTTATGTTGAGTAGTACGTAAGTTTGTAATTTTTGTTTGGTTGCTCTAAGCAGATCTATTGTAACAATCACATTTTAGATGTTATCTTAAGAATAACTTACTTGAATATTTATTAGAATTAATTATTGTAACTGATAGAAAATTGTCAGCATTATATTTTTCTACCGTTGTAAGGTAACATGCCTTGTCTTAATACTTATTTTTCAATTATTAAAAACTTGCAAATTACTGCATTACATAATTATATAGAAATTTAATGTAAAAAGCTGATGTAATTCGTTAACACAATAAACTACTGCTTTTATTTTTTATAACTTAATATTTGTACATTATTGAAAAGTAGAAGAGAAGTTGAGATTTCCGTGAATTTAGACACTTGTAGGGGGGGGGGGGTATCAAAAACGGTAAAATTTTGTGTGCACTCTACCTTAAAAAGTAATAGGAAAATTTTTAATCAAACTTCATATTTAGTACTTTAATAATAAAACTTAGAGCTGATTAGATTTTGATTAAAATCTGTTCAGGAAAACTTCAAAAAATTATTATTTATAAATTTTTTTAATTTTTTTTTCTTTATCATACGAAGTCTGAGAAAGTATTGTAATCATGCAGAAAAAAAAAATTGAGATTTTGATGAATTTAGACATTTTGGGGTCCCAGAAGCGGAAAATCGTCATTTCCAAAAAATATCTGTATGGATGTATGTACGTGGTTAAATTTTGTGTGCTCTCTACCTCAAAAAGTAATAGAAATTTTTTAACAAAATTTTGTATTTAGTACATAAATATTGAGACTTAGAGCTGATTAGATTTTGGTTAAAATCGGTACACAGAAAAGCAAAATACAACAATATTTTGTAAATTAAAAAAAAAATTTTTTTTTATTTTTAAAATTTTATTTTTTAATCATATTCTTCTCTAAAATAATAATAAAAAAATCGGTATACGGAAACGCAAAAAAAATAAATAATAAAAAAAAAATTTTGCAAATAATTTTTTTCTTATTTTTAAAATTTTAACTTTTTAATATATTCTCCAAAATAATAATTTTTTAAAATTCTTTTAAATTTATTATTATTTAAAAGTATGATAAAGTTATGGGCATGGCCACATCCGATTTTTTTACTTTATCATACGAAGTCTGAGAAAGTATTGTAATCGTGCAGAAAAAAAACTTGAGATTTTGATGAATTTAGACATTTTGGGGTCCCAGAAGCGGAAAATCGTCATTTCCAAAAAATGTCTGTATGGATGTGTGTATGGATGTATGTATGTATGTGGTTAAATTTTGTGTGCGCTCTACCTCAAAAAGTAATAGAAATTTTTTAACAAAATTTTGTATTTAGTACATAAATATTGAGACTTAGAGCTGATTAGATTTTGGTTAAAATCGGTACACGGAAAAGCAAAATAAAACAATATTTTGTAAATTAAAAAAAAAATTTCGTTCTTATTTTTAAAATTTTATTTTTTAATCATATTCTCCTCCAAAATAATAATAAAAAAGTATTAATCAATAATCGTGTAAATATTCTATTTTTGTTTATATAGTTTTTACAAATTAAAATAAAATTTAATAACTTTATCATACGAAGTCTGAGAAAGTATTTTAATTTAAGTATTAATTTAAATTTAAAAGTTAAAAATTGAAAATTAATGTTATCAATTTAATACCAATTTAACAAAAAAAATAAAAAAAAAATTTTGCAAATAATATTTTTCTTATTTTTAAAATTTTAACTTTTTAATATATTCTCCTCCAAAATAATATTTTTTTTAAATTCTTTTAAATTTATTATTATTTAAAAGTATGATAAAGTTATGGGTATGGCCACATCCGATTTTTTTAATAAAAATTAAACCATACACTATTTAAAAATTTTCTTTTAAAAGTATGTATTTTACACTTAACATGCATAATTTTCGCTAAAAAGATTCATAGTCCTCGGTAGTATAGTGGTCAGTATCCCCGCCTGTCACGCGGGAGACCGGGGTTCGATTCCCCGCCGGGGAGGTTTTTTTACATACATACAGCTTCAGGAATGACGAAAGTGTAAAAATTTTTTGCTAAAATAAGAAACAAATATGTACTAAAAAGTATAAATAAAGTATTTTTACATAACAGAAATGTAAATATTTACATTAATGTTATGTATTTTTATATGCTTTAAATGTAAATTTGTAGTATATTTATATCGTTGACCCTCCATTTTAATTTGTAAATTATAGTTGAGAAAGGGTAAGTAATAAACAATAAAATTGTCCGACGTTTCGAGTCTTTATTGACTCATTATCAAGGCTACAAAAATATATACAAATAATTAAAAAACTTACATAAATTACAAAAATGAAAAAGTTAATATTTATATAAAGTAAAAAAATATAAAGTAATTTATGTAATTTTTTAATTATTTGTATATATTTTTTTAGCTTTGATAATAGTTCAATAAAGACTCAAATCGTCGGATAATTGTATTGTTTATTATGACTCCTGTCTCAACTATAATTTACAAATTTAAATGTAAACCTTACATGTATAATTTTCTAACATTAGCGTGTAATTTTACATAATATAGTCTATGTAAATATACATTCTACATGTATATAATATACAGTTTTCATATGTATATAATTATTTTACTTGAATAAGTAAAATTACATCCTTATGTACATTTACATAAATTATCATAAGTTACAAAGTTACCAATATTTTTCTATGTAATTTTACATCAAAAGTTTTTATAATGAGCAGACACATTGTTATTGACATTCATATTTTTCATGAAAGAATTCATAGTCCTCGGTAGTATAGTGGTCAGTATCCCCGCCTGTCACGCGGGAGACCGGGGTTCGATTCCCCGCCGGGGAGGATTTTTTTTGTATAAAACAAAGCAAGCAACATAACTTTAGAGAACGGTTAAAGTTTAAAAAACTTTTACTAAAATAACAATTATGCACTATTAGAATGTATAAACAAAATAGTATTTTTAAATAACCAAAATGTAAATTTATAGAAATGATATGTAATTTTACATAAAAACTTTTTACAGTAATTAAAATTAATAATATACATACTTTTAATTTAATTCCACTAAAAATATATTCAATTCAAATGTTAACTAAGGTAACTTGATTTATTCTGATAATATAATTTATTCTTACCCATGCAAGAATTGGCCAAGTTATGGCTATTCGCTTTTAAAAAAGTAGGTTTCTATGAAAATCGTAATTATAAATTTAGTTATTTGAATATTGTATTCTAACTAAAAATTTATGAAGTAGTTTTTAAGATTATAAATGAAATGCCATAATTTTATTTGTATATTAAAAAATGATCTTATAACCTTAAAAATCAGTTTCTTTATGAAAATTTGCTTATTTTTTCGATTTTGTTTTAAATAATAATTTATAAACAAATAAAATGTATTAAATTTTTATTGTAAAACCAAATTTATTAAAATATCTTTCAAATGGGATAAATTACATTAATCTATCTCCATTACAACTCCCGAACTCAAAATTTTTGCGCGAACAATAAAAACTTAATATTTCTGCACGAATGGACTTTATTTTTAAACGGTTTCGTTTCTTCTTAGGTACACATTCTAAAATCACTTTATTTGAGAAAATTTCTCTTCATTTGCAAAAATTTGCACTTTGTATTAATGTACATAATAAAATTAAAAGCTTTGATCAAAGTTAAATGAAAATTCAATTGCGGCGACTTAAAAATATTTCCAATTAAATTTATTTCTGAGATCTGCCGTGTATTCCGCTGAAAAATTCGCTATTTCAACCCTGCAATAATATCAAATGGTACTTTCATAATTTTTTTTAGAAAAATTTTATGTACAAAAGACTGAAACTTATCCACTTATTATAACTTCGCTGTTAGTACTAAATAAATAAAAAGTACTTTGGTCGTTTTGAAATGCTAAAACGGGCAGTTTGAAAGAAACGCTGAAAAACACAGTCGATCGGTGAAAATCGGATATCTCTATTAGAATAAAAAATAAAGCGAATTTGATAATTAGCAATTAAAATAACGTAAATACACTAAAACCTCGATATAACGGATTAATTAAGGGGAGGGGTTGTTCGTTAAAGCCGAAAGTCCGGTATATAAAAATAGGTTTAAAATAAATCAAGAAACTTTTTTTTTGAAAATACTGACGATTTGGACGCGCTTGCTTTCGGTAAACCTACTTTGAAAAAGAAATCAAGCAACATTTGAAGTTTGCTGTTTTTTATAATCAACTCTCAAAAATTACGAAAATGCGTATAATATAGTTGAACTTCGTTATCTGACGAATAGTCAATAAATAATGTTATTAGATCGTGGAGATGTGATCTTATGATAACTTCATTTTTAGTAGTATTGTTTCTTCTTCTTCGCTATTTTCACTTCCATCCTAATTTTTTAGGTTCATAACTTCATCTGTTATTTCACTTTCGGTCATGATATTATACGCAGGATCACATTTATTAACTTTTAACCATTGAAAAAACTTCTTTCTCAGCTACTTCTTCTCCGGCATTATTATGTATTGCCAGGAACTTCTGACTCTTCTAAATCCATCTCTGCATTTTGGCTATCAAACAAATTCTTCCAACTATTTTTTTAATGTTTGCTCTTTTACCTCTTTTCATGCGGCAGCAAAATTAAAAATTGTTTAAATGCGACGACACTTGAATTTAAGCATGTTTTTAATTTTTTTACATTTGACCGAATTTTTTGTCCGTTATATCCAAATTCCGTTGAATAAAAGTCCGTTATATCGAGGTTCTACTATATTGCATTCGTATGAGTCATTATCGGAAAAGTCGTGTTTTAAAACATCTGTTAAAATTCACATATTTCTACTAAGTTCATAATAAAAACAAATATATTATGCTGTTTTATCAACTACGCCATTATAAGGCACTTTCTCCTATTATATTTCAATAGAGCCGGTTCTATTAATCGCTGAATCAATTATAAATGATATATACATATAAACAGTACGTTCACTACCAAATAAAACAAGTTTTATTAAAAAAGTAGGTTTATGTATTTGAATTTATATTTTCAATTGAAATTTACATTGTATAAATATTTAAATTTTGTAATTTTCTAAAAAAAAATTAATTTGAAAAAGAGATTAAATAATTTTGATTGTAAATTAAGTTTGTGAATAAAAAAAGACGTAAAAAATAATTGATCCCAATACCTATAAACTGTAACTGTTTCAAGGATGTAAACTGGTAGGTAAAAAAGTACAAACTATTCATTCGGTTAGTGTTAAGATAAACACTGCAGCGGTAGTTCAATAACATAATGTGCAAAATTGTTGTATTAATTTGTTTTTTATGCTTGTTTAATTCAGGTAAGATTTCATCTAACATTTGAGTTACTTTAAAAATTATGCGGTTTACAGAGGCAACATTTGACGGGAAACCATTATATGTCGATTACAAGTATGTTATGCGAACCATTAGGCCCCAGGAAAAAGTGTGGTGGAAAAGAGGAAATCATCGAGAAGATAAAAATGTCGGTTTCTCAGATGTGATTTACGATTAAATTAATACCTGTAAAAAGTTGTTAAATGTTTTTACAAAATTTATAACAATTAATAAAGAACATAATATTTTTGTATGGGGTTAATTGACTGTCATAAAATATAATATGGTCCAATAAAGTTTTCAAATTTGGATTTTTTTTGTACTACATAGGATATCACTCGCAGGAATGAAACTGCTGCATAAAAAGTTTATAGTTTTTTTATTGCAATGCCTAAAACGATAACATGTTTTTGTAGAAATTGTTTATGGCTGCTACAATAAAAAGTTGTATTGTTAATAATTTTATCGAAAAAAAAAAATTGTTAAGTGCTAAAGTTTCTAAATTCAAAAAAATAACACATTATGTACTATTGGTAAGATTATTATAGTTAGAGAAATCTAAATTTTTATAGATGTTTTATAGATTTTATCAGAGTATATTATATTTTTATTGTACGAAAGAATTACATGCGTCTTCTTTAAACTGTTTTTTATTAATTCAAAACCAATTAGAATAAATTCTTTTCTTTATGAATCTATTATTTTACTACTAATAATTAGTAGGTAAGAGTAACATTGAAGAACTATTTTTTTTAAATTAGATTTATTTTATTTACATACCCACGAAATAATTTTGTTGCTGTGTAGATAAACTGAAACCGATATCTTTACAAAATATTAATTAAAATTTAAAAAATTAAAATATTAATTTTTCTATTTATCAAAAGGTAACTTTAACAAAAATATTTTTTTGTGAAAGATTTTACAAGGTTCTAGAAATTTTAAAATGCATTTTATTTTAAATAAAAATTGTTTTCTTTTGCTATTTTCTTAATTTAAGGTTTAAAAATTCTTCTATTATATTGTCATAGAATTCACACTGCTCCAGAACATCCTTTTCAATTTGTAGTTATTTATTTGTGATTACGCATTTCTACGTCCCAACGGTAGATAATCTAGTAACTCGGTTTACTTGTTAATAGAGGAGCCACTAGCGTACCTAAAGGGGGGGGGGGATCGCCCCGGGCAAGAAAAATGATTCAGAATTTTATGTCTGTACCTGCTCTACAAGAAAAAGCAAAATTTTAGGAAAATGAGAAAGGGCCTCTTGAACTATCAATGTTTATTCAAAAGTATAGGTTGGAAAACTCTGTTCCCAACATAGTAATATTGTTAAGAATATTTTTACAATAGCCATCGGTGTCGCTAGTTAAAGCTTTTCCAAATTAAAATTAATTAAAAATTATCTTCGTTCCACAATCAGTGATTCAAGATTGCGAAATCTAGCGATACTTTCTATAGAAAAACAACTAACGGATGTTATAAATTTTGACAATATCATTCGAGACTTTGCAAATAAGGAGACAAGAAAAATGAATATATAAATTTTTTTAATTTTTATTAAATTTTAACTTTTAATTCTTTTGTATAAAATAAATTTTTTTATAATAAATGTGAGGCTAAAGAAGTGTATTTCTACCTATCTTCTTCTTTATCCAGCCTGTTCAGTCCACTGCTTGATCATCAGCTTCTTTCTCTGTCAAAAAAAATTTCAGCATTTAGATCCCACGGTTGCTTAGGCGGAATTGGGAAATGCTTGTAACTTTGTTTTAATAGTTTGATAGTGGCAATTATAAACTCAGAAGGAGCTTCGGCTTCACATGCCCCCCGAAGCACGAAGACGTTACAGATAACTTTCATAAGAAAGTTTAGACTCTTCTCAGAAGCGAACCGGGTATCTTATATAGGCATAGGTTAATGACCGTATCGTATAAAGCAATAAATTGTAAAAAAAAAATTAAAATTTTATTCTTTACAGTTTAAAAAATATTCTATATACAAATAGTGTACTAATGGGGAGTATTTGATATCTCCAGGCTTCCCGGTTCGTATTACCGCTATATCGGTATTGCAGTAATTGTGTTAAAAAAATCTTATCATGGGTGGGAATTCTAATTTTATCTAATAATATCTATACCCAAAAATCCGCTATAGTACTTACTTATTAAGGGGGAAAACAATGTAACAGCTCGAAAAAGAATGATATTTTATAGAATTTTTCAGCACATATTATTGGTTATTTATGATACAGTAGAAAAAAGATTGGATCATTTGTAACCACTATACCGGGTGTACAGGATTCAAAAGTTACACTCAAAAAAAAGATGGTTGCATGGTTGACAGCAATTCGGCCATTAGCATATTCGTCTGAAATAAAATTATCAAAAATATTTACAAAGTAGATACTATAATAATTATTATATTAAAGTGATTTAAAAAAAATTCTTTTTTTTGGCATTCATTTGCTAAATTAGCCAAGCTAATACGTTTGCTTCTCTTAAATGTAATTTTTCAAATCCAAATAAATTATATCTATTTAGAAATAAAATCTAACGTGCTATAAATAAATCTCTATTAATTAGCCAAAAAAAAAATTTCAACTTACAAATATCAAATGAAAATAATAAATTTTTAGTCAAATTCAATCAAAATATTCGCACTACAACCTCAAATCTCAAATATTTAAAATAAAAATTACAATTTCAAAACTATTTCACACAAAATACGCACAAAATTTACGGAGTCAAAAATCAACCGCTCCGGCGGCCATCTTAGGTAAAAAGCCTCTATTTTGCTTATTTTCCGCCAACCTTACATTTTTCAATTTTTTCCACTAATTTAAATTTAAAATCATACAAAAATTGGGAATACTAAATAAATTCTAAAAAATACATCATGAGCGGTCAAATCGTTTCGTAACACGACAATTAAATTTTTGAAAATTTTACAGTTTTACCCCAACAAAAACTACTTCAAATAATCATCTAGTAATTTGAGTTACTAGGTTTCTTAACTGTACAATAGTGGGCTGCAGTTCATACAGTTCCTCGCCCTTTAATTCAAGCTTAGTAATTAATTATTCTAAAATATTGAGTAAATTTTTAAATGTATTATACGATTTTATATAGCCCTACTTAGTAAATTAAACGGTTTGTTAGGTTTTATTTAACTTTTAAAACTTTTCACTATATTAATATATATTTTATGTATTATAGATTTCTCCAAAGTAATTATACATAATAATGTAGAAATAATAAATTGAAAAAAATATATTAAAATACTATTAACAATAAATAATAATAAAATACAATCAAAATATTAAAAAAACTTAGTAGTTCTACTTTAATTTATTTTACACATTTTGTCGGTACTTACCGGTATTACACTATTGATTTATATTTGATTCTTTTTTTATTACTTTTCCCTACATGATATTAAAGTTTATTTTACGATTTATTATAGTTCATAAACTTTTATATATTTCTCCAAAGTGATTATATAGAAAGTAATTAAAATTACATACAGAACATAATTATATTTATCTGCAATAATAGTAAATACTTATTGCCATAATACTAAAATATTACTAAAATACTTATAAATACTTATTGTTTGTTATTGGTCATTTAGTTCAGTGACCACGCTCTATTATATTTAAGTAACCAAGGTAAATATAATGATGACGTACACTCTAATCTTTAGATTAAATTATAATTATTAAAAGCACAATAAAAATAAAATATAGATTGACAATTAGCAAGAAAATTATGTGATTTTTCTTTGTAGTAGAAGGTTTTTAGATGAAAAAGATTAATTTAATTTTTTAAATAAAAAACCTTAACTTTGTAATTAAAGTTAAGGATAGATAGTCGGAGCGTTACAAATGGTGGCAGCGATGGGATTTGCATATGAGTAAAAGCAACTTTTAGAATAATGTTAAATGTGAAAAATGGCTTACCTGCGTGTGTAGAATAGTATCTAACGGAAATAATAGAAGAAATAAAACAACGCATTCTATAGTCAATATTTTTTTCAAGAGAAAACAAGCTTTTTATAATATTGTACAATCGAGTCTTAAAACAGTACCCGATAAAGATTAAAATTTGAAAATTTTAAGAATAAAATTCGTTTGAGCGAAATCGTCATTAAAATTTATATACATAACAATTTAGCAAGCCGGTATATCCGACCCGCCTACAATAGTTGTGTTTTACACATAAACTTCATTCCAATATTAATAAAGACCGGGAGTCACACAATATAGGACGTTTAGAAATGAAGTAACAAATAGATGAAGTTGATATGTAAAAGATTGAGAATCACGCATAGATTTTGACCAACCTTTAGTTTAATTAAGTACCACTTGCCAAAAATTACATCACGACTATAGTATGTACAATTAAAACAATACTTTATCACGACATAACAGCAGAAAGTTAAAAAGGCAGTAATGCTTAATAACTTACATGTACCTAACTAAAATTAATTAATACATAATTGCACGTGCTTCCTATTATTGGATGATGTCAATAATTGTAAATACAGTCTCATTATCAAGTTCAGTAAAACACGTGCAGGAGTTCGATTTGTAAAAAAATTACTTTAGTCACAACATCAAAGTATGAAGCACGACCAAACTTACAATTTTTTATTGGAAATAATTATTTTTGAAAGACAACGCTTACCAGGAGTATTTTTCGGTATACGCAAGCTTGGTCGGCCTATTGTGTGTATTGGGTACATCAATAGCGCTCTTATTTAGATTACTGGCATTTTTCGTATTTCCTTTTCCGATCTAACGATGTAATCTAAGATGAGCCACTATTGAAGTAATAACAATTTTTAAATTAATAATAATACTGTTTTTATTACTTTTAGTGTCAATGTACCAATTTTTCAAGTTTACCTCTGGTAATTTTGGATGGAAAAAATATAAGTTTGAAAGGTAAACTTTTAAATTTCAATAGGTTTTGTTTCAAATTTTAACTCATGCTACACCCAGAGAAATATTTGGCATAACCAATTTGTTCTGACAAGTTTGATCAACGACACTGGTACAGTAACGGCAGCATATTTTTAGCGAGTTGAAATATTGAAGAGAAAAAATGAAAGAAACGAAGCGGGATAACCGAGTCTGTGAACCGAAGGAAGACATCCATTAGAAGTATAGATAGTTATAGTTCACACATCGAAAAGATTACGCAGCACACTTGGTTGATCGGGAACAAACAGGTTATGGTCAAAAATTACAGCGATTAAAAACAATCGTTTTACATTCTATGTACATCATATTATGTTTTATATACCATCAACAGTAAAATATAATATTTATAATACAGAACTTAAATTTGACATTGCCATTGTAAATACATTTACAAGTGTAGATAATAATATATGCAAGGTACTTCCATCGCTTTATCAATTTTCAACAATACTTATTCAATATTTAAAGAAATGGCTTTAAAAACGATCCAAATTTTTTAAACTAAAAAATTGTGCCAACTATTTAACAATTTCAAAAAGTTATCTACATTTTTTAAAATTCTGAAAGAAGGCTTACTTTTGGGCATAACACACTAAATTTGGGGTTATAAATTTTTGTATTCCGCATGTCGGATACGGAAGTACGATTTGAAAAGTAAACCTTCTCAAGCAAATGATCGTAAAACCCCATTTTTGAAGTAAGTGTAATTTTTGGTCAGCTACCTTTGACAATAATTTATTATTTGATTATCGTATTCGAAATTATTTTAAATCGTCAACAAAAGCCGCGTACTAAGTCTAATTGTGCCATAATAGTATAATGTTAGGTATCATTTATTTCTAAATGTTCAGCCATAATTTTTATATATTGCATTGATGAAGTTACATTGGAATATATAGCAAGACCTCATACACCATGATGCCGCGCGTATTTCCAACTACAAAGGATTACTAAATTTCAGCTCCTTTTGGGCTAATCAATATTTTATGTCGCTTTTAATTGCTTAATTATTTGCTCAAATTTCCACATTTTGTTTAACTATTTGCATATCTAAATATAAGATTTATCCCGACGCAAAATTTACAATATTATTAGTTAACCATAAGCATGCACAAAGAGAGTACTCCCCCCCCCCGCGTAAATATTTAAATTAGATAGCTACAAAAGTTTTCTATATCATCGTAAATAGTGTGTTTTATATGTTTAAACATTTTTTAACAATCACTACACATCTACCTCTTGCGAATTTTGCTTTCTATGCTATTCTAAGAAAAATACTTAAAAGCAATATGGTGGCGTTTCGATAAGTTTTTTAAAATGTTACCCTTAAAAAAACCTTGCGCACGCTTATGATACAGATTTATTGTTAACGACAACAAATCTTCCAATATTTGCACAACTTATGAACAACTTGCAGGACAAATCGTCTTATCTAATTTAGCACTGCGTGTGTAAGTTAATAATATACAATAGCATTTTTATTATCAATTTAGTTTTCTTCTAACTTCAACGTTTTGTATTAAATCGCCATCATTATATCAAAATTTCCTTCAACTTCGTCTGGTTTCATACCTGTGTCGGACTAAGATTGGTGGCTTTTTTATCCTTCCTCTTGTAGACAAAAGGTTCGATATGACATTTGGGTCCTTCGTCAGGACTGTATGTCCATTTCATTTTTTCCTTTTGCGGTTTATCATCGGGAGTTTTTACTTTACGAGTTTTTACAAACTCGCTGACCCTTTGTCACTGAATCTCACAAAATGGCAGTTTTTGAGAGTCTTTGGATTCGACTTCAGCGGCGCTGTTATCTTCATCTTTAGGACTTTCAGCATTACTTGTGCCTCCCTGGCCACCACTGCAAATACGATTTTAGTTGGTTATATAGTGTAAAACGAAAATCTAAAAATAATTACCCGATCGAGCCAGGAGGGCACATTGATTGTCATCTAAGCGCCAAGGTCGATACCATGGGCGGTCTAGCTGGTTTATTATCTAGAATTCTTTCAATTTCAGCTACCATATTGGTATTTAATTTTGGAATAAGCTAAAATCGACATAACTTTTCTAGCTTACTACTCAAATTTATCGTTCATCAAAAACTTACCTGCAAAGCTTGAATATTATCATACAGTTGATCGGTCGTTATGGCACCTAGTAAAAGACATTGAACCGATTCATTTTTTAAACACCACGCGATCGACAATTGCGCTAAAGTACAACCTAACCGTTCCGATAACGCGCCAAGTTCTCTTATTTTTTCTGATTGTCTTCTCGTTTCTTCGGGCTGAGCCCGCTCTTTCACCCAACTGAAACCCTATCGAAAATTTTATTATCGCCTATAAGGAAACTATATATTTTCCTTACTTCCTTGTTTATTGACGTTTCGTCTTCAGTCCAAGAGAAAGAACGATATTTACTTCTAAAACTGTACCTAGAAAATAAATGAACCCCACCGTCTTCTTTATTTTGAATTAAACCCATTGTTACTGGAGACCAAGCCATTAAACCTGAAATTACAAAAGTGCGCATAGCGGAAAGGAGAATATCTTTTGGTAACGAACTCACCAACTCCTATTTTATTGTATAGTTCGGGTATGTACAGTTCCGTTTTTTCTCTACAAAACATGTGGTATTCTGCTTGTTCGACGATCGGAGTGATGCAGTTAAATTGTCTCGAATTGCTATAAGCTTCCATAATTTCCACTGGCGACCACCTCGCTGTACCCCAGTACATGGCCCAGCCTTGCGAAATAATGTAATGCATGGCTCGGACGATTTCTACCAAAATAATTAGTGTGTATGTATATCAATTTGCCAGTTAATATAAAGTGTCGTACCTTCCATAGGACACATCGGATCCGCTTTATGTACAATGACAACATCAATGTAGGCAAGTTGTAACCGTAACAAACTAGCTTTGACACTTTCAATGATGTGTTTTCTGGAAAGCCCACGTTCTTCGGACCTATAATAGAAACAAACTTAATTACACTAATTATACAATTTGAGAATCTCATACCTGGTGCTCCAGTAAATTTTTGTAGTAACAACATAGCTCGATCTCTTCCAACCTTTACGCATCAAAATCCGCCCTAGTTCAACTTCCGCCCTAGTTCCTAATTAGTAAAGCATCTGATGTAATTGCATTATGTAGTAATTTAAACATTAATGTGTTTGGATAAATTATTATTTAATGGAATTTAATAAAATAATGTTTTACCCGAGTGCGCTTCGGAAAGATCGAACACATTGATTCCGCTATCCATAGCCATAGTTACAATTTGTTCGGCTTGTTCTTCTGTTATTCCAGGTCCAAAAATAGGCCATGTACCTGAAAGCGAAAATTAAAATACCGACAATCAATCGACTCCTGTCAAGTTACCTAATCCTATATTTGAAACACGCAGGCCACTTTTTCCTAAATTTCGATAACGTAATCCCGGTGTAAGTGATGTTTGACGGGATAGTTGATATGGGTTTCCAGGTGTCGTGTGTGTCAACCCGCTAAGCAGGAGCTGTTCCTTAGTAATAACACCATCTCCAGGTCGATCTCCTAAAGCACTCAGGGCACTTCCTGCACTAAATTCTTCCATGCAATCTAAACTTGCTATCGGTGCTCTGCAGCTAAGAATTATTTATTAAGTTTACATTCCTTCCCATAAACATGTTTACAGTAATTTAAGTAATAAAGCAGGAGTTAAGAATGCAGATTTAATTAAAAAGCTTTTAGATTATCATTTAAATGTGTAATTTTAAAGTGATGAAATTTAGTTTTTTGTAGGAATAAATTTCAAGTTGGGGAATACCAAAATTAATAATAGATTTTATGTAAAAATTATGCATAAGTAATTTTAAATCAATTTTTGGCGGTGTCTGATAAAATATTACTGCAGGCGTAAGAAGTTTGAGACTCTGTTAGTAATTTAATAGTAATTTATCAAATATTTAGTGTTTCATGTGTCTCACGTCTGTTAAACTATTCAAATCGATTAAATCGTTCTTTCAGAATATAATTCTCAAATTAACGCTTTGCTTAGTTTCTCATTATGTTCGAGAGTTTTAATTACAACTAACATTAAAAGACTTTCAGGACTGGATTAATAGCAAACAAGAAATAATTTCATTTAAAAGGCGTTCCCGGTTACAAAGAATCTCGTGTGCAACAAGTAGAAAAGCAATTTTTTCTTACTGATTATATAAATAGCTATTTTCGTCTTCGAAAAAGGAATTCATTTTTTTGCACTATTATTAATTAAATTACCGACCTAATGAACGGTCATGTAAGATCCGAATCTCACATCACATTTGAATTTTCAAGTGCTACGTGAAAAATGCTTTCAATGCGTGTAATTAATTTATGATTCAATCGACGCTTAATAATTATTAATTATCGAAATTAACTCAATTGACACGAGAAGGTACGGTTCTGAATTATTTATCAGTAAATATCTTACCCAACACTAACAATAGCCCACGTTAGCTGAACAACGTTTTGTCAGTCAACATGAACTGTTTGCTATTGCAAGTATTAATCATAAACCTACCTACATAATATCAAAAATAAAATTATCGATTGTAAGTAATTATGCTGAACATATTATTTGAAAGGGGTTTCCTGTTTTATGAACTAATGATTATAAATTTATATAATTGATTTATAAATAAATTATTTTTCATATTCCACTCTTTATTAAATGGAATCAAAAACCTACTGCTTAACGTGGAATCTTAACCACGGCACAAATAGTTTCAAGCAACCGAGAACTAAAAGTATGATCCTCACGCTCACACCAACCCAAACTGATTTTTTGAGATTGTAACCTGCTAATGTTATGCAAATAAGAGGGTATGATAATTTCTAAAATTGCATAGAAGCACATAAAGTTACGTTATTTTTGTTTTCAAGTACTGAAGTCTTCAACTTAGTACTAGCTTGATTTGATTGTAATGTGAGAATGCCATATTTATTTCTTGACTAGCAAATATCAGAGCAATGGGATGTTGCCCTCCCAAAACAAAATATTAAATCATTACATAAATTATTATTATTACTCGGAATAATACTTTTCATGTTACTGGGGATATTGGCATAATTTATTTTATTACTTTACTCTTTTGTTTCATACTGTAAATGAAACGGTTATCTACCACGATAAAAATTTCTTCATAAAATGCAATCTATTTCTGGAGTGCTTCCTGGTTTCATAGACCGAAGGTTTCTGTGCATGTTAATGTGCTAGATATTATCGAATAGGAACCTTTTACATTTTCAGAACATATACTATCTCCTATATCGTCATGAAACGGATGTAGAAAATATTGTTGGCTTTTAATTAAAAAATAATAATTTTAGTCGTAAAATGTAATATTTCAAACAGATTGGTTTATGTCAAACGTCGACGTAGCTTTCACGGTGTTGAAATGAAAAACTTGGATGTGACGCAGTAAAAATATGTTGGTTTATGCACAAGTTAATGTATGTACGATGGCGTTCTGTTTTTTTTCTTGTCTTTTCGCTTTCTAGTGACAAATTTTAAATGATTAGATAAATCTATTTCATAACTTACACAAAAATAAATAATTAAAAAAGATTTATTTCTAGATTTAATTTTACTCAAATTTATAAATTTAAATTAATAATTTATTTCCAAATAAAATATAATATTTTGTTGTATATGATATTAATTAAGAAATAAAATGTAATAGTTTCTACCACTGTTTGACAATGAAGATTTAGAACATATTAAAATTACCACATTTAATAAGAAAATGTAATTTAATATAAAATCAATAAAGTAATACAATTTCGATATTAAACAATAATAAAATCAGAGAAGAAATTATTCAGGGGTCTTGGTCCCGGTCTAAGTGATATTGATATTCTAATGTTAGATTTTACCATAACATTCTTTTATTTAATATGACTCAAGTCGAGAAGTCTTTAAAATTAATTCTATTTAAATCGTTTTGAAAATTAACTTTACATAAATAATATAATATTAAAATAATAGATGACTTACTGACCTAAATTAAATGAAAGAATCAATATATTCAATAAAACTCATTAGCATTTGTTAAAAAACGCAACGTGAATTTTGATGTTATATCAACAAATATCTCGAAAGATCTAAGATAAAATAGTTCAATATTTGAATAATAATGAAAAACATTGTGAATGCTACCAAGAATATATTGAACCCACAGGCAGGTTTTTTTGAATACCCATAAGAAAATCTATTGTCGTTCCAAATGACGTTCGTTATGTTTCCAAAAACATAAAAACGTTAATTATTATTTTTTTGTAAATTATTTTAAAGTTTGAATTTGTTTTATTATTTATTTATTTATCATATTGTGTATAAAAATGTTTGTTAAATTATTTGATATGTAAATAAGGTGGGAAGAACGAAAAAGTAAAAAAAGAGAAGGGCTTAAATAGGGACACTTGGGCTGAGGCCTTCGCGTCGAATAGACAAACGGATGTTCGTTATTCCCGAAATGGACGATAATTAAAGTGAATTTAATTTAATAAAAGTTGTTTTTTATGTAATTAATAAAATTGAAGTGCAAAATAAAGAACAAAGCTGCAATACCACATGAAGCCAAAGTCTAATACCACATGAAAGGTAACAAACTTGAGCATTTTTAATTGACAATTGAATTAAACACTGAAGAGTCTCATGTTAAATAATAGATGAATGCGAGAAAAAGAATAATTTTTAGAATATGAACAAATTTTAATAGATTTGAATAGCTCGGGTCATCTCACTATATTCGCTAAATACTGATTAAACACGGATTTCATACGGGGGGGGGGGAGGCTGAAATTTTACATGCAGTAAGAAAAAGTTATCAGGCATTTTTTAAATTTGATTCATTTAATACCGGTTACAACATATGTATTTCGTAAATGCATAAAAACAATAAATTTGGTTAAATTCTTAAATTAAATGACTTTTAGATCTACAATAGCACTAATAGCAATGGAGATATTAATTTTTTTAATAATTTTCAAATTTAATCTCCCGTTAGGGTGTTTTTTTTTGATATGTTAAGAAGACATTTTTCTTTGACAAAACATTGCGTTTAAATATTTTTTTATCTCCCCCCATATTTTTTCTATTAATATATTGTCGTGTTTTAGAGAGATTCGCACCCACCCTGTGCATTTTGGTGAAGTTTCATTTTTATAAGTTTGAATTGTATGGTTGTAAAATTTGAGAGGTGGGGGCAAATAGAGAAAAATGCGAGCCTTTCTGCCAAGATGACCGGCTCGAGATGTTTTGAGAGAGTTTTGACTCTGTGAAATATTTTGATTTGAAGTTTGTGAGTAGATTTTTTTTGATTGAATAAAGTGAATTTTATGCGTTCGCATTATTGCGTATTTTTTGATATTTGAAATTTTTGATTTGAGATTATTTTATATTTCGCTACTGACTGAAAGCACGGAGTAATATACATAAGTTAGGAGAGGTTGCTGGTATCTCGCGACCGGCTAACGCTTGGCCACATAACGCACGAGACAGAGAACTCGACGTTAGGCTGTTCATTTCACCGAGTATAGCCTGCAAACCCTGTAGTTTAAAGGGTTTAAAGCATTTTCTACCATTAAACTAGGTACCTTCAACGTTTCATTGCATTTATTGTTTTTTATTGATATTATTCATGAACTATAAAGTATTACCAATTATAAAAAATAAGAGTATTAATATTTAATTATATAAGAATGGACAATTTGCATAAAATTAAAATTCACCTCAAAATCTATTTTATTGATAGTTCAATATTTCTATAATCAGAATATTTGGGTGATTATTAAAAACTTTGTATTGTAAGATTATAAACCAACAAAATAATTAATGAAATCGGTAATAACATTTTGTTGTTTATGTTTACTTTTGTCCTTTTGTGTTTTTTTGAAGTTAAATTAGTCTAAATTTAAATATTTTTTTCTGACCTTATTTGTGAACCGAATTTTAAAAAATTAAGACACATTACATAAATTATGTTAATAAATATAAAAAATTGGATGTGGCCATGCCCATAACTTTATCATACTTTTAAATAATAATAAATTTAAAAAAGTTTTTAAAAAAATTATTATTTTGGAAGAGAATAATATATAGTATAATAAAATAAAAAGAAACTTTTTGTAAAAATTAAAAAATTAATCCAAATTTTCAACAACTCAGAATCTTTAGGGGGTGAAAATAAAGATACAATTTCGCTACAGGATGCATATCCCGAACGACAATAAGGCACAAAACATTTGTAGCCCATATTTTTAACAGGTAGTCAACAATGATTTAACAATCAATGCTTTACACAGACTAAGCAAAAATTGCAATGTGTTTTGTGGATTCCGCCATGCAAAACAAACGTTATCTCGGAATGCAAGGGCACTGGAAGTAAATTTAACCAGGATTCCTTATTCACAATAAAATATAGAAAGTAAATATTTTACGCTAAAAACACTAATTGTTGAAAAGGTAATACTTCAAAGGCATGGAATTAAAAACTAAATCGAACTTTAAGGAGAAAAATAAAATGTTCAAATTACAAACTGAAAATTATTTTAGCGATTGATATTCAAATTGATGTTATTTCTACTTCTTATGTAATTAAATATTAATATTTTTAGTTTTTTGTAGTAAGTAATACTTTATAGTTTATGAATAATATCAATAAAAAATAATAAATAGAATGAAACGTCGAAGGTGCCTAGTTTAATTGTGGAAAATGCTTTAAACTACATGATTTGCAGGCTATACTCGGTGAAATGAACAGCCTAACGACGAGTTCCCTGTCTCGTGCCGTCTCTCTCTTCAAGCGTGCGTTATATGACCACTATAACTGAACGAGTGCACTCTCCTAACTTATTTATATTACTCCGTGACTGAAAGTAAATTGATTTGGACGATTGATTTGGAAAGAGAATAGTTTGAATTAAAATTTCGATTTGTGTTAAAAATTGGAAAAATTAAAAATTATTGCATTTGAAGGAAAGAACGTGCGAGGTAATAAGCCGACGTTTTGGATAACGAAAATCGAAACTTCGATCCCTTTAAGGAAATAATTTGGTTTTATATTTGAATTTGAATTGCATTTATTTTTGGAAATGCGGATTATTTAATTTTGACAAAAAGAAATTTTTTTATTTTTTTAGTTTTGAAGGCGCTAGAGCCCTTCGCCCTAGAATTATCCAAAGTGTCCGCAATCCAGGGCTAACCCGAGGCAAATTAAAAATTGAAAAATATCTACGAAATTTTTCATAGCAATATGTATGTTATGGTTTATTTTGAAAATTTTTTAATGTTTCCTTTTGTTAGTGAACATATTTAAGTAAATTTATTGCTATTTTATTTAATTTTTTAGATTAAAGCTTTTAAAACTTAAAATTTGATTCGACCAAACTAATGGGTTTTTGATTTAATTCTTACGGCTGATTTCTGTTTTTGCTATAGTGTAATTTATATTGCTGTATAAATCTTACACTGCAGTTACACAAGAACTGATTACTTAGGCGATTACATCTACGTAAAAAATAAAGTAGAGAAATTACATAGATGTATTTTAAGAGCCGCATGTTCTTGAACTTTAATTAAACGGAATCTGAGATTTTCAAGTAACAAGAGAGGCATAATATAGTAGATCGTGGTCTTTATATTCAGTAGATTGCAACCCTTATGACTATTTTTCCTTGGGGTCCGTTTAAGGATATCGTCTATGGAAATAAGCTCACTCGAACAATAAATTGACAAGATATTTTTAACAACAGCATTTTGTGCGCTAAATTTTAACATATGAATAATCGCAATAATAAAGCCTACGCAAATTTATTACTGGAATTGTAATTATTTTGAAATAACTAAAATCATAGATGTAGACAATCAACCTCATATTTAGCATATTGACTGAAGAACTAACAGTTCCGACACGTAGGGGATTTACAAATAAAAGATCAAAGAATTGTTTTTGTAAATATCCTTTAAAGCAGTGTTGTTTAATCGGTTGTTTGTTTAGTAATTTACACAAACTTCAATAATCAACTAGAAATAATCAATTATTGCTACAAACGAAATCGTTTGTTTAATTATAAATGTAAAGTAAATTAGCAAACCGTGGCATGCAAAAAAATTATTACGTCGCACGAGTACTCAAATAAAGGTAAAATACACACGTAAAAAGTGGGTTGTTTAATCAAAACTGAGAAAATCAATTTAAAGGGTAATTATTAATACAGTAGAACCTCGATATAACGGACTACTTGGGGGAGAAGAGGTGTCCGTTAAAGCCGAAAATCCGTTATATAAAAATAGGTTTAAAATACATTTTAATATACTGTATTTAGATATACATTGATAAAATACAAAACACAAACAAAATTCTATTTAATTGTCTTCGGACACTCGTCGTGAAGTGACATTGCTGTTTGATATCGACGCGTTTGCTTTCGGTATAATCCTACTTTGAAAAAGAAATCAAGTTTTGTTTGCACTTTTGAAGTTGTTTTTATATAATAAGCCCATATAATATTAACAGGACGTTTTTAATCTTTTTACATTTCACCGGATTTTTTGTCCGTTATATCCAAAGTTCGTTAAATAGAGGGCCGTTATATCGAGGTTTTACTGTACTATCAATTATTATAGGTACAGAACTGATGGAAAATGTGAAAAGTTTTTCACAGAATGTTCTTTATATGTGAGAAACAAAAACAAGTTAAAGAACCGATCAGACTAATAAATTGTGCTTGACCGAATTTTTTTACAGTGCTTATTTTTGTAAAAGCGCAAAATAAAAAATTTAAATTAAATATGAAATATTTCGTATAAATATCAAGAGCGAATAATTTCTTTTACATTATCTATGTAACAATTTTAAACGTATAATTATATTCTATAATTTTAATTTTTAGTAGAATTTTGTTTTATTTAATACATGCAGATTTTTGGTACATTTGTTTTGCAACTCTCGTTATATTCAGCTCGAACTAATTTTACGGATTAATAATTTTAGGAATTTTGCAATTAGGATTAGAAACAGTAGGAATTTTAATGTAGTTAGGCTTATATTTCTTATATAGGCTTGTGTTTCGTCTGATTAATTTCGATTTAAAATTGGTTGCAATTACAGTTAATTGATTATAATGTTAAAATTAGGGTTATAATAATTAGGCTTATAATAATTGTAATGAACTTAGGCAAACCTGTTATTTTTAATCTCGCTCTTAAAAAGACACAAAACATAGACGCCGATGTAAATCCGGGGGGTCTGGGGGGTATGGAGTACCCTCCAGTACACTTTTTGCTCCGGATTCACATGCCAAAACTAAGAAGTTATAAGAAGAAACAACACCTATCACTTTTCCACAGTTAATTGTACGACGATTTTTACTTTTGGTTATTTTCCCAATAAAATAAATAATAATTTTTATTGGTTATTAAAATATCTACTTTCATTACTAGTAGCACAAACTACTATTGGACGCTTAAATGAAGTATAATGCACATCTTGATAAATAAAATATTAAATTTTAAATAAATACCGCAAATAAGCTCTTCGTTGTGCCATTTACCGCTCTAAACCCAGAGAAAACAACTGTCGACGACTTTCACATATGAATTTATGCAGACGTTTTCGTTGGAATAAAATATTTCACTGTCTATAATTTAAGCGCATGAAATGCATTTATGAGCACTCAAATTATTAATAACGTTTCATCTGCACAATGAAACTTGGAATAATTTAATCACGAGTATCTTTCGATTTAGCTGCAGCGTTGCTGTCTGAAACTCTTCTGGTGAATATAGTCCTTCCTTGAAAGTTCCGTAGCGAGTGATTTCAAAACAACGCCATATTTCTTTATATCTTTCATTTCCTTGAAAATTATTTGAGAACGATAAATTGTTGACGTAAAACCCAAATTTGGCTTGTTTCCAAAAATACAGAAGTAGGTTAAAGCTTTTTTTGTACAAGGTATTGAATTTATATGTAGATGTTCCATTTTATTTGCCGAATTGCGTTAATTTGCCAATTTCGATGTCGACACTTAAATGTGTGTAACTGAAACTCGATAGTACTGTGCAATAAACGGATGGCATGTGCACTAATTTATTAAAATGTATTCGGTTGATGTTTTCAAAAAAATACAATCAATTTAAGATTTACATTTCCTTCAAAATTGTAATCGAAAAAAAGAAGAATTTGATGGCGATTAAGATTTCCGACTTGTAACATTAATGAAAAGTGACAAAATATATTAAAAATATTTCATCCATGAACGTAGATTCGATTAAAATTAATACATAAGTATTTACTGTGAAAAGGGACGATTTCAAAATTTTCATGCTTCATAAGGGCTTCATGCATTGCAAATTTACATTTAAATGTTGATGAATTAAATAGGTAATGCTGCAGTTGGTAACATATAAAAGATAGGACGAAAAGAACATTTCGCGAAAGTACCAAAAATAAAAATTGTCGTAACAACAAATTAGTTAGAAACAGCTGTAAGAATAAAATGAAAAATAAAGTTGAAATTACAAAAAGGAATATAAAGGAAAGGGAACAACAGTGAAAATAAGCCCACACTAATAAAAATTACTTCAAAGTAAAATATTTTAATTTATTTTTAAGTAGAGCTTTCATGGAAATTTATTACGAAATTTCCTCAAGCTAATGTATATAAAATTATAAGGTATATATAATTTTATAATATTAGAAAACGTTGTAGTAGAAAATTAATATAAAAAATGTTATACATTTTGTAATCTATTTGTAATATATAAATAGCATTAGTTTCCAGCTCCGAAAGCTTTGCAAATTTATGATGTTGTGGGGTGGCTAGGCTGAATTATTGCAATAGGATCTTTTAATATTTATAAATTAAATATTGTAACAAAAAAATATGCTGTAATAATAATTTGATTCAATGTTAAACATTGCAATTTAAAAAATACTTTTAGATTTTTTCTAGTTGGGTAAACATTGTAAGTACACTTCCGTTTGATAGAATTCTTAATTCTTACAAATTGTACACAATGATCGGCATCTCTGAAGTTAACGTCCTGCGAGGATAGCTTTCCAAAACATATTTTTTCGTTCACACATGCCAGTTCTTTTCAGTTCACTGTTATTTATCGTTCCCGCAATATAAATTTTAATACATTTTCTACGATTCGGTTTGTGGATCACATCATTTTAAATGTCATAAAAAATTGCGAGCCAAAGTTTTAAAGAGTTTCTATTGAGCACTGGTGCTTTGTTTAAGTTGTTACGTACACTTGCAAGTGCTCCTTTCAAATTACTTTTCTAGTTTGCTTACAGCCGGTATTTTATTATATTTTCTACGATAGAGCAAAGCATTTTAAGTAGTAATTTTACTTATAAAGCTGACCTAAACATCTCCAAGTTTCGGAGACTTGAAAGAATCATTTATCATCCTTACTTAAAATCTGTTTAAACCGAATGTAAACTATGATTCTGCACAAATATTTTCACCAAGCTTATATAGATAAACTAAGCTTACAACTCCAGCCATAGATTAAGAAACAGGGATGAAACATATTTTTCATTATATATTTTGCTATTTGTATTTAGTTAACCGATTAAACGTATATTTTATAATCAAAATATAAATTAATTGATAAACTTTTGAAATAAGCTATTTTTGATTTTTTCATTCCCAGATCACTCGGCTTCGGGATATAAATGTATTTGTTTTGAAACAAAGAAAAGCTTCCTATTATTTAATGAAATCAATTGTAGAATACAAACACAAATCTTCGGGTTTTTATAGTAGTAATTTAATATTAAAATTTACTGTTCTGTTTTAGGAGGGGGCATCCCCCAGCTGTCACTGTTACTAAAAAAACTAAATAAATTGCATATTAAAAGTTCATAAATATAACATATTCATAAATCGATAAATTGTATGTAATAATTTAATATTAAGTAAAAATGTTTAGGTATATATTTTATACAGATTAAATATTATGTAATTTGCCGATATTAGTTTTGGGGTTGCGCAAAATCGAAGAACCGTTGCGCCAGCCGCCACTGATACGTAAGTGCTTTCCTAGAGAGCATACCATAACGTAATATAGCGGTTCCATCAAATTTATTTTTGTTTTTGTCGTCTAGCTCTAAACATAAGTATCTGATTTGGAACAAAATTATTTTCTCGATAATAATTTTTTGACAATTGATAATATCAATTGCTATAATATCACCAACGCTATATTATGACAGTGCAGCATTTTAGGAAATCAACGCTTAAAACCTAGATATGCTTATTTCTTTATTGATATTACCCGAGCAAAAATAAACACCCAAAAACACTGTAATTTTTGTGTTAAGGGAAGGTTTTTCAGCTAAAGCTAAGTTCTATTTAAGAAGGTAGTACCGACAGGTTCAAAAAATCGAAAAAACTAACGGAAAGAGCAAGCAGCTATGCAGGATTTTCACGAGGCAGAGGAAGGATGTATCATTATTGTTCTAACATAGTCGAGTAATGATGAGCCAAAAAATTTGTCTGTAATGCTAACTTTAAAACGCGTTTTTTTCGAAGTTGCATTTTTTAAATTGGCTGACACGATTTTTCAAAAACTACTGAATCAGTTTTGTCCAATCAATTTGCTGTCATTCGTTAACATTTTTTTAAACTTTACAAAATATAATTGGCTGCTAGTATTTAAAGAAAGTAATCAACGATATAATTGTTATATTTTGTCTCATCGTTCCCTTGACGACCAAGGTTTTATTTTCTACGTCCGCGTCCGTATGAAACCAATTAGTGAAACATTCAAAAAAGTTAATTAACATTTTAGTAACAAACAAAGTAAAAAAAAATTGCGATAAAGCAATAAATTGCTTTCAATTTAATTTAAAATATTTCTTAATAAATGCGGTTCATGGTAAAATATTTGGATTTCTTTGAAACTAAACAGATAATTTTATTTAGCTTTTTTGAGCTTTTAAAAATAGTGTATTAATTTTGAAAAATTTCTCATAGACAAATATGATGATTTTCCGCTCTAGTGAAATACTGATTTTTTCAGGAAATTTATAATTAATTAAATTATATAAAATTTCATTAGTTTTCAAATTTTTCTGCCTGTGCTCATTGTGTGTTAAAAATATATGTCAAATACTATTAGCCCGTGAAACCATTTCGTCATTTGCTCACTAAATTGCATTATTATGTTCATTTTTATGGTTTATTTAAATTTTACCACAGATTGCAAACAAGATAGAAATTTATAGTTAAACTTTGAATAGAAATCTTTAAGGCATTGTAAATAAAATACCTAAAGCTTCCCACCAACAAAAGTGTTTAAGAAATGATGGGATTAATTTTTTTAATTTCCCGCTTGCCTCATTTTCTTCCCCCGTTTGTTAGATAATAATTCTGCAATCCGACATTCTTCTGAGCGCAAAAAAACATTTTAATTGTTTCGTATTTTTTGCCGAAATAATTTCAATAAATTTTAGCAGCGTTTATTTATGAACCCACGTTTACTAGTTATATTAAACAGCTTTCTAACTTCAAGCTCAAGTTAAACTTTCCGAAATGAATCTGCCTGAATCTGCTGAATGGTTTGGGGTCGTGTAGCATTTAATATTTATATTTCAAGTCGACGTGTCTGAGATGTACAGGACTTGTCTGCATCGCAGATATAATTTATTATAATTTAGTTTAATATAATATAATTTATTTCATCTAAGTAGAACATTTTGATTTTAATTGAGTGCTAATATATTCCACTAATCTTCCTGTTAAACGCAAATATTTATTTTTGACATTTTATAGTGGTGAAAATTCAATTTCAAGTATAAACAATATTAGAAGATTATATTTTAGCTTAAAATTTTCAAGTTCGTGTTTGTTTCTTATTTGCATAGCTTTACACGCCCTTTTCCCGGAAGAGTTTCAAAATGCTTGTGAGTTAAAAAATATTTAAGTTCAAACCTCAATTTATTAAGCCAACATTAAAACCGTAATCTTGAGCGCCTTTAATGATTGCGGATGATAAACGTATTTAGGAAAGTTTTCTAATTGAATTCAAACATTTGAGTTTGATATTTTCACCCTTGGCACTCTCCAAATTTGGTACCATCACGAGAATCGTTACATTTATAGAAATGAAAAACATGCAATAATAATATATTGACCTACATAGTGAAACCCTAACCGAACAATAATTTCCACTTCGATTTTCTTGTAGGTACAAACTCGAAAAGCGTATCTTTGTCTATGCGAAAGTTGAGCATGTAAATGAGTCTTATTGAAAATTGGACGAATAGTAACGTAAGCTATGAATAAATTCGTCGGAGGCAAAGTGTATTGAGCAATATAATCAATTACTTATTGATAAACCTGAACTAGGCACGTCATTTTTTAATTGCTAATGATGGTTTTGTTATATAGCTGGATATATGCGGGAAAGTGTATCCGGAAAAGGATTTATAAAGCGAAAGCAGCGATGCACAAAATCTACTTTTAGGGTATCAAAATCGACGGAATCGTCTTCGTGTTTTTGACAGGTAGTTTATTAAAAAAATATTGTCGATATTTTTAAAAAGCGTGTACTTGAAAAACAAAAGTTTTAAATTCAAAAAGTTATTTTGAATTTCAAAAGAATCGTGACTGTGTTTGTGATATAAGTTAAAAAAATTAAATGGTGCCTTTTAAATATAGTAATATTTAGTTATATAATAAATTTTAAATTTGAATTATTGTGCAGAAAATAAGTAAAATATTTTTATAATTACCGATAAATGGTAGGTAGTTGATTGGAGTCTTCACTGACATTATCGTTATTATTATTATCATTGTTAGCAAGATTACACAAAGCAATTTGCGACATTTTAAATATTTTTGCCGATGCCAAAGCGGTTATGATTTTTCCTGATTTTTGTTAAAATTCGCGCAAGTATGATAAGCAATATAGGCACTAAACGTGTTTTCTTAATAAGGCAATAATGTTAATTTTTAAAATTGTCAAATCACAATCGGCGGTTTTTGAAAATTGTCGCTATACAGAGGAGTTAGTTATTAGAAAAATCTTAAGCCGAACTGTTAGCTACAAACGAAAAATATAGCAGGTGCTTCCAGGTCCCTTAAATACAACATTAAATACTGAATTTTACATACCAGCAATTTTAAGTGCATACATAATTTGTTGGCACAATTTCAAATCTAGGATCAAGTAATTTTCGAATAATTTATGCACTATAAGGTCGATATTTGAGCGCCGTGTACCTGGTCATTTAAAAATTGTGTTTTAAAAAAAGTCAAAATTTGACTTAGAAAATGTGTCGTTATTATAATAACAACAATTTATAATATTATATTAACTACCCGTATTTAATTAATCATTTTTTTATTAACAGTATGTTCGTTACACAATTTATTAAATTTCCAATTAATCACTAATTATTGCCTTCACATTAATTGTTCCGAATCTCACTTTTTTATAATTAAACTTTAGGATTAAATATTATTGACTATAAATTTTGCTAAGGAACTACTAACAATTAACTTCTTAACGGAATGAGGTTAAACGCCCAACAAATTTTCGAAAAATTATTAAATCGTCGCCAGTCCCGCGTCTTATTAGTCGAAAACTATTACACTAACAAAATCAGATCAAAGATTACATGATTAACAACAATGTAACAATAAAAATAAGCTGGTGCAGGGACGTCAAAGCGCTCACAGTTATTACGTCATTGCAGTGCTCCTATATACAGAAGCATGCGCCGAACGGCGTCGGAATTTAATGGAAATTGAATTTATTCAACTTTTAAAACTTTATTTAATTAAATAATTTAATATTATAGCTAACCAAAACCGTCTTTAAGTATTTCAAAAACACAATTTTTGATACTTTTTTTTGTAACAACAGAATATTTTAATTATTCATTAGCACGGTTACAAACTCGTAAATATTTGTTGTTTATAAAAAAATCATTTAAATTAGTTTGCAGACGTCGTCGTCGTGTGAATCCACGCCTTATACGCAAAATCAAAACCGGCGGTATAGCCCTCAATTCGAATCAAGCTTTTCTATTGTACACTCTGCGTCAAAACCTTAGAGACACCACCTTTTTGTTAATTATCTACACAATAATTAAATGAAAATTAATACTTAAACGTTTCATTAACGTGCCAAAGCCTAAAAGATAAATAAAATAACGTTTTTATAACCATAATAATATAATAATGGAAATACATAAAACCGAAAGCTGACGTGACAAAACTTTAGGGATACCTTCAATTTATTTAATTTAACCGCACGATTAAAACCATTCCAACCACACAAATATAAGAAAAGACAATTTAAGATTTGTATATGAGTTCATGGCACAGAGTAAAAACTTAAAAGAAATTTATAGCCGCATAATTGCTAGATAAAACACAAAATTTATTAAAGGCGTGATAAACCCAAGGGGTTGCTCACTCGATAACCATGTGTTCAAGATATCGGTAATAAATTCATTACTAATCTTAAATAATCGTTATAAAATATATTACACGCCGTTTTCTCGTTTCGTGTTAAACCATTAAAATATCGCGATAGCAATCCAATACTCTAACCGCCAGCCTACGACATTGTCCTAATATTGATAATATTTCATATACCACCAGTAGTCACAGTTATTTCAACTATTTGTGCTCTTAAAAAATTACAACAATAATTGTGCTTTTGTAATACAAAACAAACATTTTTGATAATTTATATTTATCAGAAAATTGTTATTTGTATCAAAATTTAATGCTTTTATAATGAAAAATTTACTTGAATACCATCCGGGAGAATACATCAGCCCCAATTTGTTTTAATTTGCTCCGAAATAACCAAATTAACCATTTCCATTTTTGTTTATTTTTGATACTAGATACAACATTTGAATTAAATAATCAATATTATCTTTAGTAATCCAAATAATTCTTGATAAGTTATAACAATTCTAAATAATCTGTAATAATTTAAATAATAATTATTATCGACTTTACATTTTTATATCGCAGAGCGAAAAATTCATAATTATAATTGACGCTCTTATATTTGGCTGAAAGATTTACATTTATTTGTTCGAGTGATATATTATTAAAGTTGATCCCATGGAATTTAATATTTATCACTGTCTTTTACAGCAAATGTCTTTTTAGTAAAAGTTTAGAGCACCAACAGAGCAATAATAAAAAATCGGCATCAATAAAAACAAAGTTACACTAATCGAAGTTTATGAAATTTGCCGTAACTCGTCAACTGAATGTAAAATTATTATAGGCGCCGCAGGAGAATATTTTAGATATTTCAAGGTAAAACTAATTAAAATTAATAAGTAATGATTTGTATTAAATTACATTGTTTTCGAGAAATAGATTTAGCAAACACAAATTTTTATTTTTTGGATTTGCTAATTAATAATAGTGTGAAGCCTAGACCAGCCGATTGGGAAGCGACACATCGCGGTTCAAATCCTTGTCGCACCGGATACACTGCAATATAAAGCTCTATATTGATCTGTAGGCTATGGGAAAGACAACAGAAAACCTCTCCATTAATATTACTGATTGGAATTGATTTTAACGAAAATTAAAAGTAAAGTGAAGAAATTGCAAGTTAAGTAAAGATGATGTTTTTCACATCTTCACTTCTTTAATAATTTAATGAAAAATAAAAGACTTCGAATTGCACAAAATAAAACTAAAAATTTTTTAAAAAGCAATCAAGTTAATGCATTTAAAAAATAAGCCAGAAAAAGATTAAAATTAAAATATTATAAATTGAAGTAAAAGAATAGCTTTTTTAGAAAAAATACATTTCCATATTATACACAGGTATTAAGTAATTATACAGTATATGCTTCATATACTTTTGTATATGAATAAAATGTATAAAAATGTATAAAATATAATTTTGGTAGAAAGAAATACTAACAATTGCTAGTTATATCAATTGATTGACAGGAAATATGTCCCTTATTGGTAGGAAACTTGATAGCAAGTTTATTAAAAAATTAAATTATATTGCCCAAATCTGCAATCTTCTCTTTTTGTAACCCACGTGGTAATTTTGGCCAACTCCCGGTAATTCACAAACAATTTACGGATTCAAACTTTATTTGATAATAATTATTTTAATACATTTTTATATGCATTTTTTTAAAAATAAGCAACAGCTTTTATTTTTTTGTAATAAAGAGAACCATCTAAAACTCTTTTGGCACATATCATTCCAATTAGCACGACAAGAAGATTATTACTAAGTCAAACTAATTTCTGTTAATTTGGAACTTGCAGTACTAGCCACAAGAAGGCACGAAAATATGCAACTAAGTTTAAACTGACCAATTAAATCGCCAATTTGCAACTTTATACGTCTTATTAAATATATTGCAAAGTTAGTGGAAATCTAAGCTGCTTATTTACTTGCAACAGGTTTTTTTTATAATAGCGATAACCATTATTAGAAAGCAGTAGTACCAGAGTTTAGTAAGATGTAAGCAATTAATTAACTTATGTTTTTTTTAAATCTTGCGTTTTCGAGATTATTGATAAGAATTCTGTCGCTTTCCTTTGAGATCATAAGAGATTTTGTTTTTTTAGTTATCTAATAGACTGTTTTATATTATATCAATTACCGTATAATAATCATTTTGATTTTTGCTAATAGTACGAAGTACTATATTTTTAAAATATTCTTATAATTATATCAAAGGAGTTTAATTAAAACGTATATGCATTTTAACTTATAGTTCAAATATTCCAGTTAGATTGTTGGTAAAAAATAAATATCAGCCTGTACAAAATCTTTATGAATAATTTATTGGAAGCGTTACTGGTAGTGGATTTGAAAGGGTTTTAATCTTCTGTAATCTTCTTCAAAAAACTCCGTTGGAATATTGTATATTCAGAAGTTTACCTTATTATACTAGTAGCTAAGTTTTAATTAATATTTCAATTAGTAATTCTGCGTGCATGTCATCTTTTCACTTCAAAATTTTCTAGATAAAATTTTTAGCATTCAACTTTATTTTAAGGTATTCTTTAAGCTTTTTATTCATATTTTAACTTAAAAATGATTAATATTGAATGGAAAAAATATCAACAAAAAAAAACTAATACATTTTTATTTTTATTATTTATAAATAAAGGAAAACTGGAATGTTAACATATTTATGTAGTTTCACAGGAACCAATAAGTTGGAAACTATCTTACTGTTAGCTAAAGAATTTCGCTTATGTCAAGTAAGAAACTTGAAACGAGTCACCAATGCAAAGATATTTGCAATTTTAACATTTTTAACTCTTTCTTCAATGAATAAAAATTAAATATTTAAAAATAAATAAATTGCTTTCTATTAACAATATAAAAAATACTATAATCAATAGATAAATGGTTTAAGTAGTGTAACTCGATATTAATCATATCAAATTTTTAGCATAAACCAAAAAATGCACAAAACACTTTTTCGAAAACTAAAAAGTTTAAGTTATCACTCCTCCTCCTTCTAGTTCATCGCCTGATGATGCCATAGTATGGTGAAAACGTTTGCGATAATATACATACAGTGTATTTATATATTGTGATAACTTAAACTTTTTAGTTTTCGAAAAAGTGTTTTGTGCATTTTTTGGTTTATGCTAAAAATTTGATATGATTAAAAAATATTACTCCGGTTAAAATGATTTGCATTTCCAATGAACAAACTTATTTTGTGAACAAAATAATCAACGAACAAAACAAATTTAAGAATTTTTTAAATTTTGTGTTTTTATGTTGTCGGCTACTACCTGGGGTATTTTTGCACTTAAAACTAGCGTTGTTATATTAAATTAATAAATATATCATTAGGTTTTGATATCCGACAAAAAATATCTTTTTATTAATTTAAAATTGGATGAAATATAGTTGGCCATGAATACTATGCATTTGTTTTCTAACCAATCACTGGGTTATAAAGAGTAAAATTCCTTTTAAATTAGAATTAATTTAGTACATCGAGAATATTGGCTATTTTATCTATTTCACGTAAGTAAACTACCAACTTTCTTAGTTAGTCAACTAATCAAATTTGCTGCTATATTTAGTGGAAATGTTGTTAATCTTAAAATAACCAAACGATTGGTTGGTTTGTATACTATTCAGGTTGTTTATAAACTAGCCAAGTAATCACTTGAGCTACAACAATTTAGTTATAATAACCTATATGAATATAACATTAATTTTAACAGAATTTCAGTTTTGTGGATTTCTGCTCGCCTATTCGATCAATGAAAATCAGATAATTGTTGTTCATCTGATGGTGTTAAAAATTAAATTTTGTATTGATTTTGATTGAAACATATTAATTTATTTTTCTTTATAGTGAACTTAAAATACGCAAAAAATATTACCATTATAGTAAATTCGCGTTCATCCGACATTCAATTAGCCGGCATCAAGATCCCACAAGCGGCCTTGCTCCAGACTTGTATAATAAAAATATAGTAATTAATCTGATCGATTAATTATCAGCCTACGCCGAGTATGAAAGTATTTATTAATTTTTTATTTTGTGACTTGGAAGTAGAATTTATTTTTGAAATTATCAGATGCGTTTCTAGACGCTGCGCAGTATCTATTAAAATTTTACGTATTTTTATAGCTATAAAACTTCATGTTTTATTGGTATATTAAATAACACTGGCTGATTAGTTTATAAAACAGGTATAGGTATCTCTTACATCCTAATTAGCAGGAAAATTTCAATTTGCGGCATGTTGATGGTTCCGACAATACCGGTTGAACGGGAATTTACTGTAAAATTAATTTCGTAAGCAATTAATATTACTGATTTTATTTGTAAACTCATAGTATAAGTATATAGAACCGCGTACTTGCTAAATTACCATTTTTAAAATGTTGTTAAACTTGAAGTTCAAAAGTTTAAAGTTATTTAATGAACGTATTATGAACACAAAGTGAAATACAAAGGATGATCAACTTTAGTTAGCAAGACATTTAATTATAAACATTATTGCCGAGTTTAAGAAGTTATAAAAATTCAGGGAGCGCTTTGTGCAACATTTTTTTTAGATATTTGAAATATTTTGAGGGCTACATAATGAAAATCGTTCCAGCTAACCCTTATTATTCAGCTCTCGTACAACTCACCATAGAAGGATTCTGTTTAATTTTCATTTTACTTTCTGAATGCCTGCTGGCACAACACGCTCTATTTGTAGTATTTAGACTTATCCAATTGTATAACCAGTGAATAAACAAACCAAAAATATTATTTATTAAATAGAAAAAATTTTTCAACTCATCCACAATGTTAAAATATTGAATTACGTTAATAAAATCTTAAGTGTCTCTTTGAAGAAGCTTGAGTTTCACAAAAAACGCTGTTAATGTGTTTGTTTAATGGTTACTTTATATTTTTATTTGCAAACGTTTTAAAATTGTTCAAACTCGACGTTGATTTCTTTGCAAGTTAAAATTGACTTATTTCGGTATCAACGCATCCTGGTTAATGAACCGGCACAGTTGGGAAGCCGTTCATGGTTTGTGCAAAAGGAAAGATTAAAAAGGAACGACGATAACAATAATATACTTTTCAACTGCAAAACTTGAACTGCACATTAATTTTACATAGTATAATAATCTATTATGTTAAATGATACAGAGAATCTTAAAGCACCCTAGTAGTAATACATTAACAAAGAAAACCTAATGTATTAGTTATTAGAAGGAACTGTATAATTGAAGCACTATAATTAACAACAAAATGGTTTCACTCGTGTCCATTACCATTTGTAACATGAATTATAATTATGTAAATATTGTTCATCTCAAATAATAGATCGTTATTTGCTTACCAAAATCATATAATATGTCTATTAACCTCTGCATTACTTCAATTGCCATAATAAATGAATAATTTTAGGATTCTCTAGTTTTATCAAAACGAACACAATTTTTCTTTTAACCAACATCTTATCGTATGGGCAAGACGCCGCATACAGGAGAAGCAATTAGCAGACCCTTCCTTATGCATATTCATACACTTAGGTTTTAATCCAAAAGATATTTAAATGATTTTACAAATCAGGCTTTCATATTTAGCGTTAGTTTCCTCCACTCGCTTTATGAATTTATAACGTCGATAAAAGTTATTGAAGAAAAACAGAACGGGTCAGCAAAACTACTCAATCACATTTAGCTTTTATTTCAATTTTGCAATAAGTTGGTCTCGAGGAAATATACTGGCTTACTGAACTGAAATTTTTAGAATTAATATCCTCGATATTGGTGAAGTGATTTGGAAAATTTATTAGAAGTAATTATTTTCATATCGTATAATGTGCAATTTTATATTATACCATGCTTAGGTTGATTCTGGCATAGAGGGTAATTATCCATACATGTTTAAAATTAGCATGTCTAGACCCTAAACTTTTTACCGATTCTCGAATCAGAATTTAAAACTACAAAGGATAATTTAGAATTTTAGGTCCTTCTTTTATGATGTTCTTTCTTGCAGTTAGTGTAGTGCATAGGAATTTAGGCAATAGCCCGAGGTCATAGGTTTAAATTTCCGACGCTTCCCAATTAAATTTACAGTGAATTTTGAGCGAAATTTATGTGTGAAATTTCAAATGTGTGTTTAAAAAATGCTGTTTGAACTTCACGCTGTTTACCTACTCATAATATTGCGACATTTTATACATGAATATTGATGATTAGGCGTCCTCGTTATGAAGGGATCACAGATAAAAGTTGTCGTTGCAAAAATTTTGTATAGAATATTCAATGTATTTGTATTTTGATTTACTCGTAGAAAGGTTTTATCCGTACATAAACGTATTGTTATGAACGGCCATTAAATATGCGTTAGAAGAGATAAAATTTGGCGACGAAATTTTAACATTTTAGTTGAAAAACAAAATTAATAAATTGACATTTTTCTGCGTAATTCCTATTGTTTATACTAAAGTTTTTAATGGTAAGCTTTTAACAAGTTTAAGTTTAAAGAATGTAAGAAAAATCACCTCTCAAAATTGCTTGTGTCTGGAATATTATTATTTACATTTATTCAAAGTTCAAAGGTCTGCTGTTATAAAAAGAAATCCTATCTAAATTTTGCAATCGCTTCAAGCAAAAATTGAACCTTAACTTACATTACTAAATTTTATTTTTGCTGAAAACGTAGCTTAAATAGACATCAATTAATAAATATTTTGCGAAAACACAGAATTTCCATTTGAAGTTGACTCGGAAATAGAAAGCTCAGTCTACGGATAAATATTTAAAAAAGAACAAAACACAAATTTTTTTTTAAAATTTTACTTTAACATGAATTACGTGCTACACTTATCATTATGTGCATTTGATTAACTCGATTAATATTACAGGAAAATTAAAAAAAGTCTAGAAATCCTGAACACAAACGAGACTATCGAATTAATAGTTCTTTGTGCGGAGTGATTGGAAAAGGGGTTTCATTGTACTGTCAAATTACTTTCGTATGCAAAAAAAGTTCTCGAATTCCATAATTAGATATTCTACATTTTATAAGGTTTAAATTGGAAAGTTTATGGAATTTTTACAAAATATTTACGTGAATTAAAAATTATAAATGGTAATATTAAGTTGAGAAGAGTTTACATACATTTTAGAAGGTTAATTAATTCGGTAATCAGTTTCCGAGTGTTAATAAATATTTTTTTTGATTAAAACTTTTAATCGAATGTCTTTGATTTAAAATTCGGCTCCTACATCATGAAAAATTAAATGCTTTCAACTTCCATTTTAAGCAATCGAATTAAGAAGTCTGAACTTATTTAAATAGTAGCAAGTTTAACCAACTTTGTTAAATTCTCGGTCCACATGATTTATTGTAAGAAAACTTAACATTTTGAGTTATTGATGTGCTTAACCCCTAATGTGCCCACAGTAAATCTTTTTACGTCGATAATAATCGCAGATAAAAGGCGGTGTTTTAACACTAAAATTAGAACGTTCATTCATAGAATGGAATTAAGTGCAAGAGCCACGTTAATTCGCACGTTGGTTCCAATTTCTAAGGTACAATTTAGGATTACAATGACATAATTCTCTTAATTTACGTTTCCAAGTTTTAAGATTAATCCACGTATTAGAACAGATTACTTTATTGTGAAAGCCACCTTGAAAGCTGCTGCGTTCCTAAAAATTTGTTTGGAATTTTCTCATAAAAAGTCGTGGTTTATTTTTTAAATTAAGCACTAAAAGCGGGGTTTGATTGTAGAAACAATGTATGCACACAATTTATAAAAGAATAGTAGTTTAAACAAGGGATTTTCCTAAATCTCACATAATAAAAGTTTTTCAAGGTTCGGGCAGCTTTATTGCACTTTTGTTTTCTTTTATTTAGTTACGCCCAAAATAAAGTTACATATTTCTTTTTGGTAGATCCTTTATGTCATTTCAAATAAACGCTTTTCACAACATGTAACAATTTTATATCCGTTTGATTCTTGAAAAATGATACCATGGCGATGGAGTTGTGGAAGCACGTTAACACAGAAAATATCATCTCAGCTGGAGTTTATTAATTACAATACTACGTGCTACATGCTTCAGATTAAATTTTCGTTTAACTAATTTAAATTTAATTTAATATTAGCAAGTATTCGTTTGTGTATCTAATGTGAGTAATAATTTCGAAAGCAACTTGAAAGTGAATATTCAGCCACTTAGCTTAATCAAAATGGTTGTCAAACTGTGAATTGACTTAAATTAGACAGATATTTCAGTAGATTACTTAATAAATTATTGAAACCGTTAAAAAAGAACCGGGAAAACAGAAACCTCCATGTTTAGTTACGTCAATCAAAGGAACGTAATTTTCCACATTCAGCAGTGTAAAAGTTTTATGAGCTGCATAAACAAACATTTGATAAAAAAATAAACTGAAGTTATAAAATTTGTAATAATCGAACTAATAAAAAAAAGAAATAAAAGTAATAAACTAAAGTGCTCAAGTTTATGGTTGTTAACTGCTCAACGATGGCTGAGACAATGTATGGCTCTTGATATTATTATCGATCTATTAACGTAATTAATTAACTTTCTTTTGACGCTACCCTTAACTTGCGGACACATTGTATCAACTTCTTAAAGCAACATGAAAGTAATTTTCAATAACCGCATCTAATATAATTAACTATTACAGAAGCACCCTATGCTTCAGATCAAGATGTTCTTTGATATATTGATATATTGAAGTGATTAAAAGGTAAAAGGATTAGAACAACGAAACGTAAAGGAAAAAGGGCTTTTGTAGTAATATTTATTAATAATTACTATATTGCAAGCGATCTATCGCAAAGATTTTTAACATCATGTTATATTTTTAAATCAAACAGTACAATGACTTTTTTATTTAATTTTGTACTTTTTCCGAAACGTTAATGTTGTCTCCGTCAATTTTTCTTTTTAAAATACATTTTCCATGTAAGAATTTTATGCTGTACCATATAATAGCATCCAAAAATTGAATGAGCAAGTTATGCCGCTTTCAATTTCCTTCAATCTTACCAATTTAAATGGAATTCTGAATAAGCAAGTTTTTTGTTATATTTAAATTCTTTTAAAATATTCGTTTCTATGTCACCTACATATAAATAGTATTACAAAAAATAAAGTTCTTTAGTAGTAGTTCCCAAAGATTCAAAAATATGTTAAATTAATCGCATAAGAAATGTATCATTTATTTTATTTAGTATTAGTAAAATTTGTTTTTTTATATTATAAAATTACGAAATTTTAGCAGACATTATTGATTAAAAAAGTTTTATACAATGAAAAACATCGCGCAGACAGCAAAAGTTTGTATAAACAAATAAAATAAAAATTATCAGTTGGATTTTATAATAAGTAAATGCGGTATTTTAAATCTTTGAATTGCTACTGACGTCACTGTAAGCGTCACGACGCAGTCAATAACGCGGTTACTTTTTGCGATGCTGCAGTGTGCAGTATGCAGTCACGATTTTGTTAAGTAAACATCTGTATAAAATTTTCACATGGCAATTAATGTGTGTGTGTAACACAAAGAAACAAAATATTTCTTTTTAGGCTTATGTTTACAAAGCATCACACCAATTAATGTTATAAATTACTTCTTAACAAAATTTAAATTTAAGTTCAACTAAATTTTAAATTATCAAAAATGTAAATACGGTTTCAAATAAATTCGTTTAACTTCTGTGCCTAAAATAAGTATATTTTGAACCAATTTAAAAGTTTTGCTAAATAAATTGGTCGGTATTAATTAGGTTTCACATTTCAGAAATGGAGGTTTTTTATTGAATGATATTTAATGTCGATAATAATGATTCCAAAACGAAAATTAAGAAAAATAAAATTTGAACACAAGAAAATGAGTAACCGCAGTTCAAATATGGAAAATTAAAAAAACGACCGCTGAGGTTTTGTGTTGTAATTATACCTAAATATACTGTATACATAACTATGTCATTTCACCCTTCAAAAAGAATAAGTTTGACACACACTTGTATAATAATATAATTACTATTTAGAATTTATTATTAGAAATATTTTGAAATTCATATTGTTGTCAAAATAACTGACCAATTTCATATTTTCTTTAAAAGTTTTGGAAATTAATATTTCATTCGCGTAATGTTTTGGACTGACCGTCTGGAAAGCTCGCTTGCGTTTTGGTATTATAATGCTTGTTAATTTTTGCACTTGATATGTTAATAAAAAAAGAATTAAGTAAGTTATCATTATTATTAATAGGATAAACCAAATATTAATCTATTAAGATTCTGATATGATGCTCATTTTTTTTCTTTTTTTTGCATCCAGAAAGCAATTGCACCAATTTAGGTTACTTCATTGTAGAAGTCCGAGTTACGAAGTTGTTGAGTTATGTAATGGTTTCATCTTTGATTGCAATTTTGACTAACAAGGAAGGGATTCCTAGTATCTCTCACCGATTTACATATATTAATTTTGGGTATGTGATAAAATATAATAAAACTTCAATTCCTAGGGGTAAATATCACAATGCAACGGAAATGCGTTACGGCAATATGGCGATATTTATATAAATTAATAACTAGTAACGTAGGTCGACAAACATAGGTCGCTCTTAACGTGCATAATAATTATAATAAAAATAGTTTCTATTGTGAATTTGTGACTGTCAAGTTTGACATAATATAATTTAAGGTTATATTCAGATTTCATTCAAGTTCATAGTTTGGTTTGCTAGATTTTCTATTGAATAAAAGTGCTCTATGATGATTATAATATTGACAACCATTTGAATATTCTGTTTTTATATTTTTATCCACGACCACTATATTAAGAAGGTTTAATACCTCCGTTTTCTGTGGATTAGAGACCTAATGCACTATTAAATTTAGAATTTATAATAAACTAGTGGATTTGTTTTCAGTTCAAAAACAAGTATTTTTGATAAAAATAAATTTGTCAAATCTGATGTTTCTCAAAACAAAACTTTTACTTGTGGTTATGGCCATGGTTGTGGATAAAACGTTGAATTACATTCGGGAATTAATAAGCCTCTAATCCTATCGAAAAAATGTGACTCTCGTTTGCGCTTCGAGTTCCCACGTTTTCTCGTGGATACGAGACTAAATTCTCTCATCCAAAATATCCCCTTATATAATTAATAACTATTATTTTTAACTTAATCGGCATTGATCATAATGCCAAAAATGTTTTACTTCTATTGTGTGTGACGGTTACACGCATTTTTTTAAATACTAGCTTGTGAGCCAAAGTTTACTTAGAAATATTGTTTATTTTTTTAAACCAAAACGTTTATTAGTAGTACATAAAAAAAATAGGGATCTCTTATTTTTCGATACTTCACCACATATTCAAAAATTATTCAAATCGGTGAGACACTGGGGATCTCTTCCTTGTAAGTTTAAACCTTTATTATTGTGTATAGTTTGAATAAGTAGATAAACAAAGTCGTTTCTGGCACACCTTAAGTAGGTGCAATCTCTCTTCTTATATATGCGTATTATAATTGCTATTTCTCATTTTGTGAGGATAGGTTCAAACTTCAAAAGAGGTATTTATTAAATTCAGATGGATTACGTGTAGCAAATCTGAAGCATATGTAATAAAAGTTATATTAATTTTTAGAGCTAGAGAATTATCCATTTTGACTAATCTTAAATTTTCTTCTTTATAAAACCAACATATTAAGCTATTTATTATATTTCATAAAATTTATTTTAATTTGATTTTTATGGCTTAGATGATGTATAATCCTAAATTAAATCGTTCTCCTGTCTTCCATTAAATAAGTGAATGTCATTTTGTGTATACATATTTTATAAAGTTACGATAATTTACCGATTCTGAATACGAACTTGATGATGAATGATCAATAAATGACCAAAATCAGTTGATGTTAAGCAACTGTTAAGATTTATACTTAGATACTTAGTATTTATGTAATTTAATTTAATAATTTATATTTTTATGAATTTCATATAACATTTCAAATTTTTTAATCTAAAATTTAGTTGGTAACATCTTTAACTATTTGAATTTAATCTATCTGCCTAAGTTTTAGAATGTAATATTAGTTTTAAAATAAAACGGTATAAGAATATTTTCTAGCTATTCAAAATATTAATTGATTTCATACAGAAGATAATTTCATCCTTTACACACCAATTCGGCCGCAAAACCACACGATGGTGTTAATTTTACATGTAAGTTTAGATATTGGTCAATTAAGCAAAACTTTAATATAATTAAATTTGCTAAACTAATAAGCAGATAAACGCATCGCTATTTGCTTTATTTTTTTATTACAGTTTTAAAAAATATATGAACTAGTTTTTATGGTATAAAAATAAATAGTGAAACAGTAATATTGTATTAAAAGTAAACATGGTATTGATTATATTTATCTTAAAAAGTAGTTGAAATATTAAATGTGTGCAAAGTTAACTATTTTATTATTTCTTCTAAAATATAATCAATGCTGCTCGAAATACTTTTAGCAACCGCATAGTTAATTTTAAAGGTTTATTGTAATAATATAATAATATACTGCAAATAGCATGATTTCATCTTATTTATTTAGCCTTCATCAGAACCTATAAACATAAAATTTGCATTAGATAAAAACAATAGTATACAATTTTTAAAAAACTAGGTACTTAATAAGCATAATTTTATATAAACGTTAAAGTGTTGTTTGAATCAACGTGTTTTTAACGTGTTATGGTTAACGTGATAATATAGATTATTTCACTTGTAAAACGTTGAAAACACGTTAATTCTACTAGCACGTACTTATTAAATTATGAATTTATTAAAATAGTAGATGAAAAATGAAATCAACACTAGTGATTGGATTTTAAAGTAATATTAAAATTTTATTTGGAGTACAGCAAAATCAGATGGTGCATTTAAAAACTTATTTTTTCATTATTATTTCAATTTATTTTTATTGTTTTTTTATATATTATACTATAATATACACTCTGTATAACCAACAAAAGTAAATATTTATTAAAATAAGACTTATTAGATATCACAAAGAGCATGTTAATGTAGTATAAATATTGTTGAAATTAGTTTTTATCTTAAAACATAATTATTAAGTACAGAATATTTCATAAAATGTACCTACTCCATTATTTTTTTAAATTAAAACTCAAAAATAATTAACAAATAACAAAGTGGTACATGTGAGATAGCAACAAAGTTAAATTACACAAAATATAATTTTCTAACGCTATTGAGTTTGATGTTGTAATCCTAATCAGCGTTTGTGGTTTGGTTGCAAAAGCTTAATTTATTATTATGTTGTATTAGCTTTCATTTTATATATTATGGCAAATCCTCAAATTTTGTACACGTAAAAACGATAATCCGATATTTAAGTATTAAAGATCTCACCGTGATCAGCATTAAGATAAGACTTTATCTTGAACAGTCAAGAAATTACTAAATTTTAATTGGTCAAAATCGATTTAACACTTTTGGTGTAATTGAATATAAATAAATAGTAGTAGCGTGCGAAGCTGCTAGAGTCTCTTTAGCAGGTATCTTACTTTGTATCACACTTCATTACGGTACATTGCAGTCTATGCTTTTGTATTATATCAATACTTATTAAGAGCCATATATTTTTTTATATATTTGTTTTATTTCAAGTTAAATTTATGAATGAATGCTTACTATGTATTGTATTACTTAAAAAAAAAGAAAAATTAAAAGGAAATCAACCGTAGCAATAGAGTGCCTACTGCTACTATATTAAATAATATATATATAATTTACAGTAAAATTAAAATTAGAGCTTAGGTATTTTAATAGACCTTAGGTTTTGTAATAAAAATACAAAACACAAATTAATTTTTACTGCTGCAAAAATTTTTCTTTATTGTATCTACTATTAAAATAAGAGTCAATAGAAAAAGTATTGAAAAAATAATATTTAAAAAACCTAAGAAAATCTAAGAAGTGAATGAAATATCAATAAAAGAAAAACGCAAAATGGGTAAAGCGAAATAGCTTTGCAATACACTAAAACAGTAATTCCTGACTTTTTAATTTGGCAACTTCTTGTTAAATTATTATCGGAAGTCATTACATCACAAAATCGTTATAAAAAGTTAATCGAACGATCAAAACGGCCTGAATTTGATTAAGCGATAGCCGAGAGAGTTCATTTTACGAAAAAGTAAATAAATCTTAGATTCCGACTTTCGTGAAACTTGATGCAAGAATCTCAGAATTTCTATCCTACAATATAAGTTTTCCACTGGTTTTAATATTTTCATCAAACCATTTTCTTAGATTGCATTCAGTTCTGTTAATGCTTCACTATTATTTTCAGTTGTACTTATATAAATTTTAGTCCAATCATTTCTTGAGGTGTAAATTACAATTCCAAGATAGCATCCAAGCTATTGTAGATCCTAAAAACCTTAAATTTTTCACAAGTCACAAGTATACAATTACATTATCACATAAATTTTCTTTTTGAAATTAGAAATTGGGAGTCGAGTTTTCACTTGAAAACTGAGAAATTCAAGTAGTACAGAATGTCATTGAACGCAATAAATTATTCGTAGATTATTTTTTTGTCAATTTTTAACGGAAATTTTATGTAAATTGAAACCAGTTTTGATGAGCATTTTATTGGCATTTTTAAGAGCAGTGGAATCCCGGTTTTAGTTACCGTATATTTGCGGTTAATGATTTGCTTTAATGAAAATTTAAAAAAATAGAAGGAAATGAACGTCTTATATCAGGATTTTCAGCTTCAAGACAAAGAGCAGCATCGGCTCTAATTTATTTCACAAACAAGTGACACTTTAGCTAGCTAAGTCGCTTGACCAGCGCTGAAAAACTAATTTGTATGTGTTAGTTTATAATATTTGTTGCTCTGTAACACAGATGTATAAGATTTAATGAATAATTTCAAGTGTTTTCGTTGTGTGACAAGTTTATCGAGAGATGTCATGAGAATAAACGCATGTTCTGAAACAAAGATGGTATTAGTGTTTATATAATCTAAAATAATCTATGAAACACCTAACTATGATCTTTCTAATAATAATTCATACTACATACATGAGTTGATTTATAACACATTTCCAAGAGCGGTATAAATCTTACAATCACTAGCGCCATCTTTATGTCGGAACATACATTAGATTAATAGTTAAAGTTAGCACTTAATGATTTTGCAAATTAGATAAATAAAAAATGAAAAGAGATTGGATAAAACTAAGTCTTTTTAAAGTATAGGAAAGTTGAGGTGTAGGATTGAGTATTTCTTTTAATTAATCTTTTGGTTTATTTCTATTTGACTACCTATATCTATATTATTATATGAACAAGTTAAAGAACAAGAAATCGAATTCGATAACTACAATAAAAACATTTTATCTACAAACTTTATAGTTTAGATACTTTATAAGTATTTCAAGTAATTCACATGTATTTTTTGTGATATGTCTATTCGATTGATGAAATAAATAGAAAGTCTGCTATAAATGGTCTCGGTGTATGACCGGTTTCGAGATTACACTAAAAGGATTTTCCATTTTTTGATGTATGCTGACATGTTTTATTTATTTATTATATTATACAGAATTTTAAAATAGCTTGGTACTGTGATCTAATATCTAGGAGTATTCTGTGGGCAATAGAGAAAGCAAACATGAATAAAGTTTCCTTAACAAAATCATAGCGATTTTAATTATTTATTATTTAATATATTTTTAATTTAAAATATTTAATATTATATACTATAATAAAGTATTTTTAATTTAGGTCACGTGACTTGAAACGCGGTTGGCGTCATTGGATAATTACTGTTTATACATCGTCGTATTGAAAATTCTGCATGACAGTTAATTTAGTTAGAATGTAGAACGCCTGAGTTATTAACTATTTACCTTTGTAGATAGAAAATTACTCGAGTAGTTTCAAAATGCGTTTTATGTTTAATGTATTTGACAACTCACCCTTTTGTATAAATCCATGACGTCAGATGATATTTTCGCGCTATTTTTTAAATTTGAATTTAAAGTAGTTTCGCAAATCTGTTATTTAATCCAATTCCGCGAAAGCAATTTTTAACAACAAAAAATTCGCACATATGAATAGCTTCAAAATAATTGATGAAGTTGGTTAATTAGTTACGTACTACTTAATTATTTTCTTTTTAATAACAAAACAGAGTTTCCGGAAGCGAAGGTTGAATATTTTTAGAAAACATGTATATAAATTTTCAAATGGCTCTTTTAAAAAAAATTTCTGGCAGTGAAGACAAATTAACGAATATTCCGTAAAACTTCGTGAAAAAACAACTGAAAAGCTCTATTGGTCACAACAAATTTTATTTTAACCGCCTTTTCAAGCGAGTAAAATTTTGTAAAAATAGAACCGCAATTTTTTGGTTTTATATTTTTATCACTTGTTACATCACATTTTTCGGTTGATTAAGTTTCAGACTACCGCTATTATTATTAGAAAATGTAATTAAATCTAAACTCCGTTGTCTAAATTTAATTTCGTTAAAACTAAATTTTTGCATAATTTCTCAAGCAGCATAAAGAGGAAATTAAAATTACCTTATGTAACTTTTTTATGTTTATAAGTTGTAATTTGCACTTAATCGAATTTGTACACCACTTTGTGCTACAAACACCGTCTACTTCGTACCGAATTAAAGTTGTGTGTATTTTTGAAATTGAGTGAGCAAAAATAACACTGGACGATATATATTTAAAGTGTGATCGGGATATGTGATAAAAAAGTCCATTCAATTCTAAAATTGGTCGAACAATTAACAGCGATTTAAAACTAGGATTTAGCATTGTTTTAAAAACTAATTTTAGCTTTAGTTTATTTTCGCTAGCTTTAGCTTCAACGAAATTGTCATTGTTTAGTTTAAGGAGGCTACACACATAACTTTGTTTCCAATATTGCAAAGTTTGAGATCTGCCTAATAATAATCGATTTAAGAAAATTATTATTTCGAAAATAAACTTTTCAAATTGAATTGTATTAATTTTACGAACTAACACTTGACTAACTTACAACTTACACTGATTGCAAACTAGAATCATCTTGATCGTCAGCCAATACTCGATGTTCTGCCAATTCTTTGCGTTCGCGCTCTCTTTCTCTTTCAGAATGTCGTTGTTGCAAGAGATCGTGATCTAATTGTCTAATTTCCCATTGCTCCCGTTGATTTCTATGATGTTCCTGAAACGTTTCACATTTTATCAGCACTCCTTAAGCCGGTAGCGCACGTATAGCGCCTTTTTAATTAGCTGAATTAATTTTACCTTAACAGCTGCATCGTAGTCAAGTTGCCTTTGTTCTTTTGTAACTGCACGCTTATCTTCTTCTTGTTGGATTTGTTTTTCTTTATCCTTTGAGCTGGTCGAGCTTCCCGCCCCCGGCGGCGGGTATGAAATCCAGAATTGGTGTGCCAGTTTGATTAATAAAGTTTATTCACTCCGCTGCAGTATCCTGCATAAAGAAAGTAAATTAGCCTTCTGTTATAAAATTAATCGAGTAGTTTATACTTGGTGTAACTTTTACGCTTCTAACTTTCAAAATGAACTTATAATCCAAGCAAACCTAATTTTTAATGTTTTTGGCACTCATTGTTAATTTTTATGTTTGTGAAAATAATGCTAAAATAAAATGGTGAGTGGTTGGAAATTTGATTCTCAAAGATAAATTAAACGTATTTTGGTTTCACGTAATTATACAGACTTTAATTACAGTAAGTGGCGGATCTTCAATCAAAGCTATAAATCTGCAATAAAACCTTTTTATTTTATAGTTTAAAGAATAAAAAGTTTAAGTTAACTCCATAATAAAAACTTTTTAAATTTACACAAGCGAGCACTCAGTTTTCCGAAAAATCCAAAAAGGGATTTTTATATTTTAAAGTATTACTAAAAACTTATCGATTTGGCTTTGTATTATTTTTTATCAAGAATATAATAAATAAGTACTATTTAAGTACCCACTTACAACTTTCTTTAACCGATTGAATTATTAAATTTAAAGATATTTTTGAAATAAAAGTTTCAACAAATTGCCATGCAAGGTGCTTATATTAAATTGGAAAAATTCTTTAGATTACGTATACATCTATCAAACTCACGCTGATGGCCACCTCGCGACAAAAAGGAAAACTGATAGCTAACATAACGAGCACCCTAGCGAACTTAAAGATTAAAAATTAGTATTGGTTCTAGACAAAACTGAGATACTACTAACTATTGAAAAAAGCAAGAAGTTCAGCTCAATAAGCTCACAAATAAGTGAAGCGCAAATGCAGTTGCAACAATACAAACATAGTAGATACTGGAGTGATATCTTATATTATAAAATCTCCATTTTGTGTATATACATTGTGTATGTCTGTGTGTTGATTCTGGATCTTGGACGTAATACATTTTGGTGCTTCGAATTTTTTAATTACTTCCATGTGAGAGTCGTCGGTGTCGTTCGTGAATAGATTAAGGAGATTCTCACATATATTGCAGTGTTTTAATTTGTTTAAATATAAATTTAACACATTTTATCCATCTTCAGCTGGCTTCCATGCAGTCTAAAAATAAAGTTTTCTTACATTTTCGACGGATTGGAAGCCGTTTTTCACCTGTTTTTTACTTGAAGAGTTTTATGAATTTCAACTATAAATTCAGTGTCACATTAATCAGTTATAGTTTGTTCTCTACTCCGATGACTATCGGGATAAAATTATTTGCATACAGTTGAAGATTAAGCAAACTCAGCAGGGACGGACTGAAATTTTTATTATGGCCGATAGAGTAGAAAAAATAGATTAGTTCATTGGAAGTTATCGATCTAAAGAGATTGAGCGGTTGTTGCAAAACCTTGGCAATGCAGTAATTTAAAATAGCAATGACATGAATAAACCAAATACTGATTTATTATCATTTTATACAGCTGATTTTACTTCGCTTTGAGCACACAAAGTAAAGTTCCGGCGCCTATGTTGGTTTACTTATTTTATTTGCAAACGTATAACATTTTATTAAAACTTAAAATTCGTTAGTGACTAAAACTGCAGACATATTACCCACAGTACCCCAGCTCGTCATTAAAATTAATATAACTTAGGTGTAGTTCAGCCTGTTTATTTGTAGTCGTTAGAGATTTTCTAAACAAAGTTTTCTTGATGTAGCGACGAACAGTAGAACAAAAAGCCCTTCGTTTGCAGTAATTATCAAATTTAATTTTGCAGAAGAATAATAATACCAAGTTTTTCTAAATGCAGAAATTTAATTTTATTATTTTAATGATACAAAAATTTTTTTCTAAAGTGAAGCAAAATATGTCGGAATAGGATGGGGATACGAGAGTTAAATGAATATTATGAATAAATCAGTCTAACACTGCAAATATTACAAAGATTTATGGATATCCGTTTTAATAGGTGCACCAGCCATAAAATTTTCCGTAGTTTCGAATACGGCACCCATAAAAGATTATTATTATCAATAATAAATATTTTTAGATGCTAATGAAATAGTTTAAAAATCTTGGAAAGTTTAAATTTTGATTTCATATAATAGCATTTTCAGGGCGCAATAATTTTCAATTCGTTTTGTACTCACTTGAATTCGTGCATGTTCAAGTCCTAATATATCACAAGCATTTTTTTGTACAATCTGAAAAGATTAAAAAAAAATAAATTATTAATGGATAAATTTACTAAAATATTAACCTATTGAGTGTTCACTTACAAACAATTGTATACAAAATTTAGGAGCGGAGTGCAGAGAGGTGAGAAAATGAAGCGAGGTTGTGTTAGTTATTCATGCGAGTAAGCATTTTAAGGTTTTTCTTTTTGGTTTAATTAAATTTCTTTGGAACTTATTATAATAATTAAAGAAAAATATAAATTATATAATTATAAGCAGGAAGAATTAATTTATAAATTATTATTAATATTTTTTTTCACGATGTCATGATTTTCACAAAAAAACGATTTTTTATTAAATATACAGTAACTTTGACGAAAGTTTACGCCAGAACTATGCAAACAAAGAAAATATAAGAAGCTTGTCGATTACTAGAAAATACAACGTTATCGCACGGAACCCGGAAGAAAAATTATTTTCTATTAACTTGGTGTAAGAAATGGTTAGAAAATTTTAAACATTTTCTTATCTACATAATGCAATGCAACTTACCAATGGAAAGTTAAGTGTAATTTTATTAATATTATTATAAGGTTGCCGTATCCTGAAAATGTGTTGCATTTAATGTGGCATAAATAAAATTTAAATTTTAGTAAGTATGGGTTAAAATAATATAAAAATATTCAAATTTATATGTGTAATTTATTCTAAACTTTACTACAATATTTCAGAACCAGATAAAAGTACACTGTTGAAAGAATTTTACTAGCAAAAGAGAAAACTATACACGAATTAAATTCAAGTTAAAAATTTTCAGGATAATATTCAATTGTTAAATCATTTGATTAAACCGTTCAGTGTTATCGCAAGGTAAAAATTCTACCAAAAGTTTGTTTAAAATTGATACGAAGATCTTTTAAAAGGACACCATAAATAGTTTAATTTCCGCATCCCTGAATGTAAAAAAAGTACTGCCGATAACTGCGAAAGTTTCATAGAAAGTTTTCTAGTTATCAAGATTTTAAGAATTTTACTTCCGATATAAAATAGTAGATATAATTTTCTATATTATATAAAAATTGTGCAATATTCACATTTTGTCATTTCTTTAATTTGTTTGTAATAAACTAGCTGTAGTACCCGGCTGCGCCCAGTCCGTAGTTTGTTTTCACTGAAATCCTCAAGTCCACTTCAGTTGTTTTTATTAAATAAAGTTAAAACCAAAATTAGTTTTTTAAAACTACTATAAATTGCGTTGCACTTTCGACATTGTTATCTCTTATTTATAGTTTCTACTGCATTTTTTACCTTTTCAGCCTTTATCTTTAAATCACATGTTTCACTGAAATTTGTAAATTAAAAGTGATGTCGCACGTCTGCTGCTTGACTTACGTGTAACAGAATGATTAGTAACTATATTTCAATTTAACACTGCACTCTACACTACTTGTTACAACGAGTGTACTTCATACGATCGTTTATCATCAAGTATTGCATGAAACATGTAATATGTAGTAGTTGCCACTATTAGAGGGCTTGACTAAAAAGATAAATGTATTACATACTAGGTACATACTATAAAAAATCGATGACACAATTTGCTAGGAACTTTTGCATATTTAATAAAAGTACTAGTTATGCTTTGTTATTTATTTTGTAATGGTGGAAATTGCATGATTAACAATAATAAAACATTTTGATACAAATCTAAAAAAAAAAATAATAAAAATTAATGAATTATTATATCCTTCTTTATTATTTTATATCTCCGAGTACATATTATTTTCAGTAAAGAATTTTTAAAATATAAAAATAATAGTAAGTATAAACCAATTTTTTAAAATTTTTGATGGTTAAGTGCTACTTACCCCCCCCCCCCCGCAATATAGATTTTTCACGATTACAAATGCAAAAAGCTATAATACTTATAAAATCAGTTTATTTACCTATTAAACTATTGGCAAATCCCACTACTTCTACAGTTTCCATATATTCACTCATATTTACCACGACGTAATACCACGAAAGCTTAAAACGAAGTAAAAGATTTTGTTTACACAGAAAGCATACCAGCATTGTCCAATGGCAGCTCATATTCAAATTTGCAATTAAAATGTGTTCGATTATACATTTTGATACATGCCTGCATTAGCTCTGAGTAAAATATATTATTTGTCTGAAAAGGTAAAAATTTAATTAGTATTACTAAAATACTAAAATACTTTAGTGCCGCGCACCATTTTTAGCTTTTAAAGCAATTGCGTTCAGAAAAAGTAACAATATAACTTTGATAATTTAATAGTTGAAATAACTGTGAACTGCAATAAACTTTTGTTGAAAACTTACAAAAATTGTTATTAAATTAAAAGTTAAAAACTAACAAACTTAAAGTTGGAAAAGTAAAAATCTGATGAAGTGATTAATTATTGTCAAAATCTTCAAGAATAAACTAAAGTTTATTGTGTTTGCTTTTATATCTTGTCTATTTTAAGTTGCACTATAAGTTTAAAATAATTAACTATCCGATATAAAAATTTTTATAGTAAAATTTTAGTCAAGTGTACACAATAACTTGAAAAATAGACATTATGAGAGTTATTTATCTGGGATCCGTGTGAGAGTCATTGAAAAACTCTTCGAAACTCTAGTATAACTTTTATAGCAAATATCCTTAAGGACCTACTTTAACTACTTCATCGATCCATGCTGCAGGTACTTGGAGAGCGTACATTATTTGAAGTACGTAATATGTTCAGATTACGGAAATTTGCTGCATATTGTTTCTAATCTTTTCATCGTTTGTTGTAGTTATGTTGCATAAAATTCTCAGATCTTTTCAATCTGGTGATTAACTGCTTCTAAAATGAAAACATTTTCAATTTATAACAGATGCTTGCTATCTACAAGTTTGAGAACCAACATTGCATAAAAATAAAGTAGCTTTTCTATGTTCTATGCTATCGAAAGTACCAAAGCAGCCATCTCCTATTGTAAAAAGCACAAGAGAATATACTACTATATTTTAAAAAAATTATTTGTAAACCACATAATTATATTTTAAAGTAGTAAACCGAAGTAAATTTTAAATTAATATTTAGCAATAAATATTTAATTAACGAAATTCCAGAAATTAATAAAACAAAATTATCACATTAACAGCTGTCGTTACTTTCAAAATAACTTACGTTTAATATGGTTTGGGTATAAATTGCTTGAATTTCTTTGCAACTGACGCTATTTAAATTCGGAAATAACTTAAAAATAAGAACTTTTTAATTAAGACAAAACTAAAGCAGTATTTATTAATTTAACAAAGATATCACTTTTAAAAAAAGTTTACAGAAAACAACTCTAGAAACTTCATCACGATATTTAATAAGTACCAATTAATTTGAAAAATCTATTAATAAGCATAAAAATTATAAATATATTTCAAATTAAATTTATTTTGTAATTTTAAACACGATTTTTGGTTACCCTCTTACCGAAAGTAATACCACTTTAAAGTTATTGCAATTAATACTCGTAAGCTTGTTTGTATTATCTGAGATTATTGAAGGAATTACAGAGAGACAATGGATCTTCCTCGGATAAAAATTATATCCTCCCTGGAGTATAGTTAGTATTTATACCATATTACCTTTGCATATTAGTTGCCTAGAGCTGCACTTAGTTTAACATAGTATCATAGTTCATAGATATTATGCTATGTGTTGCTAATAGAAGAGTGGTGTTTATGATGCTTATTTACTACATTTGGGACCTATTTAGTTTACCCCTATTGTAAAATTTATAAAATAAAGCTCCGTTAATAACGGCCGCCCGTGTGATAGGTTTAAATTTGCTGCCCTAGTAAAATTTAATAAAAACCTGAAACGCAAGCCATTAGTTGTCTATCTTACCGTAGTATTTATAATAATTTATATACCTTATATCTAGCTATTTTCAGTATATTGTATATTCAATTTCACCTCCAAATTTTAAGTTTTATTATTATAAATTCGTTATCAGTAATTTAACATTAGCTATATTAGTGGATTACATTTTACTTTTATTGTTTTTTATTTCTTTTCCACGAATCTTTTCCATAATGTTTTATTTAAGGCTCCTCTTTGCTAATATGTTATTTCGATACCTTTCAAATCGGTGGTAATCTCATACTGCCATTTTCTTTTCAGACACTCTCGTAGTTTAATAACAGCCGGCTTCCACCTTATCATGCTTTTATCTTCTTATTCTTTCGTCGTGTAAAATACTGTTTATTAATTTTTACTAAGCCTAACATTCTTTTCATAGCTTTTCTCTCAAACACTCTCGGTTTATCTTTTTCTGCCTTTGTTATACACATTATCTTTATTCATTTTTTCAAGTGTTTATTTATCATTAATTTCTGCGTACAATAATATATCCTTACCCACGTTTTAACTTAAATTTTGATGTGGAAACAAAATCCAAATCAAAATAAATAAGAAAATTTAAGACATAGAAACAGACCTGAACCAGGAATAAAACGAAAGGGCTTGCGGTAAATACCCAAAAAATATAAATAAATAATTTTGAAAATTGACAATAAGTAGTACTATAAAGAAAAAAAAGTGTTTCCAATTAAAAGCTTTGAAAAGTGAAACCAAAAGTTCAAAAAAATAATATCTACAAAACTTTTTCCATCAACATTTTTTTTAAAACTTTAAAGCGTTGATTGCGTTAGTTAAATGTATGAGAAAACAGGTATACCTTTAAAGTTTCAACAGAAAATTTTGATGTAAGATATTTTGAGAAAATTATTTTCTGCTTTTAAGTTCACTTTCATGAAACTTTTAATAATAATTGGAAAAGATTATTTTCGTATTTTTCTTTCTCTGGTTTTAGGTTCAGCTGTAAATCAACAGTTTCGGTGTTACATATGAAGAAATTTATCTATACATTTTAAGTTTTTGTAAAGAATTTAATCGATAAATACAAATGAAAAAAAGTCTAATAAAGATTAATTTTGAAAATTTTGGTAATAATTAGAACATTACTGAAAATATAATTTATGTAGTAAATAATCAACTCAAATAATATAAAGTTAAATAAATTCGAGTTGCTTTCATAGAATAATTAACAAAATCCTGAAGGAAGAGATTTTGACAACATGCTCTGAAAGTATACGCAAAGCTTCTCTCAGAGCTCAGAAAAAGTTAATGCTTAGGAACACGTAATAAAAATTATAATTAATACAATACAAACAAGTAATATCAAATTGGCATTAAGAACTGATTCCAGGACTATAGAAAAATAATCTACAAGGATAATAATATATCAATAAAAATGCATACTTTGTATTAATCAAGTCACAATATTTACCGAATAGTAGAAGCTTTTCTAAAATTGGATATTTTTATCGTCTATAAAATAAGAGCTAAATCTTAGTTAACCAACAGTTTAACATTTTAACATGTTTATTGGATATCGCATTAAGATAAGGTTGTACGTGCGTTATTTATTAGATTTCTGCTTGAATTATAAATTATTGTGCATTGGGAGTGAACTTGCCCAAAAACCTCAATAATGCTTTTTTTTACCAATCACTTTTTACCCAGATTGTTGAAAACCATGTTTCAACATTTCGGTTGTAGAAAAGTACATAACAACAATCAGTTATTGCGGGTTGTGTGAGGAGTGAGGAGGAATCATTCGCATAACTATTATTCCATCCCCTGAAAGTTGTGATTGTCTACTTTTACAAGTACTCATTCATTTTTTTAATAGCTCGATATATGCTGTAAAATGCTCTAAAGCTTGAAATAAAAACGATCGTTAAGAAAATACAGGTTAAGCTTAAACTTGGGTGAGTAATGCACAAACTGCATTGATTTTTCCCGGTTAGAATGGCAACACACATGTCAGGAATCAAAGAGGTAATTTAAGGTACATAATATAATCAAAGTACAAAAGTCTCCCTCAACTCGTTTAAGAAACCCCTATGGACCAGCATCTTTGTTAACGGTACACAAAATATAATTTTTACAAGTAAATTCACACAAAAATATACAATTTTTTCAAAAATACCTCCCTCCACTTTTTATCTTTTCTCTTGCAATTTGAAAAATTTGAGAAATTTTCACGTTTCTCTTTCTAGTACAACGCCTGACGATGCCATAGTATGGTGAAAACGTTTGAATTTATATTGTGTTAACTCTTAACTCTTAGTTCTAAAAAGTGTTTGTGCATTTTTTGGTTTATTCTAAAAATTTGATATGATTAATATCGTGTTACACTACCTAAATCACTTATCAGTTACTGTTGCATATCCCATCACACGATTTTAACTTTTTCCTATTGACTATTGGAAAGAGGGCAATTTTCTGAGAATATTAACACAAAAATTTTTTTGGATTATGCAATAGTTTTCGAAATAACGGCATTTTAAAATTACGAAAAGCAGGCAAATGTAATATGATATACCCGATGTGTGACGGTCGGTCTCACGTTGAGGTACGGTCTTGTCGGTGACGGTCTCATTTTGTTGACGGTACGTGTGCTTTGATAATCTCTTAATGTTGTTGTCATTCGCGATCGACACCCGGACGAGTTCTATGGCTTCGAGTTCCACCCTTGGCGAGTTTTGTCATTTTTCAGGGATATTTTTAAATTTTTTTGCCTTACACAAAATTGGCTAATCATGCAGCCGTGTTAAAAGGTGTATCTAAAATAAATGTAAATTTAAATTTTTCAAATTTGATTTTTTCGAGAACTAATTTATAATCCTACAAAATTTTTGTTCTAGTATGCTTAGAAAAGTGTCCTTTCACGTATTTTCAATAGGAAAAAGTTAAAATCGTGGTATGGGATATGCAACAGTACCCCACTTATCTATTGATTAAAAATATAATTTGTCGCCTCATCAACAAGGACATTTAATATTTAAAAATTCAAATTCTTTAGTTACATTATAAAATGAAATCAAAAGGACTCATCAAATAAACTTGAACAAAAAGGTTTAAAATTAATATTATTGTTTTACAAATTAACTTGAAAGCAATTTTCTCTTTGCTTATTATTTAATTTTCTGAGAATCATGCAAGAAGCTATAGTAGTTTAATTGCAGGATTTTTGAAAAATGAAGGTTATAAAAAAATAATTGAATAACATGAAAACTTTTTATAAATTCGTAACAGTTGTTAGAGCCCTTCTAATTTATAAAAAGCAACTTTTAAAGCCTATCAAGTATTTAAATGCATTTCCCTGTACATAAGTGAGTGCATTTTGAGTTAATTAAAAAAAATATTTTTTTGGTTTTATTTTAGTCTGGTAACGTTCGTCTAATGGAAACATGATAAGTGGTTTTCAATTTGCCATTTAAAAGAATTAAGAATCCTATGTTACATTTAAAGTTCTAATTGAAAGTTTGTGTTACTTTATTACTATAAACATTCTAATACATAATATTTATTTAACGTAAATGTTATTTCCTATATTGGCTGTTTATTAACGATTTTATCCCCAATATTCAAAACTTGTTTTATTGACAAAATTAATTTCGGTGCTCAAGAGACGTAAACGTCAAGTAAATTTATTTAAAACTTGAAGAATATTGGAAAATGTCAACAGTAATCATTTTCATAATTTGGTATATTTACAAAAAAATTTCTTTAAATTTACATAAATTATAATGTCTTTGAGGAACGTTGACAGAAACCTGTCAGGCTTTTCAGGAAATAATTATCGGAATTTTTATTGTTATTACTTTATAAAGTAGTAGGAGAAAAGCGGAAAATTTTTGTATTTTCAATTGCACGTTATATCTTATCGATTAAAATTTTAATTAAGTTATGAAAAATTAATATATTGACTTGAACCATTATACTTCCTTAAATAGAAATAAAGATAGGGTGCATCCATTTTCCATTTAAGTGTGACCTATTTTTTAAATCACGTAAATGTTATAATGTAGTTATAAACGCAAGAAGTTTTGTTTCCAATAAATTAAAACCTTGAAACTGTTTAAATCAGAGTTTCAAAATTGCTTCCATTAAATGCTGATTTCCAATATTAAGCTATAAATGCTGATTGATGATTTCTGTAGTAGGACATTTAGCAATACAGTAATAAATACGATCAAAGCCATTTATGGATTTGGAGTTAAAATTACATTAATTATGTATGGTTGTGCATTTGAAAAAGCATAATATACAGTGCGAATTGCTTGCACAAATGCTTTTGATTATTCCAACACATTTTATTTTGTTTCTTTTAGTGAAAAATATGTACATATATGTCTGTCGAATGCTAGCTGATGTTCGTGTACGTGTGTAGAGAGCTTAAAATCATTTAAATCTATTTTATCATTTAAGAAACTCGAAGAAAAAATAAAATATTAAAAAATATAAAGATATAAACGTCAAGAGAAAAAGAGCAAGGTTTAGGATAAATGATTATTCTTTAGGGACTCGAAAATAAAATCATAAAGATTTTCTGAAAACTCAATATAATATATCAGTAATATTCTAGACGATGCCAGAAAAATTGCAATTTCAACTAAAATTTATTTAAATGAAAATAAAAAATGTATTTACAATTATTTCGTCAATATGGAAAATTTTCCTGCACAGACAGGAAGGTATCGTTTTTTTTTTATTGGATATTGTAATGTTATTCACGAAAGTGTTATAGATCTCATTGGGGTTTTGCTGAACGTGTCGACAGGTTTAAGGAAATTGAAATTCATTTTAAGGGTTACGAATTGTAAGGATACAAGTCGAATAACGGTCCAGCATTGTTCAAAAACTTTTAACTTTGGTTTGTCTATTGTGCTAACACCGAAATAAATTTTGTAATTTATACATACGAGTAACCTTAATTTAGCTACATGTATGTTGATTTAATTGAGAATATTTTAAACAGCTGCTCCATTTTAAAATTATCCGGTCATATTTCTAAAATTTTATTTCCTCGTGTAAGTGCGTAACAGTAAAAATAGATAGGTATTTGAAAATATTTATGTGTAAGTTTCGGTATGTTGAACAAAATGACAATAGTTTTTAGACATACATTGATATTTATAGTATTTGTTGCGCTTTTTCTGCCAAGATTTATATGTTATGAAGCCTCTTTCCATTATTTCATTCTAAACCTTCCCGCTTCTGTTATTGCTTTATTTATAAAATTGCAATTTTATATAAACTAGGTAGGTATATCAATGTTCTGGTTTACTTTTTAACTAACGACAAGGCTTATATCTTTTCTAGGTTGTGCTAAATTGATTTTATCAATCAATCAAGCTTTGTTCTATTATAAACTTATTTTATTTGTTTTAGAGCTGCAGTTAACAGCGATACGATCAAGAACGAACCGTCTAAAATATCAAAAACAATTAATTAAAGCTCAGTTTTATGAGTATAGTGGCACTCAAGAAGACAGATTTTTAAATTTTACATTTTATGATGGCTAAAATAAATAAATAAAATAGATACAACTTTTAGGAAGCTATATAATAAAGTTTACCATGATGTGTTTATTTTTGTGCCAATTTTTGATCTCTAATTATATTTTAAGTCTCTTCATCAACACATTGATTGATTGAATACTTAGCACAATGTAATATTTGTTCACTAAACCGAAAACTGGATGACTTCCAACAAGAAACAGATCATCTGCTGTATCAACTGAAAATCGTCAAAAATAATGACTCTGATTAATTAGATTTTGATTAAAATTTCGTTTCATACAACTAGGAGAAGGCGGGAAAAAAATTAAAAGATTAATTTAAAAGAGGAGAAAATGTTCTAATTAATTTTGCTATGAATTTAATAAAAAGTATCAAATTAACACATCATAATCAAAACAAATTACGAATAAATAAAATACTTTTTGTTTTTCACAACAGTGAAGTTGTGATTAGTAGGTAAGAATATTCATATTTCAGTATTAATTTTAACTGGTGTACAATGCTAGCAGTGGCGGTCTAGGATGTTTTGCCGTCGGAAATTTAGTATTTAATTTTTTAATGTTAACTGAGCATTTTAGGATTTTTTAAGAGGTGAGAATCAAACTCTAAATATTTTATTATACTGTAAAATATATTACGAAAAAACGAAACGAAATAAGTTCACTTTGTTATACAATCAAAAATTTAAATCTCCTTTAAAAACCTTTTACTTACCTTATTTATTATTTTGTATTACATACATAATTCTCCGTGTTAGAAGCAACTAAAAATGTAAAACTTCAATTTTAATTTTAATATTAATTTTTTTGATTAAAAATATACATTTTTTGGAAAGGGCTAGATTGTATAATTTTTAGGCTAGGCAGACCTAACGCCCTAAAAAAATACTTTTTTTTCACAGCTATGGTGTTCTTAGATATTAAACATATTACTTTGTTATTTATTTCTATGGAAAAATAATTCAATAATTCAAAAAATGCATTATTTTATAAAATCCGGGTCAGATTTGGTCTGATTACAGACAAATTTTGTATCTACATTTGTATAATTTATTATATAGATACAAAGGTAATATATTAAAAGTTATTAACTGAATTATTAAATAATACAATACACCTAGCATCTAGAATAAAAAATAAAAATACAATTTAATTATTAAATTAAAATTATGAACCTTTGTTTTAAAAATTATGCTTTGTAAGAAATAAATGTTAGTTCTAATTTGGTGGTAAGTATAAAATAAAACAAAAATAAATGAAGCAGGTTTAAAAGAGATTTAAATCCTTAATTGTACAACATAAAATAACTTATTCTAGGTTCAATAAAAACAATTTTATTGTATTAAGTAATCTATTAATTTTTAAATTGTAATTTAATATTATTATATTGTACCTTATAATTAAAAAATGTTGAGATTTCTTCCAACATCTTGGAAAAAATACTTTAAATGTTCATTTTGACATTAAAGTATTAATCATAAGCAGTAACATAACCAGTGGAAACTATAGATGCTGAAGATGCCCTAATATTAGAAGTACTACTTTTAGTATTTTAATAATTTTTTTCTAAAACTTGGGTACATTTTTTTGCTAAGATTTCATAAGCAAGATTCAAATAAAGCGACAGAGATAAAACATATTTTCTCTTTAATGCTTAATATAAATAATTGTTTTTATCTCTCTGTCTATTTGATTCATAACGCAATTAGTTCATGAATTTGTTAACAAAAAAAACTTCTATTAATTGGATGCAACCTATGACAATTATTCCGCATCGATTGGAAAACAGTGAAGCAATTAATTTTATTCTAAATTCAAAATTTATATTATTCCTTTGTTAATTTGCCTGATGTTAATAATATTTAGTTTTATACAATTTCATGCAAATTAAAAGTTTAAACGTTCATATAAACTAAATTATTTTAAAATTGAAAGTTCTGAAATTGTACCAATTAATTATTACATAGTTACATAGTAATTAATTTTTATATTGATTTGTAGAATATAATATGCATAGTTTATTTAATATGTAATCAATATAGTACGCTTTTTTTAAAAAAAATATTGGAATGTGTACTATAACGACGACCTCTAAATGTTAACCAATGAAATTGCTTTGAAGTTAGACGGTTTCACAATATAGAAATTTTTGCGATTTAAGTGTTATGTGTGTTGCCTAAACTGAACCAGGCGAAGCCACAAATAAGAGAGATGTATACAGAGTTAAATGTAATATCGAATAGACGTAGTTACTTGGTTATAACATTTGGCTTTTTTTGTGGTGAATATTTAATATTACTACAAAATTTAGTGCTATTTAAATTATTTGAAGTTTTCCGGTGTAATTTTAGACTTTGCAAACGACGCGCCATCTATATTATTCATATCTTGGATTGACTATAGACTTTTCTTCTTCTTCATGTGCCATATCCGGTTGCCCGGACGTTGGCCACCTCTGTACTATGTTTGTGTTGTGCGTTTAAAGTTATTATACACATAGAGGACCTACCGCGTGAAGTGCATACATTTCATCTCCAGAGAGGATGTACTAGGCAGATTACACCTTGGCGGTTTGCCATTATCTTCTGAGGGGAGACGGTCGCAATAAAGTTTTACTGAACCCGGAGTGGAATCAGGCATTTGAGCATTAGCAGCAACGCACTAAACCGCTTTAGCTGACGAGCGTCTCTAAATCTATAGGCTTTTACACAACAATAATTGCATTTTTGGATTTAATTAAGAAAATAATTTTACAATCAAATAAAAACAGTTTCTCCTTCTATAAGTTTAAAGAGAAGGTAATGTAATATAAAATACAAAAAATTACTTCGAGAACATTTTATGAATATTTTTTATGAAATATCATTCTTTGGTTTAACTTGCAACTGAAGAACTTGGACTAAGGAATTTTTTATATTATGGATATATTTGCACGGTACACGTTTCGGCGACCGCAGTTCGGCGAAGGCGATTCGGCTTCGTATATTAGGCGACGGTCAATTCGGCGACTCAAAATTTGGCTGTTAGTTTCGGCGATTCCAATTCGGCACCGGAATTTCGGCGATTCTCATTCGGCAATAGAAAATTCGACTACATCGATTCGGCGACGGAAAATTTATTTAAATGTTAACATTTATTAAAAATATAAAAATATTATTTAATTGAAAAGGCTGAATTGTATTGAAATGGAGAAAACCAAGGAAAGATTAACACAATAAATATTATTGATAAGAAACAAAAAACAAAAAAAGAGATCCACTTAAGAGAGGTCTAGATTTTAAAATTAAAAAAAAATAAATTAAATAAACCTAAAGTATATCTCATGTTGCCGAATCGACGTAGTCGAATTTACTGTCGCCGAATCGGAATCGCCGAAATGCCGGTACCGAATTGAGATCGCCGAAACTAGCATAGCCGAATATCGGGTCGCTGAATTGACTATCGCCAAAATGACTTTGCCGAACTGGAATCGCCGAAATGACGGTGTCCGATATTTGCAACATAAGCAATTTGTTTGGCCAATTCCCCCTCCTTTTTAAACTTGCGGAAGAGATAGAGATAAGCATACAACTCTATTATATTTGATTGCATTATCATTCACCTACTTCCCACAAAAATTAATTTTATTTGTAAATATAGCCAGAGAAAAAAATAGAAAAATATAGCCCTTTAAAAACTTAGATATTCTTCAAATATTTCATTCAAAGTAAAGAAACCTAAACATATTCGTGTTTTAAGTTATGTTAAATAAATTAAAATTTAATAGAGTGCCTGCACCGGCAATGGGCATGAAATAAAATAAATATATAAAATAATTTGTTTAATCTTCTGTTACATACATGCAAATATTTGTGAGTAACTATTTACCCCCCCCCCCTCTCTAACCCATATAAATGCCATAAAAAAGCTACAGTTTTAAAACCCACGTAAGAATCTTATGTAAAAAAAAATATGTTCTTATCAAATGTTTACATAAATACATGATTTTGTTAGTAGTACCAAAACGTTAATGGTAAACAATTATAATAAAACATAAAAACATTATAATAATGTAGAACTAACCTAATATACAAAATAATGTATACATGCAGTAAAAGTCCAAAGTAAGTAGCTAAACTAAAGTTTTTATAAAAAAGTTGGTAAATACAGATTCAATTTATTTTTATTGTTTGTATTGCATACATTTTCCGCGTTTTTCATTTTTGTATGATTTTTAATTATTTCTTAATTTAAATCGCAGTTTTTCTGGTTTCCCATTTTATAGTATCTTTTAAAATAATTTTATTGAAGTTAATTTAGAAAAAAGTTGCTTGGTTTATAAGATTATGTAGCTTTTTATTTTTGTGCTTGGTATTTATAATATTATGTATACTTATATTTAAAATTTTATATTTAAAAATATAGCTTGCAACGACTTTCCCCCACTTCCTCACTTGGATTTTAGTTTGCTTAGTAATTTATAGTTTATTAATATTTAATCATCATTAATATACAATTAAAAATCTCGGAAATATTAATTACATTTATTCGTTTATTTACTGAAATTATGTATGAATATTAAAAAATGTACATCCAATCACGTTGTTTCCTTATAAAATTATGATAAACAATACTACTGAAAGCCATATAGTTTTTTCCTTTTTTAATTTCTATTTACAAATTAATTACACGAAAGAATATAAATAATAATAGCACTTTATAGTTTTACACATATAAAGGCAGCAAAGAAATTACGCTTATGAGAAAGAGCAATATTGTTTTTACGATAATCATTTTCGAGTGAGAGACCAAATCAAATAAAGCGCTCAGAAAGTCGACATTAAATCTGTGGTACTAAGGCAGAACCCCATATGTCAAAAAACATGTTTTTTGAGGAGGCGCTATTTAAAGTTTGCGAGGTTACTGAAATTCAGATTTTATATTGATCAGCACTCTGTTAACCTGACAAGTTTGTTAAAGTATTATCTACCATTCTAAATAGAGATTGTTTAAAAATTCCAACGGGTAGTAAAAATAATTTGATAAGTTTGACATATCGCTTTTGCCTTCTTTACTTTCACTAATAAAAATGACTTGTTGGTTATCTTTTTCACTTACTAATAACATAATATCGGTATTTAACTTCTTTGAATTTCAGTTTATGTGTTGCTTTATCTATTTGCTAATGTTTTTTACTATTTTGTTATTTATGTTATTTGCTAATAGCCTAGTCAAAATAGCATTTCAGCTTGCATAAATTACGATACAGCTGAAAATTGGTGGAGGTCTTCATTTCATTATTACAAATGAAATTTCAAAAGTCCCCATCGATCGTACATCTGCAAAAAAGTTATTCAATGTCGAAAGTCGAAAATTTCGGTTTGTCGTCTTTTTCTCGCAAACGGCGAGTGTTATAGTAAAAATAGCTTACTCAAAAGTTGTAGATTATTAAATTCTCTATAAAAATTGTCTCTATGCTTTTTTTTCTACAAATCATCATTTCAGAGATATCACAATTTCAACCATCGTCAATCTTGATAAAATTTTAATTACACAGTGCAAATATTAAATGAAAATTGAAACTATTGCATTGAATTGAAAAAATTGAACTATTGCGAATGATTATAATGAAATTAATAATTGAATATTTATAGAAATTTTAATCTGATTATTTTTATTTCAACAAAATCTTTGTATCTCTGGAATAACTGTTAAGGCCAATCTTGCTCTAATGTATGAAATACAGCAGATGAAGATTTTTATGATATTGATGAAGAGACTCGTGAGTCTCTTCTCTTAGAAGAATCTATACAGATACAGGAAGAAGAAGAACAAAGCGACAAAGACATTATAGTAGAAGTAGCACTTGAAGATTATCAATCAGATTGAAATTTCCAAGCAAGCTTACCCTATTTTTATGTCTATTTTGACTGGGCTATAATGAATATTTCTGTATATTGAAACAATAACAACCTAAGTTACAGTGAGTTCCATAGACATTCTCGTTATTGTTTGAAGGTGGTTTGAAGGAAATTTCGTGACTGTAAAGGTGGAACTATTAGAAAGTAAATAATATAATTAGGTAATAAAACAAACAAACAATAGTTTTTTACTCTTTTTCTTCGTTTTCCTCAGAATCATCATTATAAAGCTCTAGTACTCTGATGCTGTTTTCCAATTGTTGTTTCCAATGCTTGTTTCCAATAGAAGACTAATTAGATCTTTCTTCTTTATAGGATTGATAGGTATGTTATGGAAAATTGGGACTTTGCGGGTTTTAAATTTAAATATTGCGCGCGCGGGTTTAGTAAGTTGAAGAGATTATTGGTAGAGGTCGCTAGTAGGGAGCAGCAGTTGGTAACGATGGGAAAATATAAAACGAGCATAAACGGGAGTATAAAAGGGAGCAGAGAGAGATGTAAAGGGTCAGTTCCAATAATGCAAGCGAGGAAGAACAAGTCAAGGAGTAATGGTTAGGTAACGAAGCAACTTATTATAGTAGAAAATATTGTGTATCATATAGTGAATTTAGTAAATTGTAAATATTTGGAAAGCGTGTTGTTATTTATTCTCAGTATTTAAACGCATAAATAAGCTTGACCGCCACTGTGCTAACATCAAGGAATAACAAGGTAGTGGGAACATCGTAACATTTGCACAACAAGGATATCGATGGTTTGCTGCGTTTCGATCGCTGCAAATCCAGTACTCGAAAGTTTTCATCGTCAAGTGAATTTTTTAATTTTATTAAACGGAAATTGTTCTCATATCTTATCCATTTTATGTCAAACTAGCTAATCTTCTTGCCATCGGTGTAGGTTTTCTTTCGAATGAATCGTTCTTGAACTAGTTTTGAAAAAAACATAATGTGCTTTTGATCTATTTCATGTACTTGAAATGATGGAACACTTTGATTGACACTTGAAAAGTGTAATTTCTTTGTAGCACAGGTTTTACCTAAACGCATTGTAACAAAGTTCCTCTACTATTTCCAAACATATTTTATTGTAGTAAAACTACATGTGCAATGTCAACAACATTAAACAAAGTAATTCACAACTTTTATTAATATTACTTTTTAGTACTGATTAAACATTTTAATAGATCTAAATTAACGGTTTTAATGCAAGTTTACTCTTCGATAGTTTAAATCAACCTGAAATTCCATCACATTCCATAAAATATAACAGTTTTAACAACTGTCATAATGCGATAAGTCGAGCATATAGAATTTTATCAATATAAAGCTATTGCTATAAGATGACAAAACCAGATATGTCTAACTTATTTGGTTATGCCGCCGTTCAATTGCAAACAAATAAACTTATCGGGATATTTGTTTTGCAAATATCTTTTCAAGAAATATCACAAACCATATGGGGTTTTGCCACAAGTTTCTTGACTAAATTTTCTACATATTGGCATTAAAAAAAATTTTTGCTATTTTTTGACATATGGAGTTTTGCTTTAGTACCACAGAAATATAAACTAACTAAGCTGGATGGATAAAATTAAGAAATGTAGAGCCTTCTATGTATAGTTGCTGAAATATATTCCTTCGAGACTAATTAAGGTCTCTTTATACTTATAATTCTTGTAAATCCTGTTCAGCATTTTTAACCATTTTAATTTAGGATGGGCAGATACCTAAGTATTTACTTAGTTTATTGGCGTATGTTCACAAATTACAAAGTTTTCTAATTTAAAAATAAGTAAGGGAAGTTGTAAAAGTTTCACAGAATTAAAATATATTAATAGTATAGGTACTTATATCAATTTAAAAATTAATGTAAAAGTAATTATTTTTACAAAAATTTTCAATTGAAAATTGAAACCTATTGAAATTACAAGCCTGATCGGAAATAATGGTTTAGATGACAGAAACGGTAAAACCAACAAAATAAAAAATAAAAGAAATATAATTTTATTTATAACATTATTACGTATACCGATAAGTTATTATATAAAAAAATTACTTATGTTACATACAACAAATTAACATAAAAAAATCTAAAAAATACCTTAGGTCATAGGTATATAAGGAAAATAGTACACTATATCAGTAAGAAAAGATTCAAATTGGCTGGATTCAATATTTCAATTGTTTACATAGTAATATTAACTTTAGCAGAGCAAATATTTAAAAACAAAAGTTATTGCCTTTGTCAACATAAACAGGTAAAATTAAAATTTAATATGTATATTATAACAAGTATAAAAGTATTTTTTTTGTTATTTACTATAAACAGTGCTTCAAGCAGTATTTTATAACAATTTTATGAAAAATAACATGGAATTATAAATTTCGTCAGAAATACTGATCCTCTATGCTTAACGGGAATGAAAGCCTTGCTACCCTTAAAAATAATTTCAAAATCCACTATTGATAGGCTTAACCGGTAGTTTGCTTCTAACCAAACCTACCACTTAATTTCATTACTTCGGTATTTTCATAGTTACATATTACAATAATAAGCTTAAAAGTTTAACGGGAATGAATACAAAGGTAAGAAACCGTGCATTCTATTCAAAAAAAATTATATCTATTCTATGTCATGCTTTTCCGAGTTAAATAATTTATTACTTTATATTCTTTTGTTTTGTGCAATATAATTTTATACACATACATTGTAATAATAGCAACGCAAAAATAGCTTTTATTCAAAAGCCCTATTTCGTTTAAATTTCATTTATTTTAATTAGAGAATCTTTTTTAATCATTCATTATTTTTTAATAAAATGTTTTGTATAACATTAACAATTTACCAAGAAATAAAATAATAAAAGTACCTCAATATTACATAAAAAGAATATCATTATTTACTACGTTTTACGAACACTTTTATTTTTATTATATTATATAGGTAAAATAAAATAATAATATGATTATTAAAAAGTAAACATTTTCTATTCAAATTCATAAGTGATATTATTTACGTACAGAGAAATTAATTTTTAATTTCCCCTAGGACTAATAAAGCGACAGTCGCAATAAAAGTAAGAAGTGGTATCATTCTTTGTTCAATATAAATTTAAAAAATGAAGTCACACACAAGTTATGAATGTATTACTTCAATATAAATAATAAAAAATTGAAAAAGTCTAAAAATTTGAAGCTCACATCAAAAATACGCATATTGTTTTAGCAAGTAGTAGTAGTAGTAGTAAATTTTTTTAAGCAAATTGTATACTATTACGATGGATTTATTATTTTTCTTGTTTGGCTATTCTTAAGTTAATGGAATAAAAAGAAACTGATATTTCCGATTTAGTTTGTTCTTTCTTTTGGTTAAGATTTAATTTGATATTTCTATGTTTTCTGATTTAAATTCAATTCTTTTCGCTATGAATTAATTTTGAGCATCCAATCATCTTCTTACTATTACAATTTTTGCATAATAAAATTAAGCTGTCTAATTAATTAAATATATTTTATTTTTGAGATAGTGAAATTTTTTTGAAGATTCGAACGTGGTCGAACGTCCGTAGTTAAAAGTCCAAATTATAAATTGGACTGTAATATTGTAAATTTGAATTTGAATATAATGGACGCGAAATTTTAAATTTAGTTCATTTCTGGTTACTTTAAAATACAACGATTTGGCAACAGGGGTGTTTAAAGAAACACAGGAAGTTGAGTTTCCGTTAGAATTTTTACCGTAAGAGGGTAACAAAAGCCCTTATATTTTTGAACGTCTAGATAGCAGGTTGTGGGTGGTTTTGGTGCTTAAAATGTTTTAAGAAAGGTTATAAATAATTGAATTTAAAATATTTTTTAGTTATCAACAGATTTAAAATACGTAAGTTTAAATATTTGATTGATTTTTCTAAAAGAATTCAATACAAGATTACGTTAGAAATTTATGTAATAATTTTTCTCAGCCACGTAGTTGGATAATTTTAAGACGAGTTTGAATCTATTTTTTTATTACTTCATCTTCAGTTTTAAGATTTAAATATTAGTTTGAAATTAGGATTAATATACTATTATATTAAAAACGGGATGTGCTAATTTAATGAAAGAGGTTGATTATTCATATAGTGTGTGACCTATGGGATATCTTTATAGTACAAACGAGCGGTGATTAGTTCTAAGTGCGAAGTAGAAAAATATATATATAGCATTAGATAACTTAATTTAGATGAATTGCGTAACAAGGAGAGGTGGACGCTTAAAAATCATAAGATGACCGTGGCAATATATCGCAGAAATAGCTGATCATTGAAAAGGATAACCGCAAAAGGACCAGAAATCGTCAGCCAGATTCGGCGAACATGTTGCTTGATTTTCTTTTTTCAAATATCTCTCAATGAGGTAGTACCAATTCTGATATTTCAGGACAGTTATTAATAAATATTAACAAAGTCTCTTATGATTATTTGCGACCACGTATAAGATAATACCAATTAAATTACGATATTAAAAAACTGTTTTTAACAAACTTCTTTATGATAATTTGCGGCTACATGATAGTTTAAGATGATGACGCTAGTTTAAGTATGGGGGACGATTTATTTTGATTTAAGGAAATGACCAATTAGAAATTTAAGGGGACGAACTTAGATTAAGTAACGACATATTAATTAAGTGACGACATATTAATTAAGTGACGACATATTAATTAAGTGACGACATAGTAATTAAGTGACCATCTTAGTTTTAAGTTGACGAGGTAATAGTTATATAAGAGCGAATAATTTAGCATAATATAAGAGTTTATTATTTGAAGATCTTACATAATATAAAAACAATTGAGTTGAACATCGAAATATATATTGACGTGTACTTCACCCTTGTTGTATTTTGGTACTTATTTAATTAAATCAAATTTGTTTTTCAAAATTCTTCTAATTAAATATTAGTTAAATTTTAATTTCAATAAAATTATAAAAATGGCAACGCAAATTTCATACGATACCCATATCGCAGTCCTTCTTATCAATTGCACACTCTTTCCTACGAATGTAGTTTTAATTTTCCAAATTCTAAAATAATCCAAGTCAAAATTTTAATTTGTAATTATTTTTCTTCCAAATCAGCGAAATCAATCAATTTGCTACCGCTCAGTAGCCACTCAATATCAAAAATATATCCAAATCAAAATATCAAAAATATCATCCAAAAAAAGGCGCAATAATGCATTCGCATCAAATCACTTTATTTAAATCAAAATCAAAATTATTACTCACAAATTCAAAATTTATATCAAAATCAAATAATCGCCTCGAGTCAAAATCGCACAACAGGCTCGGCGGTCGCTATCGGCAAAAAGACCATGAATTCCGCGTGATCGGCCTCCACCTAACAAACTTTTCAATCTCACCAATTAAATAAATTTAAACATAACTTAAATAGAAAATAAATTTTCACCAAAATGTACAGTGCGGGTCCAAATCACTTTTGAAACATGACAATATATGCGCTTCTTTACAAAGTATTATAAAGATTGTGGTTGGTCATTAAATATAAATAATCAATTAGAAAACATTACGATCAGAAGGATTAACTATCGAACAGTTATTAAATCAAATTTCAAACTAAAGTATTCTGAATTAAATGATATCAAGAAGATTAACTTTGCTCGTAAATTGGTTGTTGGACTACCTTTTTTTCTTTTTGGTTAAATATATATTCATGGTTAAACCGAATCCTGTGTTTTATTCAATTTGTGTGTACTAATTATTCCTTCAGGTGTTCTGTCAGTGGTTACGCCACTGGCACATACAAGTTTAAGTTTTGAGCTTAGTAAACGAGGTAACGACGTTAACATTCAAAGAGCCATCCGCAGATTTAAAAGGACTTATAAGTGTTACTACGATGGAAATCACAACGTGCATGGTTTGTTTGACGATCACAGCTTTGGTTTGGTTTGTAACTTTGATTTGAGAAGGCGGTAATTCAAATTGAAGAAACAACTATTACAGGACTTTTATCGGTTTATTTGGAAGATTTAGAAAATTAAAATTACATTTAAAAGAGCCAACGTGTGGCGCTGAAATCATTTTGAATCGATAAATTGAAATTGTCAGTTGCATCCTCGAGCATAGCATAAAATTTTTAAAGTTTAAAATAATTCAATCGGAAGTAATTTAAAATCGAATTCTGGTATTAACATTAATTTTTTTAACGAACGCAGAACCTACCACTGAGAAGAAAATTTTTTTGCACTCGCATACCAGAGTTACGACGAGATAATAATTTAAAGTGTGGTAAAGGATTTTTACCAATTGCTTAAAAAAAACACGTGGCACTCGGGTTGTCTGTAAAGTCGGTTTACGGACGATAATTTTACGTGATAACGTTATAAGAAAACATTGATGAAAAATTGCATACTTTTATGAATTGAATTGAATTATGATTTCTTATGACGTAAAATTATCGTCCGTAAACCGAGTGTTAATTTAAAAGGATGAAATTGAACAAATAAATCGAATTCATGAAACTGATGCTTTTGAAAAGCCCGCCAAAACCTGCTTGATATAATAATATATTCCTTTGCACTGCGTTAACTTGTCATTAAAACATAAATATCTTTAAAACTCTGGTTAAAAACATTAATTTTCAAATATTATTTACAGTTTTTGCAAAAATTAATTTAATTAATTTGTTTAAATATAATCACGAACAATTAGTTATAGAAATAAAGTGAAATCAAATCAATGTCAATAAATTGTTAATTTGAAATGACGAAATTGGACAAACAAATGAAATTTTATGAATTGCTGCTTTTAAAAAGCCCGCCTTGTCATTTTAGACACATTTTTATGACATGTGTGAGGTAAGCCGATCGTGCCTCTCTATCGCTTGTTCCGCGCTCTCGCTTGCACGCATGGCTCAAGCTGAACGTGACAATGAGTCATGTTTTTTCGTGCGTGCAGTCGGTATATCGATTTATAAGACGTTATCACGTCAAAAATAAATACCACTACATTAATGTATATGTTATGTTGCAAGTAGAATTACTTTATACTTGAATAGCTTTCAATATTGATAAATATTTTCAAAAAATATATTTTATATCGAAACTGCTTTTTAAAGACCTCACTAGTCTCTAGATTGCTAGAAACATTATGTTAAAGAAAAATTCATGAGAACTGATTTATAATTCATTTAATTTTTCTCTAATATCGCAAAAATAGTGCAAGATATAAGAAGTATTACGAAAGTCAAATGTAATAATCGCAAAAACATTTTCACCGATTTAGAAATATTAGAGATAGAGTAGAGTCATAAGTTAACTCTTATGATTTTTACTAGAAGAACATATTCAATTTCACGTTTTTGTCTTACGTGAATTATATATTTATAAATAATTAGAATCGGATAATCATGGGTAAGTATATAAGTTACCCCTGTTACAATCTCTCATATCCACCCTTGTCTGATCATTGACTGAACGAAATTTTATTATTTTCCGCATGGTAGGTATACGTATATTACAAATAATTATTTTTGTTTTAATTTTTAGAGTAAGTTAAGTACAATTACAAATGTTTTTATGGTTTTATAACCATTTTATTTACGTGACATAATTTACAAGCTTGTATTTGGTATTTATATTTGGTTATTAAATTTTATAAAATTAAATTAAAAATAAAATAAAATTTTATAAAATATTGTGCGTATTGATGTATGGTTAGGAAATAGTATTGGAAGGAAACTGTATAATTTTTATTTGACGGCATGAATAAGAATGTTTTGTAGTAAACTGGTGGAAGAATTTTCTTCTTCTTTTGTTCACTGTTCGTGGTGTTTTACTTCTCTTTCTATATTAAACATAAATTACGATTGTTACAAAATTGTTATCTGTATTGTTGTTTGTTCAGGCGGATTCTTATGTTAATTAACTAATAATGAACTTTTATTAGAGAATGCTAAGTTGCTAATACTATCTACATAATTCATCAAAATTCGGAAAATAGAATATACAGAATAAGAGCATGCATGGCTAAATTTAACGGCTATGAAAGCATTAAAATTAAATTAAAAACCATTATAGTTTAGTTTGAGGCAAAATGGCACCGCACCGAGTTGGGCTGCGCCTATAATCTATATTGATTCGCTTGCAGTGAGCTGCGCCCAAATTTCCGTTTTCCGGCTATAAAAAACTATCTTTTATTTAAATTAATTGTTTCGTGCTTCAAAAACAATTTTTCTATTACAAAAATTGCTTAAAAAAGTCAATACGAATATTTTTCGCAGTTATTGTTTAGATTATGGCAGATAACGTGTAGTGCAGATTCATAAGAACAAGATTAATATTCTTGGATAAAAATACAAGATTTCCAAATCACTCCTTTATTATGGGTGTCTCTTAATAACTTGAAAACATATTTTAATATGCATACCCAGCTTACGCTATATCTCCCTCTATATAAATATCAAATAAAAAGTCCTAAAAAGTATTGTTTAAAAAATGTATAGAATAAGACAAAGTATTATTGTAGAAATCAATTAAAACTTGCTGCTATTTGCTTAATTTTCTAATTCTTTACATATAATTTAATATTAATTATTTCCTAATTACAAACTGAAAGCTTATAATGTTAAATAATTCCATACCTAATTAGTTTTTCTAACAAGATTAACATCATTTCAATTAAAAGTTTGTAATTGTCGTATGTATTACGATGGCTTTATTGATTGAATCTATAATTATTAATTAGTGTATACATGTTAGTTCATCAAGATTACCAACTAGATAGAAGTTGCACTTTATTTGAAATTATTTGGTTGCTATAATAGAAATTACAACCCCGTCTAATTAAATTTAACAATCGAGATGTTACTAAAAATAGCATTGATGTATTTAAAATAAGCAAAAAATCCCAACAAACAGTTTTAACTGTAAATTAAACTGTAAATATGTTATTGTTGAGATCTGTCCGTTTAGTGTTATGAATTCCGAAGAAATTAGTATTGTGACTATTGCACAAACGTTGTTACTTCCATTCGGTTAATTTCAATTAAGGTACAGAAAAGCAGAAGGGACTTATTCCTTAATTACGGTTTTACTAAAATAAGGATTGATAGATTTCAATGACTTCTCTTCTTTATTGCCTATAACAGAAAATAATTGATATTGAATCACTAAATTTTACTACAACATAAACATTTACTACCAGAAGGCTCAGTAATCATGTTAATTAATATTTGGAATAAATATGTATAACAAGCCAATAAATGTTTCTTTTTATAATTCACAGATTTTACAAAATTTTCTATAAGAAAACCATCTTGTGGAAACAATCTGGAAAAGTATTCTATTCGGACTTTCAAGATTGTGTTTTACTCGATGTTTCTGTAGATAAATCAGATTTTACTTCATGTTTGGGTAAGTAAAGGTTTAAAGTATCACGCTAAAAAGCGATTACTTTAATTTTAGTAATATCCCAAAAGTAAAACTCATAAAATACAGATAACTGGAAATATTATTCATGAAATGCAAGAAGTATTTTAGTTCTCGAATAAATTTTGGAAGGTGAAAAGTTTAATACTCAATATTTTTTAATTTTATAGTTCTAAAATTTTAGAATATATTAAAACGTAGGGTTGTTATTTAGTATCTCATAAGCTGATGGATAAGCAGGATAGCACAAACCAAAGATCTACCCTAAATATTATTAATCGCTTAGGGCAATCTAAAATATTAATTTTCCCGTTGTTTCGCGACAGTTTTTATGAATAGTTTAAAATCTTAAAGGTTGTTGTGTAACTTGGAATCTACAGACACTCTAATGTTGATATTTATCAAAAAAAATTCCAACATGTATCGTTGCTTACCGTAAATTGAATGAGTATTTAAATCAATTTTACTGATATTACGCAATCAAAATTTCATTAAAACGTTTAGATTAAAAGTTATTTCATTTATTGCAGGCAAACGTGCAATTGATCCAATTGGAACCCTGCTGTTTCATCGTTGATGAAAGAATAATTTCGGAAATGGCTATCTAGATGTTACGATGGGATATAAATTCCATTCACTTTCATTTTTATTGTTTTCTTAGTTATGCATGATGTTTAAATGGCTTGATTCGATTAATCGCATTGTGCTTTCTTTATTTGATTTTATTTTGTTTTGACGTTCAATTACATTCATTCTAACGCTTCCAAACGAATTAAATACAAACTTTATAGTAAAGTTGTCTATTTTTTAAATAAACTGTCTAATAGAACAAAATTATGTGATAGCTTCGAACAGCGGCGTAGCCAAGAGGGGGGTGAGAGGCCCCAAATTATTAGTTCGAAATTTTATAAGAACTTGAAACCATGTATAGACTTCTATATAAATGATCTTTAAGACACTATTGATACTATATTTGAAGGTAAATGGCTGATTTGGCATCAGAAATGAAAAAACTATGAAAGAGAGCTTCCAAATAACCAATGGAATTTCTTAATCACTTCAATATTGATGTTTCCGAATATACACAAGATGTCCCGTGACTGGAGAGATTGCCACACTTTTTAAGACAAATTTTCAAATAAAATTTTTGTCCAAGTCCACGCCCTTGGGATGTACCTCTTTTTAAAGCAATATTTTGAATTTCTGATTTCAAACGGCCATAGCTCCGATATTATTAATTTTTTAGACTTAATAGATTAGACCTTTTTAAAGATCATTAGCTTATCTACAAATTAGTTTATATCCCCTTATCGTCTAGAATAAACGGTTTTTGAGTTATAAATTAAATTAAGGGAAAAAATGTTAAAAAAATTCTGATTTTATTTTTTTTTAATTTTCTTGTGAACCTTGTATTTCTTAAACGAGACGTCTTAGAAAGAAATTAACGGTCTAAACCGGATAGGGAATTTAACGGGCTACAACTTTGGTAAAATAAATTTTTTTGTGAAACCAACCGTTTTCACAGAAATTCTGAAAATAATAAAGAAGGTGTAGGTAAAAAAGATATAAATTCATCAAATTTTTAAAAATTTCATTTGTTTTACAAAATATGTTTTAATGTCAAAACGTATTGTAGCGTTTAAGACTGGGGACAAATGTACAAAATATACGCTATATTGACTCTTCGGAGTTCATGGTTTTCTCCCAAACTAAATCATTTATAACATTTATACTTTTAACAACTTGTAGAAGAAACTGTTAGCTATGTTTTTGTAGGTTCATAATTTAAATTAAACTTTTAATTACATTATGAAATTAAAAACTGTAAAAAAGAAAAAAAAATTTTATAACGAATTTTTCTCTACAATAACACGCGAATATATGCGAAGTTTACATATCAATAAATAAAATTGAAAAAAGTTAATTAATAACAACAAAATGAATGAACTCGTGTAATTATCATTTTATGCAGATTTTGAACTTTCGAGTTCAAAAATAGTTCAAGCTTTATAAAGAAGATGGAGCCTTGAATTAACGGCTTTTGCCAGGTAGATATTAGATGAGAGAATGAAATCGAGGATAAGGGATTAAAATTAAAAGGATTATAGTACCCCAAAAAGGTTAGTTTTTATTACAGATAAAATGTTCTATCGATTTCAAAAATTTGTAATAATTCTACTAATTTTAAAATTAAAAATTTTGCAGTTGTAAGAATTATGTTATTAAAAAAAAAAAAATTCAGATTGCAGATAGGTAGAAGTATTTACAGAAATTGGTAATATTTTATTTTAATTCGTAAAATAATGTTGAGTTAGGGGCAGGGTCGCATTCAGACAAATGAGTAGCAGGGCCGGTAACAGTTGCGTTGCTTGAGTGCTCGAGCACCACACGGGAAAATACAAAACAGTAAACAATTTTGGAAAGAAAAACACCAAACTAAACAATTTAAAAAATTGTAATTGCCATCCGCCTATTTATCTCAAATACTCGAAGGTCATCGAATTGTAGATCTCGGATATGTTTTGCAGTGGACAATATCTTTTCAGTACAATCATTCAAAAATTTGTACAAGTGCTCGAATAGTATTGAAAAGTGAAGACAAGACAGGCATGGGTCTCAATTCCTGCTTTATTTTTGGAAGCACTGTATGTGACAAACTCTTCCGAAAATATACTGCAGATCCAAAAAAGAAATCTGTTATAAATTACGGACTTGTCTGGAGCACGCTATCAACAGGCAGTACATTTGGGCATTCTGAAGAATTGCTCTCAGTAATAGACGTACCATGTATGTCTCCATATACTTTTAACAAAATTGAAAAAGAACTAAGTCACGTAAGTAACTACACCTGTATTTTACCTGAAATTCAGGTGTGGAAGGATGCAGTTATCAAAGTCATGGAAAAAGCTGGTGCTGAAGAGCATAAAATTGCAATCGAGAAAGGGCACATTGATGAAGATGGAATTCCATATATCGATGTATATGTAGATGGTGGATGGAGCAAGCGTTCGTACGGAGATTCGTATACTGCTAATTCAGGCACAGTATATAAAAACCATTGATTTTTTTGCTAGTATCTATATGGTATAAATTTTTGGAGGCTGTCATAATTGGTCGTGATACCAAAAAAGTAATTTTCTTTAGAGTAAGAAATAAGTATTGTTGCATTTGTGCCCGAGCGGAAAACCGTCAAACAACCCCAGCAAAACATATTTGTTTTAAAAATTGGAGTGGCAGCTCTTCAGCGATGGAAGCCGACGCTATCGGCGAAAATATAAAATTAATAAGTCCTTTTGAAACAAGTTTATTTAATTATCTACGTATGAAATAAAATTGATCAAAATCAATTTATAGCAAAGTGACAATTTACCAATCAATTAAATCAAAAAACCTTCGATAACTGCATTAATAAGGCGAAAAGCGCTTATTTTTTATATACTTCATTCTAAAAAAAGGAAAGTCTCAAAAATAAAACATTTATAAAAATTTAGCAAAAATGAACTTTTTGTGATGCACCTATGTAATTATCTAATTTAAATACTACCTGCAATATAATATTATTGTGAAATAAATAAGTTTCATATACCTGGAGTTTTGTCAAAGATTACCTGAAGGAAAATTGCAGGAAATTCTACATTCTATCAGTTTGGTGATACATTTGCATTATGTAGTAACAGATGAGGTGACATCTATTGGATTTTAGCACAATCACGTGAAGTGAGTAACTTTGCTAAATTTTAAATATTTATATATATTTTTGCGCCAGTAGCGACGCATGCGGATATTTATAAAAGTTTGTCAATCCCTGACCTTAACGTTTGAGCGTCATTGTTATAAAGCGCATTACTTTATCATTAATTACTTTGCTAATTTATATTGTTTATTTATTACTGTTAATTAGTTCGTTATTTATGTTTTTTTACCTACACTTTTTTTATTATTTTCAGAATTTCTGTGAAAACGGTTGATTTCCCAAAAAAATTTATTTGACCAATGTTGTAGCCCGCAAACCTATCCGGTTTGGGCCATTAGTTTTTTCCAAAGACATTTTGTTTAAGAGATACGGATTTTACAAGAAAAGTAAAAAAAATAAAATCAAAATTTTTTTAACAATTTTTCCTTTAATTTAATTTATAACTCAAAAACCGTTTATTCTAGGCGTTAAGAGAATATAAACTAATTTGTAGATAAGCGAATGATCTTTAAAAAAGGTTTAATTTATTAAGTCTAAAAAATTAATAATATCGGAGCTATGGCCGTTTGAAATCAGAAATTCAAAACATTGCTTTAAAAAGAGGTACCCCTCAAGGGTTTAGAATTAGACAAACATTTTATTTGAAAATTTGTATTAGAAAAGTGTCCTTTATTACGACCTTAAGGGTTCTCCACAGTCACGGGGACACCCTGTATATATTATTTTAAGAACATTAGCGGTTACTACAGCCTCTGTAGAAAGAATATTTTCCAGCTTGAAATGAATAAAGCTATATTTGAGAAATAGTACTGGCGAGAATATATTAAACGGTTTAGCTTTTCTAGCAGTTCACGGAAATGTGCCTATTAATGTAGAAGAGGTTATAAATACATTTGGAATAAAGAAAAGACGCAATGATTATAATTATATTATAATAATAAATATTATGACTTAATTTTTAGTGTTTATTTATGTAGTTAGAAACTATTATTATCGTCGTTAACGTAAAAAATGTCTGATGAAATTCTTTTTTTCAAAGAAATTATTTTTTATTGTACACAACTTTCTATTGAGAGAATGACCTTGAAAATTAAAAAAAATTTCGCCTGCGACGCTATTAATAAAAGATTCGCTGCGCTCGCATGCCCCCTCCGAACTAAATTCCTAGCTACACCACTGGCTTCTAACCATGACCTATCCCAATTGAAAAACCTATAAACTGCCATTTAACCCGGACATCTGATACATTTTCTGATACTCTATTTGTGATTGAATAGCGTCAATGTGTTTCTTTCTTTTGACCGTGCTTCTTAAAAATGTTAGTAGTAAAAAGCCAAAAATGCCTAGTTGAAAACATTAGTCAAATGTTTGATAGTTCGACTAAATTTTCATTATGTTATTATTACTAGCAGACCTGTTATTGGTCGGTTTGTTTTTAATCAACCAATCGTACGTGGATCATAATTATAAGTGCAGTAATTTGTTTTGTAATTTATTTATTATTTATTTATCTTTCTTAAAGCATTTCTTTCCGGATAAGTAAAAAAAATATAAGCAAATTATATAAGAAAATACAATAGAAAAAAAGTCAAGGTTTTTATGTTACTTTCACCAAATACTGTGGATAGGATCCTATCCATAGTATTTGCTTTCACTTCACACTTTTAGTTTAAGGACTGTGATCAAAACAAAAGACCAAAACTTGTGCTGTTTTACTTCCCCTACTCCAGAATAATTTCACCCAGCAGGCTGATAATTCTAGCACCTAAAAGGAGAACTATCAATGAAGTCGATGACAAAATCCTTAATTATATACAAGAAAGAGTGGTATATTTACTATAACTTTTTGGAATAGATTTATGACTTCAATTTTCTCTTATTGACAACTTTATGATCATGGACTATATAATGTAGATATAGGTATATAAATAATTCAAGAAATTATAATGTTTCTCACACAAAAGTGAAAATTAAGAACTAATGTGAAAATTAAAACTTTTAGCTGTTCTTTAAAACATGAAAAAGCACTTACATAAATTAGATAAAGTGATGTAAAAATATTTTGCGTTTTTTGGGAAATTAACACTCGGTATATAAAGTTCTGCATAATATACATAATAATATATGTACATAGTGCATACCTTTTCAGATATATACAATCATGTCAGTTTGAAGTTTATAAATTTTTACATTTTCAGTCAAAGTGAACCCAGCTTCCATGAAATGCATTATTTACATTTCAGCATTGTGAATATTAAATTTTGTATTCAATGTTACACAATCTATCAAGTATTTTTAACAAAAAGTAAAACAAACAAAACATTTAAATATGAAAAAATAATGAATAAAATGGAAACAATAGTTAAATTCTCACTTGCAGAATTTTTGCAAGACTTATTTTCCAAGCATGCATTCATTAGTAGATCATCTTTTTTAAATGAAAGGGTGGATGATATTGTTACGTATACATACTACAGAATTTTTATGTTAATTTAAAAACAGAATTTTACTATTTTGTTGTTCTAAAAATGTAATCTCTCGATCAAAAATTCAGCCTAGATTTAGATTAGCAACCTTCGGATGCTATTATGAAAAATAATCAAAATCTTGTAAAACAAATTTCAAATACAACAAACCGGAAACAAAATTTTTTTGTTACATTTAGTTAATTCGTAACTTCTCATATTTACTTATAATAAATTAATTTTGACGTAATATATTTTTTTTAATAAGATTTATTAACTTCCGTGATTTAGATCTTCCTTTCGGCGGTTTTAATTGAACAGAGGAAAGTAAACGTCATTGATGAAGTTTAATTGAAAGAAAATTCATATCGAATAGTTAGAAGCATAAAAAGTTATAAAAAGCGATTTAATTTGGTGTTAATATTAATAATTGTAATAACAAGCGAGGGATCGGTTGGTGTGTGTGCCAACTAGAAACGAAGAATCGAAGAAAATTATTTTATGTCAGATGGAATAAAAATATATTTTTAAATCCGCTTCAAGTTACACCAACTTGAAATACAACAATGAATTTAAAGAGAATCTTTGTGCAGCAAAAACCTGAGTTACATTTTGTATTAGATGGCAGAATTTCATATTGTGATTATATTATATATATAAGCAACAAGTATCATCTATGTACCTCTATATAGTACAAATATCAATATTTTCAACATGTAGGATATTTATTAACTTTAGATATGCTGGATGTAGAATACTTGTATCCTATATCTATTATAAAACTGACATGAAAGCTAAGAATATCGTTGTACTCAGACATCGTAGATATAAAATGTTTAATGAATCGTAAAATGATCAAACATTGTAAGTCAACGTTTAAAACAACCTCTAATAACATTTCAAGTTTATGTCGTTTTCAGGAAGGTTATTAAAGTTACGACAACTAAATTTTTGCAATTTTTGGAACTATTAAGGTTCCAAACTTATTCTACCACCGATCAAGCGTGGTATAGGTTGATTACAGACTCGATGTACTAAATCACAGCAGTAAATCATCATAACACGTTAAAACCAGACGTTTTTTGGTAACGATGAGTTATGGTTTATCTTGTACGTTTCAAGTTACACTTTCAATTTAAATTTGTGTCACATTTTGTGTTCGTATAGCTTTCTCTAAATACAATTGATTATATTAGAATATTACGGAAAATTAATCACACCAACTTAAATGAAAAATCTTGGTTTCGTTTTTACGTTAATTTAACGTTAAATGTTTTTTATAATTTAATAACATTATTTTAGTATTTTGAGGGGTTTTTAGAAAATAAATGATAATATTTGTTAAGGGAAGCTTAATTCGCAACTCTTGGTATAGCGTACAGCCCTCGACTGCTCTTTATTTATGCGGCAAATTAATATAGGTAACGCATGAGAGATAATAATACTGCAACATCTTGTCGAGAACCACATGATAACATTTAAATTTAGAATCGCAGTAGGCTTTTATTACAATTATAAAGCAAAAATAAAAACTTATATTTAACCGTAGAAATCTAAGAAAAACCTTGGCTTTCTTTTATAAAAATTTAAAGCGTTAATAATTAAACAACTCACAATTTTCTTAAATTTCAAAATTTATTAGTATTTTCTTTTGTTAAAAATGGAGTGAATATTACTTATGCCGATAAAGAAAAAATGGATTATATTCACCAGTTCTCTAAGCTTATTCCGAATGCTTTCTATCTTAAACAGTAACGGTTGAGTACTTGCATGAATTTTTATAACGCTTTATGCACATTTAATTACGTGTTCTAATGTAAAATTTCATTGATCTTATATAATTATAGTTTTTCCACTGCAATATATGGCTGGTTTCACACATGAAACTTTCCAACAAAGTTCAAATTTAAATTTAAACTTTTCTTTGTTGTTTTAAAAATAACGTTTCTTCGACGTAGTAAAGATTTCTTTCAAAAACGTTAAAATTTTACTAACATCGACTGATGAAAAAAGAATGTTTGAAAACAGAAGCCACCCTAAGTTGAACAAAGAAAAACAGTTATAAAGTCTTGAATGATGATTGTATAAGTTATTAACCTTTTATGAAAAACTCGGGGTTTAAAAGTTCATGCACTATGGATTTCTAACTCAAAGTAGTCCAAAATTAGAACGAATAAAAAAAGCACTATTATAAAAAACAAGATATGGGTATAATATTTTCATGTAAAATTTTAATGAATTTCCTCTTTGTAACTCAACCAGCAATCATACCAATCCACTGCTGTGGTTATCAAAGTAAGTTCAATTTAAATCTGATTATTGCGATTTTAATTACAAATTTCCAACAATTAAATTAGCTGTTGCATAGTAATTATAAAGCTTTCATTCAAGCGTAGATATTTAAAATAACAAAATTTAATTAATTCAGCTTAAAATTAATGCATTACATGTATTTTTATGATAACTTGAATCGGGGGGGGGGGGGGGGTTGAGTGTGGAATATCCTACAGTAGACTCTTCTTTATACAAAAGTGAAACCTAAGAAGATATTTAGATGCTAATTCAAAATTCATTTTATTTTAGAATGTATCTAACGGCTCAAAAATTTAAGATAAAAATATGCCACTTGCGAATTTGGCAGTATGATAATTTTTACTCAGATTTTAAAAATTCTGTAACGAAGTTATGGTAGTCGAGAACGTAAATTATAGAGATTAAATTTTGTAAATTTTGTACATTTGTACATTTTGTAATTTTGATAAAAAAAACTCCAAACAACGTAAAGATAAACCCAGGGCCGTATTTACGGGGGGGGGGGGTTTTAGGGGTTACAACCCCTCCCGAAATTATTTATCAGTCCGACTGTAATCGTAAAAAAATCAGAAAAAACAAAAAGAAACTTTACACTAATAACAAAAACATAAAACTTGAAGTGTTGAAATAAAAATTAAAACTAAAGAAATATTTCTAATAAATTAAATCCCAAATTAAAAAATCGGAAATTCGTATTTTTCGTATTCGGCGATTGGCGACATTGGATTGAATGCACCTACTACTAAATTGCAAAAATATAAAAACTGACGATGAAGAATATAGAAAGACCCTATAAATTTACAGTACTGTGTAAAAGATCTTTTGAAAATTTTTTTCCTTTCAAAGAAAAATAAATTTTAGGACCATCATCGGCAGCATAGCTTAAAATAATACTTCCGCAATAAATTAGAGTGAGCATTGTAAACCCATAAATTGTTTGTAAATAAATTGAAAATATGTACATTTGTTTAAATTTGTGAAATTTTCTTTTAGTTTAATTAAGTTCTTCGTTTTGACAACATTATTTTACCATCGCCATCGGTAAAATAAGAATTTAGTTTGTGATTTTTATTCAAATTTTAAAATTAAAAAATTGTATTTAAAGACTGTTTTTTACAAGAAAGTTTAAAATTAAAATATGAATAAGTTTAAACGTAAGTTTAAAATATTGTAGTAAACAAAACTTTTAAAATGGCACCAACAAAATTTTTTCCGTGATAACGCGGGGGCGTTAATTCAAGAAGTCAACTTGTAGTCAAAATTTGTCGTTCCCTCAACAAATTATTTTCAACCATTAAATAAAGTTCAGAAAAATCAAAATTTTCTCTGAATATCGAACTGAAATAAAGAAAAATCGCCCAAAAAATAATCACTTTAATTGAATAAAAACAATCTCACAAAATTTCAATTTTTTTGCGGTCACTTTCGACCAAAATATTTGCAAACAAAATTTTCCAATAACAATACTCAAAAATAAAATCTTATTGCAAAAATACTTGCATAAAATTATACTCAAAAAATCATCGGAGCAAAATCTAGGCCTTCGTCGTCTTGGCAAAAAAATCTTCCTCTACTCATTTTTCCTTTGTATTTTAATAAATTAGCTATTTATTTTTTAATATTTTTAAAACCCCCCCTGAAAATCTATTCTAAATACGGCCCTGGATAAACCATAACCAAATCTCTTGTGATTCAAAAGTATATTGAAAATTAGTACATTTTTTATTATTACTTTTAGTAAACTGTTGTTCTAAACGACAGATTTAAGAAAATAGCAAAGGTTAAGACGAATTGATCTCTAAACACATCCCTAAAGCTACCCTAACTTGAAAATCACCGGTCTGGAATGGTTAATATTTGTTTTTATGTAAAAATTGGGCTATAATTCACGAAATTAATTTTTGACACCGTCAAATTTTCGTAAAATCTAGTATAATATCTTCGCCTAAAAGTTAATGTAATTGCATCGAAAATTTTACGTTCTACAAAATTGTTTATTTTTTATTTTGCTTATCTTAAATATGTTTCACCTCCAAGATCATTGAAAGTGTCACTTTCTGTATAATTTATGAGACCAAAAATTATTTTTGCATCAGAATTAGACTAATAGTGCATATTACCAGGGCCGGCGCTAGGCACTAGGCAAACTAAGCGACTGTCTAAGGCGCAAACGATAAAATGAAATACTAATAGCAAACCAGAATAAAAACCAAAAATTTTTTGCTTCGAACATGTGCTAATAAATTTGTCTCTCGCGAAAAAATAACTCTCGGCATTGATCCGAGCATACTCGGCAAAATTCTCGACCATACTCTGCTCTTACAAATTTCAATTTTAAATTTCTTTCCAAATATTATAATTTACCCAATTAATGTCAACTTCCAAAATTAATTGTTTTGCAATTAAATAAAAGTCGCTCATCCAAATTTATCAAATTTAATTCTTTAAAAAAAAATCTCACAAAACTCAAATACTTCCAAAATACTCTTTCAACAATTCTTTCCAAATATATAATATTTGCAAAAATACTCTCGTCAAATATCTCCGAAAACTTTATAGAAAATTAGAACCAAAACCCGCACGACCGACTCGTGTGGCCATTTTTGCCAAAAAGCAATCTTTTTTACTCTCCTCCTTGCAGTTTTTAAATTAATCAACTTTCAAAATTAACAATTAAGCACAGGGTGGGTCAAAATCGTTTTGTTTCTTGACAATACATAGATATAAGTTACATAGAAAGAAAATTTCGAACATATTTCTTATAATAGAACGGAAAGAATTCTCAACGCTAAATTTGAAAGAACTTTTAACAACTTATGCCGCAAAAAAAGCTAGAAAAGTTAAAATTAAATTAAAATTTGATTAAAATTTTTAATAAAAATATGTAAATGTAAGTATTTTTTTAAATATAAAATATATTTTTTAATCTCACTCCCCAGCTCAGTACTGCTATATAAATGGGGGGGGGGGAGTGATAAAATTTTGCCTAGAACGTAAAAATTCTAGCGCCGGACCTGCATATTACAATAATTATAAATTAAATAAAATTAAAAGTTTAGTAAAGAATTTTTTAATTCAAAAAACAGTTTGATCCTCTTTGGTTCTAGGGTAAATGCATACAGAGGTAATTAAAGACAAATTTTAATTCACCTTGGTGAAATTACACTCCACAAAAACCACATCTTTTAAATTTAATTCCATATTTAAGTTTTTGGTTTTGAAATTAAACAGGCTACGAATAACAACTAAACATTTTAATGTAATAAAAAATATCTAATAGGTTTCGTCCAAGAAATGTGCGTTTAAAGATGTAATTTCTCACAGAAAATGTAGAAATTTGCGGCTTGGTAATTTAAAATTTTACCTCATAATCTCTAATTATGTGTAATTATTATCTTTTAACCTTAGACCCCACAAAGTCAAAATAATTTTAGAGGTTGCACTCAACTATAATTTGAACTAAAAAGAACGCATTATCTAGTCTTGAACGAAGATATAAACTATTCCAGTGTTTGTTCCGGATTTCATTGCTATTTAGAAACTACATATACCACCATTATATGTATAAAGTCGGTTATCACTTTACCCTTAGTTTACTTTGAGAGTAGCAATATCTATGCTTCATGCCATGATGTAATACAGTCTCTAAGAGTTTTTATTGAAAGGTCAATATTTTTAGTTAAAGAGCACTGATCTTACCTTGTGCAATTTTTGAAGCCATAATTTGATTAAAAATTTAAGCTTTAATTATGGGTTCTAAATTAATGTTTGTACACAAAAGTAGTCGTAAGAGGATAGGATCATTGTTTGTATAAGGTTGCTTTTAATTTTTATTATAATACCTACTTAATATTTTATTTATATGGTTTTATTGATTTTTAAGTATTTAATCAGGTAATTAAATACTTTGTTAGTTCAAAACTTATTTGCAATCTCAATATGCCGAACCAGGATATGCAAAACTAATAGAGAGAGGAATTAGCATTGCTCTTGAAGTAGTTAAAAGCGAGATTCAAACTTAACATGTTCAAATTATAAGAAAATAAAAATCAAAGATGCAGATCTTTAAATACGTTTAATTCAGAATTGCAGAAATCCCAAGTTTGGACTTGGAACAGAAATTCAAATAAACTCTTATTAAAGGAATTATTAGTTATGATTAAACATTAAATTATTGGCTCACATTCAACAATCTTTTTACTAATAAAATGAAGGAATTTGAGATAAACCCGAAAGACCAAATTGCAAATCATCAGTACGAGTTAATGCTGTAATTGGAATTATAATGACACATCATGTCACAATCTGTAGCATAATCTGCATAACTCCACTTACGAATCGTTCTTAACACTTCTATAGCACAATTAAACATTACACTGTCGAGACATATTCAGATAATCTAAAAGATTTCGTCGTTCAACTCGAGATGAATCTGCAACACCGAATTACAAGGCATTAGTAGCAAATTAATGCTGTAATAGGTTATATGGAGAGTGGCCCTCCCACAAACGAAACAAGCATTGCTTTAATAATTTATTTTTGGCAAAATTTTATAATAAATATTGAAATTTTCTTACTAATTCTAATTTACTATTATAAAGTAATTAGCAGTTTCTATAATTGATAAAAAACAGATTCAGGATTATAAAATATAAATTAAACGAAACTTGGAAAACTGTAAAATTTAGAGAATAGGAACCAAATTAATAACAAAAGTTAAAAACCATTCAGTTTAACGAAAACTTTACATTTCAACTTAAGAATCGTATTCCATAAAGAAAATTTATTATTATAGCTGAAATTATTGTCCAAAGTTTAAATTATTTTGGATTACAAGAGCTTATATTAATTAGTATCCCGTATAAAGAAAATTTTATGTGTCGCAAGTTAAACAAGTTCCTTTCAAATAATTTATGGGAGCATACACGATCGTGAGTCGTTGCTTTATATTGTTGAAAGTTAGACGACAAATTGTTTAATTTGGGTCTAAAAAATGATTTTGTTATTTCGGTATAGCGTGCTGAGCCTGTAGTGTTGTGCTGAGTGTTTTATTTTGGAAATTTCAGTTCGTATAAAAACATTTTATGACCATAAAATGATTTTATTTTGCACCACGTTATGCTGGGTGTAGAATTGGTTCATGCACCATAGAGATTTTAATGGTCAATTATTTTCTCCTGTAATTATTTTCGAAGTAAAGTGTTTTTTATTTTACGCTAGGTAAATCATCCAGAAATTATAACTGATACAGTTTATTTCTAAACTAAGAAAGAAAGCAAATAATTTATCATTATCACGTACGTAAATAAATAGATATAACTTAAAATACTGTGTATTATATATTTTTTTTTAATTTAATGGTAATACAAATGAGACTAACCACCCAGAAACTCATCCTTAGTGGCTAATATCCTAATTTTCAGTCAAGTAGATATACGAGAGTCATTGAATACCTGCAGATAATTTCTATTCTATAGATAGAAATTAATCACAGGTGCAAATGTAATAATTAAACCGGACTGCAAGTGGATTTAAAATTATATTAAATTGTGTCTAACTAAGATCTGAGACGACCGAGATCAGGCTTTACTGCCAATATGCGGATCGAGTTATTATCAGCTAGGCAGCTAAATCCTACATGACAGTGTGTTCTCCAGTATTCCACGATGATTGATGTTAAAACTTACGTAATAATAATCCTAGTGTATCTTTAGTAAATATAAATAACAAAACTTACCTACCCTGTTGCCATTTAGCTAACAATTCTGGAAGATATTCAATTAAGATTGCTTGTCAAACAAAACTCAACAAAAGTTATTTAAGGAATATTTTTCCAGATATTTCAAAAAATTGATTTTTTCAAAACTCCTGTCTCATGCAAAATATTAGTTTTCCGCTTTTTGAACTTTTATTATTTTGTGCAAATTGATTGTCAAAATAAATATTTTTTCATAAAAGCATGAAAAGTATCAGTATTCGCTATTGAAAAGCTGGACTTTTTCGGGATTATATTTTTTTGATTACAATTTATATAACAAAAGCTTATAGTAGGAAAAATTTATAGACCGTATGAAAAAATACGTAAATTTTCACTCTCCTGAACAGTTATACATTATTTATTTACTTTTCCATGCATTCAATGTTTTGCTTCATAAAAACAAATACTATATTACAGGAACTTAAAATATCAATATTTAACATTTTTTTAATTTATTCAGCCCTTTGTTAATTCTTCAATAACATTATACTATATGTTAATTAATTCAGCGCTATTGATTGAAGTATACATTACACGTATGTACAGGGTGGCTCAATTTTGATCCCTCTTATGGCGAAATCGGTAACCAGTGGAAATATCGAAAACTGGATGGCGCATCCTCGATCTCTTTTTTTAAGAAAAGCCCAATGGACAAAACCGGAGTTGGCAATCTTTTTTGTTTTCGAGTTATTACCATTTTTCGATATTTCCAATGGTTACCGATTTTTCCATAAAAAGAATCGAAATTGAGCCACCCTGTACGTAAGTAAGGTTTATTTTAAAACGATTTGGTCAAATTATTGTTCCCTGCATCCTGGACTATTAAAATATGTTTAAAATCAAAAATTTGTGTACTCATAACTAAAATAGAAGAAACAGAAAACAAATGATAGCCGGATGCATATTCATATCAAACGTAGCATAACACAACTTCGGAAATGATGCTGTTACTCGTATGTTCATATCGGATGTGTGTGATTTGCAACTCTGTACCAGTGATCGCAGTTGTCCGATAATACTTGAGAAAAACTCAGAAAACAATCAAAGCAGATTAAATTTAAATGCAAATTTATTATCACTTTTATGTTACAAACAAACATAATTATGGAAAAATTTGCTTCGTTTTGATAAAAAGTTTCTTGTTAAAAACTTAAAAATTTTCCAAAAGAACGGGATGAAAATTGGCATTGATGTAAACGAAGTATTTAATTATTGTTGTAGGATAATTCATTAATTCATACTTCATTAATTGTTTTTAATTTACTTTTTCATATTTAAAAAAATATATTTTTAGTACCTATTAATTACAAGATCCTAAGTTTTGGAAAATAATCTCCGGTCATAAATTTACAAAAGTTTTAATAGCCAATTGATTTTTAATCATTGTGCTATTAAAAATTTCAGTTTTTTCCAACTCAGCTCCATCGTGGTTAATTACTTAAGTTAAATAGTTCACGAAACTCTTGAATCCAAGAAATTTTTATTATTGAATAAATTATTATTATAGCAAAACTTTCAAATTATGAAAACATAAGTGGTCAACTTTTATCGTTAATAATTAATATTTTCAAAAAGTAAATTTTTCAACTTCTTGAATAACTTTGAATCTAATAAATTTCTCTAATTTCATGTAATCGTTTTTGTCTATGCCCTAGATATTTATCTAACAAGAAAAACGTAATTTTAACTTAAAATTAGTATTTTACAATTTGATGTTTTATTATCTTGTTTATTTAACCAAAAGGAAACACTGCAATATATTGTGGTGTTTCGAAAACCATAACAACATAATTTATTATTTTGTAAATAATTTTAAAGTTTAAATTTGTTTTAGTATTTATTTATTTATCATTGTACAGAAAAATGTTAGTTAAAATTTGCTATGTAAATAAATGTGGGGAGAAAATAAAACTAGAAAGAGTAGGGCTTAGGAATAGAAGACTTGGGCTTAGGCCTTCACGTCGAGTGGATGAGCGGACGAACATCATTCCCGCAATAAAAATTAAAATTGTTAATTGTTCTATTTTAAAAAAATTAATAAGTAAGTTAAGTTGATTTGATGTTTTTAATTTAAATTAATAAAGTGAAGTGAAAACAAAATAATAAAATTGAAGAATTAGTGAAAATTTGGTCGATGTGCAAAAGTTGCGTTGCAGCAAATTTGTGTAACCAGGCGTGCTGAAGCCAGCTGGAATACCATGTGCGCTTGCAAGGCCACAGATTAAATAGAAAAGTTGAGCATTTTAATTTTAATTTACGATTTTTAAATACTGTTACGAAAGAACGTCTAATTATATTTGATGACTAATGTATGACATCATGTATAATGAGTCATACACGATAACAGCATTAGTTATTCAAATATGGCTGTATTTACGATCTAGAGAACGCAAAAAAGTGAATAGAAATTCCTGGAGGGTTATGGAATTTTCTGGAAGGCTGCATTTAAGTATAATAATGCAGCGCGATTTCTAGTGACGAATCAATTCTAGTTCGAACGCTAAAGTGTTAACATAAATGAACAGTGAACAAAGTGTAAATAAAGTGAAGTGATAAACGATATACCGAGTGTTTAAATAAATCCGGACTTAGTGTTAAATAAATTATAGTGTAAATAAATAGTGTTAGTGTAGTAAACGTTTTATTGTTATAAACCGTATTGTAAATATTTGTATTAGCCCTTTAGAAATAAATAAACGTTTTAATTTTCGTTACAATACTGAAGAGTCTCATGTTAAATAATGGATACCCAGCTAGAGTAAATTTGGGATTGGGAAAATTTTATAGATTTGTATAGCTCGGGTCATCTCAATATATGGTAATTTTTGATTTTGTTCGATTTATTTCTACTGTAATCTACAGTTTTTCATAACGATACAAAGATACAATATAGCAAGTTGCAAGATAGGAAAGGATTTAATGAAGAATACAAAAAAAAGTTGTCCAGGAATGTGAGCATCTTACAATAAGCAAGAAGCTCCGGTTGCTCTAACCCTAAAGATTGTCAGAATAGCACAAACAAAAAAAACTCTTATGTTGGCAATGTAACAACTAAAGCAAAAAACAGGAAAAGTGGAATAGGGAGTAAAGCCTTCGAAGCGCACATACGTTTAAACTTTATTCCAACGTTGAACAAGTGAAAACTAGGGGAGTTTTTTGAAAAATTATTTTCATAAATATTTCCTCCTTTATTAGGTAGTTGGACGCATGATTTATTTAAGATAAATTCTCCTTCCGACATATTGCTCGCCAAAAATACAACGCAACAAGGCAAAGGTGTCTTGAGAATGAGATGAGATTAACATAACACTAAGACATAAATGCACTCACTTATCTCTAAACAGACGTATTTCGACGTTATCTATTACTCAAGAGTAGCAGTCGCCTCATTAAGTCCTATATTGATGAATGAAGTATCTTCCTCTTGTTAACTTTGCTGTTTCAAAGATATATCTTTACAAAAAGTAAACAAGTGTTGTAAAAAGCTTTTTCTAACTTACAGTTAAAATTTAAATATTTTAACATTTATTTAAGCATTCTTTAAAGTTTTATTTTTGAAATATGTAGGTACTAAAACTTACTACATAATTACTTGAAAATTACTTTTTAAGTAGTTTTAAGAGTTTTAAAACTTACTAGATTTAATATCTTGATAAGTATTTGTTCTGGCATCTGTTCACAACTTGTAATTTAAACGATAGAAAAAGATAATAATTTGTTTAATTTTGAAAAGACTCAAACAAGCAGAAACAAAAATTATGTTTATCTACTACCATTCCAAAAAGTGCACTTTACACATTTATTTCCGTTAGAAAATAACTTATTCAAATTGAAACTGACGTTGAAAAAGTAATTTACAATACGTGTATTAATTATGAATAAAAATGAAAATGTACGTTTATTTATTATTTAACTAATGTAGCCTAAAAAGTAATTTATGTCACATTAAAATTTAACAAAATGTTATTTACTTAAATAAATAAAATTCAAATAATTCAATTCAATTCAACTGAAAAATAAAATGTCAATTCAAATAACATTTTTATCGAACTTGCGTGATTGATTGATAGTGATTTAATTTGAAAACTGATATCATAAACTACGTACCATTAAATAATACAAAACATTTTTAAACAAATTATTATTTAGCATCGTAAAAACCTTGTAAAATGATATAATAATTTATTAATATTCCATGTTGAAAAGCTTCGTGCGGCTCTCAATTTTTTTACTAACGAATTTTTGTAAATTAATAACTGCACGAATGTAAATTTTATTCGCAGTAGCAAAAGTAATCATCGGACTAGGTTAACTGAAAACTAAAATTATAAAACACGTACTCGGCACTCCCAAATTGAATATGCATTACGACTTTTTAACTAAATTGTAAATGAAGTAGTCGCATTTTTTCTAATCCATTACATTTTGTATAGATATAAAATAGCAAATTCAAGTAATCCTCTCTGTGATATTTAAACCACGATTTAGTTGACGAGAGTGCTATACCACGGAGTTACAGGAGACGAAATTGATATTAATACAAAGGACTAAAATTTGAAGGAATGTTTGAAAGATCAACTTGTCGCTTTAATAATATTAATGTGATTATTAAAATGTCGTTCTGTATAATTTAAGAAACGGCGAATAAATTTTACGAAGAAAAAGAGCTTCAGGAGCAGCCCATCTTAATTCCGCTAATTTAATTTTAAAAAATGTGCTTTTAGAAAATGATATTCTTAAACGTTTAAAAGTAAAAAAAAATTAATTAGTACTAATAATTATGTAACAAGAATTTACAAGAACCAATTAAATTAAAGTATGAGAGAGAAAGAGAGAGAAAGAGAGATGAAAGAGGTGTAGATACTTTACTTTGATTGGTTCTAGTAAGCGTGAACAGTATTTAAATGTCAAAAAATTGAATGCATTTATTTAAATTATTCAAAAAAGTATGGCGCACCGATTTATGTGTTTTTTGATGTTCCAAATTAGAAAAAGATTAATGAAGTTCAGAAAGATTAAAGGAAATAAAAAAAAAATCATATTTTAATTGTAAACTCGTAAAATAACGATTAGAAGCTTTCTACATTTTTATGCACCCGGTGATATAAATTAATATTAAAACATGACAAACCCTAAGGAAAGATAATTTATATATACGCAGTCACGAGCACCCTTTATGTATTTAGTAGAAAAGTTAAAAATTTAAACAATTTCGTTCCTTCCATTTTTTCTTCTAGCATAATTTAAGCAGTTCGAAAATTGTTGTCTTCATGATAAAGGGTTTAAATTGTCAAACTTTTTCATAAAATGGTGTAACAATAAAATTGTTTTACATAAAAATGCTTCGAATGGAAACTACATCATTTAAATTGATATTTATTTGAAGAAAGAAATATCCTAAATATTTTTTATTGGGTAACGCAATTTTATGAATAAAATATTTTCTGCTTGATAGCTCTTTTACACTATGATATGGGAGGTTGAGCCTATGTTATTTTGATAAAAATCACTATAGTGAATATTTTTAAACAAATTATTCAATGAAACGCTGAAAGGTGTAAAAATAACGAGGTACATCGTGATTGATATACCTGAAACTGGATTGCGAAGCTTGTAAATTATGAGCAACAAAGTTATCGATACAATAGAGTGAATGATTAAAGCAAAATCTAAACCCGAACTGCAAAATGAAAAAGATGTAAAAAATAATGAGGTATTACGTGATTGATATATTTGAAACTAGTTTGCGATGTTTGTAAATTTAACTCGAAAGTGCATCTATGTAAACTGATTAAGTGCTCACATATAAGTAATTACGATATGTACTTGGATCGTTACAGGATAAAATATATCTTAATAGGTAAAAGGACGATTTGATTTAATCTAAACTAGAAAAACAATTTATTAAAAGCTTCAGCAATTCAATTTAAAATTTGTTAACTGAAATACTGAAATACATGTTAATATTGCGTTCCTTGCTCGATAAGCATTTATACCTGGTTTAATTAGTAATTTTCCGACTGGACGCGACAGAATACAATTACTCAGCAATTCCAATTTCAAAAATTTTTTTGAAATAAATGTCATTTGCTCGGAAATGCTTTTTTTCAATTGCGGTAATTTTTTTGGCAATTTTAGGTATTTTAAATATTTTTTGAATTTTTCTTTCGAAAAACGTGGTACGGTTTAAAAGGTTATTGACAAATAACGCTACTAAATAAGAAGCCCCCTTTCCAACAAACGCAAAAATTATAAAATGAACCTCATTTAATAATGCCTACAGGCTCTTGTTTTTATATTAAAAAATTTGAATTTCAAATCTGCATGTTAAATAATATTTTATATTTAATTTAGTTTTTATTTAATCCAATAATGCAGATTAAACATTTTATATTATTTAGTCTGATAACAGGTTTCAGATACGAAAATACTTTTTTTATAAACAAATTTTGTGATGTGAAAAAGTAAATAAAATTAGAATTTTAAATGAGTTTTACTGTTTCGTGTTTTTTTTAAATTCTATTTTAAAAAACATAAAATTTTTAGTTCGATTTTAGCTTTTGATTAAATTAATTAATTAGTCAAAATTTAAAATTTCTGTGTAATTTTTTTCTATTTGCAATGTATTTTTTAAGAGCACACTTTGCAATTTTTATGATTATAGAAATCCGGGCTCTGCTCATCAGTAAAATAGTTGAACCGAATTGTATTCGTTGACGTGAATCGTTTTATTAGATCTTTATTTCTTTCATTTATTTCAAAATACATTTTACGTCCAAATTGAAAAAATCGTGAATATAAAACGTGAACACAGGAACCAATTTGTCTCAACTTTTGTTATTGCGTAAACCTGGTGTTTAGAGCAAATTTTTTTGTAAAGCATAATAAAAAATGTAATTTTAATAAGTTTTCATCCGTAACCGCTGCGGTAATAGCATACAAATTTACAAATTATGCTAAAAAAACCATCGTGTAACACATGGGAGGAGCTAACCTTATGGAAACAGTCAATCGAATAATCGCATTATGTTTTTGGCCCCTTTTTTACTCGAAACTTTGTATGGTCTATCAAATTTAATGTTTATATTTGTAATGAATACCTTAAACTATTGTTATTTTAATAATAGGCCTTGTTGGCCTAGAGCTGATTAATATTTAGGTATTTAATACCTCAAAGATGTTGCCAGTATCTCGAAATGGTCAGACGTATACTTGATCGGGGATCAAACCCACGACTGCGACATAGCAATCTAATATTTTTACTAAAATTTAAAAAAAATGGTTACACTTTTGATTTTAATTACCGAAGATATATTTGAAATACTGAAATGTATTTCAACTAGATACCACATTTCAATTACACATTTCACATTTCAATCCGATTGCTTTAAAAATATTTTAAATTTATTTAAAACCCAATTAGCAATTATTTGTTTATACCACATCTTCAGTTCTCATGCTATAGATATTATATTAATTACCAATTACTGGAATATTTCAAATACCAAATACTTTTAAGTTACTTTCAAAAGTTTTTTAATTGAATTACTGCCAGCTTTGACTAAAAGTTCCTATATTACTGAAATTCAATTTAGAAGCATTAAAAACATAATTTAATCTAGATTCTAATGTTTCACTTTCTCATCTATAGCCTGTATTTAATTTCGAAAAGATTTTAAATTTTCTAAATTAATTAATTATATTTATTATTCTTTCCGTTAAGATATTTTATTTTATTTCGGCTTCCATTCTTTTATTTACTTATTATCTTCGTGTAGTCTTAATTAAAAGAAATCTTCAAATTTTCTATTCAATTAGGATTTTTTTCTTAATCGACAATTTTTTATAATTTAATAATTAAGCTCAAACATTATTACATAAATAAACAACATCGTGGGTTCAAAAAATATCACCACCAAAACATATCGCATAACATATAAAATTGTTATAAATTTTATTAAGCCAGGGCAGGTTTACAAAAAACACTTTTGACTGAAACAGCTTTGCTTAACTGAAAGTTTGGCTATAGATACCTAAATTAGAAGTTACAACGATATGAAATTTTACACAGGAATGTGATAGTTTTTCGCGGCAAACAATGTAGGCTCATTTTCATAAAGTAGACAAAGCAGAGAAAATTTCTTAACCTAAAGACTGGCAATAGGTGACTTTCTTACCTAAGATCTACATATTGAAGATCTGCTGAGTAAGTTACAAAACAAAGTTAAAAAAGTCTTCATTGAGTAGATCCGAGCATAATGCGAAAATTTCGGTATCTCACTGTACCTATTAAAATCTGTATATAATGTTAAATTATTATAGTTATTATGCCAAAATTATGTTCAATCTTAAACATTGATCCAATAGATTGAGATTGAAGTAATAATATCACATCAAAATCTTACATTCAAAAGAATGTGTAATTAAATTACATTTGTTTAATTCGGTTTTATGTACCCAACACTGTCAATAATCCAAAATGTCAAGTTATATTATAATTTATAAGTTATAACACAGGTAATAATAAAATTAATTTTGTTTTTTTCTTTGCTAATACCAGCATTAAAATAAAAATAAAAAATTTTAATAATTACATAAGTAAATATTAAATCGGACAAATAATTACTCTTAGATCTTTTATTGTTTTTCATCTTTAAAAAGAAATAATATTAGCATTTAATTTAGTTCATATCAATTTCTTTCCCTTTGAAGTCGTAAAGAATCAGAATGTCAATCTGACAGATAGATTGTAAAAAATTGATTAAATATTTTAATATTAAAGTTTATTGTTCTGATGTCGATAAAATCTTTATGTATATTTTATAATATCTAAGATGTTAAATTAGAACTTATTGATTTATTATGAAGGTAGTATACTTTTAGATTTGTTACTTCTCCCCCCCCCCTTGCCCCCCTCCATCACTAGCAATTATCTGTGTTGTGTCGTGAGCCGTCAAGAGACAACCATTAATTTTTCATTACTGTTTCAAATCAACCTCGATTCGGAACCAATTACTGAAACTTATTACGTTTCTATATATTAATTATTATTGACTGTTTCAAGAAAAAAAATAATGTATTCGCTTTCAAAAATACTTTAGTATCTATAAGGTTGACCCATATTACTTTATTTGCTAAATTATTTTTCTACTGTTATTTTAATTTACTAAAAAAGAACTTTCCATATCTGCTATTTTTGTTCTGCTTGGTCGTAAGGGTAAACTTCTGTAATAAATTAGGCTTTTTTAAATGTTAGTCTGGCAGTTTATCATTGCCGAGTAGGTACAACAAAACCTGAAAAAACGAAAAGAATTTTTATTGAAAAATTATTTTAATCAATTTATTGAAAAATTCTGACGATATAATTTCCAATATGTCAGATACCTAACCCATTTATATATTTTTTATTTTAAAAATAAGTAATAGATTTCCCGTAATGGACAATGCAGGTACTCGATTTGTTATGGATTTATGTGCATTATTCGCATCCCCATTATTTTGATAAAATAAATGCTTTCGAAACATTAAACACCAGATAAATATATGTATGTACAGTCCTTGTCAAAATTACGCAAATTAAATTTACTTAAAGCTATGAAAACCTAGCAAATGTTTATTCGAATATATTATTTCAAAACGTCGGCTCAGTTGAATCGTGAAGCTCTCAATATTGTCTTTAAAATAGTTCGAAAATTAATGATGATAAAGTAAAAATAATTTGATTTGAAACAAAATTTTTATGCAAGTAAAATAAACCAGATCGTAAAGTCGAAATTACCTAGCAATAGTTTCTCGGAGAAAGAGAACATAAAAATTGTCTGGAAACCGTAATTTGTATTCGTTTCCGATTCCTAATCGCTTTAGCAATATTAACAATCTATAAGTAGATTAATGTAGAGACTTAACAGTTTTCCCGCAAGAACACAATAATTTTGAATTATTAAAGAAATCGGCGAAGCGTTCCTGTTTATTCAATATCCATCCATCCACAATACAAGCAAAATGTTTTAGACTGCCTTAAATAAAATATTCTTTTCAGCAAAATACATTGTAGAAATAAGTAAAGCTGTAAGCGAACTATGATTAAATTCAAGAGATGATTATTTCCAAAACAATATTACTTCTTGAAGCTTGTGAAATCGTGATTACAATAAATTAAAATATAAATATATACAATTACTAAAAGTACACAGTTGCATATTGTTGATAAATTTGAAATGCATTTTATACAAGATCAAGAATGAACATAAAGGGTATATTTAAAAAATAGAACCAGATTTTTCCATCACAGGAATTTATTTTGCTCTCAAACAATGTAAAAATTTTGCTTCATTTTTGGCTTCTCATAATACTAAATACATCATATTGTGTAATCCACCCGAAGTGTATATCAATTTACATACATATAACGTGAGCTCATATTTAGATTGATAATAATTTTCCTCAAGTTTATACAAGGAGAACTGACTTCTCTTTAAACATCAAAACTATTAGTTTAAACAATCGCCTGACGTTTGAATTTTAAAGTAAAAACAATTTACCGACTAGGTAGCAAGAACAATAGGTCAACGGTAAAATTAAAATCAATGAAAGGTACGAGAAATATTTATACAAGAAAATTTACAAATTTATTCACAAAATGGCGAATCCATACTGATGATGAAATAACTAGAAATAACTAGACAATTATTTCAGATTACTTCATTTCAGTAAAAAATCGTTAATAAAGTATTGTTCCAATTTTGATTGTTTTAAAAATACTACAATGTAAACTATAAAAAGTGAACAATAAAACAAAAGATTCGGAGGGCACTAAAACAGTACTTTAGTGCCGATCGTCGCCGCCAGTAAAGTAAAACAATTCCTTTCATAAAAACATAAAGTCAAGTTTTTTTACGTTTATAGCAAGTACTTTTTTATATTTTCTTTAGAATATTTTTTGAAAATTCAGGCCGCTCAAAGAAATTATCAGGTAACTAAATTATTACCAATTCGGGCCTGATTATCTCAGTTTATATTTTATCATTACATACAGCGATAAGCTATCTTTTTCGGTACTTTTTGGCTTAACATCGATCGACAAAAAGGCGTAGAAATTGAGATTATTGTCTGCAGTCCCATATCTAAGAAAGTGCAATTGTACGAAGGCTCAGGACAAAAAAGATCCTGCGGAAATAAAATTGGCAAAATAAATTATTTTTTTGTAATTTCAGGATTTTACGAATAAAGTAAACTGGTTTCAAAGAAATATGTTTATGCCAATTTGTTAAGTTTTAAAAAATAAATGCATCTGCAACATTTGTGTGATTGATTGGCCAAATCTAAACAGTAAATTTTAAAAACTCGGCCCATTTTAGATATAAAAAATGCAGTTTCTTTAAGATTGATTTATATAACTAGAAGCTTATACTTTTTCAGAACGCCAATAATAATTTTAACTGAATTTTATATTTTTTGAAAGACGAAGTATTTCTGAATTTTAGATTGTGTTTCAAACTCCTTTCCCTTCTACCCTGTTTATCTTGTATATTTTATGTCGTATATTATACAAAAATTATTTATAAAAGATTATTATTGCTATATCATTGCTTATTATTTTATTTCCTAATAAAAATTAAAGAACCCGAAAATAACATCTTTGGCAGACCATATGAAAAGTTTGTGACGGCACCGATTTATCTGTATTACATGTTTATATTACGTAATTTTCTGTTATATTTACTTTTTTCTAAATAGAGCGTAAATTGGAATTATACTTACTATTAAGCAATTATTACTTGGTTCTCCAGCTTGCTCCGGTTTATAAATATTAAGGGTATAAAGGTTAATTAAAAATTATTTTATTTGTATTCGTATAGTAGATAACTAAATTAAATAACCTTTTGAAACTCACGACTATATAAGTTGCTACGATTCAATTTTTACGTCAGGATTTTGAAAACCTGACACAATTCTGACTTACGAGATGCATCGCGGCTGCTAATCTACTCAAGCCAGAAAAGAAATATGGTTTTGTGTTTATCACAAGAAGATGCTTTGCTTCTATACAAAAATTATATGTTAACATAATAAAATATATTGCTATGATTTTAATTTCAGAATAAGGGTAGTAATGCAATATTAAACATTGATTAGAGAAAACTCGGTCATTGATTTTAACCGATTATTTTCGACAGAGCTTCGTAATTAATTATAATTCTGTTGGTAACCATTCACATGTCGGCGTTTTTGTATTGAGTCGAAACTATGCTACAGAAGGCAATGAACGAAAACTTAAAACTATACTTATTTTTGTTCAAAAGTTAAAATTACCCAAAGGAAATAAGAATTTAAATGCATTTAGATTTGAGTTTGACATTAACAGGATATTAATACTCGTCAGTATTGCAAATGCGTTGGTGTGTAACAAACAGGAAGCACAATTCTCATCGTAAAACCGATATTTTTCAGTATAAATATTTAAGGCTCTTCTAATTGTAGGTATGCAATTACTACTACAGCTTACAGAATATCATTCTTTTTTGACGTTCACGGTTCCAGTAGCTGAAATTTTATATAAGAAATAAATCATTTTTAATTATCGTTAACGAAGTTAACACAAATAATCTTTGTACACGTTATTATTATCTCTGATAATAAAAATTTATTAATGGTTCTAGCTGCAACAGTTTTCATAGTTGAAACTAGCTCACGATAAAAATAAATTTTTTTCTTGTATCATGAAAGTTAAATCAAACAAATTTGTTTATTTGGCCTTCTCGAGTTACTTTCAACAGATAGTTCTTCAAAAATTTCATAGAGGTGTAACTGAAAGGTGTTCTGGCGAATTAAAAGTTTTAGAAATTTATATATATAGTAAATTCGAATCATCGATCGATCCTGCATGAAGTTTAGGAGTTAACCGTAAAATAACCTGCTGGCTACAACAGAAATAAAGCAAATTAGGTCGGCATTCCAGATATCTAACATTACACAAATGGGAAGTCTAGAAAAATATACTTGGCCCTTTGACCTCATTGACTTAACCTGGCTTGTCATCGTACAATGAAAGTAACACAATTTTTGAATTTAGAAGACACATCAATCTTGTAGCCGGCCACGTTTTCAATCTTACCTCATAAGAAAAATATCCTTTTTATTTTTCTTTTTCCAAAGTCATTTAAGACTTCTGTCAGGTAAACCTTAAATAGAGCATACAAAAACGTTTTCATTAATTAACTAGGTCGACTGATGCTTAAATAATTTGCATCGCCATCATGTCAATTTATTCAGATCAAAATAATAAAATTATAACCCACACTAAAAGAACGCTAGCGGCATGATTGACCATGCTACCTTTTTCCCAAATCCATCTTGTGCCATATTATAGTTACATTAAAAGTTTTTCATTCATTGATTCGATCAAAAGTTATTAACTCTTAACTGAGCAGTATGTCGGAGGGTACAATAACCCTTTTCCAATAAATTAATTTTTGATGGCAACTGGATATAATATTTTCCCAGAAACAATTTTCTAAACATTTACCTCGGGGAAATACAATTGAAATCAAACTTGATACAAAAAAATCAACACGAAAAGGCAGTTTTTTAGCGGCAATTATTACAGAAGAATGTAGTATACTGTAGGGAAAAAATTTTTTTTTGGTGTAAATAATATTTCAATTATGTATAAATGGTACACTAATAATTGTTATGCAGCACCATATTAATTTTAAATTTATAATAAATTATTTAATATAGTATAATAATTAAATTATGTTCGTATGTAGACGTAGATTGTTATTAGTGTGTATATAAATATATGTATATCAATAATATTAACAGGTGTTCATTGACATAAGTATTAACACAAAGTAAATTAAAACATGGTGCAAAATTAGGTGAAGGAAGAAATAGAAAATGTTTAATTAAAAATTTTATTAATGAAAAACATGCGACATCAAGAAAACACGAATAGTTTTAAAATTATATACATTTAAAAACGCATTCAAATACCACTACACTAATTAATGTCTAATAAAAAAAAATCACACAAAAAATTAGAATTATTCACAATACAACATTATTAAGTAATTAAAAATAACAGTTACACTCAACATTCAACTACCTTTAGAAATAAAAAAGATCCGTGTTTTTCTTATAGGTTAGAATTCACAAGTACATCACAGCGAGAAAAAATTGAAAAATTAACATAAATTTATTATGAGACAGTTTTAAATCTGATGCGGTTATTATCGCGCCGATTATAATCGGTTTTAGTCATTCTATTGAAGTTAATTATTGTATAATTTATGTATTGGAGTCGATCTACACTAACAAGGGGTTCAAAAATAACTAATTTTCACTTCGGTTTCCCTGATACTACTGTAGAATGGTTTCTCCTGCTGGTATCTCGATATATCATCCATAGCTCGCCTGGCGGAAAACTCGGTAAATTCTACAGCGCACTTACAGACTCCTATTCCAATTCGAAATATTTTCTATAAAAATAGCTTTTCATTTTAATATTGTCGACATTTCCAATTTTTTAGCACAAATTTGCACTAAACTTTAACTTATTGTAACCATTAACCACATTGAACAAAATATAAATTATTCATCGAGTATTTCGTTCAATTATGAACTTAATTAAGGCTTGCTTAATGGTGATTAATTTAAAAACATAATTTTATTATTTCAGCGTTTAATTAATTTCGCGAAGAGCATGATTTTTGCGGTCTATCATCTCAATTCATAATTGCGACAATTCGGTAAGAACAGAAAGAATCAAATAAGTGAAATCAAAGTTAAACGCAACATTGTTAAATTTTTTGGCTAGTGTTTCTTGTTTATGCATCCAATCCAAAAAAAATTCAAAGTGTTCCTGTTCAAAACGGTTAAGTGCGATATTCAAAGCCGGAATTTCCGCTCCATACACAACTAGCGCTAACAGCAAACCATTGCATACAACTGTGATCCATATTCATAAATAGGTCTTTAAATTTTTGAAAGCATGCCAATGCAATGTAACTTTACAAAAAATCAAATATCAGACTTATGCGAACTTCCGTAGTTCAGCCTTTCGGTGTACCGTAATTTGTATTCGCAATATATCCAACTTCAATTTTTCATGCCAAATCAACCGTTGTAATATTTTGTATTTTTTAATTTTGCTGATTTTTTTACATTTAAATTATCCGGATTTTCCAAATTAGAACTCAAACCACTCGAAAATTTTTTCTTCGTTTTGGAGCGCACTTTTTTAAAATTTACCACAAATATTATTGATAAAATGAAACATAAACTAAACAGAAATGTTAAAATAATAAATTTTAACCGTAAAGTAAACAATTATTGAAGTAAAGACTAATGATTGAAAATAATCGTTAAATAGTTTTTATATCGCATTACTAATTTTTATTTTAAATTTTATCATAATATTTTTAGAACGTAATTTTTTATTTGAATTTTCTCTTATTTTATTTTTAATTTAAAATTTAATCAATTTTTGTAATGTAATTTTATTTTTCTTGTTTATTCAAATATTCAAGTCCTAACCTGTTAAATATAATAAATCAATGTCTTTTTATTGTTTTTTAAATAATACTTTTCTATGTATGTATTCTTTATTATTTTAACATATCTGTTAGTTTATGTTTAATTTTATATTAACAGTACAATCATAGATACTAATTACCACAAAAATTTGCTTGAACTTAATTTTTAAGTTTATTTCTATTAAATATTATTGAAACAAAACGTTTGTTTATTGTTTTAAATCTGTATGTAATAATAGACTTTTTTGACAAACTTCCATGAAAAACTGTTGTTTATCCTACACTTTTAAAGCCACGTGCGGTCGTGCATGCTATATTATTATTTAATTGTGAAACTACGAAAATACGAACATTTTTTAAATTGAATTTGTCTTCTGCATTTTATGAAATTTTCTTCCGGCTTTTCTAATTATATTAATTACTTTTTTAATAACATCGAAATGCAATGAAAAAGGTAAACATTTATTATGACAAGAATTCCTACAATTTATGTTAATAATTTTATTTTTAATATATATGGTTGGCGAATTTTAATGTTTGTCAATAGGGTGTCTATAAAAAGATTACCTAACTGTAGATTCTTAGATAATACTAAGATAATTAAATATCTATTATATAAAAAAAAGCACCGTTTTGGAGCTGTGACCCCTTTGAAGTTGATGCATTTAAATTTTATTTATTTTTTAATGGCAAAGCAGTGTTTTGGAATATGTTTGCCACTCATGGAAAACTTTAACATTACAAATTTTGAAAACATATATACACTGCAAATAGATCACTTCCTTAAATTTTGTATACTAATTACGCCCTATCCGTTTAATAGTTTATTAAATTGTAAAATTATTTAAGTACACTTCATATATCAGATTTTTTAAATTAAATTAATTACAAGGTTTTTCGCCCTTTTAAAAATAACAAAATTAAAATATGAGGTCAAATAAGTTCCCAAAAACCTTGTTTTTTTTGATACCATACTTTTTTAGTAAATTATAGGAAACTGTAAATAAGAAATTAAAAAAAACATAATTAATTAATAATAAAACAAAAATTTTTTAATATTTTCTTTATTGCTTTTTAGTTTTCAATGATATTAAAAAAAATTGTTTAAATATAATTCCCATTTTGTATTTTATCATTTTTTATAGATAATAGAAATAATTTGTTTTTTTATTTCTTGTATCTCCCATTTTAGGAAAATGGGAGATACATATACGTCATAAACGGCAGTATTAACATTCATATGTCGTGTTGATTGTATAATCTACGTAAACAAGACAAATATTTGAAATATTCAATGCTAGAGGTTTAGAGTTTTTGAAAATATTAATCTCCCAAAGTTTAACCCGAATTCATAACATAATCAATGCCAATGAAAAATTTAAAAAATAAAATAACTTACAGACTTGTTTAACCCATTTATTGTTTTTAAGTCACGTTTAGTCTATTTTTTCACATTTTCTTCACAAGTTTACCAACTTTTTTTTAAAACTTTTTACCTTTCCTTTTCAATTCACAATTTTCTGATGAAGGTGCACTTGAAGATTGAAGTACAAACACTGCTCGAAAAGCAACTTTTTTTACCAATGGATTTTTTTTTTCGTTTTTTTCCTCATATTCACTAAATTTCGCTGTTTGTTACGATCAAACACAAAACGATACAAAAATTAGATTTTTTATTCTAATTCCCACTAATTCCCAGTGGCGGTCCCTGAGTAAGTAATTTGGGGAGACTGGAAGTCTAAAGTATTAAATAGTACTAATAACAGTAGTTACTTATTAACTATGTATCTAAATAATGTACATAATAAAACTCAAGTTACACTCTATTAAATCATTTTGTATCATCTTAGATGTTTCTTTAAATATTATTGATAACAAAAAATGTTCTTAAGTAACTTCTCTTTTTGTGCAAGTAGTTCTAGTAATTCAATATAATTCTCTTTGTTTAAAAATTCGTTATTTTCCGGATGTCCACGAAAAGCAATTTCTTGCTTACCCAAAAAACAAACAACATGGATTAAACGTGTTAGTAAACGTCTATTTATACCGACTTTTTCATTATGTTTTAGGACAGCAAGTCGTCGACTTTTTGATAAAATATGTTCAATTCTAACTTGACCCAAAACATGAAATTTTTCTTGATTTCTCAAGTGATTTTTTGAAATAGAGTGTTTTTCTGCCTTTCTTATAAAATTTTTTATTGTCAACAATCCATCAACACTCCATTCTTTTTCTTCGTCAAAAATTACGCAAATAAAACAAAACATTTTATTTTGCACATCGCAACCAGTAAGCCACAAAAATTTGCATTGAAATTTTCTTGTAAATTTACGTTCTTTAGATTCTAATAAAAAGCTGGGGTCTATTTGTTTTTAATTTACACATTTGTTCATAAGATAACGTATTAAAATTATTTTTTAACAAAAAGTTCAATATATTGTTTATTTTCATTGCTGAAAATTATTTAAAAAGTATAAGGGAATAAATGCACAAACACGTAGAACTTGTAATAATAAATACTACATAAATTATATTGCATATATACTTCGAAGATACTTGACTCAACGTTGGTAGATTTGCTGTATGCAATTTCCCCACTCCTACGCGCTCCTACGTTATGTATTAATTGCATTTAGCATATAGATGCATTTTAAGTATGAGTCAATCGTATAAGCGTCTCTTGCAACTGGCAGCCGTCGTTATCATATCAGCAATTTAGCATGGCTATGAAATTTTAAACGCAGGTGTTGATTTCAAACCCTTATGTCTAAATATAATTAATTAAGAAATTAAAACACCACATAATTTTTCAATACGAATAGTGGTCTTGTAAATTATGATTTTTAATAAAACATTTTTTTCTTGTTACTGGCTGACTTTCTGGGAGAAAGACTCCCCTGACGGGCCGCCACTGCTAATTCCACTTCTGAATTATAAGATAATTAATAACTTCTTAATAGATTACAAAAGTTGTTCTTAACTAAGTATTTAATCACAACACTAACTTATAACTAAACCACACTCGATCAACATTTGATATAGAATTAATCAATCTACATGTTGTACTAGTATGTATATTACATGTACAAGTAATCACTGCATTACTAACACCCTTTGTTCATAATTATACGTAACTTATACCAATTAACCACTATAGTACATAAACTGTTGCTATCTGATTCACACTTCTTTTTTTTTATTAAATTGATTAAATTTTATAAAGACTTTGAAATCTATACTATTTAATGTAAGGTAATTTAATTTAAAATTATTTAATTTGTTATTAAAATATATTAGAATATCATTACAATATCTATTGAGAAATTGATGACTTTTCTTTGTAATGAATCGAATAAAAAAAATATCGATCATATCAAATTTTTTAGAAAAACCAAAAAATGCACAAACACTTTTTAAAACTAAAATGTTCTAAAAGTTAACACGATATACAATACACCGTATGTATATTATCGCAAACGTTTTCGCCATACTATGGCATCATCAGGCGATGAACTAGAACGAGAAACGAGAAAATTCCGTATTTATCGTCCAAATTGCAAAAGAAAAGAGAGAAGATAGAAGGGGGATATTTTTGTAAAACCTTCTCCCTTTTCTCTTGTTTGTGTTTTAAAACAATTTGCACGCTTGGTAGTGGTTTTCTGATTGATGGCGGCTTTTTTGCAATGTTTGAGTTATTCAAATTTGATAGAATAGTTACAGACTTTGAAGTGGGGTTGAGAAACGCATGTAAAATTCAATGGCTATGAGCATCTATAGAAAGATGCAGATTTCATCTGGGCTAAGCATGGTATCGATCTCTTCAAAAAAATGATCTTGCTTCTGAATACAGAGATATGCATTCCGAAATTGGTAGATAAGCGCGATATTACTTTGGATTAAAATTACTATAAGGTGAAGATATCTTTAAAACTAATAAAGAAGGCTTTTCGGGGTAAAAATAAAGGGGTTCATAAATTACGCGAATTCTAACGGAGGGTTAGGCAAAATCTTACTGAATCTCATTGAAAGGGTTAATGAAAATTTTACATCAACTTTTTAATTCAGATAATGTACATTATTATAACAGAATATCATTTTGTATTAAAATATTATGGATGAATAAATTTTATTATTTAAAAATTATAGGGTAAATCTCACACGAGGGGGGATCTTTCCACATCTTACCAATGGAGAGGGGGATCAAAATTTAAAAAAAAAACACCTTACGTAAAACACCTCATGGACGCCCCCCCCCCAAACAAATATCGTTGTTGTAATTTGTAAAATCAGTCTCTTTTCAGTGGACAATGTTTGATTGATGTTGAATAATTTACTTTTATGTGATGTGTGATTTTAATACATTTATATATTTTAACAGATAATAATATGTTTTTAATAAATAAATTTAATTAATTATTCTTTTGCAGTATCACTATGTACTTTGTATTACTGGGATTTGTAGCAACCTTTTTGCTCGGAGGAAAGTTTACACTTTTCCATTTTTGCTTTTTTAGAAGATTAGGGCAATTTACAGCGACCCAAATATCTATCTAGTTTTTTTCTAGATTTATCTATAGAAAAAATTAGTATTTTTTTAAAATTTAAAAATATAAAATAGGAGATATTGGGATCTTCCCTTTCAATTTTTTTGTAAATTAATAAAGTAACTTCAAATTTTAAAAATCAACTTTTAAAATTAGCAGATGCATTTCAAAATAAGTATAAAATATTTCAGAAAATTCCAGAGTGAATTACTTATAGTTTAGAAAAACAATAAGTTTTTAGAAACAAAAACGAATGTACATGAAGCCAATGAAATTTTCTGAACAAACCGTAATTTTTGATTGGCTAGTAAAGTTTTTTTTTGCAATAGCGGGGGTAAAGTACTCCCTTTAGACCCCGATTTACTGGTCTAAAGCTCTAAAGTCATGGACCAAAAACCCAGCCCGACCAAGCCTAGCGCTTCAAATGAGGAATCATACCTCAATAAATCCCAACGCCCGTCGCCCACAATCAGATGAAGAAGATATACGGTTCCGCCGTGGCACCTCCATATTGCCAAGAAGTTCTTCATTCATCGTGGTCTAAAGTGGCCATTTGTTGCCCAAAAGAACAAAAAGATGACAAAGCGGGCAACAAAGTAACTTTGTTGTTTGTTGGTCTAGGCATAATAAAATGCGCAAAAATGAAAAAGAAGGTGTATGTATACCTAGGGTTTTTCGGAAAAATAAGTACAAATACGAAAGTACTGGCGCGCATGCGCAAATGAGATTTATATAAAAATTTACATTCTTCCCCCCCCCCCTCTATTTTATGATTGAGAATGGTGACCATAAGTTTTCAAATAAAAGATTATTTATCTTTATATAAAATTTATTTTAAATTATTCCTTTTTTCAAATTCGCATTAAAAGTACACTTTCTCCGTTGTGGAGCCATTTTATAAATTCCTTAAAGTGTCACTTTAAGTTTAAGGCAGTAGTCTGCTTTACAGGTTTCAAAAAATCGATTTTTCGTTTTTGTCTTAAATCTATTCCAAAACTATCCAAAAAAACTTTAAAGCCCGTTCTCTCGAGTTTTCATTTTCATAAGTTTTAGAAAACGGTGCCGGCGATAGTAAAAACAATATATGTCCGATCGAAAAAAATCAAAGTGATCTAGCTTCAGTATTAAATTATCTTCTATTTAAACTAAAAAAGTTGGACAAAAGTACTGTTTAAATTACTTGTTTTGCAACTTAGAGAGAATTTTTTTTTTCAAAAAAGTGAATTTTTTTTTCAAACTTCGAAAAAATTTGGAATTTCATCATTTCTTCGGTATTTTTTTAGTTCATATAGAAAATGAACTTATAAAAATTTTAAAAAAATTTGGTTCGACTATTTCAGATGCATCGCACGACCTCTATCACCGGCACCGATTTACAAGTCCAGACTCCAGGCGCCCCAGAAAAATCGTTACAACTTTGGAAAATTTCAATAATTTTTAATAATAAAAATTGTTTTTTAAAGCTTGAATATAATACACTATCGTCGCAAAATTTCGTTTACCGCAATCATTTCCTTCCCTTTCAAAAAAATTGATGAAAAAACGCTTTTTTTTAATTTTAAATTAAAAAATTATAATCTAGGTTGATTTAGTATTTTTGTTACTACGAAATAGTACTATTATAATGTTATTTTTAAATTATCAGAACAGGGCCATCTTCTGAATAAGAAAATTGTAAATTTTATATTATTTATTAAAAAACAGTACATACACCCTGTCATAAAGTACAAAAGACATCGCCCCAAAAAAACTGTACTGTCTTCCTAAAATAAGTACGTATGGTAAGCCTATGTATCTATAGTGAGAGTTGTCGGAAGTCGTGGAGTCGACCCAGCTATTACGGGTTGGATTAGCTCCACCCTCAGAGACAGGAAAATCAAAGCTAGTCTGGGACAGACGACTGTGGAGGTGTCTGCCGCACGTGGGTGTCCGCAGGGGGAGGTCCTCTCCCCCCTGCTGTGGTGCCTGGTGGTGGATAGTCTTCTGCGGGAGCTAGAACAGGCAGGGGTACATAGACAGGGATTTGCTGATGATATCACAATTCTTGTTATTGGGAAATTCGGAGGAGTCGTATCTTCGTTGATGTAAAACGCACTCAGAATCGTCGAAAGATGGTGCACAAGAGAAGGACTATCGGTAAACCCGAGCAAAATCTCTGTTGTGGCGTTTACACAACGCACTAAACTTCAGGATGTGAGGACTCTGAGGTTGCGGGGGGAGGAGCTGCCTCTGCAGTAGGAGGTCAAATACCTGGGTCTAACTGTGGACAACAGGCTGACCTTCACACCTCACATCCTTCACATTACGAACAAAGCGACTAGGGCTCTTGGGCCTGTAGGAGCATGATCGGTAAAACGTGGGGACTAAAACCTAAAATGGTACTTTGGTTGTACACCAAGCTGGTGCTACCCACGATCACATACTCAGCCCTGATCTGGTGGCACAAAGCCAGTAAAAGGGAAAGCATAAACCGGCTCAACAGGCTGCAAAGACTGGCGTGCCTGGGTATTACGGGGGCAATGGCATCAACGCCCACCGCTTCCATGAAGGCTCTCCTAGGTCTTCGACCTTTACACCTAGTCATGGGGTCCGAGACTTTACTTGCAGCCTACAGGTTGAAAATTAACGGTGATGGTGAGATCAATCCTAGAAGAGGGCACCACACCATGATCCTAAACTCAATTAAGAGTAACGGCCTGCTTAGCATGCACCCTGATAGAACTAGCAACTATAGAACTAGACTTTAGAAAGCCCTATAAGGTCCTAGTACCGGATAGGGATAAAATTGAAACCTCACATACGTTGGGGCTTAAGTATGATACCATCTGGTATACAGATGGATCAAAGACTGTGACGAGTACTGGAATAGGTGTGCGAGGCAGAAGACTGGGGGATGCTTATAGCATTAACCTAAAATTTTTAATTAAAAAATTAAAACTTATGCTTTAAGTTTTGTAATTAGTGGAGTTCTTACTTTACCTCCCGCAATTGCAAAAAACAGTATATTATGCAACTCGGGGATAAACTGACTTTTGACCTGAAGGTATTTGCTGCCCTCGGCTAAAGTTACGTGTAAACAAACCTTTACCTTCAGATCAAAAATTGGTCACTTTATCCCTTTGTTGCATAATGTACTATAATTTTGAGTTAGCACTCTCTTCGGCCCCCCTCCACCTCCCAAATTATAAACAAGCTTTTATCTTCAAAAATATCATCATTTCCGTCGTGGGTTAGGTTTTTGGCTTGTTCCAGCCCATCTCTTCCTCGCTTTTCTAAACATTTCTTTAAAAATATTATAAAATAAAAAAAAAAAAATTAAATTTAAAAATTTTTAAATATCCTAAATTTTAGTTGACCGATGTTCGATAAAATTATACATATTTTTCATGATATATTTTTGACGTGATAACGTCTTATAAATCGATATACCCACTGCACGCACGAAAAAACATGACTCATTGTCACGTTCCGCCTGAGCCATGCGTGCAAACGAGAGCGCGGAACAAGCGATAGAGAAGCACAATCGGCTTTGCGTTTATAAAGTGAAGTGAATATTTAATGTGAATACCATTTTTGATGGAGCGCCAAAATTATTTTATCGGAATACATAGAGACATTATTTGAATTATAAAATGCCATTAAAGAAACTTTGTCTGGCGTGAGGTTTGAACTCGCGATCACCAAATGATGCAATTATGTTTCAAGCACATAACGCACTAGGCAATTGAGGGTTAATTTTTTAACATTGTTTTAATTCGTATTATCTGTCAGATAAACATAATTCAATGCTTCTTCTTTAATTAGGTCTGCGACCTGTTTTTACTTAACAGCAACCTCGGTGATGTTCCGAAGTTACTATTAGTGCTATGAGCATATTTATTGTTTTACATCCAAGGTAGCTTGCTAGGCTTATCTCAGATGTGCCAGTAACTCTGGTTTTTGTTGTTGATGCAGGCAAGTCATCAACTCAGAGGGACCGCCGGCTTTACGTGCCCTCCGAAGCACGGAGATGATCATAAAAAATTTTAGATTCTCCCCGGATTCAAACCGAGTACCTTAATGTCAGCAGTTATTCAGCTAACAAACTAGGCTAATGGCCGTCTCCATAATTCAATGCAATTCATAAAAGTATGCAATTTTTCATCAATGTTTTCTTATGACGTTATCACGTAAAATTATCGTCCGTAAACCGACTTTACAAACAACCAGAGCCGGTGTTAGGCACTAGGCAACTGCCTAGGGCGCAAACGATAAAGGAGCGCAAACCAGATCGAAGTGCAAAAATTAATTGCAGTGTGCAATGTAAAATGAAATACTAATAGCAAAACAGAATAAAAACCAAAAATTGTTTGTTTCGAACATGTGGTAATAAATTTGTCTCTCGCGAAAAAATAATTCTCGGCATTCTAAGCGATTTCAATGTTTTAAATACATGAAAAGGGATCACTGCTTGTTAAAGTAATTCGCAATATTTGATGGCGTGTCGCGTCTGATAGACGCGCGAATACCGGAATATACTGTAATGGTATTTGATTAATTTTTATAATTAACCAAACCCTTTACTAAACTTTCTTAGTTACCTCGGGTAGCTCTTAATGCGGTGGAACAATCTGACCTCAGGAGCGAATTCCAATGACGATTTCGTCTTCGTTGTCAATTAAAAAAAATTGTTCTCTAAAATAACCACTATCCAATTCGTTTATAATTTAATTTTAAAAATTATATTTGCCTCGATGATCGAACTTATAATTTTAACTTATCAAATCCAGTGCGGTATCTTATTTCGGTACAAATTTCAATTTTAAATTTCTTTCCAAATATTATAATTTACCCAATTAATGTCAACTTCCAAAATTAATTGTTTTGCAATTAAATAAAAGTCGCTCGTCCAAACATATCAAATTTAATTTTTCAAAAAAAAAAAAAAATCAACTACTCTTCTAATAATTCTTTCCAAATATATAATATTTGCAAAAATACTCTCATCAAATATCTCAGAAAACTTGATAGAAAATTAGAACCAAAACCCGCACAATCGGTTCGCGCGACCATTATTGGCAAAAAGCAATCTTTTTTTTATTCTCCTCTTTGCACTTTTTTAATTAACCAACTTTTAAAATCAACAATTAAGCACAGGGTGGGTCAAAATCGTTTTGTTTCTTAACAATACATAGATATTAAATAATTACATATAAAAATAATTTAGAACATATTTTTTTATAGAACAGGAAAAATCCTCAACGCTAAATTTGAAAGAACTTTTAACAACTTATGCAGCAAAAAAAGCTAGAAAAGTTAAAATTAAATTAAAATTTCATTAATTTTTTTAATAAAAATAAGTATATGTCAGTATTTCTTTAAATATAAAATATATTTTTTAAATATATTTTTTAATCTCACGCCCCAGCTCAGTACTTCTATATAAATGGGGAGGGAGGGGGGAGCGCACTGATAAAGTTTTGCCTAGAGCGTAAAATATGCTAGCGCCGGCTCTGCAAACAACCCGAGTGCCACGTGTTTTTTAGTAACTAAACTGATTTCAATATCCTTTTGGTTGCCACGCGGCAGCTGCTATTTCAAAATTTTGAAGTCGACCAATCTTGCAACGTCAATTGAGATTATTTTGAACCAATTAGAAATAGATCGACCGTTTGAAATGTAAATTAATCCGATTTTTTAATTATTTGAATTGGTTCTCTGCAACAAAATTGCATAACACTGATTGGTTGGCTACCAACATAAATCAAAAAATTACGGTAAATGTTTTTATTGCAGTTGGCACTTCTTAAGTTGCTTTGGATTTATAATTCATGAATTCAGATTCAGTACATTTCATATTTCATGTTCAGTACTGTGAAAGTGTCTATTGAAGATAAGTGGTATTTAAAGAATATTGAAATATTAAAGTTAATCGTACTTTTTTTCGAAATGGCGTTCGATAAGGATCAAGTGAAATTTGCGCTCGTTTATCAATTTTTATCAGAAGTGGATCAAGAATTAGCTCAGAAGTTCAAAAAGAAACATAAACCGGTAAGAAATCTATAAGTTTATATTACAAGTCCGTAAAGTAACGCTTTTCTTAACTGGTCAAGTAAAGACACTTTTCCAGCGCGTTACATTATTATAATTTAACTACCAATACCACATTGATGTTAATTTTTTATTTTATTTCTAGGCCAATTTAGGCAACCTTACTACATTATTTAATGAAATGATTTCACATTTCATTAATACAAATGAAAATGGGAAAAAGGTAGTCGAAAAATTCGATAAATTGCGTAAGTCGCTGAAAAAGAAAATGCCCGCTAAGGTACCTTCCGAAGAAGGTAACCGATTTTCCAACAAAGAAGATGGCGATGATGTGCCCCGAGTACAAATCAAACGCATGTCACAAAAAAAATCGAATGTAGTTAAAACTTCAAGAAAGAAAACGAAGAGCAGTTTAAACGAATCTGAATCGTCTGCCAAAATATCGACCGTCATAAAACCTTCAGCAAAGAAAAGAGAAGAATCTTCATCTGAAGATGAAGCACTAAAAGAGCTGCCCATAATTGAATCTGTTTTTATAAAACTTATTTCTGCAGGAAGTAATTCAAAAAAATCGTCATCTAAAGAAAAACAACCAAACAATAAAGCTGTTCCGATTAAATCTAAATCAGTTGAAATCGTACAAATGAAAACAACTGGCAATTCGCAAGAAGCAACTGAAGAGGAGTCAAAGCCAGCTACTAAAACTGCTTTAGCAACAAATTCAATTTTAATGAATTCAGAAAGTTGTCAAGAGTCGTCATTTGTAGATAAAAAACCTGCAAAGAAATCTGTACGGAAGGCTAAATGTAATTCTAAGCAGTCTGATTGTAAAGACGCGCCACCAGCCAAGAGCACAAAAGAACCGACACAGCCCGTAGTCAAGTCAAGTAGTTCAGATGCTAGGACTGACGAAGAATCAACTGCTCCAGTAAAACAAATTGTTACCGCTACTGAAAAATCTAGCAAAACGAAAATCAATTCTATAGATGAATCTTCCTCTTCAGCTCTTAATAAAGTAAAACTATAATCATTTTTTAGATTTTGTAATAATTTTATTAAATTTTAGGCTCCAGCTAAGAAAGATTCTTCTGTGGAAGAAAGTAGTGAAGATAAAAACCTGGCAAAAGGACTAAAACGTAAGGCCGATGATGCGGGAGGTGCTCATATATCAAAGAAAAATAAATTTTCAAAGTTTGTGAAACCTGAACAAAATTTCAATGAACATAAGGTAAAACTGATGATTGGCTAAGTATTGACTATTTTTAAAATCCTAATTATTTACAGAATAATGAAGAAAATGGAGAGAAATTGCAGAGCAGAAACAAGTTTGGTGGTCGTGGCGGCCGAGGACGAGGCGGTTTCAGAAAAAATCGAAATAATTTTAACCCTGATGGTAACGTAAATAGAGATGACAATTTAATAGGACGCAATAAAGGGCGGTGACCATCGAGGTTTTAGAAGAGGTCTTGAAGGTAACAGAGGAGGCGGTCATGGTACCTTTAGACGTGGTTATCGTAACAACGGTGGCTATTTCAAGAAAACTAATATAAAAATCTCTTTTGATTAATGTAGCTTTAAATATAAAATAAAATCAATTGTAATAATTTCGTATTTTTTATTTGGAATTCAGTGAGAATCTGATTTTTTATGTTACATTCATTTAAAGTAGCTATTATTTTTTATATGAGCGGTTTCGTTTATTTTTGCATAATGTATTAGTATTATGCTTTCATTTGTGTTTTGTAAAATTTTATCATTTAAGACAGTCACCCCCGTGTGATATGTCGAAAAAATCGAATTTTTTTTCATAAATTGATTCCTAAACATTTGTGTAGAATATGCTGGTAAAGTGATTTTCAAATTTTCTATACACATTTACACTTTAAAAACATTACAAACATTCTACACGTCAAGCAATGCTGTCTTTGCAGAACTATCGGTATTCCTTTTCATCCGTTGGGATTGAAGCAAGAACGAAGCCAGCAATTTTAAGGAACTTCTAAGATGAAAAAGAAAGAATTATCTATGAACCGGGCATAGCAGATTAATGTTGACTTGATTTAAATCTTAAAAGATTTAAACTATGAAAAAAAAATTCGAGCCGTTTTTTTTTCGTAACAAAATAATCAAATAAAATCATGCAATTTAAAAATTGATTTTCAAAAACATTTCAATTATTATTAAAATAGAAAATAACTTAAAGAAGTTAGAATTTTTTAAGTATTTTTGTGGTATTTAGTAGCATGTGATGTTAAAATAATTCAAATATTCTAAGTTCAACCCTGTTAAATGTGAATTATTGTCATTTCGGTTTCGTTAAATATTATGTTTCTTCGTAGTATGCATTATTTACTTAATAGTTAAAAATTTTATTGTTTTAACATTTTGTTAAGTTTGATTATTTTAATTATTCAATTATCAATATGTTTGAACGATTCTAGTTCATTCGATAGCCACAGCTTTACAGATTAAAATGCCGTTTGGTTTTTTGATTTTAGATAAGCCAATAAGCCAGAATCATGGCGACCGACGACAAACTTGTCAACAATCTTGGCTTTTGGAGTAATTGTGATAAAAATTTTGGTCTACTGTCAATAAATATATAGAAAAAAGTTCAAACCTCTATATTTTTATTGTTCGTCATAAAAAAATCCCAAAAAATAACTTAATAAATGATCGTCACACGGGGTGACTGCCTTAATAAATTAATTCCCTCCGATTCCTGTATAGCAAAAACAATATTAATTATTCAATTTAGTATTAATGTATAAATTAATACATTGTGTCACTATAATTATCACAATATTAAAACATCGAATATTTTACACAGTTGAATGGAGTAGTAACGCTCAAGAACAACAAAAAAAAGTTTTGCACAGACGTAACTGGCCTAAAGAGTATAGTTGGTAATATTTCTGTATTCTTATAATTTGTTGCATTTTCTGTTCCTTAAAGAAGGAATATCATCCGCATATTTTGCAACCATACTATGATTAGGAGAAAATAAATAATTAAAAACTTACATACATTACTATTTTAGACATGTATCAATCCTGCTATAGTATCAGCTGTCCTCAGCTTCTCCTTAATGATCCTCTGTTTATAAAATTTTAAAAATTTACATATCTTCATTAATTTCTGAAATACTCACAAGGTAATTTTCATTGTAATAAAACATTTTAATAATAATTGAAACAAACATTTTTTAGCATTTTATTTTATTTGCCGTAGGTATTATGAATTAAATATGTGAGAAATTTTTTCTATATGTTCAAAGTCATTTAAAGAAAAAAAATGAACATTTAATATGGTCAGATCGTCCTTCTTCGACATCTTTTTTATAAATTTCCTACTTAAATGTAATCCATATTCTAAAATAGCTTGTTGGTTTTCTTTATATCCCAATATTACATTGACCACTTCCTCGGGTACATTAACTTTGCAAATTCGAGTCAAAGTGACAAATTCATTCCAAGAATGGATAATGTACAAACCAGGTATGATGGGAATATTTATACCAACGCTTTTACATTTATTCAAAAAATTGTAGTATGAATCAAAATCAAAAACCATCTGAGTGATTATAAAATCCGCACCCGAGTCGACCTAAAAATTAAAATCAAATTACAGATAATATAATGTACTTTTTGGCAAGTGAAACCTTCTTACCTTTTCCTTTAAAAATTTCAAGTCAAGATTTTGATCCGGTGAAAGAGGATGCGAATCTACATATCCGGCCACTCCAATGCAAAAAAAGTTCCCATAAAACTGTTTTACAAATTTTACAAAAAGACTTGCAAACTTAAATTCGCAACGTTGGTCATCATCTTCAAGCTGTAAATCTTCAATTAGGTAGCTAAGCCACTTTAATTTTGAAAGTATAATTAACTTACTTCCTCGAATTATGAAAATATCTCGCACCTTAAGAGTTACCAGATGATCTAAAATGCGGAACGCCTGTCTTCTGCTTAGGTAACCACAAGGGATGTGTTGTAATACAGTATAACCATCTCTGGTTAAGCTTTCAGTCAAAATAATCGAAGGATGACTCAGCACATCTTGTTCTGGATTATGAGCAGAAAGATGTAATGGTACAGAGCAAAACTTTGGAGCCAATTTTTTCAACAATTCCTTATTAATCGATCGGTTTGAACAAACCTCAACAGAAAAAAATTGTCTACTGGAACAATCGAAGCGATCTGAAAATTTTGTTGAATTTGCAGCTTCCAAGTTGAATGTCGGACATTGAACCCGAGTTTTAATTTGCACTGCACACATATTTTCATTACTGTAATAAGAACATGTGTTACTACTACATAGCAGAGATCAAAGATCACCTTAATCACGTTTAAGTGATATAAGTGGCAATAACAATTTTGATTTATTACAAACTTAATATTATTAAGTAGGTATAAATATTAATAATTGGAAGAACCACTAAAACAATAATTGATTTTCCTGCAGAGCGATTTTTAACAAAACCTGTTATATTTATTCGGATTATTCAACTAGTTGTAGTAACAAATTTGTTAAATTATTATGTAAAAAAGATAAGAGGCAATAGTTTACTAGATAAAACTTGAATGAATGAACATAATTATAATTATCAGAATAAAAAATTTCAAACTCAAATTTTATATCAGAAAACAATGTTAATCCAAAAAGAAGTAATTTTTAAATTTTGAATATTGTGATTCCCAGCAATAAAGTATCTACCTACAGACTTTTCTCTTCATAGAAATTAAAAAATTTGTGGTTCAAGTAGTGAAATTCGATATTAATCATCAGTAATTTCTAATAAGCAACCAAAATGATGAATTACGTACTTTTAAAATACACCATAAATTTCTCTATATTTATATTATATAATTATGTTTATATGTATTTTAGTTTTTATAAAAGCTTGGTCTATTTTAGTTCTAAAATGTATACTACAATATAACGAAATATTTTGGTTATCCTAAAATGCTGATATGGCAAATTAATGTTATTTAAAACATTTTTCATTGCGTCAATAGATAATGTAAGACAATAATTATTAAAATAAAAAAAAGTGGTTGACATTTTTAACAAAGAAATTCCAGGGTCATCCAAACTTATACCTTTTATAAACCATTTAAATCAAATTTAAAATACAACTTCCTTCCAACAACTTCCATGTTGTGTAATCAGTTTTATAGTTAGTAAATTTTAAAGTAAAATAGACAGTTTAACGTGGTATTCTAACCACAACACAAATAATTTGAGAGCGAAACATTCTGAAAATGAATATTATAATCAAAATAAAAGCACCAAAAAAAGTACAATAGTATTTAATTATTTTTTTAATACATATTTACAATAATAATTATAAACTTAGAGGTAATAATTAATAAAGATTCAAATTTATAATTTAATGAACTTTTATTACTAACCACATTCACATATTTTTATACAAGTCTATAAAATTAAATTAGTTGAGATTTAAAAATGAAATGATCGTTAACGAATTGAACTATATCATAGAAGTTACAATTTGACTTGCAACAGTTTACATTTCCTAATAAAAAAATTAATACAAGTGCCATTCTTATCTATAAAGTTTGAAAAATATTAAGTTTTTAAAAACCGTAAATAGGAATGAACTTTCTTAAAATGCACACATTCACACATCATTTTTTATAACGTTGACTGGCACAACCTTACAATTTTTAAAGCACTGTACAAAGCATGACTATGGTGTGATGTACAAATAATTTTTATAATGGTCGATGAATTATTTTAATGAATAACTACTTTTAACCCTATACGTCATTTTTTCTTCAGTCGACTAACAATCCATTCCAGGCCTTGATATAAACTAAAACAAACAATGACAATGTAAAATTAAAAGATATTTTGATTATTAAAACACTTTTAGTTATTAAAATAACTTGATTAACAAAATTATGATAAATAAAAACGCAATTAATTAGTATCGGGCAAAACATTAATCAAGATCGACCTCCCATTTCTCTCTCAACTATGACGTAAAATACAAAATAGGTTTGAAATTGTGAAATTTAAATATTTCGCATCGTAATTTTGAACGTAATAATAGATATTTCTGGGTTTTAAAAATAAAGAAATCATACCCTTTGTTAGTTGTTACCCTTATAGTGTGTAACCAAAAAGTGATCAAAATCGCATGCTCTATCATGGGTAAATTGTGCGTGTTTTATGATTTTGTATTGCAACAATGCCCATAATAGCCCAGTCAAAATAGCCATAAAAATAGGGTAAGCTTGCATAAATTACGATACAGCTGAAAATTGGTGGAGGTCTTCATTTCATTATTACAAATGAAATGTCAGAAGTCCCCATCGATCCCACATCTGCTAAAAAAGTTATTCAAGGTCAAAGGTAAAAAATTTCGGTTTTTCGTCTTTTTCTCGCAAACGGCGAGTGTTATAGTAAAAATAGCTTACACAAAAGTTGTAGATTATTAAATTCTCTACAAAAATTGTCTCTATGCTTTTTTTTCTACGTATCATCATTTCAGAGATATCGCAATTTCAAACATCGTCAATTTTGTGCAAATATTAAATGAAAATTGAAACTATTGCATTGAATTGAAAAAATTGAATTATTGCGAATGATTATAATGAAATTAATAATTGTATATTTATGGAAATTTCAATCTGATTGATAATCTTGAAGTGTTACTTCTACTATAATGTCTTCGTCGCTTTCTTCTTCTTCCTGTATCTGTATAGATTCTTCTAAGAGAAGAGACTCACGAGTCTCTTCATCAATATCATAAGAATCTTCATCTGCTGTATTTGATACATTAGAGCAAGATTGGCCTGAACAGTTAGTACACACCGGTGAACAAAGCAATCCAAACATTTTTAATATTGATGTTTTACCCCTTTTGAATATCGCTGAGGTCGTGTCGCATCCAGTTATTGCATGTAAGACTAAAAGAACAGCCGATGAAGCATTACAAGCCGCATAAGAGTAAATATGAGTATTTTCGATGTTTGAATTGCGATATCTCTGAAATGATAATTCGTAGAAAAAAAAGCATAGAAACAATTTTTATAGAAAATTTAATAATCTACAACTTTTGTGTAAGCTATTTTTACTATACACTCGCTGTTTGCGAGAAAAAGACAAAAAACCGAAATTTTCGACCTTTCACCTTGAATAACTTTTTTAGCAGATTTGGGATTGATGGGGACTTTTGACATTTCATTTGTAATAATGAAATGAAGACTTCCACCAATTTTCAGCTGTATCGTAATTTATGCAAGCTGAAATGCTATTTTGACTGGGCTATAAGCAACTTTTTGGAAAATATTAAAACTTTGTTTCCATAACTGAAGGGCAAAAGTTAGGGTACATAAATCATTCTATTATTGTAGATTTAGTAATTTAACACTTGCGAAAACATTGATTTTAACATTTAAAATAAGCAAAATGTTATTAAAATATAAAAGAATTCCAGTATATCGTCAAAGTCGGTAAAAACATATGTTAGCTTAACACATGTCCAATATGATGTAATTGTGTGATCTTAAAATGCTTATACACAGCAAATCTAGTTTGAAAATGAAAAATCTACAGGCAAATCAAAAAAAAATTAACGAGAGTATTACGTCGATAAATGGACAACCATGTACCATGTACGTTATGTATAGTTACTTATAGACGAAAAAAGGTTCACTACTGAAAAAAAAATCTGTAAAGCTAAATTTTTGTATGCACCTATTTTTTTGGTATTCTAAATAAAGTCTCCAAGTTCTCCATGGCTAGACCTTGTGCATTAATAGTTATAGTGCAAAAAAAAAACCAAAAAGTCCTTGCATGACAAAATTAAAATTGGTATTTTTCGAGACGAGAATATCATGGGTCAAAATCTTCAACGTTCAATTACTCAACAACGGTTGTTCTAGATAAAAAAATTTATACTGAGGCATTTTAGACGAAAAACGGGTAGAAATCAAAATAAAAAGGTTTTTCTGAAAAAAACTAAAGAGTTTTTTTGGTCTTTTTGCATTATAACTTACTATTAACGCACAGGATTAGGGTCTAGGACGTTAAAGTGCACTACAGAATTCAAGTTTTACACTAAAGATGCTTATGTATTATGAAAGAGGACATAATTACGAAGCGAATAAACTCAGGATCTACATACTTTTTTCTTTAAAATTAAGAAATAATCGAATTTAATATATCATTTTTTACGTAAGATTCGTTCGAAAGTTGCATTGTATTGGCGGTCCGTCTGCTCAACGTATATAGCACCGCACTGTAATCAACTGGTAAACGTGCCGCGGTTAACATCATTCAATAAATCACACCTTGCTGAGTTGGACCATCTAGGAAGATGTTTTTAGTAGTACAGAATTTTTCAAAACGGGTCGTAGCGCAAGGGAGCTAAGCGGAGAGTGCAGACTCGAATTTGACAACCACGGCAAATTTCGAATGTACCCTAAAATCTAGTCATCTGATATAATTAAAATAATAGAAAACCATATTTCAATTCATTCTGGCCCTGACTTATCAGGGTCCTTAGACAGGAGCACTAATGGAGTGCAAATTACAACCAAAAATAGTTTTAAAAGAATTCAAAATCATCATAAGCCGAGCTAATCTTATGGTGACAGCCAATAGAATGCACTGAATTACATTTTGGCCCTTTGTACGCTTATTTATGAATAATCCTCAAAATTTCAATTATATAATTGAAACAGACCCCATTTTCTATCAAATGTCTATTCTGAAATTTTCGAATTCGTGGTGCACTTGATCGTCCTACTCCCCAAAATTTCAGTTTTCTTCCGAAGGGAAATCCTAATTTTACTGAACTATATTCACTATTAAACAATTGCATTCAACTTCGTCAAGTTTAATTATGTGCAAAATTTACACAAAATTGCACAGCACAGTTGTTAATAAAGAAAGCTTGCTATGCTGTGCTTTAAAAATATGTTTACGAAAAACCAAAGAAAATAAAACAAATAAATGCACTACTATGTATTGCTGCATGGCACCCAACGAATACATATTGAATATTCTTCTTAATATAGGATTTCACACTGTTTTTACTATTAATGTACCAAGTTTACATTTGAAGCTCAGACTGCTCATACACTATTTAGTATGGTGCTAACCCTGCTAGATGTATAGTCAATAGTTCGACACCGAGATTTAGATTACGACTAACTACGCATTGAATTGCGGTTTCCCGCTCCGTAGCTTGTTGATTTAAGCTTTACACCATACGGTTGGTCTAATACCTTAATACATATTAAATGAAAAATAAATAAAAACGATGGGGTTTCCTACATTTTATTGTGGAAAATATAAAAATCTCTTTCATAAAGATTTTTTACCTCAGTTATTTCAGGTCCTAGTCTTTTAATGTTACGTTATTTGCTCAGTGTCAACGTTTCCGCCAAGAATGCGATAACTAACTAATGTTATTTGTTAATAATAAAGACAATACCGGATAATACTAGCCAGATTACTACTAGGTGGTGCACGTTGATGTACGCACGTGAGAACAAAATTAATGGTCACTCATTCTATTTGATTGTAAATTCAAGAAGTTGAACATTAAAGTATTGTCATGTATAGATCACGGATTTTATGCAAATGCATTTTCTTTATTTTTATATGCCGATGGCAATTCAAATACAGGTACGTAAATTGCATAAAATTATGGCAAATAAATCTCTTTTATTTTGATTATTTTCACGTGTTGGTGCATTTATTTAAAAAAAAAAATTGTATTAAAGAATATAATTTCTACGTCATTCAAATATCCGATATTCAATATCCGGAGATGAATAGTTTGATTAAAACTGTCAATAAAATATTTGCAAAAACTTCACTTCAAATGCAAGTTTACAGAGATAGCAGTGACACGGGGTGGTTTAAAGGGTCTGGCCTGCGTCCTTCGTGTTTCTTCTAATATACGTACATTTTCTAACAATTACACAAGAAAGAGCGCTAAAAGTGGTCAGTTTGTGGGGAGTGACGCTACACCATTGAAAGATAAATTATCTCATATTCCATTACTTATCAAAATTAGAAGGAAAACAGGAAGAAAAAACTAAAAAATATTCTATTAAAAAATACAGGTTTCTAACAGTTAGCAAACATTTAATTTATTATAGAAGGAAACTACGAGGAAATCATTACAATAGATAGATACCTAAGCTATATGCACATTTAAATTTGCACCTATCATATTAGAAAACCTTGTCCGTGTGTGTATTTGAAGATATTTTGCCAAATAGATAACTCCTTGCACAAAAATAATATACCTACATCTAATTTAAAAGTTCGAATAAAATTACGCTGATAAAAAATAATTCAAAAACAATTTTGTAAAAGAATTACACAATGTTGCCGGTTGAAATGTGAAAACGCTAACGAAACTGTAAATAACTTATCCCAGTTATCACTGATTACAACCACAAGCATTGAAATAAGCCTAGAAAATTCCGAGATTGGCTTTTCTGCAAATTCAAATTATACTCAGTCATCAAAACCTGTAAATACATCATAATTCCAGAATATACCAGATATTCATATCAGAGTCTGATGGAAGTACATGGATCCAATGGCGAAGCAAAGAATTTACACTTAATTTTACTTATCACGTAATTAATTGAAATACCAAAACCAATTTCTCATCAACAAAAAATTATTAATGCAAACTTAAAATGTAGTGATATAATAATATATTATGTACTACTTTTGCAATATTTTGGTATGTACATAATTATGCATTACACAAATATAAATTTAAAAAAACCTTTAATAATTCGAATCCAAACAAATTACTCTTTTTACTGTGGAATTGGGGGGCGTAAAAATATATTAGTATTTTGGAACACTCGGGGTTGAAACACGAACAACCAATGTCTGCTTTTACGGAAACGAACTTTTAGATGAAAAAAGTAACAGTACTCCCAAGTATGCAAAATTGAATTATTGTTGTAAACTTTTTGTTGGTCTTTTCTATAGGTGTTTTCCATAAAACGTTAATTGACATTGATTTTTCTTGTTGCAAGGTACAGGATATATTACCAATTAATAAAAAATTAATTCACCTTGGTTTCCTTTTGTTTAGCTATATTCAATTATGTTCACGGTTGATTTGATTACACTATTTCGTTGTTTGTTATTACATTCTTTTGAATTCAGCTCCTAAACTGAGTATCTCTGCAGCTGTGAGTAGTAAAAACTTTCTGTAATAACCCTAAATATTGGTATATTTGGCAGTTGCTTCAGTTTTAGTAAAAAAAAATGTGGTGCAACAAACCACATACCTCTGCAGAGAACGAAAAGCCAAGTGCTGAATTTGATTCACTACACTTTAGTATAATATATTGACTACTAATTACTTCAATAAAATAAATAAGAATTAAATTAAAATAAAACTGTATTATTAAATACTTCACTCCAAACGTAATATTATTCAATCAAATTGAAAGCAACAATTTCAAATTGTTTATTTAATAACAAATTGTTATTTCAAACCTTGCAGTTTAAAATATTAGCCGCATAAAAATTTTAAAAAATTGAAAAACGAAAAATTTATAATATTGAGTTAGGACTTGGAATTTTAAAACATAATTTATTATTTTCAAATACTCTGCGATTTAAACAGCATTGCATATAGAAAATTAATTATTTTTATAGATTTTATAGATAGATGATTTTTATACATGCAGAAATTCTACTATATTTCTTTGTTTATTTTTAAATACATACGTTTAACCACCTGTACTAAAAAAATATCTTTAAGTCGGCACTTAAAGTAACATTAAACATTGATTCCATTCTAAAATTAAAGAATTTCTTGTTTTATAGATTCAATCATTTTTATTATAAAGCAAAATTCTCTGAACGCCTATGTTTTGGCAACTAAATTTTGGTATTTCCAACGTAAAAAATTACAGCAAGCAAAAGAAAATTTATTTTTATCAACAAAGAGAAATTAAGATCTATAAAAATAGCTGCTAAAAATTTACATGTATTTGAAAGGTTTTGTTCGACTCGAAGCCAAAAATGAAAAAAAAATTAAATTTACACAAACATGATTTATGAAAAGATATTAATAGAAAGAAAAAGATACAGACAAACCCGAGGTATTTTCTTATCATAATAAATCAAACAAGTACATCGAACTATCAGTATATGCTCAAGGTCAAGAAACATTTAAGTAAACAAAATTTATTAGAAAAAAAACCCTGTGATTACTCACCCTTCACCCGTTAAAGCACAACATGACTGTATGTGCCATTGCTGCTTTTTGATTGAAGTTAAATCAAGTTCCTGTGAAATTTCTGAAGGAGACATGGAATTCTTTAAGTCTTGCTTATTTGCATAAATAAGAACACCTGCTTTGGATAATTCTTCATTAGCTAACATTTTATGTAATTCTTCCCTAATAATAGTTAAACGTTCTTTGTCTGTCGAGTCTATCACGGCTATCACAAACTAAAAGTTTAATGCCATCAAATACTTTAGAATCAAACTAAACTGGTATCGTTACCTCTGTGTTCGTGTAATAAGTACTCCAAGCTGCCCGTAAGGACTGTTGTCCACCTAAATCCCACATAATAAAGTGAATATTCCGCCAAACAACTTCCTCGACATTTGAACCTATCGTAGGACTAGTGTGGACGACTTCGTTCATTAGAAACTGATACAAAATTGTAGTTTTACCTGCATTATCTAATCCTACTATCACAATTTTATGTTCTAGAAAAAAAAAGGAGATCAATTACAAATTAATTATACAATTTACATTCAATAACATACCATCATTTCCGAATAAGCCCCACAGCTTTGAAAACAATAGGCCCATTTTGAAATGTATAATTTAATAACGAAATTGTAGCACTTATTAATCCACAATTGCCCTTGTTAACCAATTAACCACAACAACTTTCTTTTGCCACAATTTTCACTTCACAATACGTAAAAATGTGCTCCAACACATTTTGTGTTATGATCGACTATGTTTGTTAAATTATAGACCGAAATAAAAATAAAAAATTATAATATTTAAAACGCGATTAAAATCCACGACTGTCGCCCTGTGACAGCTTATAATTTAATAAGAATGCAAAATCATATGTGACACAAGTGACGTCATAGAACAATATTCCCACCTTTATGGCGCTCACTTTAAACGTCATAAGATAGATTACATTTTCGTAATCATTCGCGTATAAACCCACGCACTCGTTTACCGTAAACCTTGAATAATTTCTTTGAATTATAAAATTTTCAGTGAACTATTTCTTGGCCGTTATTGATATTGTAGGAACACAGCAGAACACAGTGTAGTAATAATATAGCATGAAAAATTATGTTTCCGACTTATCAGCAGCTATTCAAAAAATGTTCGATTTCTTCAATCCCCCCCAATGTTACACACTTTTTGCTGGTCGCATTGACTTTTTTAAATTAGGAATTAATTAATTATTCTTTAAAATAAATAAATTAGAAGAAATACAGTTACTGGCTAAATAAGCAATAAAAATTTAAATTAAAAAAAATCGCTTTGCTCACGATATGAGATTTGAATCTTGGTTCGTAAATTTTGGAAAAAGCTAAACTTCAAGTTTACCCTGTATCGGAAGAACTATTCGAACTACTACCTGTCAGGTTCAACTACCGACTTTTGAGGTTGTGCTCTAGTAAACAAAAGTTACAAATAGATGCATTGAAAATTTAAACAAGTTTCTTTGAATCTTGAGAATGCAGTCTCAATTGCAAGCCGCTTTATTAGGGCAAGGAGGTAGTACAAATGTTGTGGCTACCGAAGAAGATGAAAAAGACGAGCACGAAGAGGAGGTCGAAGATGCCGACGAATTTATAGATGAGGTATTGTTTGTTTTGTTTTGTGTGCATTGGTTTTACATTTGTTTAGGATTTGGAAGGTGATATTGGCCTACGTGCAGGGAAAACTACCACAGGAAATATTTCTACCAGTCGTACCATTACCTTACAGATGCTTTTGTCTGCGGGAATTCTTGAACCAGGTTGTGGAACAATGACTATAGAATATTTAGTAAGTTATAGTTTCTGGTTTTTCTATAAGATTTTTCTATTTTGAGATTTATAGGGACAACGATTTGTTGGAGACTTACTAGAAGATGGTAAAATTAGGAGTCAAGAAACTGACCTTGTTTTTGCATCTCCCAGTGCTTGGGCTATTGCTTGCAAGAGATTCATTAATCCTGATAAAAAGTCGGGCTGTGGTTGGGCATCTGTTAAATATAGGGGTAAGAAACTGGATGCATATAAAAATATTTGGTATAAAAAAAAGAAGGAATACGAGCAAAGGCTTGAAAAAGAAGAAGATCACATGATTGGACTATACGAAAAGAAATACATGGAAGAGCTTGATAACGATATGTTTGAGTTGTCTAAAATTATGGCAGCGGCATCGGTTCCACAACCTCGAGTAATTGTCAAACATAACACCATTGCTAACAGGACGTTTACACAGTGCGTTTACTTTTGTTGTGTTAGTTTTAATATCTTCAACTTTTTTGTTTCTTTTTAGTGATGCTAACACATTAATTGAGTGTGTTTCATTTTCAAATTTGGGTAAAATTCAACCTTTCCTTGTTTCGTTATCCACAAATGCAGCACTTTTGATGGACTTTCATTGTCATTTGACAAAATCTGAGGTGTCTGGTTATTTAGCTGGCCATTGGGATGTAAACTTACACAGTAAGTCAAAATTATTTCATTTGAATTCCATAACATTATCCTGCTTTAAAATTTTTATTGAATTGATATTGCCAATAGACTGATTTCTATTTACCGAAAAGTTAAGTGAAAGATAAAAACAACTTTGCTACTCGGAAAAACTAGATTTTATCATTATTTTATGCTTTTATTTTACCCTGATTAAGGTACATCAAAATCAACTTTAATTCTTAATTTGATTCACTAATTTTGGTATTATTGACTTTCCAAAGTGTTACAACTGCTACACAGAATTTTTACGAATCACGATCGAAGGAAACCATTATACCAACCTATCTATTTTTAGTAGATAAAAATTAAATTAAAAACTAAAGTAGCGTTAACTAAATTGATCAGCGGAGAGCATATCCGAGTGTCTGCAACATTCTTTACTTTAACTTACTTGATTATTGGGAAATTGAACTTTTAACTTCAAATTTGCAAGTTTTGATAATTTATCTGTTAGATAAGCGAACTACTACAAATCTGCTTGTAGTTGATCAAATTTTTATTCAAATAAAAAGTCTATTAAATGGTTTCAAATTAATACTTCGTTGTATAATTCGACATTTGATTAGCTTAAATTTAAGAGATTTAAAAAGCTATTCATTTTTAGATCTACAAATAACACATGCATTTCCATGCAGAAGCACAAAAGCGGATCGTGATAATGCATCTCATGTGGAAGCAGAAATTTCAAAAACAATAGAAAGAGAACAGCTAACCCTTGTTGGTTGGTACCATTCTCATCCATTATGTGCTGCAGCACCAACTCTAAGAGACATCGATGCACAGCTTGATTACCAAATTCGAATGAAAGGAAATTCTGACAACAGTTACACCCCGTGCGTCGGAATAATTGTTTGTAAGTTTCGATCTAAAAATTCTAGCAATGCATTACAAACATTAAACTTTCAGCTCCTTATAATTGTGATAATTCTTCTTTGGAGTCGAATATTATAGCTTATTGGGTAATTCCGCCTCCAGAAGCTAAGCCCAACGAATATGGAAGGCCAATGCTAATGTCATACAGTGTCGTTCAAGATTCCGTTTTACCTTCAAATTTGATGGACGAAATGAAGAAATGTTCCGAGTATTACAAAAAAGAAAAAGATTTTGTTCAATTTTTGGATAAATACACCAACAACACCAGCTACATTGAAAAACTAAAAACGACACTTTCTTCTAAATTTCCTCGAGATCAAAATGAAAACAGTCTTTGGTCATACATTAGGGAGATACTTGGATGTGCGATATCTGATAAGGAGAGTCCAATTTCCATACCTTCCCTTAGCAAAACTTCACAAATTTTATCGAATTTAGGAACGTCTGTCAGTTTAAGTTCTAACTTTATGATGAATTCTGATATAGCAAGTATGATTCTTAACTCGGGTAAGTTTCCCACTAGTAACAGTTTCTTGGGCATACCGGATCCATTGGCTCAGAGTACTCTTGCTGCCAACAGCATGTTTTTGTCGCCAAATTTATTTAAAATGCAAGATTTACTAAAACCTTTATCCACCAGCAGTCCCATTTCTTCTAAATCAAAAGTCGATCTGAAAAACACTCCTTTAAAAATTCCAAGTGGCACCGATATTAAATTGGCAAAATATGAGAGTCCTGATTTGAGTGCCATATTATCGAATAAAAGTAAGTATGACTTCAGTACCCCTGAATTAAATTTATCTAAAACTTCCACAAGGACTGAATTTAGTGCATCCGATTTAAGTATTTCGAGTGTTAAAACTCCCAAAGTAGAGTATTCGGTTGCAGATTTAAGCGTTTCCAGCGTGAAAGCGCCTAAATGTGAATACAGCAGTATTAATTTAAGCAAAAGTTCAAGGGATTCCAGCGAACCTTCTCCTAAAGTCAGTAAAACTGATTACTCGACTCTTGATTTGAGTCTTCCTTCGAACAAAAGCTTGTCAGAGGTTTTAGAAGGCACCCCAAGTGATTTAAGCGTAACTAGGTCAGAAGATATTTATGCTTTGAACGCATTAATTGATAGTGCTACAAGTATTTCCGATAAGGATCGTTATTAAACAACTGACTACAGTGAACTCTCTTAAGTGAACACTTGCAGTTGTTATTTAATAGAAGTGTTTGCTCAAGAGATAGACTTTTATTAGCAAAATCAGTAAATTGTGTTAACAAAAGTTACTCTAAGCGGACTCTTTGGACATAACAATGTAGAAAATGTGTCTGCTTAAGAGAGAAAATTTTAATTAAAATTGAGGAATACTTAACTCGCTACTAGTAGATGGTGTGATGAATGTTGACGTATTTATTGTAAATGTAAAACTATAATTTTATTTTTATTGTCTTAATAATGTCATTTTTTAAATTTTTAATGTTTTTTATCATAATAATATAAAGTATTTTTTTTTAATACAACCAATTTTATTCTACCATGTCTTTTATTATAATACATAATATTATTGCCATGGTGGGTGCGATCATTACTTGTAAGTTGATTCCAATTACTGAATTGTATTGATTGTGAAAGATTGTCAAGATACAGTGAAGAAAATTGAGTAATGCAATATTAATAGAAGATGAATAAATGGAGCGGTAAAAGGTGTTGTTAAGTTGCTAATTTTCTGTAAAATGGACAGTTACAAAACAGTAACATAATATTATTACAAATCTTTTTACATTGTATTTCTAAAATAATTAAATATTAAGGATTTAGCATTAGATAATTTGTAATAGTTAAAAACAGAAGCCGACCATCTGGTAAACATTTCAACATTGTATTTTGTCTCTATAATTCCATAAATCATTTTAGGCTTCAATTTCAAGTTTTGCTGCCGTTTTGTTGAAAATCCAGATAGGGGATTTGGGAATCCTTTTTATAGAAGTTGAATTTATCGATGAAGAGTTACTTTTGGAATCTCGTAGGACTTGGAAGTTTAAAAATCAAGAAGTATCAATAGCCAAACATTTTTTATTTTTTTGAGGACATTGAAAATTTAATTTATGTAAAATCAAGCAGCCACACTTATAAGGTATTATTATTTGATTTATTTTAACACTGAACACCTGCATGCATTTATTTATAGTATAAATCTAGCAAATTATTATATGTGACCTGGAACATAAGGGGGCTTACGTTCGAAAAACAGTTTTCGAGAAAACAGCAGTTAAAGATAAATAACTCGTTTTGTTAGTTTTTCTCTTTTTTCTGCGTCGGCCTATGTTTCACTATTTTCAAGAAAGTCGAGTGTTGATTCCGTTCAGAATATGTCACCAAAAATGCAAAACTTTTATTTCATATTATATAACTAATTGCAGTATCCAGTTCTGCACCGTTGTTGACATACGACAAATTTCAATATCGAAATATCTGCTTTAACATATGAGGTTTTGCAGTTTTACCTAGACACCAAAAACTGATATTACATTTTTGATGACATACGATCTATTGCAGTACCAACGACGATATTATAATAAGATTATCATTTCTCATTTTTTATTCATCAGTAAAAATTTTTAATAAATTTAAATTTTATCAAACATTACAGTATTTTATGTAAACGTATAATTATTTTGCTAGCTTATATGCGTAAAAATTAACGTTTTTATATTTTTATTGGCGTTAATGTATATTGGATGACTATCGATACTAATAATAAATTTGGCTATTTGTTACTAAACTTTTCTGGTTCTGAATTTAAATATATTTTATTATTTAAATCTTCCAATTTAAAGAATAAATGTTAAAATACTGAGAGTGAATCCACGGCTGCTCTGTAACTAGAGAACTGCCATTCGTATTTTTGGTGTTAACTATTGTAGAGGATTAATTAATTGCCAGGAACATAGCAGTATAGTATTTAACCCAATTATTGGGATTGTCACATAAAAAAGTCAAAAATTATTTGTTGTTAATGTAATGGTGATGGATACTTTTGATTAGAAGCAACGATCGCAATGGTGGCTCTAAATTTTTAAACAAAAAGAAATAATTGATAAATAATTAATGTTTGGCGCAAAGTACTGCATTATAATCAATAAATAACAAACACTGTTTGTTAAATTAATAATTGAAACGTAAATTCTAATTTAAATTGAAATAAATTTTTACAGTAGTTGCATATCTATCGATAGAAACGAATGGTTGCTCTTAGTTTTCAGATAGCATAATCAAGTTTTGCATTATTAAAAATGGGTTTTAAATTTACTAAAGCACTTGGCAATGCCATAAAAGCATTTTTCAGAGAATCGTCGCTCGTGGGATTACAATATCTTGTCAATCCTAATACATCATTTTTCGAAAAATGCATTTGGACGATATTAGAGTGTTTACTTTTTAGTGGTGCTTTAATAATGATTTTTTACATTATGAAGGACAATTACGATCATCCTTTAGTTATAAGCTTGGAAACTAACAAATATCCTATCGAGAACATTCCTTTTCCCGGTGTATCAATATGTAACATTAATAAAATTAGTATCAAAAATGCTGAGATATTAGCGAAACATTTGTAAGTATTTTTTCACTTTATAACAAAATTTTCTAACAGAAAACATAAATTTTAATCAGGGGCATGCAAGTTAATTTACCACATCCATACATCTATAGATATGTAAGAAAGTTAGGAGAATTGTATTCTCTTGAGCTAGAAGCACTAAGAGACATGACAGACTTTCATGATTTATTAGTAAAATATGAAAGTGAAAATTCAAAAATTTTCGAATCTATGAAAGTTGTATGAGAAATATTAGCTTCATCATTTAAAATCATTACAACTCTTTAAATTTTTAGTTAAGTACGCCTTGTGATCAATTATTGTACAGGTGCTCATGGAAAACTAGAAACGTAAGTTGTTCAACATTATTTGAAATGCGTCTAACATATGAAGGCTTTTGTTGTACTTTTAATTATGTCAGGCATAGTAAGTAAATAATGTAATTTAGAAAAAAAAAAGAATATTGATTGATCAGAAAAACTTGTTTAGGTAACAAAACACTGCAATTTGCGGATAAATCAGGTATAGAGCACGGATTATCAGTGGCGGTAATGAACGAACCAAGTGATTATTTATATCCTGTATTTTCTACTGTAGGTGTGAATGTAATGATAAAATTATTTTGTAAACCAAAATTTTGCATTACTCCATTATTATAGGTTCACATATTCGATCCATACGATTATCCGGATGTGCAAAGCGGAAGTTTAAAGCAGAACCTCGTTGGTATCGGTACCGAAACTCTTTTAGGGATTAACGTAGAAACACTTTATTCTGTCCCAAATATTCGAGGATATCCAATTAATGTAGTGAGTACAGTATTCTTCGAGGAAGAATTAAGAAATTAAATATTATCTATTTTAGCGCAATTGTTTTTTTGAAGACGAAAAAACATCTTCTTTTGGAAATTACAGTCTCAGTAACTGCTTGGTCGAATGTAAATGGAAAAGCATATTGGCCCTATGCGAATGTTCACCTTTTACACTAGAATCTCCAAATGTTGATACTCGTAAATGTTATTTACTTGACATATTGTGTCTAGCGAAAAATGCTGGTATGAAGTATAGTCGATATTAAATTAGGTATATGTAATAGTTTGATTGTACAGATAAATGGGAAAATATATATCCGGAAGGCGTAGAATCTGAGGAATTGGAAGAGGAAAGGCAGAGTGGCCTGCGGTGCAACAATTGCTATGCCGGATGCTCTAATACAAATTATCAAGTTTCAAGTTCATTTGCTCCTTTAAATGTTCAACAATCGTAAGTTACTAAGAATTAACTAACTCAACTATGTTAAACTTTTGTTTGGAAAAAAATGTTCTTTGGTAACTACATATGTTATTTATAAATTATCGAATCATTCGTGATAATAAAAATGGTCAGTATTTAAGTTTTTTTGTTTCAGTAATTTGAAACAATATGAAAACTACAGCGTGATCAGAATATATTTTGAATCCAGCTATGCTAAACGTTACAAACGTGAGGTAGTTAGCTACTGGTTTGAAATTTTAAGTGAGTAGCATTTCAGAAGGTATATAGGTATCAGTGGTACCACCAAGTCAAAATTTTAGGTGAAAACATGGTATTATACTAAATAACCGATTTTTTGATTTTACATAAAAAATTTGACTTGGAAGTGCGACATTGACAATAATTTTATCTATTTTTAGGTAATATTGGTGGATTATTTAGTATTTTTGTGGGCTTCAGTATGATAACTGTTGTGGAATTTTTCTATTTCCTTATATTTCGACTAAGATCTTAAATCTTAAAAATGCAATTTATGTGCTTTAATGTAATACTATTGATGTCTTAATGATCTGAAATAAAAAACTACGTAGAAGTACTGCGTTTTGAGTTGCGCATACAGGGCTAAAGGGCTACAGCCCAGTGCGCAAGCCTTTTGGGGCAGCAATTTTTATTTTGTTTTTTTTCAGCCCTAAAAAGGATAAAAGAATATTTACGATATTCTTTGGGACAGATCAAATTAACCGATATGAGTATTTTATATACCGGTTGTCCTCGTAACTGTGGAGAAGCTTTGAGGTGGTGATAAAGGACACTTTTCTAATACAAATTTTTAAATAAAATTTTTGTTCAAGTCCAAACCCTTGGGGGGGACATCCCTTTAAAGCAAGTTTTTGAATTTCTGATTTCAAACGGCCATAGCTCCGATATTATTAATTTTTTAGGCTTAATGGATTAGACCTTTTTTAAAGATCATTTGCTTATCTACAAATTAGGATATAACCCCCCTTATCGTCTAGAATCAACGGATTTCGAGTTATAAATTAAATTAAGAGAAAAAATGATAAAAAAATTCAGATTTTATCTTTTTTTCTTGCGAACCCCGTATCTCTTAAACGAAATGTCTTAGAAAAGATTGATGGCTCGAACCGGATAGGGAATTTAATGGGCTACAACTTTGGTCAAATAAATTTTTTTGTGAAACCAACCGTTTTCACAGAAATTCTGAAAATAATGAACAAGGTGTAGGTAAAAAAAATAAATTCTCAGAATTTATTTTAATAAATTTTCAAAATGATCTCTCTTATTTTCAGCACACCGGCGTTTTTTTTTTCGAAAAGTGTTGCACGGTATTATTTATAATGGCGCTTCTTTCGTTAAGTTCTGTCACACTTATCTGTATTCTTTCTATTAATTCTTCTCTGGTTTCGGACTTTCTTCTATCGCTGTAAACTATAGATTTAAGGGCACTCCATAAAAAATAATCGAGAGGCGTTACATCGGGTGATCGTGCCGGCCAATTGAATTGATAAATCCTCTTTCTATTAATTTTTCTGGATATGCAGTAGTTAAAAATTTTTTTAATTTTGTATGAATTTTATGTTTTTGTTTGATGTAATAGTAAAAAAAAAGACTTTTTCCATTTTATATTTGTGTCTTCTTATGAAGAGGGGCGTATTAATTTTAGTAGCCCAGGGACGTCGTATATCTTAGGATGGCCTTGCGCATAGCGACAAACGCGTACATCCATTGACTTGAAGTTTTATAAACTTTAATTGTTTCTTCAGCACTTCAAACCGTTTTGCAACTATCACACGCAAGAGCAGATTAAAATTCGCAAGCTAAAATAGTGCTTGCGCGTGAGCCTGACAATTTCAAGGCGGTTTGGAGCTTCAAACTCCATATTTTCATTTGTACATTATTTTATTTTCCAATTTTTTTGCTTTTTCCAGGTTCATTTTTGATTGGTCGATATCTCACACCTCTTGGTCGAGGTGTGTGTTATTATAGCTATAATAATTCATAACAACTCAAAAGCTTTTTTAATACATCACATTCAAAAACATTCTACAAATAGGTTTTTTTACTTATAATGAGTTTTTTGTCGCACCCTGTATAATAAGTCCCGAGTATCAGTTCATTCAAACTACAGAATTTTATCACGAAGGTAGTTCAGTTATCCTAAACAAATAATATTATCTTGTATTTGCCCTAATGTAATATTTAATTAAATTTTGTAAGTATGAAATGAATACAAAAGATAACAGTAAGTGGAAATAATAAGTTATTTAATTATATAAAAAAGAATTAATTTGTAGTTTTGCCCGATATATTATGCGAATTTCTGGAAGTTGCAATCCATAATATTTTATATGTCCGTAAATTATACCCCGATGGAATTTTTGTGAGAAGGAAAAAGTACGGCATTGCGGTGTATCAGTCGGTACACCCACAATTAAATGAATATATTAGTGAATCACTTAAAGCTGTAAAATTTCACGCAAAATCTAATCAACTGCAACGTTTAATAATTTGCACTACAAGCGATAAAATCGTACACGAGCGTTTTATATTTGACGTCCTCCACTTGATGAATAATTTTGAAGGGTAAAATTTTAATCTAGCAGTTCTTTCTTCTTAACGTTTACGCTTTGTAGGGACCCAATTTATTTGAAATTGGAACAAAGTTTACGTGATTTTTGTTTAAAGTTACATGCATCTTCAGCATACTTGAAACCTCTTCCCAAAGATGCAATATTTAGAGTTGTTCTTCACACAACCGAATACTCCAATTTAAGCTTAAATGATGATGCATCATTTGAAGTAATTTACAGTAGAAGCTATATAATTATTAAGATAATAAACTTACTCTATGATTTTAGAATTTTCCGTGGATCAATGTAAGCGAAAAAGATTGCAACATTAATTCTCCCGACATAGTTCCTGTTCACACTGTAGATTCCAGTTCTATGGTCATCCAAATTTATGTAGAAAAAAATAAAGACATTGATTAAATTTGAGCAGTTTTGTTCAAGTTCTTCAGATAGAAGAATTGAAAATAAAAAGATTATTTCTTCATATTTGTGATAAGAGGTTGGTAATGAAAAATACGAGGGCTTTCCAAATGTTTGATCAGAAGTAGAAGGGTTATAAATACGGTTGTTAAAAAAAAAAACAGTTAAAACATAACCTTAGATTTGTTTGACCTTAATTGAAAATGTTTGCATCAAACGAACAGAAAGATTCGGAAAACTTCCAGTTAAAAAATCGTTTGGCAGTTTTTGAGCAAGTTACGTGCAAAGAAAAGAGGAATGAAAAAGTTGATAAGAAGAGCTTAAGTTTTAAAAAGAATTCCTTCAAACGCGAACTCTCAGATTCGGAATTGGTCATAGACGACGATGAAGATAACTTTCGTTTGGTAAATAAATTATAGGTGAGTTCTATTTTATTCTAAGTTTCCTGTTTGTTTGTGTAGCAACCTCCCAAGAAGAGGAATCGAGGTGTTCGTTTGGAAGAAGAACCACTCAATCTATTATGTGGTTGGATTGACTGCCAAAGAGATTTTAATCAATATGAAATGTTTATCAAGCATTTTAAAGAACACTTGGACGACTTTGAAGGTAAGCTTTCTTTTAATCAGTATGACGATGAATCGAGGAAATAATTTTAGAAAATGATGATGTTGTTGAATGCAAATGGGAAAACTGTACATATGTAACAACAAATGTTAGCTTATTGAGGCAACATTTACACTTTCACGGCTATCATGTAAAATTGAAAAATGTGGGTAGCAATGTATTGGAAAGAATGAATCTTCCGGAGTGCACACAAGCAAACGAGTTTGTTATACCGGAAAATGCAGAAGGATATGAGTGTGACTGGATCGAATGTGGAACATTTTGTGACTCGGTGTATGAGCTGTACAGCCACATTCAAATACACATTAAGAACAATCCCAAATATTGTGCAAAAGGTGAAACCATACCTTGCGAATGGAAAGGTAAACATTTTACACACATTTCGACCTACAACTTTTAAAAAATTGTTTATATTGCAGGATGTTCTTATAAATTTAGCTCACAATATAAGTTGGCAGATCATTTACGATCCCATACAAAGGAAAGGGTGGTTGCTTGTCCAACTTGTGGAAATATGTTTTCCACCAAAACTAAATTTTATGATCACAGAAAAAGACAGTTACCTCTTGACAGTAAGGTAGTTTTTATGATTGAAGGTTGTTTTTCAGTTTTTATTTTTTAGTGCAAAGTTATCAGTGTTCTCAGTGCTCCAAACTCTTTCCCAGTGAACGGCTTTTAAGAGATCACATGAGGTCCCACATTAATCTGTATAAGTGTTCACTTTGCGATATGACTTGTCCAAAACCATCCGTTTTGGCAACTCATATACGATTCAGACATCTTACGGAAAGGCCCTTACAATGTAACATTTGTAAACACAAGTAAGTCTATTTTCGTTTCTTATTGTACCATTCAAGTTAGTAGCAGAAATGGAAATGTTGCTTCGATCTGATATGATCTTTTGTTCAACCTTCATTTTCGTAGGTACTTTGCCTGTTTCCTAAATATTTCTTAAAATTTTGGAGAGGGGACCAGGCGGTTATTAATTTAGTAGTTAATGCAATCAACTGCTAATATAAAGGTATTTATTTGGTTGGCTAACTTTCTTATGAAAGCACGTAAAGTTACCGGTCCCCTCGTGTTGATGTTTGCCACCATGAACAACAGAATAAGCTTATAGATATATTCTCCAAACTGGCTTAAGGCAGTCACCCTATGTGTCGATAATTTTTTAATTTATTTTTTTATGACGAACAATAAAAATATAGAGGTTTGAACTTTTTTCTATATATTTATTGACATTTCAACAGTAAGTCAAAATATTTTCAGACCAAAATTTTCATCACAATTAAGGCCTAGATACACATGCTATTAAAAGAGCACGCTTAAAGAGCATGCTATTTAATAGCAGGCTTGTTGCAAAATACATTTGCTAATGAAATAGCATGCTTTCTCATAGCAGTCTATCAGATGGCATGCTATTAAGTCTGACAGGAATACACACAATTTGTCAGCTAGAAGTTTAGTCTTGTAGTACCTACGTGCTAACAAACCTGACAATGGAAGTTTCATTACGAAATGAAATAAATAGTATATTATTACTGGCTACACAGTGTGCAATATACCCGAAGAAAAAGAAACCAGAAAATTTGGGTGAAAAATTGGCTTAGTAGAAGGCAAACTGTTTGCTTACAGAAATGAGAAATGAAGATAGATGCTTATTGTTTTTCTATATTCCACAGTGTCACCCAGAAGGAATGCATTTCCTCAAACCACGGTATTGTGGGTTTATATATTTGAGCTGTATCAGCTCCAGAACGGATTGAGTCTTTTATTTTTTTTAATTCGTGATGATACACCAATCGCAGATTTTTTATTTTGGCTTTTATCATTTTCATAGTTATATTTTCGTCACCTATAAACTCGAATAATTCTTTGTAGGCATTTTCACGTGCAAGTTTATTCTTGTACAAAGAAAAACCTTTGTTCCACAAACACTCATACTATCGGTAGTGAATTCTAAAATTTAAAGTTTTGCTGTCACTCTATCGAGACATTTTGACACATTGACAAAGCTGATAGCATGCGACGTACTAGCATGCTATCTGTGTATGCATTCACACATACTTTTTCCACACCCCCCCGCCTACCCGGTCTTGATATAGCAGGATAAAAATCAAATGCCTTGCGCTTTAGTAGCATGCTTTTTAGTAGGAGGCTTTTTAATAACAAAGCTGTATACACATGCTACTAAAAGCCATTTGCTACCTAGTAGCATGCTTTTGTACTACTAAGTAGCATGTCTATTCCCTGCTTTACTCCAAAAGCCAAGATTGTTTGTTGATGGTTGCCATGATTTCGGCTTATTGGCTTATCTGAAATCAAAAAACCCAACGGCATTTCAATCTGTAAAACTGTGGCTATCGAATGAACTAAAATCATTCAAAAATATTGATAATTGAATAATCGACATGTTTTTGAAAATTAATTTTCAAATTTCATGATTTTATTTGATTATTTTGTTACGAAAAATACCTGCTTGGAATTTTTCAATTATTTTAGTTGAATCGATGATTATACATGTTCCGAATCTACTATTAAAATTTCAAAGCGGTCATATGATTTTTGAGATAATTTGGAGACTAGTTAGAAAAATGTAGTTTTAAGAAAATCGCGTTTAAAAAGAAGTTCAAATACGATTTAAACTATTTCATAGTTTAAATCTTTTAAGATTTAAATCAAGTTAAAATCTTTAGTCACCATTAATCTGCTATGCCTGGTCCATAGATAATTCCTTTTACTTCATCTTAGAAGTCTCTTAAAATTGCTGGCTCCGTTCTTGCTTCAATCCCAACGGATGAAAAGGAATACCGATAGTTGTGCAAAGACAAAATTGCTTGACATGTAGAATCTTTGTAATGTTTTTAAAGTGTAAATGTGTGTAGAAAATCACTTTACCAGCATATTCTACACATGTTTAGGAATCAATTTATGAAGAAAAAAAAGATTTGATTTTTTCGACATATCACATGGGGTGACTGCATTAAGCAGTTCTGTGTTCTAAACATCTTTAAGACAAAGAGACTAATGTTCATTGGTACACAGGTGATTGAAAAATAAAAGAATTCTGAGCAGGGTGTATTACAAGGGTGATTTAGTGTATTTTATTAGTCTTAAATTGGGGTATATTATTTTTATAATTATATTATGTTATATAAGATTTTTTATTCGTATACCTTACAAGACCATTTTTTTCATCATTCCCATTATTGTTGCTAATTTTTCATTGCCAATTTCTTATTATTTATATTGACAACTTTATTATTTAAGATGTGTTTCGAAGCAAGGTTTAGAAACACATCTAATGAGCCACATAGCCGAAAAATTATTTGCTTGTGATGAGTGCAGTTTTCGATGCAGATCTTTGTATGGTATGGATAGACATTATCACAAAGCTCATGGACAGGTATACAATACACATCATTTTACTTTTACTTTATTAATTAAAAATTTTTTTAGGCTTGGTCAACTTACGAGTGTCACTGTTGTCAAATGAAGTTCTCTCGTGGTAATTTACTAACAAAACATTTAATGAAAGCCCACGACTTTCACTGGCCGTCGGGCCATTCAAGATTCAGGTATATTATACAAGTTTCAACTTTCTTTTAACCTATTGACTTATACCTTTCTAAAAAAATTAGGTACAAGGAGGACACGGATGGAATCTTCAGGTTACAAACTGTTCGTTACGAGAGCATTGAAGTCACCGAAGAAATGATAAGAACAAATAGTAACACAGAAGCAACACCGTCAATTCCAAACAGTTGTAAGTATGATTTGAAGAAACGCCAAAGTTCTCCCGACAAACCACCTAGTTATGTGTTAATGGTTGCTGAAAATGGTGATCAAAATGTTGTATGTCCAACCGATAATAGTATAGTGTTGATGATAAATGACGTAGATGATAAAGGAAACATTGTGAACAGTGAGGTACTACAATCAAACGAAATGAAAATAATGAACTAAAAAGTTTTTTTTATAAAATTGTATATACATTTTTATTCTGTATCACATGTAACCAATTTTACAATTTATAAATAATCAATTAAGTACAAAAATAGTTATAAATCATTGAGCTCACATTTATCGTTAAGTCTTATTCGTAGTAGGGCTGGGAAATATTGATAAAAATTGAATAATATCGATATCAATATTACCAATATATCGCAAAAATATCTATATCTGTTACCGATAAATCGAATATATTGATACTAATGTAGATATATCAATACAAGTATGCAGCCCTATTCGGTAGAGGTATTTGTCTAAAAAAAAGTATTTAAGCTAAACTACAGTAAAAATGAGTATTACAAATACTGGTCTACACAAACGTCTTTTTCACAGTCTCCTAAATAAAATTTTGTAGCAATAAATAATTTATAATAAATTAAATGGTTTATTAATCCACTGGGGAAGATAATGTCAACAGTGGCGGACCTGGGATAACACAAGGAGGTGGGCCTACTTTTCCAGTTAAAATGTTAAAACTTTTAGTAGTTGGTTTGTGTACGATCACTTTTTTTAAACATCCCTAGTATTAATTTCTGGGTCCGATACCGAATTTGAACATTTTTAAAATTTTGGTAAGTCAAAATGGCAATGTCATAATTTCGAACTACGTAAATTTACATTCTACTATTACCGCCTTTCCAAGTGACAGTATTTCTTTGTATTGGTATAGAGGCTCGACTGGACACTTCGTCTTCTTCGTAAGCTCTATTAATTTGTCCGTTATCGAAAACGTCTTGAAGTGGAATACTTGCAGTGCTGTTACGATGCGTTCTAAGCACATTATTATTACCGAATTCGTTTTTCGCTCCTAAAGTTTGCATGTGTGATTTTCTACGTTCGGCCATGACGGAATTCACCCTGACTTCTAACGCTTTCATCGTTTCTTGTCTCATCGTCAGTCTTCTACTTAAAACCGGAGTACCTGTTTAAAAAACCACAGTATTATTTAGTCAGAATTTGTTTTAATTCTTCACCTTCTGCCTTTTGAGCATTAAGTTTCGCAAATCTCTTCTTAAACGCAACATCTAACGTTCCAATTTGCCTTTTTCGTTGCGCCGCTTTCTCCAAATTGTGTATGGTTTTCCGTCGTCCAATTCGATCAGGTCCAGAACCAGAATCATTTTCATAATCCCCGTCGTCAATTCCTTGCAACTTCTGCAGCTGTTTTACGATTTCCACAGCTTGTCGATCCAGCAGCGCGTTCGGAGATAAATCTTCTTTCTGTTAAAAAAATTAAGGATTATCCTGGTTAAAAAAGTTTTTAATTTTACCTTTTTCGTACAACACAAGTTCAGTTCGGTTGCAGCTAAAATATGTGCTATTGTTCCGAAACGATGGAACAACATGGCAGTGAATTGAATGAACAAAATTAAGGCGAAAAAGAACACAAACACCAAACCGATCGGCTCCAATTGCAGATATTCTTTTGATATGTGAACCTAAAAGAAACTTGTAATAAATTGGGATAATTTCACTCGAACAACAAATTTATTTCATGTACAGTTGACTTTCCTATTAACTGTAATATTTACATGTTTTAAATTAAGGTGCTAACATGCAGTAATTGTGAAGGTTTTCCATAATATAACAATAATTATTTTTTAAGTCAAAATTAAATATATTAAACACTGTACAAACACAAAACAGATTGGAAGACAGTGTTTGGAAGTGATAGTGGTATTAAAACGTCTGAAAATAAAATTATTTACCAATGTTTAATTGTATATAAATGAGCACCGTATTGGTTTTTTGTGCATTCTAGTATTTGCTTCTCATGATTAATATGGTTTGCTTGTGTATTAATGTAATAATATCAATGTGAGGACTGTTTTTATATAATGGATTAATTATTTGTTTTGTGAATAAGTTGGTATGGATCAATTAATACTTTTTCTAAATATTTACACTAATTTTAGTTAAACTGGATTCTATTTTGTAACAATGTTTTATCACTTTCTTTCACCATAGTTTTATTTTAAAATTGGAAATTAGTAAGTGTGATTTTAAATTGAGATATCAAATTTTTTCTTCATTATTGGAATAAAAATTGTAATTTTTGATTGGAACATTTTGTAAATTTAATAAAATATTGGTGATTATGTGAGTTTTTTTTTGAAAGGTGTATTGAAGTGACCGCGCCGCAGAAGATGCATACAATCAGTAGGTGTAGTAGGAAAACGAACGAGAAAAACAAAGGAGTTTTCCCGAGTTTTAGAAATTTTTTCCAGTTTTCTTGAGTTCCTCAGAGTAAAAGTATTGTGGTTTGCCGCAATTTTAAAAAACCAACGAGGAATTATTTTAAAATATTTGTGATTTTCAAAATTTATTTCTTTACTTTTGCTTGTTCCAAAATTTAAACTCTACTAGATTAAAGGGATTTTATTAAAATATTAATAAAACTAATCGTAAACATCTTAATATATTGCTATGCTTTTTTCTATATGGAGCTGTAGGATACTAAATTTTGTCAAAATTCAGTTGTTAATTATTTATGATGAAAATGGGAAGAAAATGAGTTTAGAATAAGGGAAGTAGAAAAGAAAATTAGAAATTACTCCAGTTTGACATCCTGTTGTCGATATATTCCTACTATTGTCGAGAGGTGAGTACCAGTTTGTGTTAAAAAATGTTTTGTTTGATTTTCTCAGAAAATAGTAATGCGTTGGAGTAGAATTAAAATTCTGTTTATATATCCCGAAGTTTTGACAAGAACAAAATTAGCTAATTTCCAAGAGAAAATTTGATATCAAAAAATTTTATTTGTTTGTTTAGGTGTTGAGTTGCTCCCTCACACCTTGGTGTAGTAGTCAATTAGTTGTGGTTTTGTGTATATCCACAAAATGTGAGTAAGTCACATACACTAAACACAGTGTAGTTACAATTGTGCGGAACCAAGATCCCAGGCCAGAGATACATTAGTATCCCACTCCAGAGTAGAACCCATTAATGAACCTGTAAATACCTCGGATGTTTCCTCATTATACGTGATATTAGTTTTTACTCCGAGTGGCCACTTAACATGAATTTGATCCTTATTAAGTTGTAATAGAAACACAACCAACACAAAAAGAGCATTAAACATGAAGAACGCAAATACTGCTTTATTGCGAAGCTCTACGAGCTCTTTAGCTACTCTTTCCTGTAAGAAAATTTTACCATTTAAAATTTGTCAATTCGGGGTACATGATCATTTGCTTACTGATTACCGAACACTTAATCGTTTTGTTTCATTATGGAAAGCGGCAATGTTAGACCTACGCTCAGATAAATACAGTTTTTTCAGAAAAACAATTGATCATGCGAACCCCTATAAAATTACCTCTTGTGAAACGTCGTCGTATGTAATGTTCGTTTTTACGCCAAACGGCCATTTTATATGGAGGTAATCTTTCTTCAACGTAAGTAAAAACACAATTAGTACAAATAGTGCGTTCACCATGAAGAACGCAAAAACAGACCGGTCACGGAGTTCCTTCAAATCGGATGCTATACGGGCCTAAAATTTGCAACATTTTTTTTATTTTTGAAAAATTATAATTATAAAGCATGAACTTGCACAGCGAAACTCTTTTTTTTTTAATTTGATTTCTGTTAAAAATCAGAAAGCCCAAGATGGAATGAAAATGTAGTTCAAAATCCATTTTCTTGATGATAAAGCATAGGAGAGGCAGATGTGATTTTCAATTATAATAAAATGAAATATTGAAAATCAATAATACTACTACTAATTAATTTGTACTAATGCGCCTACTGAAAGCCAATTCATTACAAAATTTACCTTTTCTTCCTTATTTTCATCGATAGGATACAGATACTTAGCAAGAAGGTCTTTCCAAAATTGAATTTCTGGAGTGCTGAGATATTCAACTTCACCTTTACTTAAATCTGGGTCTTCTATCCAATATGGATTAATTAAATCGTCTCTATCGTTCCTCGGAGCTGTGGATACGGTTTCCGTGTCACTATCCCTTGCAGATTCTTCATTCAGATCTTCCGTTACTGGACCCAAGTGATGATCTCTTGACGAAGCCGACATGCTTCTTCTTCGATGTGCTTGAGAGTGGCCATGAGGATCGACAACTCTGAAACATTTCGTTTTTAATTTATTTTCAAAATCAGTTTTAATTTTTTTACTTTTCGATGCTTTCTAGCCGTTTATTAACCTTATCTAAACTGTCACTAATTTGGATCAGTTGCGCCTTTTCGTCTTGGTTTGATTGATGGGTACACAACATGACTTTAAATAATCCAGCGAGGGAAATTTCTATACTACCAGAGTCGTCTTCACTGGTGCCTCCTCCTTGCAGAAAACCAAGCAACGACTTTTGCTTGGCTTTCTTTTTGGCATCTTCTGCATTTTTCTTGTCTTCTTCTAGTTCCTACAAAAAGGCACTTTAGGTAACAATATGTTTTCTAGCTAAAAATGTATACGTACTTTTTTAGTCTTCTTGGTTGCCACCTCACGAGTACCCCACGTGACAACATTTAAATTAATTATGGAATAGAGAATTAATAGTAAGTACATAGAAGGAATTGAGAGCAAATAAATGACGCCATGAACGATGCACCAAAACTCTTGAGGATGCAAACAAGCTGCTATAAAGAAAGACGCCGTCATAGATATCAAGAAAATTGCAGATGGCGATCCTATGCCGTCCTCCCTTAACTGAAGAGCCGTACCGACTATAACAGCCATCATGATAAGCGCATACCCCGTCGAAAATATTTGAGCCACTAGTAACTACAATAATTTGAATTAAAGAAGAGTCGAATTGTATTGGTATTTTATTACCTGAATATTCGATTTACATGTGAAACAAACCAACATGAAAAACAAAATTGGTACAATGTTGTAATAAAAACTGGTCCAATTGTCTATTTGGAAAGCTGCTACAAAAGCTCCCACCAACATAAGAAATATCGTTCCTGGTCCTAAAATCGTACCACCCATCAAAAGAATCTGCAAAGTTACTTTTAGCTCAAAAATGTCGTTTGTCAAAGTATTTGTTACCTGATAAGCAATGTAAGGCATCGAAATGTTGTCATTAATTCTAATGGTTCGTTTAGCATCTTGCAATAAATCCATAATGTTAGCAATGGTCGAAGGTACCCACCGTCTTCTTTGATTGTAAAATTCGTTGAATCCTTCCGGTGCGTGAGTGTAAGCATCAGATGCGGCTGAATATTCTACACGATATCCTCTTTGTAATATAAGCGTACACAACCAACGATCTTCTCCTTGATCGTATTGCACGTAATGACGAGCCTCGGCCGAACTGAAACATAAAATTTAAATTTGCTCTTTTCTTACTCGAATACTTTTACCATGTCGTATATTTCTTCATGACGTTGTCATCCATAAGAGCCTTTCCTCTGAAGAGCGAGAAACATCCAGGACTACACAATACACAGCCAATCATATGTTCAGTAGCTTTCTGAAGCCAATGACCAATAGCGTATTCGAATTCTTGATACCAAACCATGGGTCCCGAACCAACTGGATGGATACGACCACAAGCAGCTCCTGTACAGTAAAAATGATTTGTTCAGACTTGATATTTTTTAATGTCGACAGCTTTCTACCTAAATTTTTATTTTTCTTCATCAAATCGATCAACAAATGTACGGCGGGTGGTTGAAAATCAATATCTCCATCTAAAGTTAATAAATACGTATTTTCCGCTATCGTAGCTTTTCTATCGACAGAAATTGGCAATTCCATTAACCTATGACCTAACAAATAGTACATGTACATGACTTGCGACCATCGCTTCCTATGTCTAATTTTCATTTTATCCTTCAAATGCGCAATCATTTTCGTTTTCCCTGGTAGAGTCCAAATTAATCTTCCACCATAAGGAGTTGGAATTTTCTTGGGCGGTCTAACTCGGATGTGCGTCTGATGAATATCGGATGCGGCCTCGTCAATTGTAGTAATCAAAAGTTTTACGAACCGATTTACTTGGGTATCGTTGTCGTCATGATCAGAAATTTCAAAAGCGTCGTCAAAAAATATATGCGCTGTAAAAAATTAAAATTATTACATGCCCCATGCGGTCGAGATAAAAAAATTAGTACTTTCAAATTCATAATAATCCGGATCGACAATACGTAAATATTTCTGAGCGACACGTCTTGCAGATTGATCTTCATCTAACCGTAAGATAGATTTTAAAAACTCCATCATTTCTTCTTTATTTTCGTGCCACATAGTAGCGCAAGCGTAAATTCTTGTGATGTTGTCTGAACTTTTAATGGTTTTCGGAGTTGATCCTTCGGTATGGTTTGAAATCGTTTCGTAATATTCGTCACCTTTTTCTTTTTGAATTTCGTCGAGATCTTCCGGTTTTACTCCACTTTCGTCATCTCGTTGCCGATTCAAAGCCATGCTTTGATCGATTAGTAAACCATCGTACATAGGCATGACGAAAAGTTTTTCCGTCCTTGCCAAACGTTCACATTTTGGTGTCCAAATGTGAAGGGTTATCCAAGTTTGTGACAGGAGCCATACTAACCAGATCCAACCGTACTGGTGAGAAATGAAATCGTTGAGGAATAACGTTGGAGGAGTGTTGAAGAACAGGTACGGAGGTATGTTGTCGTAGAAATAGCAGGGGTCGCTGTTTCTTAAACCGCAAGCTGCTATTAGAAGTGAAATAGAAACAGGAATGGTAAGATTTACTGGAAAAGCATACGAGAATCCTTGAATCATAATTTTACAAGCAAATTTTCCGAATATGTAACAAAAATAGGATGCCAGCACATTTATTAGTAGAACGTAAATTGCTGTAACAGAGCTTGAATTTATAGTGGCATCGTCTCCCGTTGGTAATAATTCCGAAACGTCGGCAAGCGAAGTACCTCCCACCAAATTTTTAACCTGGAAATAATGATAAAAAATATAATAAACAATATTATTTTATTAAGTAACTAAAATCTTTACCTCGATTACTGTAATTGGATGTTGTTCAAAGCCGAGGGAAAAGTCGGTGAAGAGGAACCCAAGTTCTCCTTCCTTAGCTAAATTAATTACTAAAAACGACAGGAAAAAACAAAGACACTTCCATATTGAAATGAATATATAGGTAAAATATCTGGTTTCGATAAAAGTTTGCTTAATTTTCCCTAATTTTTTTACGAAAGGTATTGGAGAATTTGCAGAGGTATAATTTTCCCACCATCCTAACGATATTAGAAAAACTGTTACCGGTATAAGCCACAAACTTGGTTTTTGTTCAACCAGTGGCCAAATTACAAAACCGGTAGCTTGAGCCACAATTGCTACGAGATCGATTATAACTTTTATGAAACGTTGAGATTCTTTGCTGTTTCTTGAGAGAAGTCCTGAAATAAAAAGCTAGGTCAAAAAACTGTCCGAAGTTAAACACTGAATTACAGTGTTTAGGGTAATTGGACTTGAATTGCTTACCCATAATTCCAGGTACGATACACACGCAGTTGGTAAGCATAGCTCCTTTAACCACGTCTAAATCTGGAAGAACTACGTAAACCAACAGCGCAAATCCAATGGTTCTGGCAGTTTCTGGTATAAAAACGATTAAAAAATGCGATAATAGTGGTCGCTTCCACGATTTAAAAAAACACATTCTCACTGAACGAAAAAGTGCTCCAAATTCGGGCACACAGAAGGCAAATAAAAGACACCACATCCACGCTACTCTTTCTTCTGTTGGCAATTTAACTATAAATTGTTTATCTCTACCTGAAATGATTTTTTTTAATTTTAAATAATCCATATTGCCAGGGCAAAACTTACCTAATTCTTTATTGCAATATGGAGTAACTTTACCATCTTGTAACTGAGATGTCATAAATAATAAAGTTCCTTTCGCTATAACTCCTGAACCTAACACGATTACAAAAGTGACTAAGTAGGCGACTATTTTAAGTACTTTAACTACAAGTTCTAAACATTTTTGGTTGGCCATGGAACCAGAATCCACCTTGATAGGTGGATCTCGAAAGACGTCCCATCCTTTTGTCTCTGTTACTGTTCTTGTGCTGAAAAAAAAATCTGTTAAATGTTTTGCGTTTACAAGAATAAAAGTTTTGAATTTTTATTATTCCTACTGACTTTACACGACCATTTCAGGGTATGTTTATATCGAAGACTTTCAAAAGCTGAAGGTCTTAACGCCCAGACGATGTATCGCGTAACCAGTTTTATTAGCTGGCAGATATCCAACTTGAATTAAATTTGTAATTATGATTAACAATTTTATCTCCTACACGTATCTTTTGTTTCATTGTAAAAATTTGAAACACGTGGAAATGTGGTCACATTTAAAAATATTGTTAATTAAATTTTATATGTTATACAGGGTGTTTTATTATATTTTTACTAACGACATGTATGTGGATGAGATATAATGGGAAAGGTAGACAAATAAAAAAATTTAAATTGTGTATAATAAATTAGTTTGTTCCAGTCGTGAGAAAAAACTTTGCTTAAAGATAATATGTAAATCACGCTTAAATTACACTATGAACCATAAATGCATCAGTTTTAGTGTTTATAGCTGTAAGAAATCACTGAAATTGTAAAAAGTGTGAAGTCAAGGCAAATGCAATACTCGAAAATGTCACAGTTTGTTGTAAATTATTATAAGCATATCAGAATGGAACTTAGAGTAAGAAATATACAAGGTAAATCTGGAAGGACCAATTGATTCTAAAACAAAATAAACATTACTTTCGGTTTTGACGTTAAGTTGGCGTAAATTAAACGTAAATTACAATAAATTTCAAAGTATACTTAAAATTTTCGGATTAAAACTATGGCAGTAATTATTCGGTAGCAACCTTGCATTAAACTAGAGCTTTTAAAGTACAAGCATGTACATGGGAAGAAAAGAATCAGGAAATTGAATCAATCAATCAATCACGCAAATGATATTCAAATTTAAAACTTTACAGTTTAAAATGCTGAATGTCGCCAATTATTATCTAAGAGATTGCTGCGTAATGCAGTTTTGACACAGTTTTTTTACTGCTCGCACTCACGTAAATTCAATTATATAATTGATACAGAATTAGAAAGCGATGTGTCTGTATGAATATGGCTAAAGAATATTTTACTCAACTTTTACTTGTTTTTATTTTTTAACGAGTCATGTTCCAGTAGTCAGGAAATTTTTGACAGGATTGTCATCATATTATGCTGTAATTTGGGTAAAAACTTAATGGATCCGCCTTACAAAACCTTGCGCGAATTTATATAAGGCAGCGTTCACACTTCCGTGTCAAATATGTAGTGCAAACGGTTGTAAGAATAATTGCCGTTAGACTGGCGCATGCTGAGAGGTTTTTAATGGTACGAAGGAAATCCTACATGAGAGCCATATCCTGACTTCTTATTTAACAAGAAAGCTCCATAGGTTTTGGTTACCGTACCATCACATAATGTTTTCCAAATATATTTGTGTTGGCATAATTTATGCTTTAGTAATAGTCCAGTCATTGGGTATTCTTCTTCTTCTTGACGTTGTTCGCTTTTGAACTAAATCATTAGACATCACGGTGCGCCAACTTTCCCTATCCTTAGCTTTCCTCATCAGCTCCGGTACTGGTAAACCAGTAAGGTTTGCCTTTTTTAACTCCCGCAGAATTGATGCACTTGTCCTACGAACTGTCCAAGGAATGAGCATCATTCTTCTATAGTATGTCATCTCAAAGGCCTCTATCCTTTTTCGGCATGCCGCCTTCAGCGTCCATGTCTCACATCTCTATGTGGCGATAGTGAATACAAGTGTCTCGATCAGTCTCTTTTTGACATTTTTTCCGATATGATGATCTTTCCATATTTTCGTAAATCTTGTCAGCGCCGACTTTGCCATTCCGATTCTCCTTCTAATTTCACCCTTAGAGCCCATTTCCGATATGCGTGCTTCAAAGTATACAATTTCGATTTTTTTTTAATATCTCTAATAGTAGTCTGCTAGGGTGGTAGAATCTTTGCTCGGTCAATAATCAACAGCGCTCATTTGTAACGATTAAATTTCAGACCGACTCTTGCCGACTTAGCCATTTCTTCTTCTGAGCTAGCTACAATGACCATGTCATCCGCGTACCGTAGGTTAAATATTTTCTTACTTCCAATGGGTGGTACCGCTTCGTAGTTCTCTGTTGCTTTTCTAATTATTAATTCCTTATATATTGTCGTGTTTCGAAATGCTATAAACCATTAAATTCATTTATTTTGTAAAATAATTTTAAAGTTTGAATTTGTTTGGTATTTGTTTGGTATCATTGTACTTAAAAATATTTGTTAAATTTTGCTATGTAAATAAAAGTGGGGAGAAAATAGAGCTAAAAAGAAAGAGTGAGGGCTTAAAAGGCAGAACACTTGGGCCGAGGCTTTGACGTCGAGTCGAGCGGACGAACATCATTCCCGCAATAATAATTTAAAATTGTTAATTGTTTAAAAAATTAATTAAATAAATTAAGTTAAGTCGATTTGATGTGTTTATTTAATTAATAAAGTGAAGTGGATGTTAATAAAATTGGAAAACTTGAAGAAAGTGAAAAATTTAGTCGATGTGCAAAAGTGGATCTGCACCAGCTGCAGTATCACATGTGGAGCGTGCACGTACATATGCAAAGCCAATGACCATACCACATATTACAAGGTAACAGAATTTGAGCAATTTTAATTTACAAAATTTTAAAAAACAAGAAGAGCTCTTGTTAATTAATGGATGCCCAGCTAAGAGTAATTTTGGGATTAAGCAAATAGTAAGATTTGCATAGCTAGGGTCATCTCAATATATTGAACAGCAGAGGTGCCAGTATGTATCCCTGCCTTACTCTTTTTCCTATTTAGAAGCTATTCGATAAATCGTTATCTACCCTCACGTAGCCCTTATTGGAGCTATAAAGACTCCGTATTAAACATATCGGGTGTTCCGGGGCAGCCATCTCCCTCAGTATGTACCACAGATGGCTCCACTGGACAGTATCAAAAGCCTTGGTGTAGTCCAGGAAACAGAAGATTGCCTGGACGTTATATTTATAGAATTTTTCTATCATTTGTCTTAGGTTTATAAGTAGTTGTTCTTTGGATTCTCGGTCCGGCATAAATCCCGCTTGTTCTTAAGGGATTTGTGGGTGTAGATACGGTTTCAGTCTTTCGTGGATTATATGGATAAGAATTTTACCAGCGTGGGGCATAATTGCTATTGTTCGGTAGTTCGCGCAGTTATCTCTTGCGCTCTTCTTGTGTATGGGAATGTAGATCGATTCCGTTCAATCGTTTGGCCAGACCCTTATTGTTCAAACTTTATTGCATACAGTGTGTAGAATATGCACTCCTTTCGGACCTATTTCCTTCAGGATTTCTGCTGGTATTCCATCTGTCCCCACCGACTTCCTATTTTTGAGCATATTAAGAGCGGCTTCTATCTCTCGTTTTAGTATGGGAGGTTCTAGGTTTTCTTTATCTGGTAGGAAATGCTGTTCGCACTGTTTCTATGGTTTCAGGTTTAGTCGTTAATATTTTTCCTGATTCTTCCTTCATTGGTAGATTCCGCGGTGTAAAAGTTCTGGTTAACATTTTAACTTTCCGGAATAGGTCTCTAGGTTTATTACTGTTAGTGTGCGTTTCTATTTCACATATAGAGGAGATGTCTCTTCTAACTGCTCGGAAGATCTCTTTCGGTAGTTTCGCATACGTTTCGTATGTGTCGTCAGTGTTGAATCCCCCAATCTTAACATTTTGGCGCCTTTTGATTAGTTCTCATGTTTTTTTACTTATCTATGGCTTCCTTAGCTCCAGTTGCTCATGCTTTGGCAGTTCTTTGCTGTTGCCTTTAGTATCTCTTTCATTCGGTTCTACAGTTCGTTTCTGCATTCTAGTTCGCATTCTATCTCCTCGGCAGGGATCTTTATCAGACTTTTTGTTGCTTCTCTTATATAATTTATGTCGCCTCCGAGGTATCACCTGTTTGAGAAGATCGCCCTTTTCTTGGATGCACGTAACTTAAGGCATACTTCCGCCACAAGTGCATTATGATCGGTCCCGCAATCTTTGCCAGATATGTTTTGATATCTTTACTTAAGGTCTTCCATCTGTTTCTTACGAGAAAGTAGTCAATCTGATTTCGAGTTCTTCTGTCTGGTGATAGCCAAGTGTTGATTTTCAGCGCAAAACTTTAACAGTTTTTGTTCCTCTGTCCAATGCCAAATTTGCCCACTACTGTTTTCAGGTGGTTGTCTTGAGTCGTGTTCCCAATCTTGGCATTAAAGTCTTCCAAGACTAGGAGTATTTCGCTGTTTGGAATGTTTCGGATGGCATCTGTCAGCGCCCCGTAGAAATTTTCTATTTCTTCTTGCATAGATATTAAGTTTGGAGTATACACCTGGATCACATTAGTTTAATTATAATGATTCTGTCGTTGATAGTTTCATATCCCAGTAATGCCTCCCTGATGTTCTTCTGGAGGATGACGGCCACATCATTCCTCGATTCTTGTTTATTGCTTGAGCATATCACCATGTTTCCATTTGAAGACAAAAAGTGTCCACTCTTCTACAGCTCTTTCCAGTATTTGCAATTTACCTTCCTTGTTAAGACCCCTGATATTCCATGTGGCCACCCTTATTTTGACTGGATTTCTGTTACGACCGGTCGCATATTTTCTATGGAGTGCCCGGCTGTTCACTCTTCTACATGCAGTCCTAGAGCCGCAGCGCCGATCGATATACTATACCGATTGGGTATATGTGCGTGGAAATAATTCGGAAATGAAAATTTTTTGCTTAAAAGACCTTAAGTTTTCTACAACAAATTCAGCCCGAAACAGAGTTAATTTGTCTAAAAAGGTCTCAAAAATCACAAAATCTCAAATTGTCTGTTTTCTGTACATCCTATCAAAATTAAAGTAGATACAATTTTACGTAAAAGTATCTAAAAAGTATTAAATCTAGTCGATTTAATTTCCAAAATAATAACCCTTTATAGTACCTCGATTTTTATCGATTTTTGAATTAAAAAACGTAATTTTTAATTTTTGTTCTAGAGGTTTTTTGTTTTGTGTATTTAACGCAAAAATAGTCTAGGAAAAGTAAAAGTAGGCTTGGTATCTGCAAATCTTTGGATAGAACAACTTTATAGCTATAATAAAACCGCAGCTACAAGTTTTCTAAATTTATTTCTTTTAACATTTTTTAGTTATTTATCAAATGTTTGCAAATAGCTTCATTTGAGTTTAAAGTGTAGAAAACAAAATTAAAAAAAAAAAAACAATAAGAATTTTCAAACAAATAAATTTTAAAATTTTTATAAAAAAAGTTTGAGTATTCTGGAAAGCGATATTTCTAAAACTGTTAAATTTACTATTCTGCTTCTTTGTTTTTTTTATATGAAAATTTGTTTTCTACACTTTAGATTATAATAATATTTCATGTAAGATGCACTGATACGTGTAAAAATTTAATAAATAACCAAAAAATGTCAAGAAATCAAGCCAGAAAGCTTATAGCTGCTGTTCTATTTTTTAATATTTATTTTTAAAATAAAAGTAAGAAGGAAATGTGAAGAAAAATCTAATGAAATTCTAGTGAATTTGAGTCAAACTTAGAGGAAACTCAAATGAATTTAATGAACTTTGTTTTGTTTATTTTACTACTCTATTTTGTTTACAAAAGTCTGTTGCAAAGTGAAGGAAATCCGAAAAACTTGGAAGAAAATCGAAAAGATCCGAAAGAACCTAGCGAAATTCAGAGGAATTCGATTAGTTTTTTTTTTTGTTTTTTACTTTTTTAGGAAGGTTCGCTTGAAAAGTAATCGAAATTTCGGAAATTTTAGCAAATGTAAGGAAATTTACCAAATGGAAATCAAGTAGTATACAAAAATTTATGTTGCGATTCTCTTTCTAATTAATTAATGCAGAACATGGTAATTTAAAATTTATTTTTTATTTTTAGAAGTCTTGGTTTCTACGGTGTACACTGTACACATAAATGTAATGATTTTTAACACTAAATATTTATTATACATTTTTAGGTATTGCAATAAGCTGATTATTGTGATTAGTATTTATGAGAGAAACTTAATTTATTTTATACTTTTTGGTCATTTAAACTCCGTATTGTGTCTATGATTCGCTTTCCTATTTTTATTATTATTAGTACATTTGTTTTTTAAAAACATTTTTTAATTTCCAAATTTTGCCTGTAATTAATATTGTGATCAGATATAATATAATAATATAAACAAAAAAAATTTAGAAATGCAATTAGAGACTATGCAATTAGAGTCGAACTTGGGGTACTAATTTGGTACCCGACAGATCAACCTGCCTGTCTAAAAGAAGAATTGAGGTGCTGACCTTTCTAATTTCCCAATCAGACAACCTTAAACTTTTAGTTTTAATATTTTGTTTGCATGGCTAATTTGGATAAATAATTTTTGAGTGGACAAATAAACTGAAACGGAGACATAATGCAATTTTCAAAATAAGGATTAATGATTTCGAAATAGAATCGCGAAAGTTAATTTAAGGTTCGACTAAATATGTGGGTGCTCAGTGTTCCGATATGGCAAACAAGATATAAAAAAGTTGCAATTTAATCAATTACGTTGACCATGTATGCCGCACGTCTTTACACTAATGAAAGTTGTCCATCGAAATGAGCTCCAAAAATGAAACTGCTGAATTATTGTACTTGACAGTGCAGAAATAATTAATGAAGGGAAGAAAAATTATTGCAATAGCAGAGGACCTCCAGGAGTTTCGAGGCACATGCAAGAATTTTTGTGATGATATATTGAAACAGCATCCCAAAATTTGAATTTGCGATGCAACTTGCTAACACGATAAAGTACAGATGAAAAGTGCAACGATACGATAAGTTTCGTTACGTTAAAGCTACAAATAGAAATCGTTACTTTTGAAGTGGAATAAGGTATTTGAGAGTTAATAAGATTTATGCAATTGTTTGTTGGAGAAACTGAAATTGCATTTTTGTTGCATAAATTTATTATAAACACGATGTTGCTGTAAATCTTGTCCAATTTTTCGCGTTAAAGTCTTCTTGTAGCAGCGCAAAGGCGTATCGGAAGAATTATACATGGAATAAAACTGTTTGCGTTCCCCGAGGCGAATAAACGACCTTCGGTTGGGGGCGATAATCGCAAATATATAATAGGGTGTTGCACCGTCAAGGGCGTTGGGCAGCCGAGCCCAAGGTCACTTGCGTTCACATATATATCTAAAGGTCACTGCACACAATCCGGATTTGTCGTGTAAACCCACCCACATACCGGGGCACTTGATCGTGGTGATTATTATTTAGCATTTAATTGTAAGTATGTTTTTATGTTTACAGTTTATAACGGAATACATTGTTTTTAACGAATTCAATTTGAATTCAACAGTGGACAGCGGCGATAACTTCCAACAACAAAATTGTACCTCTAATTCCTATATTAAGAAATATAAGAAATCCGTGATATTTAAAGAATTTGCAACAAGGACGTTCGAGGATTTAATTTATTTATAATATAGTTAAGCTAACTTTCACAGATCGTTTTATACGACACAAAAGGCAAAAACGACATCATCAGGTTTCTCGTATATGACTTCTTGTCATAAGAATTACTTATATTGTTATAATTTTTTCTGTTAGGATTTGTTCTACATCCGCGTATTGAACAAATTCTTGGCGTCCTTGGCATTTTACCGTTCCCTAGTAGTTATGACATTTCCAAATTACATTTTATACGTTGTTGTCAAAGAATTTGCTCGAAGAAATATAACGGCATTATTAAAAGTAGCGTCAAATATCCTTGAAATCAATTTATGCCAATACTGTGTCATAAAAATTACTTATTTTCTATTTTACGCTGCATTTAATAAACGCAACATCCGTAAAGTTCTGGAGTATATTCCTAAATTAAGAAACTCCAAAGAAACATTTTAAAAACGAAATCGCATGAAATACTTCAAACTAACCCGACTGCTAGGGAAGTTTATGGATTAACCGTCTAAAGACAATTTAATATTTAGGATATGCTTTATCGTAGCAAATCCTACCCATTATGTGTTGGTGAACGGAAGTTTTTGTGCAATAACACAAATTTTTTAATTTTGGGTTATAAGGTAAAAATCTGCATCTTCCGTGTGAATTACGAAAAATCTTAATGATGCAAGTAAGATGGGCAATTGGTTTGTTATTTAAATATTAAGTTTTAATAGCAAACTTTCACTTAAACTATTTTTGAATAAATAATTTATGATAGCATAGTTTAGCACTGCCAATTAGAAATACGATAAAAATTTGTATAAACGATTTTCTTATACAATATTCAGGATATTCCCATGGTTGACTGTGAACGACGTTAATTTGACCCGATCAAAAATTTAATATTATGCTTTGGGCAATATTTATCGTTACATAATTCAAAACTCAAAAGAAATGTTGCGACTGATAAACTACGCCTCTAATTTGTTCTTGATTTATTAAAACAATCGTGCACGACGGTGTGCCATCGGTATTAAAACTTTCAAGTTTTCTTTAAACAATAGACTATCCCTCGAGGTATGCATTCCGTTGTAAAAAAAAGATTGGTTTTATTAATTTTACTTTATTAAATTTGGTTAAGCCAAATCGTAAAATATGTGTGCAGAATTCTAGAATCAACCGATTTACAAGCAGTGAAACAAAATACGAAAACAAATTTATCACTCTTCGTTGCCGAAAACACCCTCTAATTGTATCTCATATATTTGGGTTTGAACATTAATATTTTAACCGGTCAGACTATTAGTCGTGCAATTCCACTAGCGAAACGATGGAGAAATAATCCAGAATAGAGTTACAGTAATGTAAGTTATAGGGCGTCGCGCTCCAACTTACTGTGTAAGGGGACACTTTTAATTATTGCATAAGAATATAATTTATAATTTTGTAACATTGGTAGTACGAGACGGGCCAGTTAAGTAATTCGGGCTAATTACATAGAATAAACTTTATGGCTAAGCCTCATGGAGAATCAGCGCTAGTTCAGATTAGAAGACCACACCGAGTATAACCCTCTACGTAGATATAACAAACTTTTGTCATAATCAATTATCAATTATTTGTTTAAAGGTTATATGTATAAGCTACTAAGAACGTAGAAATGCTATTAACACTTAAGGAATTCGACTCGTCCCCCCCCCCCAAACTTAAACGTTTGAGATAATTTAAATGTACGAATTATTAATTTATCTTACGTATGTAGATAAATTAAGAGCCCAATTCTCTAAAGCTATGTATGTATTAAATAATAGTTTAAAGTTGTACAATTATTTTGCACTACTATGCATGCTCAATTTTGAAACCGAAGCTGCTACTCTTAATCTACCTCTACGTTCAATTGTTATTTTGTCGTAAATATCATAAAATGAAGTCAAATTTTTTTTAATTTTTGGCTATTAAAAAGGAAGAACAACCTCTTGACGGCGGTTTCTAGTTTATTCAATTGTTATAAAAAACAGTAGATTTGTCTGAATCATTATAAAAACACACCTTTAGTTTTTAGTGCAATTCAAATATTTATTTTATCACATTCTTCTAATATTTTACTTCTGTGGCCTTCAAGCATTTATCTCAATCCCATTTTAATAATTTTAATTTGTGATTACTTTTATTTCCTAAGTTATCACTATGTGGATTTTAACATTCTTGTTGTTACGTTTTCTACCACCTGTCAAATTGTTAAGGTACACCTGCGTCTCTGGATTTTACTTCACGTGAAAAAAATGTCGCTTTAACTAACCTTTACAGGTTACATTATATTAATGCGTCATTTATGACCAGTTAATGAAAGCAAGAGATTATTTTTGTCGGACTATTTTTTTAAAGTTTTAAATGGGTACTGTACTTTATTTTATTGTACATTAATTGTATTGTATTTTAACACTCATGTGTTAAAATTACATTTATACTACAAGGCTGTAAGACCTGAAAATCTGGATTATTTAAAAATGTTTCAATTAATTTTTAGTTACTTGGTTTGAGATGTCTTGCACGTAAATAAATAATTTCAAATTCTTCTGAACTTTTAAAGTTTGAATTTTTAGTTTTTTATCTTCTGAACAAGTGCGTGAGTATTTCATGGTACATAGCAATGGTAGTCCGAATTCACCTATGTTGGTGATTTGTATCAAGTTAAATTCAGTTATTGAAGTTATTAAATTTTGTCACTATACTGAAAACATTATATTATTGTTTCTAATTCTTACCACTTCTGTTCAGCTTTGAGTTGTCTGTTATTAAGCTATTGAACTGGAGTTTCTCTTCTAGAAAATCCAAAAAGAACTTTTTAAGAGAGTCGCTTTTCTGTTTTCAACGAGAAGTAACGAAGATGTTTTTAACGTTGGAATTTCTAGTTTTCAACTGAATTTTCCGTTTTATATTGCTTATTATTGCAGGAGAAGTGTTATGAACATAACATAGTGATACATGCGGCATTTGTCGATTTCAAGCAGGCTTACGACTCCATTGATAGAGAAAAATTGTATGGAGTGATGGAAGAGTTGAGAATACCTAGAAAGTTGATAAGATTGATCAAAATGACTCTTGCAGATACAGAGAATAAGGTTGCGGTAAATGCTAAATTATCAAAGAAATTCAAAGTGAGTAAAGGGCTGCGACAGGGGGATCTCTTATCAGCAATGCTTTTCATAGTTGCAGTGGAGTGGATAATAAGACGAGCCGGAATCCTACGCGATGAAACGTTATACAATATAGGACATCAAGTGATAGCGTATGCAGATGACATAACGGTACTGGCGAGATCTAATAGGGGCTTAAAGGATGTTATGTTACATTTAGAAGCAATGGCTAAAATACTGGGCTTGAAAATCAACGAAAATAAAACCAAAAATCCAAGTACATGAGAATGGGAGAAAAAGGTGAAGTCGAGCTGGGAACTTGTTTTCGAATGGAAACAGAGAATGGGGATCAATACAGTTTTGAAGAAGTGGACAAGTTTTGTTTCCTGGGGACGGTTGTGACACGAAATAATGATTCCAGTAAAGAGATTAACACTAGGATAGCAGCTGGAAACAGAAGCTTAGGTTCTCTGATGTTCGTAATAAGAAACAAAAGCGTATCACGAAAAAGTAAAGTGAGGATATATAAAACAGTTATCCGACCGGTGGTAACTTATGCTAGTGAGATATGGACAATGAGTGGAAGAGATAGAGAAAACTTGGAGATATGGGAACGAAAGGTTCTAAGAATTATTTACGGAGGTAAGAAAGTGGAGAACGAATGGAAAAGAAGAACCAACGCAGAAATCTATGAGTTCTTTGATGAACCTCAAATAACGGATGTTACCCGATCCCAAAGAATTCGATGGTTAGGACACGTACTCCGACTTCAAGAAACTAGAAGCACAAGAAAGGCAATGGAAGGAAGACTTTTGGACACAAGAAAGAGAGGACGACCAAAGAACAGATGGCAGGATGCAGTGGAATCAGACTTGCGACTGATGGGAGTTAATGGATGGAAAAAGAAGGCACAAAGTAGACAACAATGGAGAAGAGTGGCGCAACAAGCATTGGGCCTTCATGGCCTGTCGAGCTAATTTATTGTCGTGTTCCAAATAATTTGGACCCACCCTATGCATTTTTGTAAATTTATTATATTAATTATTAAGTTGCAACATTGTGGAATTTGCTAGGTGGGGACCGATCACTTGGATACGAGGCCTTTTTTCAAAAAAATGGTCGACATGATGGACGTGTAATTGATTGGTCCGAGAATTTAATTAAATAAGTTTGTAGTTTGAAAATATAAGAAGTTTTTATTTGATGAAAGTGTTTTATTGATATTTATAATTGGAATAAATTAATTTTTGAAGGAAAGTTGAATGATTTGGAAACTATAATTGGAACGGAAGCTATTGATGATAATTGGAATAAGAAAAAGAAGATAATAGCGAAAGAAGAAGATAATAATTTAAAAATAAAGTAAATGGTAAAAATTTTTAAATTTTCATATTAAAGTTATTGAAGGAACGACAAATTTGTTTGATAAGCCGAACTGAGATATCGGTATCGTAAAATTTAACATTACCATTTGAATATTTTATATTGAAACGAAATTAAAGTTTTACGAATTATTTCAAATAAAAAATATTTTGATTGGAAAATTAAATAAATTAAATAAATAAAAATTAACCAAGGGTTAATTTCATATCAATATATCATATGAATATCATATATGATATTCATATCATATCAATATAATATAATAATTACATTTGTTTCATGTACTGGAATTTAAATGTAGCATACCAAGTTTGTTTTAATCATTTACATGGGCTCTAGAAAGAACTCACGACTCTCGCTCACCGTCACAGTATAGCTGTTGAAGTATAGGAAAATGAACATATTTTTCAAACCTATTTTTTTGCTCTTAGTTTTTTCGTTTTCTTCTTATGTTTTTTTGATAGTTAGCTGAACGACCAGCACCTGAATTAACAAATTCATGAGATGAATTTACTTCTTCTTTATTCAAAAGTTTGATATTAAATTGCTCTTTAATGAAATCGATTACGCCAATATTATTTAAATATTTAACAGACATTTAACTTACATGAAGATTTAAAGAAGGTATTCAAAAGGTTAGAGTAATTAATTTTTGAATTTTAACTGTTAATTATATTTAACCTATGGATATTAGGTGAGCTTTTCCTAAACTAGATACTAAAACTCCTAGTACTTTAAATTCAAGCTTCATCAATTTCTATGAATAACATTAGTCAATAACATAATCTCTATTTAAACTGTATAAATGTCTGTAAAATTACTAAATAACATTAGTGTAATAATAAATCTTTATATAATATACATACGGTGTATTTATATATTGTGATAACTTCAACATTTAGTTTCTAAAAAGTGTTTGTGTATTTTTTGGTTTATTCTAAAAAATTTGATATGAATAAATCTTTAGACCTGTTTTCCCGATTGATTTTTTTATAACTCGCGATTGATAGGTTAGAGAAAGGTTTTTATAGGGTGAAATTGGTTTTCATCAATTGAGGTTTGAGGAAATGAGGTTTTCATTGGCATTATTAACTTCTCTACAGCACATATTTGTATTATTGTACAAGGTAAAGTATAAAATTTGAAAAACTTGCACGTGTTACATATTATTCAATTATTGTGGGTATTAAATATTTACATATTATATCTAATTTGACATACTTATTAGAATTTCATTAAGTTGATATAATTAAATAAAATTCTTGACAAATTAATATTTATAAACTTAAAACATAAACTTATGCATATTATGCAGAAAAGAGGCGGAAAATTTAAATACTTAATGTAGCAAAATGAATAACAAAAATATCAACATTTCAATGCAAAACATTAATTTTTCATGGAAATCCAGTTTCTTAACTTACCTTCCACCATATATTTCTTGGGTAAGGGGTACGCTTCCGTCGTCGGAAAAATTTTCGTCGCTTTCATGTCGTAAGCCATTCGCAGCCATTTTTCTGAAAACATCACAGATAATCAAATTAAAGGTTAAAATAATATAGATTTAAATAACATAGCATAAATTTAAAAGAGGAAGCAAAAATAGCCGAAAGCTCATAGTTTTTGCAATATTTGGGCTCAGTTTAGCTTATTAATTTTTATTAAAATATTTGTTATTATTCGGACGAAGGTCAGCCTTGTAAATTATTGTGTATTATTTTAATATTAATTATTAAAATTAAACACTTTGATTTGTAATTTTTTATGGTTTAATGCGTAATCGATAAAATTGTTGCGTTTTACGAAGTGTTGTCATAAAATAATTAACAAAAGTTAATACCACTTAATTATTTTATCTTAATCTAATACATTTTGAAAGACAGGATGTTCTTATGGCTTGGCAATTCTTGCCTTTCACAATTTAAATTAATTTTATGTAAAAATGTTTTTGTTACCAAAATTCTTGATTACGTTTTTCCGAATTCTCGAAAACTATAATTCCGATACAAAAGCACGCGCGTGTGACGCGCCATGTCCTCGTAAAACTGATATTTTATTTCCAAATTTGGTTTTATTTAGTTTTCCCACGGTGTGCAAGATACTGTAAAATTAATTATTCTACTTGTATCAGTCATCTACTATGTAAGTAAATTTACGATTTCATATGTTATTTATAGTACCGATGAGTAATTGGTAATTGCAAATGAATAAGTTCTTATCCTTGCCCTTTCGAGAACAACATTTTTACAATTTCATTTACACAACTTAGAAAAAATGTTCCTTGATAGCAACGTACAAGTTTGAGTGGGCCGAAAACGACCCACTTGTTTCCTTTTGGTGGTCTGCATGAAAATGGATTGTGTGGTATTTAGAATTTGTCACTTAATATTCTTCTGGAAGTAAATAAATGTCGGTGATAATTTAAAAACTACTTATAATAGACAGACGTAGGCTAAAATATTGTAAGTTTGTAATATTGCTCAAATTTATAAGAACAAATCTATGAAAAACAGGTTTCTCAAAACAGAAAAATTAGCAAATCTGAAGTATGAATTTTATAAGACCCATAATTAAGCCGGTATTTTTGGAATGTGCGTGTTATAAATTCAATTTTTAAACGAGCTTAGTCACCTATAAACATGTTTCTTCAGGCTGGAAAAAAAGAAAAAAGTTTTCAGACCAGCAAATATTTAAAGGTTGATTATTCGCCATTCGGCAATGGGGTAATCAAATAATAAAATATCATGTCCTGAAGGTTTCGGCCTTTTTAACTTTTAAATTTTATTCACGGTTAACCAGGATCTTAATTTTTATGATTTGAGCAAGCTTTTATGTTTTAATTTTGTTTTGGCAATTTCAGTTGGCAATTATTACTAGGAGTTCATTGGTGGTAGGCTATAAAATTTATATAAAAGTCTTCTGATTTATATTCTTCTCGACTCATTAATTTCCAGCATAATATAAATTCAGATTTGCGAATGTGACGTACCATAGAAATAATACAGGTAATTACAAGTTTGGTACCACCCTTTTCAGCGCAGAGGTCAAATTTGGTAAGAAATGGTGTTTTTATCTTTTTTTATTCTTACGAGATCGCATTTACTTTTATGCCAATTTTATTCTTTAAGTACCCACAAGTTGTGTCCAGTAGGTCCACAATCCACAGTTGTGCAAAGATATAAATTATTGGCAATACTTTGTGAATTTCCAAATCCTTCAAATTGAAATTGTATAATAACCAAATAATAATTACAGTAGGCAATTTTATTTTTTCTTAACTTGATTGGCCAATTATGCAATGCCGTCATCAAAATTGGAATACTTAGTTAACTTGAATTGTTATAAAGTTTTGTTCTTTGTCAAAGTGAAAGTATCTTTTCTTCGTTCCAGCAATAGTTAGGGCAGCAAAATGGAATATTTGATATTGATATCAAGGCTACAAGAGAATGGACAGTTTTTGCTTTACATTGCTTTTCATAATCTATTATTATTAGTCCTATTGATTGATTATGCAATTACAACATTTAAAGTTCACAAGGACATTTTCTTGAACGAAAATCTTTCATTTTGGACTCTGTTAGCAATTGCATGTCTGCACGTCGTATACGTTTCCATCTAATGCAAAATTAATTGTTTTTATTACATGAAGGTGGAGTCGGTTAATCAGACCAGTTGTACTTGGTACTTTCAAGTTTTCAGTGAAGCAATTAATAACAATGTTAAGTTCAAATGTCAAACTTGACGAGGCCTGTTAAGATAAGTTTAACTTTGCGGAACAGCTAAAAGGTTTCATTGTAATCTGGTCATTGTTTTTCATGACTTACCTTTCTTTTCATACATTTTAACAAGTTGTTCTTTTGTGATATGAATTTATTGTTTTGCCACTTTCATTCTTTACAATTTCCGCTACAGATGGATAGGTCAAGCGCATTATTAGAATAACCCTGAATAACTTTTTCTAATATTGCCCATATCATTTTGGGCAAACATAAGGCCTTGCCGACCAGGCTTATTAATTCCCATTGATAGATTAATGAACTCATCACACAAGGTAATATGGCTGCGATATTTCGGACAAAGGTACTTTTGTTCTTGTGACAAAAACTAAACGATTGATGATTTATGCGTTAAAAAATAAATTTAATTATCGGAAAAAACGTCCTTCAGATCTCAAAATATAGCTCCTTCGCAGAGGAAACGTTCAAACTAAGGCACGTAGCGGGCAACAAATAAATAGTTTTGGTTCGATCGTACGTTTTTGCATGAATTAATTTTTTTTTGTATTGTGGTAGCAAAATTATAGGTTATAGTCTAATTGAGATGCAGAGTTACTTTCATCATGCTGTGTTGTGCTGACAGCTTATTTAAATCTATAATCAGATCCCACCTTTTGTAGTTTTCAAATTGATTTTAAATTAATGTTTTTAAAGATCATTTTCAAATTAAGTTTGGACCACTATAATCTCGTGATATTATGATTTATGAGATAAACGAATCCATTTTTTGCATACTTTGGTATTCTTCAATGGTGCCGAAATATAGTAACATTTTATTTAAAAACATTGATTGCTTTGACATCGGCATGTAAACCAAGTATTTGTACAAATCCCTGCTGTTATTTTGAATTCCTCATGCTTACTGGATCGGGTGGAGTTAGCGCTTTACTCCAAATTAAATCATTTGGTAGAAATTTCTTCTTATGTAATATTTTTCGAAATTTCTTTTCGTATTTTGTGTAATAAAAGATTCTTCTTTTGTGTTCTACCAAGTTTTCTCAAATAACAGACTCAATTATCTATTGTAGTCAGTGGGCCAGATTAATTTGGTTAGGTTTATGCACATTCGTTTTTAATTCAATGTCGAAAGTGTGGTGCAATAAAGAAAGTCAAGGTTTAACAATGACAAAAAAGTTCCGGTATTGCTTTAGGCACCTAATACTATGTGTTTATGTGCTTACTCTAATAAAAAAAAATTAAATCAAAATTTATCAATTTCGCCTATTAATTAATTAGCATAATTTTATTTTAATGTGGCCTTTTAACTCATAAGGCAATGAAATTAATCACAGTGGCGATTAGTCAATTTTGTAAAATGCGTTAGACTATTGAACGCCTTGGGGGTCGTATGGGGTTATATTATATTTTAAAGACTCGTTTGTTAATGAACTACCGGATAAAGAGGTGATAAATTGGCTTAATTTTTTAACCATGACCCAGAACTCTTCTAATAGATATTTTAGTCCGTTTAAATGCTAATGAGGATCATTGATCTAAATTATTATTCTATTTATATTATTAATAAATATTTTGTTGATTTTTGCTAGGTAATTTATATTATAATTATCAGAAAATATTTAAGAAATATAACTAAATTTTATTTCTTTATTAAGTCGAAGCGAGCCAAGTGCTTGCTATTAATATGATATTTCCTATATTAATTTGCATAATTTTAATTTAAAGTTAATCATAAACGTGAAAAGCAATTTTTTTTTAATTGGGCGTACTGAGAATTCTATAGGATTACATTATATTTTTAAGTCTCGTTTGTTAATGAACTACCGGATAAAGGCGATAAATTGATTTAATTTTTTAACCGTGACTTAGAACTCTCCTAAGCCATTTAAGTCTATTTTAAATATTAATGAGGATCATTGATCTAAACTATTAATCTATTTATATTATTAATGAATTATTTGATCATTTGTGTATTTTTATAACCAATTTATTTTTTAATTATTAAAAGAAGGCTAAATTTCAATTTGTAGGTTAGTAAAAAACTAAAATAAATAAAAATAAAGTAAGTAATTTTTTCAATTTTTACCTGACAGGAAAATTTTATTTTAGAATATTTTAATATATTTTTTCAAAATAATATTTATAGGTAATATAACTTGATTGTTTAATTGCAATTCAAATGTGCTCAAGAATTTTTTGAAGAAAATTTGTTTTTCTAAATTAAATTTTATTATTTTTAGGTAATTAATTTTTAATGTTTATGTTTACATTTGTACGATCCTAAATTTATTAATAAAAATTTATATTTATTATTAAATATATTTCTTTAAGTTTTTGAAAAATTAACATTTTAATTTGTAAATTTGTAAACTGCAACTCTGTAGGGTAAACAAATGTTGATAATATACGAGTATAAATTAAAGTCTTCTCGGGTCTTTTAATTTTTGACTTTTTGTAATCGGAATTTTCCACCATCGTAGGAAGCTATTTAGCATATTTTTATACTTGAATGTAAGCACAGGGTGCGTCGTCCTACCTATCAAAAGTTTTCGCTTTACTGATGCTAGTTTTCAGGTTTGTAAATTAATGTCAATTGATTAAAATTTGATAAAAATCAAACAACTCGCGACAAAGACATTCTTAGATAGACCTTCTAATCTGCCATGCCATAGTCGCAGCCATAATATTGCCATTGTAACTATCGCAAAAATGATTTTACTTTTGCAACAGGGGTATGAAAAACTCTCATGGAGTCTGTGGGAAGTTAATAATACAATATTATTAACTAAAAGCATTTTTAATTATTAGTTTGGCTATAAAACTTCAGAAACAATATTTTATACATCTCACTATTGTTTTCTCCAGGTCGCAGTTTATAATTTGAAAAAAATTCATTATTTTAATAGATACTCATATATGAACCACCCATACCCATACGTGCTTATAAAATATCTTGTTTAAAGCTATTGAACTCTTAATTGGTAGATATTATGTCCATTATTTTGAGAAACAATCGTTGGGTTCATTAACTTCATCGTTGCCATTCCGTTAAATCCACATTTAAAATTTTCGTGCAAAAGTCAATATTGAAATTGAAATAGTATGAATCATATTAAGAAAACTCATTAGAAAATTTATTAGTGTTTAATGTGCAATATTAGTTAGGAAATTTATAATATACCTATGCATGCAACACCTACTACAGTCGATGAGCTCAGCGTTATTCCTCATTTAAACACGCTTTTACTTTTGGGTTTATAGATGATGTATCTTGAGGGTCATGGTTAAATATTGTCGATTCATCGATGTAATTAGTAGAAGGTAAGGTTTAATGCCCCGTGTTTTATATAACAGATGAGCAAGTACGATAATATTTGGTCCAACAGTTTATTTTTTTAAGGTTCAAGTTGGGTTAAACCTCCTAACGTTTCTTTTGCAAAAGGGAATAACCGCAGACGAAGAACAAGTAGTAGATGTTGATAAGAGTACCGACGAGAAGAAAGGAAAAGTTATTAAATAATACTCCTTTAATGGTCGTAAAAATTTTAATTAATTTTTTTATCCTTATTGCCACTTTAGTAAGTGAAAGGATGACACGTTAAAGTGGTTAATCAATTGATCGCCAATCATTAAAAATTCTTCATGGAACGAATATTTTTCACATGTCATAAAAAGTTTAATCAGTCCAAGGTAAATTACTACAATTAAAATGCGTGCAAATTAGCATAAGTTATGATACATTTTTAATAATTTAGGAGCATTCATTAAGAGAAATCCCCAACCGCAAGTTTGCAAGATTGTACCTTCTGATTTAAAGAAGATCAGGTTTCAAATTGTTATGAGTCAGCAACTGTGTAATTTTTGTTTAATATTTGTTTACGAAATAAAAAAAATTATCATATAATTTCAGGTCTGATGTATTAATTGGTGATTACAGTATTTACTATGTAAAAATTAAGCAATGACAGTGTATCATGGGTATTGCATTAACGATGATGGTAATTATTTTAATATTTAATTTAAAAACTGTCAAAAAAGTTTGCACTCATGTAATAATTCCGTAATTTTGGATTATTTCGTTATTCTTCGTTTATTTGCCTATCCTGTTTGATAGTATAGGACATAATATTTATTATCCATCGCCATCACTTAATCGTCGATTTATACAAAATTAATCTACCTGTGCTTTTACTTTTACATTAAAAATTAAATAATTTAATTAACAGGCTAATTAAGGCTAATTAAGAAGGAAAGCTTATGTGAAACATTTGATTACTTAGATTGTTAATTTTTAAATATAATTTAATAAAAATGAAATAATACAATAAATTAAGTTGAGTTATTTTAAAAAAAATTAATTTATACTGGACGGGAAAATAATAGGACAAACCAGAGGGAAAGCCAATTGAAATTATTAATCAGCACTTAATATTTATTTTTTACTTATTGCTTTTAAAAACCCATGACTTGCCTTGGAAAATTATTGCCTATAAATTACTTTGACAGATCAAAATATGTAACCAAATTTAAGTTGAAATTTGTAGGCGGTTGTATTTCAAGGCAAAAGTACCTGATATGTGAACAATACATTTAGTTACTTCAATTAATATTTTTTCTATTAGAAAAATATTTTTGTTACGCATCAAAATGAGTTGTCATTTGTTGCTATAGCTATATATTTGCTACATCGACAAATTTTCTTTTTATTATCAATATAGAAATAGAATAAATAATATTATAAATAAATTTTTCAAATTGTGTATCATCAATGATAATCATTAAATTTGATTTTCGGTTACTGTTAGAAATCCTCACCCATGATTTGAACTTTTTCCTATTGATCATTGGAAAGAGGACAATTTTCCGATTTATTATAATAACAATATTAACACAAACATTTTTTAGGATTATGCAATAGTTGTCGAAATAACGGCATTTTAATATTACGAAAAGCAGGGAGATGTAATATGATACACCCCGATGCGTGACGGTAACTAGCACGTTGAGTCCCTGCTCTTCATTTTGTTGACGGTACGTGTGCTTTAATATACTCTTAATGTTATTGTCAGTCGCGGTCAATACCCGGACGAGTTCTATGACTTTGAATTCCACCCTTGGCGAGGTTTGTCATTCTTCAGGGATATTTTTAAATTGCTATGTGTAAGGTGAAAAAATAAAACAGGCCCGGAGGGCGCCGATCTAAAATACAGATAAATTTTACATTTTTAAACTCGATTTTTTTCGAAAACTTTTGCATTATCCTACAAAATTTTTGTTCTAGTATGCTTAGCAAAGTGTCCTTTTACTTATTTTCAATAGGAAAAAGTTAAAATCGGTAGTGAGTGAGTGAGATCCCTGATTTTCAATGGAAGAACTCAATTATTCATTTCTTTTAGCTTATTAAGTTCAACTTAAGCTTTTATTGTAAAAACGGCTCAAGAGTTTTTAATTTTGCAATAAAAATTTGTGTGTAGAATCAGACTTCGTATCCTAAAAAAATTAAATTTTCTACACAATTTGTGTTAAACAGTTGCCTATATCAGTGCAAATATGTAAATTAATTACCTAATTATATTTAAATTACTTTTTTACGATGTAGTCGGACAACTTCAAGAAGAATTTTGTTGTTTTTCTAAAACCAACTTTATAAGATTTATAATAAATTTATATAATAAAATAATTCTTAAAAAACACAAATTTGTGCAGTCGAAGCTGATTAGTTTTTCAACCTGAATTAAATAACATGTCAAAATATGTGTCGGATTCTTGGCAGACAATGGACACGCGTAACAAAGTAAATTTACATAAAGTCTTGCCATGTTTAACCATGTAAAATTAAGTATGTGCATAATATCAGTTAAGAGGTGTCCGACGCCTCCCTAATTTTCTTTACAACTTTGTTCTTCAGTTTAATTTATATTTATTCAAAATTAACCAAGTAGTTACGCAATGACTTCTAAATATTATAAAGTGTGCATTAACTTTTATTTTAATAATATTTATCGGTAAGGACAACAAGTTGTCATGGTTGTCGTATCCTGAACGAACCCCACGTTTAAACTTGGTCTTATAGTGTACAACTCTTCCCATATTATGCTTAAGGCAAGGTGACACAAGCATTTTTACCATTTAACAACCTTCTCTAGAGTTGAGGATTATAACAAGAATTTACATTAAAAATAAAGTGCAACTTTATTCTTTATTCCTTTCTAAAAAGGAATAAAAAGTATTGCGAATGGTGGAAAAATGCAACATGTAGGGGTTGATGTAGTCTGAACTAAACCAAAATTTATGTCACCGTAAACAAGAACTGCACAAGATAACAACCAGGTGTGATAAATGTGTACATCCACAATAAGGTGTAATAAATTTAAATATCTCGTGCATTTCAGCGACTTTAAATTCTCAAATTTACATGTAGCAAACTTGGTGACATTTTCTTTCATTGTAACATAGCCGGTACTTAAATTATAGCAAACATTACAAATCTTTTAGTGAAGAACTGAACAGTTTCGGTTTGAATACTTGTCGGTTTATCCGGAAACGAAGTATGTACGTTTTTATGGTTACTAACTGTACACGTATTATACACACGAGCTTCCGGTAAAATTAATATTGCATTTTACTTTTACATTTTGATTTCCTTAAGACATTTAAAATAAAACGAGTTTCTTAATTTTTTCCTCAGTTACAATTAAAGTTTACACTTCTTGTTCAAGTTGTCACCGACAAGGTCTTCAGGAAGCACTTATAAATAACAATATCTATAATTATTGAATTACGAGACTATCAAGGTAAAAGCACAGGTCTGCAAGAAAAACGACAAACCTTATTTTAAAATACATGGAACTTATAAATTTTATGTCGTTTTCAGATTGTTTAGATCTTTGATCTGCTATTTAACGCAATAGGGTAGCATATAAAAATGTATTAAAGTATCAGTACAATATTAGTAGCCTGTTTTTTTAAAGTTTTTTTTTGTTAAATTTGTTTGAGAATAAAATAAAACTTATACTAAATTAATTTATGCTCAATTAATTTTGAATAAGATGTAATTACTGCGATAGGTACAATTGTTTACTTAACTCATGCACCGTAAAATATGCAATTACCGAAAAGACATTAAATGTTTTTATTATCAAATTTTATAAGTAGCAATTTTTTATTAATAATACTGATACTATGGAATAACTTTCACAATTCTAATTTTAAATTGGGTTACAAACTTCATGAACTCGTTTAAAACAAGTTTTGTGAATTTTAATTATCTACCATTTATAATTAACATTAGTTTAACAATTTCTTTTATTTTTAAATTTTACTTTATTTTACTTAATAAAATAAGATCCATTTTACACGTTTTACTAAGAGAGAAAGTTCTCTTGTGATATTACAAAATGTTATATACTATTACGAATTGGTTAACTTGACAGTGCACGTTGTCTATTAAATTTATTATTTATTTAAGTTTGTTGCTGCAGTACAATAAATTTATTGAATTGAAACTAATTGAATTAGGCAATTTCTTTTAAATGTAAATTTTTTTCTTCAAAAACCAACAAGTTATAATATTTTTAAAAGAATTTTTACAACGCTTTCAAGAGAATTATTTGCTTACAGCATAAAATCTTATGTTGAAACTAAAAAGTACAAAGTTTTTAGTCGACAATTTTTTCAATAAAAGTAAATGCATAAAATTTGTAGGTACATTGTGTGGGTTACGTTTATAAAATATATTTCCTTGTATTTGATATTATGTAACTTTAACATTTTAAATTATAATTTTACTGCTATTAATTGGTTTATTAATGTATAAGTATCAAACGCAAATTATTAAAAGTTTACATTGTAAATTGCCGCCCGGAGGCTTTGGCTAAATTGTGAATGGTTAGAAATTAAACACATACCATTTATAAAAATTGAATTCAATAGAATTATTTTTGATGTTCTGGTACTTAGTGGGATTTTATGGTTGAAATTAAAGTGAAGCTACGACTTAATTCTTACGGCTAAATTTCTACTTAATTGTTTTCCTGATTCAGTATTAGGGGTAGCGAATAGCAATAATAGGAATATGAAACAGTCGCCCTGTCTAACAAAAATTATCAGGATCTAAGGGATTGTATAAAAATATATCACGATTTTATGATTCACCACTAAATCTCGCTTGATAACACTAAATAATCCAAATCGGACATAAATGACATAAAAAAATTTAATTTGAAGATAAAGCTTTCTCTTGAATTTTTAAAATAATTTATCGCATATTATCATAATAGGAATAGTGGGCAGTAGCAGTGGTAATAAAGTAAATGAAGCAGGTTATTTATGAAATAAACATAAAATTTTATAAACATCAACTTTATTACTAACATTACAAGATGCCATGAATATTTTTCTTTAAAGGGTTACACGAAGAGCTTATAATGTTTCTTTGTCTACGAATATCAGCATTTAGATATCATAAATCATAAATTAAAATTAAACTTATAATTATATTTTTCCAAGACAAAAGCTCGATAAGGACAATAATTAACTTTCGTTGGGGATGTACGTCAAAAATATCGGTGCTTTTAGGCAATGTTTTTGTTGTATCAATGTTTTAGAGTTGACCTCACACCTATCCATATCATATTTTCATACCGTCAAACCATGTGTAGGTTTAAATTAATTAATGTGATCTTAAAAATGAGATAAAGGCTTAAAACTTAATCAAGTGCTTTTGAATCTCTTTGACAGAAAAAATTATTTTCAGTAGTGGATAGTATAAAGGTAAACCATACTTTAAGTATCGATTGCATCTATACAAAAAGAGCTTGTATGCGATGGAATTACAAAAACTATAAATTGTTAAAATTTTACACTAGAAAAATCGAATTACTCTTGTTTGCAAATAATTAAAAAAATCAAGAAACTACTTACCAAAGCATTTATTAAAATTGTTATTTATTTAAAGTAAATTTTCTTTTCCTCTCATTTGATAATCTTAAAAAGTCTCATATCCATTCGAAATGGCTAACAAAAGGTATAAAAAAAGTTTCTTTTATAAGTAAAAAAAAATGAATCGGTCGTTCTGGAGTTATTACAAAGCATATTTAATAATTTTTGTAATAATATTGAAAAAAATAAAGTTCACGTGTAGAGGATTTTAAAATACATATTATGTTTCAAACTTTACAAGCTCTTTGTAACATAGCTACAAATTTTATTGCATCAATTTTGCTATTTTCATATAAAATTAAATTTTGAAGTAAAGTTGCCCGGGGCCAGCACGTATTTTCCTAAATTTATCATTTAAAAGTTTTTATTTTAAATTCGCAAAAACAGAGTGAGCATATATTTTTTTAAATTTAAAGCGATTAAAGTAGCTGTGAGCTTTATTGGGTTGTTGTTCTTCTCCAATAATGTGAACTACCTGCCGAATGAGTCGACAAAATTCTCATTAAATATATCCCAAGATTACTCAATAGTTATTTAAACTGATATAGTAACTATCAAATGTAACATTTTTGCTGTGCTTCAGTAATTATCACAATTAACCAAAACTTCAAGCTTAGAAAGCGATTCAAGAATATAGAAAGGTATGAAAATCGATAATAGAGTAATATATTATTAAAATGGTACTACCTATTGCATGCAAATTTTGTAATAACTTTCAAAGGAAATGTACTTGAAATGTATGGGTGTGTATATTGCTCAGAAGTTGATGTTAGTCACGTTTTGCACAGTTGTTTTAAAATTATTTATTACTTGACAAACCAATTTATTTTATACCTTGTTTATTTAAACAATTGTGGTTTTGAAGCCAATCCAGTTTTAATAGTTTATGAGAAACTGGGGTAAATTCAAATATGGAACACATTTAGCCAATAATTATAGTTTACTGCTTTAAATTATAATTAAAATGTTTTAGTTGCCCGCCTGTCCCTGTGCACCCCAATATAGCTCACAGTGGGAAAATTATTTATCTCAAAAGGTATTCATATATTTCAGCCAATTATTCCATATTAGGAGCTAAGCAGTCTAACTTGCCGCTTCCCTTTCGGCGGTTCATAATCTAAATACACCTGAAAAACCGCCCCAATATAAAATTGTAAACAGTACCTAACATCGGAGGTTGCAACAAAAAATTTCAAGTTTAAATCTTATCCTGCTTGCATTGCTTTTTAATTGTTAAAAGCTTTGTTGCATATTGCAAATAAAAAAAATCAGTAATGAATTATATAATTTTCCTGCAAATTGAATAAAAGCAACTTTAATCCTCTTATAGGGAATTGTAAAAGTTAGCTATGTCGAGTATTACTTTTATAATCTGACGTTGTTAAACAAATCGTGTTTGTAATAAACACACCCTAGTGTTGTAGGTATGTAAATTTATAACAACTAAGGAAGATAAAATATTGTAAAAAAATAGAACCAAGATACAAACTTCACTTTATTTATAGAGCTTGCGATTTATAAGGATTTCAACATAAAAGAAATTTGCATATTTAAGTATATCTAACACAAGTGTTAAAAAATAAGAGTTAATTAAGAGAGATTAATAAAATACAAGAAAATATAATTCGTACAAGTTTTTTGTTATACAAAATTTATTGCTGCTTGCATATGTAAAATTTCAATTTAAAAATTAGGCTGGCGTTAAGCCGCTTGCTTCTTAATTTGTATTTCTAAAGAAGAGCTTGCAAAAAACTTAATCTGGGGACTATCGAACTGGCATGGCGCTTCTCTGTTGTAAATTGAGCGAATAATAGCGGATGATACATGGATTAAGCGTGGGTTTGTGTTTAGAGTTTTTATTAAATATTTGCATTGAAAAAAGTTTCAAAAAAGTTGTAAGAGAATTTTAAGAAAAAAATTTATAATTTCCACACGTAGTCTTCAAAGATCTATGGTGTTAAATTCTTCTAAGAAGGTGTAATGATTGTTATTATTATTCGGTAGATGTATAAAATGCCAAATATTCGTATTGTGATGGGCCTTTAATGGTGGGATTGAGGTTTACAAATTACATGAAAAAAATAAATTAAAAAAATGCTTCTGGACTTCTCGAGCATCGACCCAGTTTCTCTGTCTAGAATTCTTTTGTATTCACTTTATATTTTTACAACATAAACATTTTGCTTGGTAAATAAAAAACAGTAATTTAAAATTGCTCTACTCTACTTATTAAAAACACATTATATAAAACTTATTGTTATATTTCACTTAATGGCGTAACCCTCAATTGTATAATAAGGAATTTTAATTATTAATATACCACAAATTAAATTTACTTTTTGTATGAATACAATTTTTAATAAAATTATTAACATTTTTTTTTAAGTTTTAGTTTTGGAAGACGAAGCCGTCACTTCGCTTACGATCATCATTAATTTAACTTCTTGAGCAGCAATACTTAACAGCTGTTGGTGTGACCCACTTTCACTTACAAGATATTAATCTACTTGCTGTATTAAAACTCAAAACTTCCGTTGACAAATACCAATAATAAAGAAACCTTAACACAGTAAACTACAAATTTACTGATGGTTCGTCTTTAAATTTGAATAAATAGCAAAAATAGTAGCTAATTTCAATAGCTGCAAGTCAAAGAAGTATTACTTCTTGTTTTACAAACAATACCCGACAATGTTAGTTTTAATGTATACAAGTCAAGAACAAACTGTTGTACACAATAGATTAAGCAACTTAAGAACTTGATGGCCACATTACCAATAAGAGCTGACCGTGAAGTGAACCGAAGCTAAGCTCCTGTATGTATTTTGGAGAACATTTATTGAACCAATTTCAATTTATATATAACGTGGGTTTACCTATTTATTTATTTTGGTGTTGCATACCAAATGAAAAATCAAATTTTTTTAAAAATGTAAAATTATCCCATATGGTAGTTACGGCAGGTTCAATTAAAGTATTTACAGTAAGTTCATTAGTAAAACACGAATTAACTGCAACTTTGCAGAAAAAATCATGTTCGCACTTTCTTGTTATATTGTGAAAGATCGATTAATCATATGAAAACAATGAAACATTTCTCGTCGTGTGAACTACATGTAGATATTTTGATTAAGGCAAAGTGGTACCTACGAGATTTACTTTTTAATAGATAGAACAATTTTAGTGTAATAATAGCTGTGGCTCTATAACCTACATTATTGAACAGCATATCTTCAGAATTTTTAAACCAAGAAGTATAAAAAAGGTAAAGAGGAATTTAATCACGTGTTTTATCACACAAACGTAGATCTCCAAATATTATGTCACCTATCCCTCCATTTCTTCTGAAATACTGTTTCAAATTTTAAAACGAGGATTAGATTGCTTTGAAATGAAGAAAATATCAAATTGAACGCAGTCATAAATTTTCACATTTTTAGAAAATTTTCTTGTGCTACCTACTTGAATTGGATTACAAATCCAATTTAAGTTTATCAATGACAATGTTTTTTAATCGGTTAACACTAGAACGTCCACTAAGGGGTTAATATTAAAAAAAAATTATTTATATAGTACGTAGTTGGAATTTCTTAAAACAAAACGCTGAAAGAGCTTTCGGATATGGAAAATTTTCTGTCTGAAGGTCATTGGCATTCCTTGAAAAATCTTTGAAATTTCTTGAGAATCCTTTGTTATTCTCTTGTTTAGAGTAATTTTAAGGAATACAGATTCCTGACGTATTGTCAACATTGGTTAAGCTACAATGTTGAAATTTAAGAAAATGTTGTTTTCTAAGGCGAAGTAGCTTAATATGCTCTATTTGTTCAGGTTATTTTTGTAATTTTTTTAAAAGTTTAATCATTTAATTTATCTTGAAGAAATAATATTATGTATGATTTGATAAATAAATGTTTATAAACATTGTAAACAGTGTAAAAGGTTGTCAAGTATAATATTTTATATTTCAATTTTGAAGAATATTCAGTTTTCAAATATTTTATAAATTATTTATAAATTTTTTTTCAATCTTCATTCAATTTTTAATTTTTGCATTAATTGCAAAATAAATACCACTCTTGGCATTTTTATTCGTGTTCTTAATATGTAAGCTGCAACTTGAAAACAATAAATTAAAAGTACAAAAATGTGGTGTATTTCGTGACAATAACAATAACATATATTAATGAATTTAAAAAAAAATAATGAGAACAATTTTCAATTAATTTTATAGATTAATACATCAATGATGAATCAATGGCGATTCTGTAGGGTTGACGAACGAACGGAGGAAATCCGACAATTACAGACAAGCCATAAAAGTATTTTTGCACAGAATAAAAAAGTTTTTTAAATTTTCTTCACCTTTATGCAAGTTTTGCACTAATTTACTTCCAAATAAAATATTTGAAAACTCTTATACCACAATTTAATTAATTGCCACTTACCAATTATAATTTTAATTTTATTCAGCTCTTTCTGTAATTTTCTCTATCTCCCAATTAACATCTTTTTATAACTGCTGTTTTAATCTTTTTTTAAACTTCCAAATTAGGTTCTAATTGTATTCTTCAGTTTTAAATCCGAATTAAATACTTTTTGTCACAATCGTATTTCTTGTTTCTACACTATTTTGGGAAGACCTCGATCTTCGAGTCGAAATAAAAGTTTTTAAATTATCTACAACCCCCCTTCCTATACAAAAGAAAATACGACATTTTATATTTTGTATTTGTTATTTGATTTAATTACTTATTGAGATGACCAAAAAAAAGGGGGACATTTTTACGATAAAATTTTTCAAGTTTATTTGTTATATATTTATTTTTTTGAAAGAAAATTCCAACTACATTTTATTCAGTTTTATATTAATTATTATTAGTTGATGGCGTAAATACTTGCCGACTGGACTAATTAGAAATTTTAAGGAAATAAACCTTAAAGCAGGATGAGAATTTAAACCAAATTGTTTTTTAATTTCTATTACTAAACAAAATTCTAACAATGAATGAGAGAATCTAATTAGTTGCCCAAAAATTAGACAAAATTGTACTAATCGTATGTTGTATTTCCTCATGATTTACTATCTGTCTACTTAATAAATGGTAGCAGAATTATTTCGAAAATATTTTAAAAAAATTTCTAAATATTTTGGTTTAACTGGTAGTTATTACGAAACGATCGTTTCAGAAGTCTGCGACTTAACCACACTATTTTGTCGGCTCGTCAAATATTTTTTAAATTGATAATATGTTACAACATAACTTGGAATTTACTATAGTCAACTTTTAATCACATAGAAATTATAATACCTATTGGCATTTACATATGTATATGGTATATCTATTACGCTACCAGACATTTAAAGTTGTAACTTGTTTAATTATTAATAACCAAAAATGACCTTTATCTATTAAAGTTTAACAGTGTTGATGCGATGTTAACAAAATTTATTGTAAAATGTAAAAAGTTCAAGCAATTAAACTACGAATTTTAAGATACAAATTAATATTCTCTTGATTATTATTTAATTTTGATAATGGCTAAACATTAAAATTATTTTTTTTAATTAAATGTGCAATGAAACTCCGCTTCCTGAATCAAATCTTTTTTATGTCACTGTGAAGCATCAACCTCGTAAGGAAACTAATTACCTACTTTTTACATAACTGCATTTAACGTAATAAAAATTACTCGACTATGAATGAATGTAATTTATTGTAAATGCAAAACCTAACTGTAAATATTTTTTTTCTGAATTTTACAAATTTATCGCTGATTTAACATTTTGCTATTTTTATGGGTTGTTTGATTACTTTTTTCTTAAACAATAGCAATGATGTGTGAAAATATTATAAATGTGAGAAAGTAACAACAAAAAAAATTACGCACATTGTTTGTTGTGACGTTTAAAATTATGTATTAATTGATACACAAAAAAATATAAACTATGTCGATTAATGTAGGTTTACCGCCTTTCACTGTGTCGATTTCAATGCTCGATCGAGCAAGTAACCTTATGCGAAATAAAGCGCGATTTTCAATTCAAATATTTTTTACTGAAAAAATGCAATGTTTAATTTTAATGCTAAGTTAGGTAATAATTGCACTTATTATTTATGAATTGAAGACGTTTCTTGCATTATTTTGCCTCATTTCTTGCATTTTATAAATTAGAAAGTTTATTCATCCTCGAGAATATTAAAAATATTAAATCCGCTTAATAAAATAATAAGATTAAAAAAATAAGTACCCAAAATATTAATTTAAAAAAATCCGCTATGAAAAAATTCAAATTTTGACTTACATTTAATTTTTGAAAAACTATAAACTAAACTGCACTTCACTAAAAATTGCACTTTAGAAAATCTTATAACGCATTTTTTTAAGAAAATGTTTAATCCTTTCGAAATGACATCTTATTAATGGGTTATTATAATTAATCGATAATTCGGCACGTACGGCAAAGAACTGATAGTAAAAGAAGTTGAGAGCCTTTTACCAAAATTAGAAAATAGCGCATGCGTCTAGGTGAATGTCTTAAGAAGGTAAATAAGGTAAGATCAATGAGCTTCTTTATAAATAATATTATTAAGGTTGTGGTCGCGTTCCTGGACATTATACAACACTTCTAGCATTATTTGCAAAATTAATAATAAATTTAAATATTTTTTTTTAATGTTTCGAGTAATACATATAAATGACCCCTCTAGTTGTTTTTCTAATACTAAAAAAATAATTTAAAGTTGCTAGCAAATCCAATAAGGGTGACCTTAAAAATTATGGTTTGTGATTCCCGAGTACCCTCTAGAGTTACTTTGGAAGAGTGTAAGACTGAAAATATAAACGTTAGTCAATCTTGCATTTGGATCTGGAGTGAATTTGTTGGATGAGAGAATTTTCAGCAGAGCTCCGACGCTAAAGATTTGCACAATGGAGTTCTTGACATAGATTGCGCTAGAAGGATTTTCAATTTAATTTCCAGCTATCTTACTTTCAAGAAACGATAATTTTGTACAGCAAAATCTTTCAATATTGCCAAGAAAAAAAAAGAAAAGACACACACACGGTCTCGCAGGGTGCAATACATGATTATACGAATATGGCTATTAATACTCCAAATTAACTAACTATAAAGCCCGATTCATTTTGTTTGTTGTTTAGTTCTGTATAAAATGCAGGAGTTTCTTTCATATTTTAAACAGATTGCCAAAGTCGAGATTAATAAAAGGTGGAAGGACTGCACATGACCTACAGACATATGGCTGCTATTGTGGATGAGCTCATACATCCACTCTGTGATTTAACTTATATCAGCCAACACACTCAAATGTTTACTATATGTTCAGTAGCAATGTATTTCAAATATTCTTTGTTTTTGGCATTATTTCATTTGCATCTTATGCTGTAACTAATGATTGTCTCCAAACTTTAGTATGATATAACTAGACGCCAGAGTATTTGTAGGGTATTGTCACCCGATATATAAATTATTTGTGAGTCCATTTACAGTTCTTCCATGTTGTAATATTTAAAGTATCTTGCTCAGAAATGCTTGTGTGAAAATATACGCACAAAGAAATAAATAGTTTATTTATGTCATTTGTAAGTTCCCCGTTTCCCAACTTTTATCAGTCAATCACTGAATGACGATTCAACGGACTGGACATTTTGACTTAATTTTAATACTTTAAATTTACTTCACAGATCATTAAATTTAATGTTGGAATGAATAATTGCTGATCTCTTTTCATGAGATACGACAGGAAGAGTGTGTCTGAAATCACCACCAAAAATTAAAACTTTACCACCAAAAGCTTTGATGTTTTTCATAACCTCTTAAAGGAGTTTGTACATACAATTTAGTGCGTTATTCGGGGCCATTGTAATTTAGTTCAAAATTAAAATTTTGGCTTTCCTAATAAGCTCGTTATCGGAGCTGGTCATCGTCATTTTCGAAGTGGAATAAAATACTTTGCAAAGTTGCAAAGTTTTTGTTGTTAACCACGCCCCTAAAAGCGCCTCTCCAAAAAAATTGTCAAAAATACGACACGCTGTAGCAGAAGTGAGCTGGGATTTTATATCCCAGGATATTAGGATGTTTTACTAATCTTTCTATGACTACACTCTCATATCACATTGCCTACAGAAAACAATGAAGATGAAGATTTTGAGAATTTTAGTATTGTTCTATGTAAGTATGTTCTTCCTTCTTCTTATATAAGTATTACATAGTTAATCTCGCATATACCACAACTTATCCGCCTAAGATTCAAATTTTAATCTCAATGTTTGAAGTTAAGAATCATAGGAGGTTGATAAACTACTCTATATGATGAGTCATATGTGATGAGTCATACATGATAACGTCGTTAGTCATTGAAATATTGCTTAGCTTGCACTCTAGACACTGCTCGAAACGTATAGAAATTTTATGGAAGTTTCTGGAAGCTGCATTTAGGTATAAATGCAGAGTGAGCTCCGGTGACGAATCAAATCCAGTTTGAACGTGCAAGTGTCAACATAAATAAAGTGTAAATAAATAGTGACGTGATATACCGAGTGTTTAAATAAATCGAGACTTAGTGTTAAACAATTGTAGTGTAATTTAGTTTAGTGCTAAACTTAGTGTAGTAATATTGTTTTATTATTATTAACCGTATCTGTATATATTTGTATTAGCCCTTTAGAATTAAATAAACGTTTTAATTTTTGTTACACTACTTATATTTATTCCACCAGAAATGTACATTTATAAAAATTCGTCTAAAAGATGGGAACAGTAAAAAACTTTAACCTAGGACACTGGATATGCTTAATCCAACTTTGAGTTTGATTACTTGTAATGAAATGGTTAATTCTTCCCCAGAACAGCGTTTCAAATTTTTGAACAAGGTAAGCCGTAAGTGTTTTAGCCGCCATAAGCAAAAGTTTCTATTTGATTATCCAGCTTCTGAGTGAGTTCAAGTTAAGATCATTCTGATATTGGCATTAAATATCAGTAAATGACCAGAGATACCTTGATTTCAAAACAATTACCGCATCAGGATTTAAAGCCTTTGAACGGGGGTAGTCTGAGAAGGACTTTTTTTCTTATTGGTTACATATGCGGAGAACATGAGTATATTTAATAAGGTTCATATTATGGTTGTATCTCCTTCTTGTTTTTAAATTGTACTGGACAACTTCTGTTAGGTTGCTGTTACTTATTGTTAGTTATAAAAATCTGAAATTTGACAAACAATTGACTATATCGACGATTGTCTATTATAACAGGAGGATTTTAAGGCAGTATTCTAGTCTAGAAATCTGAAAAAATCGAAAATTTTTGTTTTTATATTTTGATAGTTTAGACATTCAAAAATCTCGTCTTAAAAGGATTTCTTGAAATTTGAATTATTTTAAAAGCTATAGCCACTTTAGTGTCGTGGCAACTCGACCGGTTTAGACGAAATTATTCCAAGAAAAGTATTAAAAAATATACTTTATTCCTTTTTTTTTTGTGTTTTTTAAATTTTATTTATTTAAATATTCAATTTGAGGTAGAAGAAGGTCCAATGTATGGAACCGGAATCACTGATTCGCTGAAAGTATCAATGTATGGCTTAGACTTCGCGTAACTTGACCTGAAATTTTAATCTTGTTTTTCTCGAAACTACATTTTTCGAATTTCTTGTCATGATTTCTCAAGGTCTACAGAACCGATTTACTTGAATTTTGGTGTGAGTCTTCTCTATACATTTCTCTATAGTATGAACTAAGATTATAACAAAATTTCAATTTTTACTATTTTTAAAAAATTCGCAAAGGTAAAAAAATTGTAAAAAAACTTTTTTTCTTTTCAAGCAGCCGCAATTTTGCGGAAAAACATTTTTTTTCAACTTTTTTTTAGTTAGTACGATAGCAGTATTCCTCTAGATTAATAAATCTTTTTCTTTTTTTAATTCAGATTACTAAGAGGGTTACAATCGTGACAAACTTCGCGCGCCATTTTTTTAAGACTTGTAACTTTTTGAAATTTTAATTTTTTCACTTTTTTTTATCATGTATTCTTTCAACGTTAATAAATATCTTGTAAAATAATGAATAATAAAAATAGTGCCTGTTTTTTCTTTATTGCACCTAAAAAACCACCTAAAATTCGTGCTTCTGGACTAGAATACCGCCTTAATAACATTTAAAAAAATTATATGTATCAGGTATGTTGGAAGACCAAAGAAGAGATGGGCCGGAACAGGTCAAAGACCTAACCCGTGGCGGAAATGAGGATGATGATCTCCTTTGCAAAATATCGTGGTAATTCTTCATGTTCAGTCTAAATAATATGAAATAACATATGCTTAATAATAAGCACACGGTGAATAAGCGCCACCAAAATTGATAATCTTTATAAATTCTATTTGTTTTACCGTGGTATTGTAAAAAGCGTTAATTTTAAACTATCGATGTATTTCGTCTTCTTTTTAGTGAAGACGTTAAAAGCAGTCAATAAATTAAGCAGCAAGTGTGGCGTAAAGATGCAAGGACGGTCTCGTGAGCGGGAAACCGCGGTTCCAGTCCTGGTCGCGCCGAATGCACTGCTGTGAATTTCTTTCTGATTAATTTCTGTACTGATTGTTGTAGAAAGGTTTATCCATAAATAAATGATGTTATTATCAATATTAACTATTAAACTATGTTCACATACATAAGGTATTTTGGCCTATTAAATCATCTTGCGGTACAATACACTTAGCAATTAAGATTACGAAAATGTTATTGCATTTATTCCAGCTTGTATATTATACTCAAAGACAGGATTGTAATGTTTAAAACATTTTGTTTTAAACAAGGTGATTTAAACATGATTAAAACAAAATTCTTTTAAAATATTTTGTTTTATTGATGTTTTAAATTTGTTTAAAATGGGTTTTTTCTTACATTTTTTTTGCATCTTTTAATTTTTTTTTTTTTTAATTATAAATAATAATTTATTCAATACTTATAAAAAATAAAAAAATTTAGTGTCTTCTTCAATCTTCTTCAAAAATTAAATAATTATTATTTAGGGCTATCATAATGGACGCAAGCTTTGATGCTTTTTCTGTTCCTAATCTGTTACGAAGTTTACTGTGTAAAATTTAAAATAATCTCTCAATTTCGGCAGAAGCTTGTAAATAAAAATTCTACCTGCCCTTGCAGGAAGACAGCATTTTCTTCACACTCTGGAAAAATCCAGATTTTTAAAAAAATAGTGAAGAGGCCCACGATGTTAAAGCTAACCGATTTAGGGCGGTGAGCGAGAGTGTGAATTCTATTGAATACTGCAGTACGGCTTCCCCGAAAAGAAACACAAATTAAAACAAAGCGTATTTATTAACTCCAAATACAAGAGATCAAAAAAAGTATAAAAGGTTGTCAATCGTTTACAAAGTTTAAAAAGTTATGACCAAAAAAATCGTCCTCAAACGAATGTTCGGGTGCACTGACAAATCATTGTCGAAAACTATGATGACACTCAAAAAATATTATAGTGTTGAATGAGAAATCAAAGCTGCTCGCAAAAGTGGCTCGTTGGGTTAGAAAAGAAAAAACACTTACCCGGGTTTTCCACCTAACGGAAACCAACAGCTTATGAAGTGATGCAAGTAATCGTAATCGTTGTCCAGCTCTCGAACTTCGGAAAAAATGACGTTGAGCCGTTAACGCTTGGAAGTCTGCGGTACCCCTGCACTTGAACCAAAAAGGAGGAACTCTGGGAGTCACAACTTCGAGACGTGATGTAAAGTAAGGAAAAATGAAGAATCTTCAACTGCGTTGAAAATTTCCGTCCGTAATTAATCCAAAAAATGACACAAACCAAATTATAATGATAAGCAGTTGTGATTAAAAATATTTCAATTCTTGCAATTTTCGTTCTTATCCAATTATTATCGGAATAGTTGGTGTATCCAAATTCATAACAAAAAGGAAAGGTGCTTCCTAAAATCATTAAATGATAAAAAACCGATGTAAAATTTAAAATGTTTTACCTAATACAGACGAGATATCACCTTAACCGTGTCAAACGTGTTATCAAAACGACCTAGCGAAAGCGTTATCAAAACTCGCAGTTTTTGAAAAATCATAGGCGTCGCGCTAAGCTTAAACGCAGTGACGTGCGCAAGGCAAAAGAAAACAAATTATTAAAATTTGTTACAAGCTACAGCCGAATGCAGCTGAATTGATAAATTATACATTTCTGGGTTTACACTCCATTGTATATGGAATTTCACCAAGTCAATTGGGTTACGACGGTATTTTCTAAAAATAAATAATTTTTAAACGATGCGGTGATACCTTGGCTTGGTATATTGTATTACACATACTAGAAGTGCTTTCGAATGAGATGCAGCCACGTACCCATTGCTTCTTCCTATTGACTTTGGTCTAGATTTTTTCCTCTAAATCGGTGATCCAATAAGCTGGCCAAATAATGGGCTGGTATCATAGCTACATTGAATCGTTTTTTACAATATTCAAATTCATCTTCCACCACCTCCTATTGACTTCTCCTATTGAGCACGTCTCTGCTTTGTCTAAAGAAGTAGTAGATATTACTTCCAACTTTTGTGAATAATTCTGTATATTAATTTTTAAACTTATATCATTAGCAATTGCACATATATTTGCTTCAGTCGCAACGGGATTTTCGGTACATACTTTCGACAAAAACGGCTAGTTATACAAATACGTTTCTAAACAATCTGTTAGGGTATTCCAACGAACATCTTGTGGAAGTTTTAATTTTGCACCACCGGCTTGTTTATATTTAACTGCTGGGAAGTGCTGATATTTTAAATATTTTATGATTTTTTACGTTATTTTTAAAGATCTACAAAAACATCGTTAGTTTTATTTATTTGATAATCTTAATTTATTTGGATGTTGATTTGATACGTTAGTATCTAAAAATCATATTTGAATTTATTTAATTAGTAAAATTATAGTTGAGTTAGGGGTCAGTATTAAACAATAAAATTGTCCGATGTTTCGAGTCTTTATTGACCTATTATCAAGGTTACAAATAAATACAAATAATTAAAACCTTACATAAATTACAAAATTGAAAATAATAAAAATAAAAATATAAAAGTAGTAAAATATTAAAATACAGTCAATAAAGACTCGAAATGTCGGACAATTTTATTGTTTTAACACTGACCCCTAACTCAACTATATTTTTACTAATTATTATGGAGGGTCAACGATATAAATAAATACACTATTAACTCTTTATTTAAGCCAATAATCTTGATCTGTGCAAATTACCAAAACATTTTTTGAATAAGAAACATGTTTTACTGTTAAATTAAAAATTTTGATATTAAAATGGCGAAGGTTGGTTGGCGGCCTTGCTGTAAAAATATAAATGAGATGAGGTAATATGAATTGGAAAATTTGAAGTTGAAAAGAAGATAAAAAGACATACAATATAAAGAAGGAATAAATAACGAAGTCAGATTTTGGTTTTATTTGTACTTTAAGGTATAATAATAGTACTTACTTATTTTGCAAAATTAGAAATTATCATTAATTTATTATAAGGGAAAGTTCTACAATATACAGAGTGTTAGGTAAACATGCGAAAAAAATTCAAGGGACTATTCCTCGGCCTATTTTAAGAATATTTTGACCTATGATAATTTCTGAAAAACCTCTTTGTTGAAGATACAAGGTGAACAAAATTTGTTGAAATCATTAATGTAAATAAAATGGAGTCTCTGAAGTCATTAATTTACGCTACTTCAGTGGAGAATTTAGACGAATTGCGAAATCGGATAATTGCTGGGTGTAACTCAATTAGAAACAACCCTGATGTGTTTGAAAGAGTTCGGCACTCAATGACGAGAAGATTGAATGCTCGTATCCAAGCTGGAAGAAATCATTTTGAACATTTATTGTAGATTGCGCAACTTTACATGCACTTTTTGATAATAAAATGTTGTTACTGTGGCAAATTTTGTTCACCCTGTATCTTCGAAACAAAGGGGTTTTTCAGAAATCATCATAGCACAAAATATTCTTATAATAGGCCAAGGAATAACCTCGTGAAATTTTGCCGCATATTTTTCTCATATTTTTTCATTCATATTTTTACTTAACCTAAAATTTCATTTAGACACATGGCATAGTTTGGTTATTTGGTAAGCGCAACATTTCAAGTTTGGTTAATTTCTTGATCTTTTAATTTTGTAAAAAAAATTTTTCAATTTTGTTTGGTATATTTGCTCTCACTTGCTATTTTTACTGTTATACATGACTGAGGAACGAAATAAACGTGAAATAGAGGCCTTTATATTATGTTACAGGTTTTTGTTTTTTATTTTTAAGTAATTTTTACCATTTCTATAGCGTAATTTTAGCGTTAATTCTATAGCGTAATTCTATTTTCTTGTTTATTCAAATATTCTAAGTTGATTTGATGAAAATTTTATTTAAATAATTTTAAGTTGTAAGATTGTAGAATCAGACAGGTGGGGGCGAATCGATGAGGATATTGGCTTTTTTGCCGACGAGTCGCCGCGAGAGACAGAGAGCCGACTTTTGGCTCGTTAATTTTTGACTTGAGTGATGATTTTTGAGATTTGTCATATTTTTGAAATTGTGAGTGATTATTTTTGATTGAATAAAGTGATCTTTATGCAAATGCATTGTTGCGTAATTTTTGGATTATTTTGATAATTGGAATTGGATAATTTTTTGTGAGTTGCTACCAATAGGTAATTGATTGATTTGGATGATTGATTTTTGGAAAAAGTAATAAATAAGTTATAAATTTTGATTTGGTGTAAAATTGGAAAATTTGAAATTGTATTTGAACGAACGAGTGTTGTGACTGATAACTCGACGCTTTGGATAAGGCAAATCAAACTTTGTTCCTTTCGAATAAAATTAAGATTTTATTTTATTTTGCATTAAATTTAATTGAATTTAAATTAAATTGGATTTAATAATTATTTTTCAAATTTGGAGAGGCTGGATTCATCGCTAAAATTCATGGACAAAACTATAAAAATCATCGCAATGTATTATTTACTTAATAGTTAAAATGTTATTATTTTAACATTTTGTTAAGTTTGATTATTTTAACATCACATGCTACTAAATACCACAATAATACTTAAAAAATTCTAACTTTTTTAAGTTATTTTCTATTTATAATATTATGTAAGTTATGAATTAAATTCTATTTTAATTTCATATAACATGTAAAACTTAATTTTATAAAAAAAAAGTAACGATTTTAAGAGAGATTTTAAAATTTTAAGAATTTAAGAGGGTTCAATACAAATTTTTAAAATACTTGTGTTTTTATAAAATCTCCAGCTGAACGCAGAATTGTTGCGGATTTATATCTATAATTAAGAGGTCTGCAAGTTCGAAGAATATTTTAAAATTAAACACTATCTTACCTATTTTGGTACTATATTTAACTCAGATCATAAGATATCTTAATTTGTCAAAAAACGTCTGGGTGAACTTTTGTGAAGTACGGATTGACTGAATCTTTTCAAAGAAAATAGAAAACTTACCTGCCTATGCGTGAAGGAATACTAGAAATTCTGATACTCACCACATTATATCAAATAATAACACCTGAATTTGTTACTAATAAGACTTTAAATTCATTAATTACGTCAGTTAATTTTTTCATTTTTTTTTTTTTCATTTTTTATGAGACCATAAATTAAATGTTCGAGAAGTTCTGAAGAAATATTATAAAAAATAAATTTCTTATAATTTTTGAATATGTATGTCACAAAGTTATAAAATAATAAACCTGTAAAATATGTACCTTATCTTCTAATAATTAATACTAACATATTCTGCACAATATTTATTATAAAAATAAATTAATTACAATTTATTTTAATAATTTGAAATAATTATGTTAGTTATAATTTTTCATTTTTTTATGGTTGCAAAAAAAACATCCGGAAAGTAACTTGACTGGACTCATGGGCTACAAGGTTTTGCCTGTGAACCACAGCCAAAACTAAAAATCTTGGAATTTTTAGATACGCCCAGTAAAATATTTACCTTCCAGCCGAGAACATAATAATTATTACAATAACAAACTTAAACACTAAAAAATATTTTTATATTCGCGCTTAAACTAATTTTTGGCTTTTAAGCTGAAGTCTTGGAAGTTTTAGATTCGCCTAGTAAAATGTTCACTCTTCGGCCGATAACATAATAACTATTACAATAACAAAATTAAACATAATATTAAGAAATTTTTCTTAATTCGTTTAAACTAATTTTTGGCTTTTAAGCTGAAGTATTCGTTTCTCAAGTGATGGTTCAGTTGACTTCCCAATTTAATTCGAATCCATATTGGTACCAATGTTGTTATAAAGTACTTTAAAAAAAAAAGGGGAATTACTTTAACAAACTAAAGTTAACTGCAAATTACTATAAGTATAATAAATATTATTCTAGGATATAGAAATTGTTTTGTAATACAATAATAATTATAAATTTGATAAGGTATTATTGTAAACGAATTAATTGAAAATTACTTTGTAGAATACAAACAGAATTAATTTTAATCAAATTTACCTGAACGCCGTGGAACCAAAATCCGGTGGTATGATCTACTTTTCCTAGATAATGAACTGCGTATTTAGCTACCATCGCTGCATCCGGAGTTAAAATAGATGTTTTTCGTAATGAACTACTAAAATTATTCATTTTAGTGTTGACAAAAAATGGTGAAATGTGTTGAATGGTTAGACCATGTTTTGAGTATTCTTGTCGAAGAGCTTCCGTGAAGAATTTGTTGTATACCTAAAAAATACCAATATTATATCGATTTTTCTATATCAAAAATATTATATTTTGTTTTAATTATCTATTTATTTAGAATTTATTCCCTAATTTGTTCTTAAAGAACATATTTTATTTAAATCTAACTATTATTAAAATATTTAAGAAAAACAATGTATAGGCATTAAAATATGTTATACAAAACAATAAACCTTGCAGTTCACTAAAACTGCTGACACAAGCACGTATCTATTAAATTTATCGTTTTGATATTCTAAGCGTATCGTTTAGCTTCATACAGCAATTGCATTATTGTATAACACAGTAGCTTGCTTGAACTTGATTGAATAACTAAATTTTGTTGAACCTGAAGAAGGTGAGTCTGCAATAATAATTATTCTGCTTTTCGTTTTAAAAACAGATACCAAGAATCAATTCAGAAACATATAATTTATAATAGGCTGGACTCTTAAAATAAAATAAAATACAAATAAAATAAACACAAAAGTTTCTCCTGTTTTTGATAACTGCAACATTTATTAAGTTTACATAATTAAATAATTGTCAAGTTCGATAGTCTGTTAGATGATTCTCAAAACTTAGGACATACACTATGAAATCATTCTTATATTGATTTAAAAGATGTGGTTTTTAGAAAATAGTGATATTGATATAACAATTTTGCAAGTGAAATCGTAATAATTGCACAATTAATCTCAATATTACTAATAAATTTTATATATCAATTAATAAAAACTGTAAGATTTCTATTCAATTGCGTGCAAAATAAAATCAGTGCTTTGGCTTTTGGCTTTGCAAATCAGATTTTAATATGACATAAACATATTAAGACGTCTGAAGAACAAGCCTGAAGATGATTTTTTATATAACCTACGTTTTAAGGAATGAAGGTAAGATTTTGTGAATAATAATTAAATGAAACTTTACGTTAAGTTAAGGTAATTATGTAGATTTTGATGTCTGATGTTTTGAAATCTTTGAAGTCCGCTGCTTTGGAATTATTACCGAAAGAATATGCTAAATTTCACCTAAATGCTGCTAAAATGTGCTAAATCGCACCTCAGTCAACTAACTTAGCATTTTCCACCTCGGCACGTAATGTACTATTATTACTAGAGCTGAGATTTTAGGTCGTAAAAGTTACTTTTAGGTAAGAAAAATCGAGTTTTAGGTAAAAACATAATATATTTTAGGTAACAAAGCTGATATTAAAATGACGAAACAAAATACTAATAAAAAAATAAAATTTTCTTTAATAAAGTAATAATTTATTATAATAATATTTTTTATTACTATAACAAATTAGTAATTTTTCAGTTTTTCAGGTATTTATGCCTTCTGTTGGTTAAAATATTTTTATAAAGTGAGAAAAATCGCTCAACATCGCATGACGTAATTAGAACATATATGTAACTTGGGGCGACCATTGCAGAAATATTTTCTGGTAAAAGGATGTCTTCCTCCGAAAAAAATTTTGGACAATGACATTAAAGTGTCATATCTCGGATTTCTTCAAATAACTTTTTTAATTTTTTTTTTAATTATTTCTCCACAACTCTCCAAATGATTATAATGGTGTTCCTAAATATATTGCAGGATTCCGTTAATAAAAGTCCCACCGTTTCCAGATTTGTAATTGTCTCATGCAAAATTGCATGCAACAACAATTTAATGTATTTGTATGTATGCAATTTTTTTAATTTAATTATTTCTTAAACCAGTTTTTTCTAACGATACGAAAATTGTAAAAAAAAGTGCTAAATACGAAAAAACGCAAAAATAGGTGAAATAGGTAAAAACAAGTTAGTTTCATATGAAAGAAAATTTTTGGAAACGGATTTTGCTATTATTAGATTTAACTTATCTAAATCTCCCGTTAAAAGGTAAAAAACCTGAAATCTCAGCTCTAATTATTACTCTAGGGCAAAGAAGTGTCACTTTACAGACGATTATCAGGACCGAAATTTGATACTTTACATCTTCACGGACAAAATCACATATTACAAAAGCACTGTTCCGGCATATTCTGACTCTATTACATGTCTTATCAAATTTTTTAGAAAAACCAAAAACTGCACAAATACTTTTTATAGCTAAAATGTTTTATGTTAACACAATATAAATAAAATACACCTTACCCTAACCTACCCTACATCAACTTACATTATTTCTCTTTTATATTAATTATATCCCTACTCTCTAGTAAATTCACAATAAAATATACAATTTTTTCAAAAATATCCCTCTCCTACCCTCCCCATTTTCTCTTGCTATTTGGACGATAAATATAGAATTTTCTCATTTCTTCTTCTAGTTCATCGCCCGATAATGTCATGTTATGGTGAAAACGTTTGCGATAATATACTGTCGTGTTTCAAAGTGATTCGGACCCACCCTGTACATTTTGGTAGAAATCTTATTTTAATAAGTTGACTAGTAAGATTGTAAATTTGTTAGGTGGGGACAAATCACAGGAAATTAAGTGCTTTTTGCCAAGAATGACCGCGCGAGTCAGTCGTACGTATTTTGGCTCTATGAGATATTTTTGAGATTTTGTCATTTTTGAAATTGTGAGTAATAATTTGATTTGGTATTAAAATAAAGTGAATTTGATGCGTTTACATGGCCCGGAGCCGATGATTGCACCAGCCATCAAGACAGTCGATACCCTCTTAAAGCAATACACCCTACAACTGCACTCCAGAAGATGGGCAAATGAAACCGAATGCAGGCAAGCAAGGACGGCGATAAAGACACCCTCTGGCAAACATTCGAAATACTACTTGAAGCTGTCCAGAGCCAACCTACGGGCAATTGCAGAAATATTAACTGGGCACTGCAAGCTAAATAAACATCTCAACGCTATGGGACTTGTAGACGACTCCAAGTGTCGGGGATGCAATAGAGCAGACGAAACAGCGGAACACGTGCTCTGTCACTGTCCTGCTCAGGCGTCAAGAAGAGGTACCGTGCTAGGGCACTTCTGGCCTAACATGGCCAGAATCAGTGGCACTCCGCCTGCCAAAATACTTGAGTTTGTCCTGCAACTTGGATGGCTTGAGGGGTGACAAGACGGGGGGCCGCTGTATCGGAGGCAGTACAATGGGCCCGGTTTAGTGGCCTAAGTGCGCGTGGGGACCAGTCCCCGCCCTCCAAATCAAAATCCAGAATTCAGAACCAAAATCCAGATGCGTTTACATTACTGCTTATTTTTTGAGACTTAGAAATATTTTGAATCTTTGTGATAATTTGCTACCGAGCGGTAGCGAAGTGATCTGGTTGATTAAATTAAAACAGTTAAAATTATAAATTGGATTTGGATAATAGTAAATTGAAAAATTAAAATTTGTATATGTAAGAGAGCGAACGTGAGAGAATTGATAGTAAGAAATCGAAACTTCGATCTCTTTAAAAAAATATTAAAGGTTTGCATTGGATTCAAATTGTGGGCAATTGAATAATTATTTTTGGAAAACAATTAATTTTTTTTGGGCAAGAAAATTTTTTACGATTATTTTGGAAATGCTCGAACCCTCGTCTTAAAATAATCCAACTACCCGCAATCCAGGGTACCCGAAGAAAATAAGTAATTGAAAATTCTCTACCAGATTTATCATATCAATACATACGGTGTATTTTTTTGGTTTTTCTAAAAAATTTGATATGATTAATATCGAGTTACACTAAATAAACCGCTTATCTATTGATTATTCTATTACATGTATTTACTTCTTTACCTTGCTAGCCGCGTAAACATTCATCAACGGAAGTGGTTGCAACTCAGCTCCTGACGAAATATTGACGATAGCACCTCTGCCTTGTTCCTTCATCCTCTTAATTATTAATCTCGTCATCATCGTAACTGCACCGACATTTATATTAATTATATCCCACAATTCCTGTTCGGGAACTTCTTCTAAGTACATGGGATACGAGTACTGTTTACCAACATTATTTACTAAAATTTGTAGTTATTAACTAAGTCTTTAGATTCAAATAATCGATTTATACCTAATATTCCAATAGGAGGAAAGTCTTCCAGTTCTCTCTTTACTATTTCTATTGCTTTGGGTCCAGTTGAAAAATCAACCGCAATAATTTTGGTTTTAACTGAATATTTTGATTCTAAAAAAAAAACTTTACTATTTTTTAATTTTAAGTTACAAATTTATACCTATTTCTTTTGCAGTTTCGTTTAGCTTTTCTTTGGTTCTGCTTACTAGAATTATATTTATTCCTCTTTCAGCTAACTGTTTTGCATATTCTTTTCCGATTCCATCCGTTGCACCCGTCACCACTAAAACCATTGTTATTTTATGTAAGTATTACCTACACAGTCAATCTCGCATATACAATAACTTACCCGCCCAAGATCCAAATTTTAATCTCAATGTTTGAAGTTCATCCGGTATGAAATAAGGAACTAATAAACTCCGGATTACTTGTAAAAAGTTCCATATTGTGTCAAAAAGAATAACAAACAAACTTAAAGCGCCAATTGTTGCCAAAACATATAAAACCAACGAATAATCGCTCTGAGTCATTTTATTCTAAAAGAAAAATTATGCAATTTTAAGTTTCGGACTGAATCAATCAATTGAATTGAAATATCAGTGATCAAAGTCGTGGATGAACTTTTGTATAATTGCTTATTATACATTTATAAATTTACGATCCATTCAATAAAGAGTTTTATTAGTTTTTTGTATTGGGTTTAATTGTTAAAATTTAATTACAAAATTGGTTAGTTTTTAGTAAAAAATGTCTACATAGGCTGAAAATGCATCTACATTTATTATAACATGAAGAAGGTGTAGTTAATTGCCTAATTACATATTAAGAAATACAGTAAAATGTTTAGGAAGGCTCTAAATTAACACAATAGAGGAATTTTTCCTTTCTTAAAGCATTGAACAATTTATGACTCTGATAGCTAATACTTGAGTTGTTTTACAATTACTAACATAAAAAATCAATTTGTTTTATTATTCACAACTATTGTTCTGTTAAAAAAATTGATTAAAAAATACAAATGAACGTCCAAAACGAGTAGGTAATAATAGCATTGAATAATTAGGTTTTTTAAAAATGGCTGTTTTTTCATTTCATTTTTCATTCATTAAAAATTATTCTAACCAAATAAAATAATTACAACTGTACAATTAAAATGTTTAAAAATTTTGTATAATTCTCGAAACATTTACGATAATTAAATTTGTGCAGTAATCGTATCGATTTGAAACAAAATAAATAACTGAACTGATAAAAAATTTATATACGTAGGTAAATAATATGATAAGATACAAAAATTTAAAAATTAAAGTAATACATACTAGATATACCGAAGTATTCGCATTAACATTATAAAAAATACATCGATGAACCACAAAACATATTGGAACCAATATTCATCGGCACTATTCCCACTGTACATACAATTCAAACTGCTTATCATACAATCGACTTTAATAAACACATGACCCTTAATGACATTAAATAATCCCCACTTTTGTTATCAGAACAACTACCAAACGTTGAAAATAAATACGTTATTATTTGATGATAGCGGTTAGTGGTAGAACCAATAAGATTTAGTGAAAGTGTACCTGAAATATTAATTTTTAAAAGTAAAATTAATTAAGCTTTGTTTGAAAATTTTGCATGCATATTATATTAAGGATATTTTCCAACAGTTTTTCCACAAAAATAGTTTTGATATAATTTTTGGTAGACTATTAATATTTCTCTTTAATTTTAATTTTAATGATTTCTGTTTATGTTCATTAATATTATTTAAACCAGCATAGTTAGTGGTAGTAGCAAATGCCAGGGCGGCTGGAAAATATAAACAGTTCATGTGCGGGTGCGAGTACTTATTAAAGACATAACAACACAGGCTATTTAACAGTAATTTAAGTAAGCCTACCTGCAATATTGATGTATTTTTATATCCGGTAGGTGTGACAATAACACAAAAAAAAGTTGAAATGAAAAAGAAAAAATAAGAACTAAAAAAATAAGTAATCAATAGATAAGTGGTTTAAGTAGTGTAACTCGATAATAATCATATCAAATTTTTAGCATAAACCAAAAAATGCACAAAACACTTTTTCGAAAACTAAAATTTTTAAGTTATCACAATATATAAATACACTGTATTATCGCAAACGTTTTCACCATACTATGGCATCATCAGGCGATGAACTAGGTTCATGGCCTGGTTCATCGCCTGATCATTTCATCGCCTGATGATGGCATAGTATGGTGAAAACGTTTGCGATAATACAGTGTATTTATATATTGTGATAACTTAAACATTTTAGTTTTCGAAAAAGTGTTTTGTGCATTTTTTGGTTTATGCTAAAAATTTGATATGAAAAAAATAAGTATCTAGAAGTTACTTTTGAAATAAAATTTTAATTTTTGAATTTATAATTTTTTATTGCTGTTTTGTATGATGATGAACAAAAGTTTCTGTACAATAAAATTTGTTATTATGTTAACATTTACACAGCAAATTGTTTGAAAGTTTGGAAATTATTTTTATGATAAATACTGCGTAAATTTAAACAAATCGACAGAGTTTTGAATTGTAAAATTGGTAAAGTCGATTTGGCTTGGAATGTTTGTAATATAAAATAAAAGTATTCTAAATTATATATGACATTTAAATTTTTTTTAAAGAAGTTAGAATAACTAAATTTATAAATTAATTAATTTTTTATACTTACAGTGTATTTTATTCGCGAAAACTTTGTGCAATTTTATTTATAAAAATTTAGTGTAAATTAAAACTTACCGATTTAATAGTTTATTTTAATATATTGTTTTTTTTTTAATTTTGATATGTATGTGCGTAATCAGTTCACCTATAATTACATTTAATAGTCTATAAATTTTTTTATCCTTGATTTGTATAATACCTGCATTAATTTATTGGTTTACATTGAATTAATTATACATTATTATGTAAATATTAAAAAACAACACAAAATAAGTTGACAAAAAGTTGTTAAATTTAATTCATTTTATTCATTTACTACAATTTACAATTTATTGTTTAAACTAAAATACTTGATAGCTAAAAATATATACAATAACATAAGAATAACATTTTAAGTAATTTACATTTATTATCCAAAATTATGTGTTACCTAAAATACAACAATGGAAATAAATTTAATATTTTAATAATTAAATGTTGATAATTTTAACTTGAACGTCGCAAAGGTTACCTGTTAAACTAAATCTAAAAATGAAAAGTTTGAGTAGGTTTTTATTATTTATTTTAAATTTTATAATTCAATTTAGTATTTAATTATTTTTAATTTTAAAAATTAATTGGTTAGTGACTAATAATAATATCACTCCAAGACTATGAGTAATACACTAAACAGAGTGATCTATAAAATTCAATCAAGTTTGAAAAAGATTATATAATTCAATAATTTATTACATTGCTCAGTAAGTCATCTTGGATTGCTGAAAGATAACGTTTCCTAAACGGATACAAAATTTCGCAAAAAAAAAGTAAATCATAGATTAACGTGAACGACAAATTAGTACAAATTCTATCACATGACCTATCTAAGAAAAATTTATCAAATACTTTATTACATAATTATTATCAATATATTTATTTTAAATCAGAAGCATCTATCTACAATATTTTATATTGCAATGACCCGAGCTATGCAAATCTATAAAAATTTGCTCAATTCCAAAATACTTCTATTTTTTTAGCTCTGAGCTCTTCAAATTCTTTTAATTTTTATTTTCTAAACATCCACTTCACCACAATTAAAACAAAAACATCAACTCAAGTTATTTTATTAATTTTCAAACAATTAACAATTTAAATTTTTATTGCGGGAATGATGTTCGTCCGCTAGTCTACTCGACGTCAAGGCGTCTCTTTTTTTAATTTTTTGTTCACCCCACCTTATTTACATAGCAAATTTTTAACTATTTTATACAATATGATACAAATAAACAATAAAAAAAATTCAAACTTTAAAATTATTTTACAAAACAATAAAATTAACGTTTTTATAGTTTTAGAAACACAACATTTTACCCCCTTAATTTTTTTTGTAAACGCAAAGTGTTTGCAATTAAAAATTACCAAGTTGTCGTGCTTCGACAAATAAAATTTTTAAATACTTTCTAAAATAAATAATTATTACGCAAATAAAATCAAAATTTTCTTCATAATATAATTATTAATCAAAATCAAAATAAAATTTCTTTCGTCGTTAAATAAATGTTTTCTAATTAAATCAAAAATAAACTTTTTCAATTAAATCAAATAATCTTTTACAAATAAATTCACAAAATCAAAATTTTTAATTAAATAAATAATCATCAAATATTAAATTTTAAATTATTTAATAAAATATTAAATTATTCAGGTATTCAAATCATCATATCAAATAAAAATTAAATCATAATTAATTATAAAATCAAACTTTCATGTTAAACAAATAAATTCAATAAATTTTTACAAATAAACAAATCATTATAATTTTTATACCATTTTTCCGAATTTTTGCTGTTCTTTCTTTTCTTTGTCGGTACTTCGACAAATAGATTTTCTTCTTTGGTATCCACATCTCCGACTCTAACTTTAACCACCCCCTATTTTTCCACATTTTCACACTCCTCTCCGATCCATTATTGTTTTTCCTCCTTGATTTTGTTGAATTTTTTTTTTGTTTGATTCTTCAATTTTTGTATTTTCTTTTATTGCAACATTTTTATTTGTTTCTTGTTTATTTCCAAAATTTTCATTTTTCCAGCCAAGTTATATTTTTCTTGTTGTAACCGTTAATTCTTCTTTTAATGTTCAAAGTTTTCCTTTCATTTTCTTGCTTTTAATTTCATTATCATTCTCTATGCAACGTTTCAAATTTTTCATCATCTTCAATAATTTTTGTGGAGCAAACAATCTAATAATTTTAAAATTTTCTTTCTTAACCATTACATTATTCATCATTTTATTAATATTCATTATTTTAACCCTATTCTTCTTTTTTAAAACTTTTTTTATCAATTGTGCTTTCTCCACTTTCTATTACTGAATCTAATTTTATTCTTTTACTACCCGCATTAATTTCCTTTTCTAATTTTTTATCTATTCCACTCATTATTTTGTTATTTTCTATTATTGTTTTTATTTTATTTGCTAATTTTTCATAGTTTTTGTTTAAATCTTGTTTTATTTCAATTTTTAATTCTTGGTTTTCTTGTTTCGTCTCACTCCTGTTTTTATTCATTTTTTGTTCTATTCGATTTATGGTTTTGTTTATGTTTTTGTTTATATCAACTATGTTCTTGTTCATTTTTTCATCCCTTTCTTTCATGTTTTCCATAAACTGTTGCAGCATTTTCTTTGTTCGTTCCTCTTGTATATTCGACATTTTAGTTACTCCTGCCATTTTTAATTTTTTTTTTTTTATTTTCTTTTGCAAATTTTAATTTTAGGGTTCAAATTTCGAGCTCCATGTTGTCAGCGTCATTAAATGCAATAAACTTTAAAATTTTTTAAGCGCCACGTCTGGGTGACATTTAATGAGATGACCCTCTTACAATTTTAAGCCCCACGTTGGGCGTCATTTAATGCAATGACCCGAGCTATGCAAATCTATAAAAATTTGCTTGATTCCAAAATACTTTCATTTTTTTAGATAATATGAGCTCTTCAAATTCTTTTAATTTTTATTTTCTAAACATCCACTTCACCACAATTAAAACAAAAAGATCAACTCAACTTAAGTTATTTTATTAATTTTCAAACAATTACAATTTAAATTTTTATTGCGGGAATGATGTTCGTCCGCTAGTCTACTCGACGTCAAGGCGGCAGCCCAAGTGCCTCTATTTAAGCATCTACCTTTTTTTTCTTTTTTGTTCTCCCCACCTTATTTACATAGCAAATTTTTAACTATTTTGTACAATATGATAAAAATAAACAATAAAATAACTTCAAACTTTAAAATTATTTTATAAAGCAATAAAATTAACTTTTTTATGGTTTTTGAAACACGACAATATATATTATAATAATTAGAAATTCTGAAAATATTTTAACCAATATTGTAATTTCATTATAATGAACTTCCACTGTGGTTATTTTATTAATATTAATTTTACTGTAACAATGTTAACATTTCTGAGCAAAAAGTTAGAAATTATATTAATTATAAATTTACAGTAATTTTAATAACTTTAATTCATAATAATTATTTATTGTAAGCTTCGGTTAAAAAATTATGTGCATTTTTCAATTCCAAACAAATATGTGTTAAAATGCAATTGGTAGAAAGTATAATGCAGTTAACAATCGAGCATATTTCTTATGTTTAGAAAGCTTTCTCAATGAATAAAAGGATTAAAATTTAATTATGTTTAATTTATACCACAGTACACAGTGGTAATGATGGTTGATTACACTATGTTTAATATAAAAATTACCAACAATAGGTACTACTAATCAAGTTCACTCAAATGAAATAAAAAATACGTATAGACAAAATAAATATGGAAAATTATCTGCCCAAATAGCATTCGAGAGTTTGATACATAAAATCATCTCAGATACAAAAGTACAACTCCGATAAATTTTTGACATGTTTTGTGATTTGTGAGTAAAATTGAAATAATATAGTGTTATACTGCTTTCAACAGATGCGATAACTGACAAGTGACAACTGACTGATAATCGTCATATTATATAGTTTTGTCTGTCTTGTCGAGCATTTCTTAATCGTTAATATTATTTGAAACTGAAGTTAAATGTAATGTTCAATTCTCTGCGGGTGCATATCACATGTGAAAAATCGATGCTGGTGGTCCGCCTTTTCTTGATAATCCTCCGACTCATAAATATCCGTAATGTGCCCGCATGGCCGTTGGCTGTGAATGAGATAGGAGCTTCCCACTACCACCCTTTAATGTGTCTTTACCCTCGTTTAAGTTTGCACTGTTTACCCCATTATGACTTATTTTATTTATTTGCAGTTTTGTGATTTTTTAAACTGCCGAAATTGCATTTTTGTTTCAAGTTTCAGAAGCAGGCACTTTTTCCTCTAAATTATATTAAGCAAATACAGATTTAAAAATAAAATAACTTTACTATTATGTAGACGTAATGACGTAACTTTGAATGTTTAACTTAATTTTCAGAAATCAGCGTATCGTACTAATTGGGATATCAGGATACGTAATCTTATTCCTTTGTATGAATTCCTAATATTTTTATTGTTTTGCTTTCTTCTACCGTTTAACCGTCGACACTGTCTTTATGACCTATTATATGTTCCTCGAGGCATCGAATTTACATAGATAACTTAGCATACGCTAAGCGGTGACAACGTTCTTTTAAATTTCAACTGTGTGAAAATGATAAAAAGGTGTTTACATCAACGCGAGATGTAATCAAATAATGGGGTTATACCAGCTTTATACAAGTGAAGCTTGAGTTTTTGATTTTCACTGTCCAGGTTGCCACTTCAGCTTCAAATTTTATTTTTTGACCGTTGACAAAAACTGAAGCTTTCGTAAAGCACATTAATAGAATTTATTCCTCTAAAGAGAGCACAGAGAGAAAAAGAGAGGGTAGATATGTACACTGAAAGAAGAAAAGAAAATAACTTATTTAAGTATTAAATATACTTACCTACAACACTAATTTTCTTTAATTTTTTTTAAATAAAATCATTAGAATTTAACAATAAAAAATATGATATTGCAAAACTCCTTGAACTAATTACAACGATATTGCGATATTTAGTCATTGTACTCGTCGTCATCCTTATCGATATTTAGTCCTTTCCTGAATAAGGGTAAATTTTAACAAGTTAGATTGTACTTGATTAGAAAATTTAGAATCGAGCTGTTAGAACTATTACATAAAAAATTATGACGTAAATAGCATAATCAAGATTATTTCGTGTTATATTTTACCATTTTATTTTACCCTATGTAATATTTTTAGGTTGATTTTATTTCAGCAGGCAAGTATTTGGGTTATTTATAAATGCTGCCTAACAACAGCGATAGGCTTTTAGTGCTTTATTATTATTAATATTATTTTATAGATATTCTCTTCCTTTTTCCCCACTCACCTAATTTAGTCTTGCTCAGCTTGAGATCGTCGAGCCGTTGGTTGTGTAGATCTTACCCACTGGTATTTTATTTAAATTATTTATTTCCATCAAGTTTCTACAGTTTTCTGTGCTGTTGTTTAAGGATCGGCTCGGTTTCTCATAATCGCAACAATGCACAAACATATCATGCAATCTTGTTTTAGATACAATGGAATCCTTTCCTTCTGCAAATATTCGAACTTTCTAGGATTAACCCAAGATTTTCACATTTATCTATTATTTCTGCTGTTGATTTCTCAACTCCAATGTGGACGCCGCACATAATAACCCAATACCCAAAAACCTAAATAAGTATTTATAATTCTCAACTATATCAATCACGACAATGTTCTTCTGCAAACATACAGCCAAGTATACAAAAAAAAAGCATTTGATATACTGATGGATGTTTCTGGGTGTAATGTCAAGAGAAGTATAAAGAACGTTTTAGATTTCGAAAATATGAATGTCAACGATAGGATGGTAATTATTTTAAATTTAATAAATTTTATTAACATCAGGATGTTATGTTTATATTACGTCAATAATGTAGTATGTGATTAAAAGCAGAAAACATTTGGATGTATTCCCGAAGTTCATTAATAAATTGTACAAAACGTTTTACAATGGAAGTCTAAGAAAAGGAAGCTCAGCAAAATGATTTTTCATTCTTTTATGAAATGATTGAATCGTTGAATAACAAAATCAAACAAATATTGGAGATGCTTGAAGTGCTGCAGTTATTGAAGACGAACATTTATCTTTGTAGGATACTTGGGTTGGGCTTGGACTTGGGGTTCTATACCCACTTTTAGGAGCGTATTTAGGGAGTTTCTAGAGAAGTAAAAAAACGGAGTATAAGGTTCGGAATAGGAAATAATTTAAAAATTATATTCTGTGATGTAGATTATGATTATATTATGGTCCATAATCATAATTAGTTATTATCAATTTACTAGAGCCTGAAAATTTGCTATCAATTTAAAATTATTTAAAATGCATAATACAAGATACATTAAATTAAATTCTAACTAGTGAGAATATTTTCAATTAATAATAATAATATAATATTCACAATAAATTATAAAATTACACACTTTGTAATTTTTAAATATATTATAAAAATTTAGCAGTATTATACTTTTGTATGAAGCTCAAGGTGTAATCTAAATAAAAATTTGTTCAAATAACAGTTATATCTTTTACAAATACTTAGTTATGGTTAGAAATAATTTCCTGCATTGAATATTAAGCATGATTAAATTTATTTTTATTTATCTTACATATTTAAAATATATTTATATATAAAAATTATATAAATGTATTTTTCTGACTATTGATGTTTAATTATCAAAAAGTTTATCATGCAGAATTAAGAACGATTGCATTATTTTGTATTATTTATTTTTAATCACTTATTACCAAAACATAAAATTTTAATTTAAAAAATTTGTAAATTACCAGCTATGAGATACGTAATTTCAGATTGATACCAAAATACCAAAAAACTTTACTGATTCAGATTCAGATAAATACTACTTTGGAAAATAATAATATTAAAACGTATTTAAAATAACATTAAATAAATTTAAATGTTGCATGGTTGTGTTTAATTATAATAATCATTAATGTAATAATGATAATACTCTCTCCACGGAACCAATTCTATTAATTCAATTTTGTTTTTTGATATGTGCATACTCCAAAAGGACTTAGTTTCAGTATAATAATTAACAATAATATTGAACATTCTTATAAAATAAAAAAATTTAAATATAAATAGTTTCTATATTATTGTTTTGGATTGAAAATGTTTCTTGCAACAGTTTGTTATCTAAGGTTTGCGTTTGTATTAGTGTAAGCCAGGCACGTCAGAGTATATTTTTGCACCGCAGGCCACGTAAGAATTTTGCCATATATCAAAAGTTGTATGCAGAAGAAGGTAAAACAATTATTGTGTTAGTGTTGGTTAATGTAGGCATTTACCTAACTAACTTAGGTTAGTTTATTTTCATATATTTTGATAAAGAATTTATCCCAGTACGCATTTTTTAAATAAATTACTGAAAATTATATGGTTTAAGTTTATGGTAAAAAGCAAGGTAGAAATAATAGTACATTATGCAACAAGGGGATAAAGTGACCAATTTACCTGAATATCCTGAATACCTGAATACCTGAATATCTGAGCGTAAATATAACACCTTCTTTTTCATTTTTACCCCCTGTGACTACTTTTTTGCTCTAGGACAAAAAAATGCCATTTTAAACCCGCAAATCGGGGTGGATAGTGACTATTTTAGGCCCGCAATTGCAAAAAGAAAATTGTTTCATTTTCTCTTTTCAACTGGAAATAATAACATTGAAATTATTAACTTTTTAGTGTGATTTTTTAAAGAACGTGAAATTATTTACTAATTAAATTCTACTACTTTATTGTCTAAAATCAATAGTTTTTAAATTATGAATAAAAATAAGTTAATAAATCTTAAAAAAATGTATGCTTAATTCATTTTTTTTTAACTTTGCGTCTTATAAATACATAGTTTTTATAAAATTTAAACCCCTTTTTAGATAGAAAATTGAACGGGTTCAAATTGACCTTAGGATAATATTTTGAAAAACTAACGTTTTCATCGAAATTGTATTAATTTTATTGTATAAAATAAATCATTTTAAAAAATGTATAAAATAATATATATTTTTTATAGAAGACGATAACATTTTATTTTATTCTAATATTTATCATTCGTGTGCGTAAAGAAATTCTTTAAGTTTTTTACTTTTTACAACTTTTATAAAAATATTAAAATTTGCGTTTACGTCTTTTGAAAACTTTTTTAAAAGTTGCTAGAAAGAGCTGCTCTTGAAAAAAGTTATTAATACAGTAATCTTGGTAAATTTAATAATAATAATGATATTTTTTTATTTAGTTTTTTTCACTATAGTCTTTTTAATGTGAGTTATTGGAAGTCTATGGCAACGTATGAAATTTTGTAAAAATCCAATTTTAGTAAAACGGCCAAATTGGCTAAAGCTTCGGTTATTTTTGAGCTAAAAATAAGATTTATCTTTATTTATCTTTAAGATTTATATTTAAAGATAAGATTTATCTTCGAGAACTTTTCTAGCCTCTAATAATTAGTTGAGATCAAATCACTTTGTTTTCAAACTTTTATATACTGCTATGATAATTTTGTAGAAAATTATTATCATACACTTGTTTTTACTCGGGCAACCCTGGTGTGTTAGGAATTTTCAAGGGTCGAAAGTTCCTAGTTTCCAAATCAATCATAAAAACAAATTTCCAATTCAAAAAAATAAATAAATAGTATTCCAAAAATTAATTAATCGCATTCAAATTCAAATTTAATAATTTAATCTAAAATATTATTGGACTCGTACTTTCGATTTTACGCTTATCCAAATCGCCCGCTTATCAATAGTACCATTCGTTCCTACGAATGCAATAATTTTTACAATTTTCAATTTAAAACAATCCAAGTCCAATTTATAACTTGCAATTATTAGCGAAATAGCGAAACCAATCAATCCACTACCGCTCGGTAGCAACTTATAAAAAATAATCCAAATCAATTCTAAATATCAAAAATATATACTTCCAAAAAAGGCGCAATAATGCATTTGCACAAAATTACTTTATTCAATCTAATAAATCCAAAATTTACTCACAACTTCAAAAAAATATCACAAATCTCAAAATTCAGCGGGCATACAAAATTTCGCACCCGCTGTCGTCCATAGTTGGCCAAAAAAGCCCTTTATCTCTATCTTTTCTCCCCACTCTGTACTTTTACTAATTCAAACGTTTAAAAACGGTTAATGTTAATGGTTTAAAAATAGTGGGTCGAAAGATTTTGTTTCACGACAATACGTCAATAACAATATTTATTCTTGCGGAAACTACTATTAGTTCGTTAATTTTAAAATATTAGATAACCCAAAGCAAAGTTTAGATCGAAAAATATAAAAAATAGCAATTAAAAAATTAAAGTAATTTATTATTAAAATAAACTACCTCTAAAAGCAGCAAATTATATTCAGTTCTTAAAATTAATTTTATAATTGTTGATTAATTTTATATAATATAATATCTAAATTTTTAATTTCTAATAATTACTCATTATTACTTTTCGGTAAAATTACGATAGTATCTAAATTTAATGATACCGTTGCCGATTATGTAAATAATTTTTTTTATTAAATACTAACAACGTTATCTCTGATCCAAAATTCTTGTGCTGGATTTAAAATAATTTTTTTTGATAATCTCAAATTTAAAATAAAAATTAACTGGATCAAAGTATATAGTAACCGATGTAAACCTAAAATCACCACTTCCTCAAAATAAGAAAAAAACGTCTATTCGAATTCGCGCATTTTTTACTTCAATCAATTGATAGAAAAATTAATTATTGATGTTGAGGTTGTACTCTGATATTGATATATCAAGCTACAACCACCATATTCATAATTCGCGTATACGTATCATTAACACGGAAACAAATAAATCACAATTTCGTGCTTTTTTTCAATGAGAATATTCGCGAATTTATTGGTTTGTTATTTGCCAGGAAAAAATTAATTAACAGGTTATCGATAATAGGCACAGAAAAGATTCTATTATACAGCCATCATGTTAATTACGATATGTGATATTATAGTAACTGCTATCAGCTATTGGCCGTTAAACACCTGGTTACGACAATGCTAATTAATATAAAGAAGGCTTCGAGTCCCCCCATCTTACAAAACTTGGTAATGGTACTATAAATTATTATAATGATAGGCACGTCTTTTTTACTTTTTTACCTACTTTTTTCTTAATTTGAAATTTAATTAAATTATTTCATAATTAAATAACTTTCAAAATACTCTTGACAAATTTTAAAATTATATCATGAAAAGTTTCAGATAATATGACTACGAAAAGTAAGAACATACCTATTATTTTAGTTTTTTAAAGTCATAATATGTGAAATTTATATGGATATTATAGATATTTAAATTTTGACAAGCCTGGATAAAGCATTAAATTAAGTATTTTTTTACAGTTTTACTAAAATAATTGTGAATTGAAAGATGTACGAATCGATTTAGGGTTGTAATCGTACCTACTCTATGGTACCATCGCAATGAATTCTATTTTAAATTTTAAAGAAGACATGATAGATGGTGTGTTGATAAGAATAATATTCGTACAATATATTATACATATTATTGAATTTAGCATCCAATTTAATTTTTTTTAATTTTATATAATTTTGGGCTGGTATTGTAGTTTAGTATGACTACTAAAATTTACGAAATAAAATTTGAGTACTATAAAGAAAAGTAACCAAGTAAATAACTGACTTAATATTTACTTTCCTATTATGTTTAGACGTTTTGATACCAGATGTCTTGGTCATGGTGCATGAGATTTTATGATACGTTAGAACTGATTTTTAAATTTTATGGTTATAGCGTTGATTGAAGAATGATATCAATCAATCAACGGTTATAGGCTATGTGTAAGTTCACAACTAGCGCCCACTGGTTGGGCACACTTGCACTTTTCATGGAATATCTTTCATTTAAAACGAATAACCTCACAAATGATTTGACCTGTCAATTTACTTCACAAGTAAATGTTTAGTTGAACAAAATCGAGGGGTTAAATTAGTTGGTAGATTTAGTTCGAAAGTTAACTATTCGTGCTTTATAATACCCAATCTAGCAAGTAAATTTACTTATTTGACAATCTCACAAGTAAATTAGTTATTTGTCGTTTATAATCCCGGTCCTTTCATCATTTTAATAACTTTATTATATTTTCTCGTCAGAAATCTCTATAAATTTCATTACTAAAAATAGCTTAAAAACATCAAAATGCTATATAGAAATAATTTTAAATCGTTAAATATCTATTTAACAGTACACAAAGTATTTGTGACAGTAAGTTCTTAAGAACCGTTTTTATACATAGCTGTTTGGTAACAAAAAATGAAATTATAAGTTTTTCTAATAATTTTTGAGAAATTTTAAAAATAATAAAAATGGCCTCTTTGTACTTTTAAATTTTTTTTTCTCGATGTATGAATGAGAAAATTATAATGTGTTTATTTTATCGTTTTATTACCTAGACGCTTCTACAAGCTTATAAATTTCTAAATAATAAATACTTATTTCCTATTATATAGGAATATTTCCAATTTGTTTTCAAGTCAATATGTTCAAAACATATATAATGCCAATGCTACTGGATTAAACATTGATTTTAATTGTGGTAACATGGTTGTTCTAACATGAAACCGGTAGGTCAAAAATTTGTAGATATCTATAATAGAATTACTAATAAAACCTTTCATTTTCAAACGTCACTTAGCATATTTGTAATATTTCTGTCGATATATTGCGTTTACCTCCATATTCTTCAAATGGATTATTTATGTCGCAACTTTAAGGATTTTTTTATAAATACTCTTATTGTTGATATAAATGTATGTTTTGAAATATATCGTCCCATACCATATAAAAAAAAATTAATTAACAGAATAACTACAGTAAAAATTTACAATATTCGAACTTTTTAAAAATTGGTGTTAATTTATTGTTATACATACATAATTATCTAAACAATTCGAAAAGAAGCTGGTTATTATCGGGCTATAAGTTAAACTAAAAATTCAGATAGAATCCGTTTAAAAATTGCTGCAAAGGGGGGTGAGGTATTTTGAAATTTAATAATTTATTTGGTTGATAAAAAGGTATTAGTTATTCATGATATTAAACAAAAATGAAGTATTGTGCAGGTCGGATGGCTATTCAATAAGGTGGAAACATGTTTTTATTTATTTTAGTGGATACATTTATCTACATATCTGCAGAAACTACTTAAGTTTTATAATTGTTTTTTTTTAATTGCTTAAAAATAAAAATTGTGTAAAAATAAAAAATAACCACATCTTAAGTTATTATAAAAATACACTTCCAAGTATTGTAAAAATGTTTCAAAACATTAAATTTTTAACAGGGGCGAGGTTTAGAGTGTGACACGAAAATGAATTGTTTTAAAATCTACAATTTTGAGAATTTCTTTTATTTGAGCTTAATTTTGATTAATATTGATTAGAAATTCACAATTTAAAAAGAATAAGAACGAAACCAATGCAAGAATAGATGTATACATTATATATATTGCACTGTTAAAGGAGTGAATCTTTAAAAATGCATACTTACTTCATCAATTATGCAGTAATGCAAACCTCAGCTTCCAGATATTTGAATATTGAGTTAAAGTTATTTGCGATCTTTTTTATTTTCAAAAAAACTTGTAAAATTATTAAATGAATGTTGAATTTATTTTTAAATTTAGTAAACGATTGAATTACAATTAATTTAGATTTATAATTTCGTCAAATGCGCTCCGTATTATTCGATCACGATTCTTATTCAGTAAACCCCGTTATCACTTATAGTGTTGATTATGCGAACCTGTCTATCTTCCTGTAAGTTCGACCTTCAATGGTCCACTTTAAATTGGATGTGAATCTCCTCTTATCGTCACGTTACGTGAAAACAGCTCCCAGCTAATTCCAAATAATTTCTCTTCTTCTTGCCTAAATGTTTCTTCTTGGTTATTCCAAATTGAATTTCTTATTTTTGTTATCCAATATTTATTTGATTCTCTTTGAGAATTACTCCATTTCCAGAGAACAATCTCAACACGACCTTACCGGTCCACGTTTAATCATCAACAACCTTTTTTTCCTTCTTTATTATCTCCACCTGTTGTCCAGGCGATCCTTTATTATTTTTTTATTCAATTTTTCTTTTTATCGATGTTTTTTTATGATAACGTGATTTGAAATTATTATTTGATTACATGTACCCGCACTGACGACCATGTTGGTTAACATATCTGACGTTCTTCGACTTTCAATCATTTACTTAACCAATAAATTTTTTGTTTTATTTTAAATTAAATTCATGTGTTCAAATATCAAGTTTCTTTGAATTATTTTTTTTATTTACTTCATCGATGAAATTTGCAACTGCTTACCTTTATGAACACTGCAATATGTATACCTCATTAAAAGCAGTAGATAGATTTTCAAGTTCAAGATCTTCTAGTTCATCGCCTGATAATGTCATAGTATGGTGAAAACGTTTGCGATAACATACTTACTGTGTATTTTAATTTGTGATAACTTAAAAACTTGTGTGCATTTTTTGGTTTTTTTAAAATTTCGATGTAGTTTTACCTCATTTATTTGATAAACAAATAAAGTTTATCTGAAAAGAGGGACATATTATAGTAGATTGGCTTTTTCTCTTTGCCTAAATGTAACTTCAAAATATGAGTAAATTTTTCGTCTAAGATTAGACGGAGAGGGCTTTTTAAGGAGATACTATATGAAATTTCTTTGAATTCGTTTTACAGGAGCGTTTAAAATTTTAAAATCCGATTACGACTTCGTGAATAAATATGATTATCGAAGCAATAATATTAGAAGTGACTAACATCAGGTATCATACAATAATCAAGTGCTCCAGAATGTGTAACGTTCTGTAAATCTTGAATGCATTTCAAATTGTACACAATGAAACCAGCAAAATATTTTTCGTGTTTTTATTTTGAAATTTATTAAAATTTTGTGTTGACACTTTTATTTACACCAAAATTATACACCAATATATTGATTACTTGTATCTATATATTACCAATTATTTTAAAAATTATAAATAACAAAACTTAAAGAAATTTAATTTTGGAAGTTGCATTAAAGTTTTGAATTAAAAATGTTTTCGAGGAAAGTTTGTAATCCGAGGTTTGCGTTTGTATTAGGGTAAGCCAGGCACGTCAAACTATTTTTATTTCGCAGGCCTCATAAGAAGTTTACAATATATCGAGGGTTGCATGCTTTCAACATAATAATAAAAAAGGTTAAAAAGATTAAGATTTTTAATTTAAAAATATTAAGTATTTTAATTAATTAAAAATACATCATAATAATTAATATATTAATATATTAAAAATAATTAGATGTACATTAAATTTCTAATATTAAGAGCAACGATAAGGAGTATATTTTCGAAAGAACTTTCAGTGACTGAAAACAAAATTTTTCTTACCAAAAACCTAAGTTGTCTTATCGACTAATTATTACAGTATACTTTTAGTTTTCTGTTTTCTCCTCGCTATTCTGAATATATTACTTTGTCGGCTAGATTATAATAATGGATTTCGAACAATAACAAGTTTGGGGTAATTAGGCTTTGAGGCTATCCTTGGAATGCTTCTCAAATGTTAAGTGGAAAAAGGAAAAATTTGTAAGACATTGTAGTAAAAAAAGGTACATAATTCAAAAATTGTCTCAAACCATTTTATTTCAATAGATAATGAATTATACATTACACAGAGAGCTTAGAGCTCTAATTGTTATTTATTACTTATAATTTAAATTGTTGTATGATATACATCAGTATTGAGCCATGCGTATGGTATAAATTTTGTCCTGAAAGGCCACTAGCTATTGAATATAATTAAATTTTTCCCTTGTATAGAGGGTGCTAACTATTCAGCTATTTTTATATAATCACTAGCCCAAACTTCATATTCTTCAATTTTTTTTAAACTAAATAATATTGTTTACATAGTTGAAACTCCGATACTTGAACGGGTATATCTTTAAACTATTGTAGCAAAGACATTCACAATCAAAATATATTGAACAATATTGTAATATAAATATTCCACGTTATGGGGGTGGATATGAAGTGATCTATTTAAGTTGTGTAGATATTCTGAAATATTTTAAATCTATCTGTACGTATTTTAAGCTGAAATGCACCTTTTTGTAAATAATTGTTGACTAGGCCGGTTTTCATGGACCAAAAATACCTCACGCTCTAATTTTTAGATGATCCCTAAATTATGTTTTCTTTATTTTTATTTTATGAAAATTCTAGATTAATCAATCTATGAACTTAATTGGAGTATATGAAAGGTACGCAAACTTGTAAATATTCTTATCAAATATTACGCATATTTAAATAATACTCTTATTCACGCTTGTATTGAAAATAATTTTTACTAGTGTACTTCTTAACTATCATTACAATTATTAATATTATTAATTCTTTTAACTCATACAATACTAGAACTAAGTATTTGAAAAAAAATCAGAGAGTTTATTACTAATTTCTTTTGCGTGTTTATTAGTCAATGACAAAGCTTATTTTTATGTTAAATAAATTATTATAAACCTTGAATTTCAACCACATATTTCTAACAGTAACGTCTCGTTATGAAACCCTAAACTACATAATAACTTTCCTTTATATACATACTCGTTCACTGTTAATATACTAACGTGTCGTTACTGGCATACAGAAACGTTCCTTCGTCCTTCCGAATAGGTATGTAGATAGAAAAGACGAAGGAGCAATAAACAAGCATTTTTGCATATATTACAACTTCAAACTTTGGTTTGACACATTAACCAAAGTTTATAGCATTTTCTTCAAAAACTAGAATCATACGTAGTCAGCGGTGTGTGTGCCTTGATCAGTGGCGTACGTTGCTAGAGACAATAGATTCTTCAGGTCGTAAGATTCAATTGTCCCGGCATTACTTCTGACTTCGTCTGGTTGAGGTTATTGGCTGATTTATCTAAAAAAAAAATAGCGAACTTCAGTATTCAATTTAGCAAAATACAATCGTGATGAGTAAAGTTGTGATATCAAATTTTAAAGGACGAAATGGTGACACACATGTGTCTAAGAATAGTTTAGCTAAAACTATTCCCGTCTGTAGCCTACACATCATAGGTCAACAAAAAAGAAAACGACGTAGATAGTCGAAAGGTACCTATTTATATTTCACTTTTAAGATTTCCAATGTGAAATTTTGTTAAATTGATTTTTTATAAACCGCATTTAAATCGGTCAATTTTTACGCAAATTCTAACTGCTTCTAAAATATTTTCAAATAGTTCACCTCAACTAGGAAGAGAGAGAAGAAGAAAACAGGTGCAGTCTACGTTATTAATAAAGCTTCTATGTTCAGTATTGTGTAAAGTAAATTCAACTAAAATAAACTAAGTTTTAAATAGTTATTCAAAAATTATTTAAATTTTTGCAAAATTTGTTACACGATGATAAAATTTTCCACCATTTGTGATCCTAAGCGCAGCTAATCAATTAGCTTTAAAAAAAATGTTATAACATAAATTGGTTTCCTCTGAATGAACATGAAACACAGCCAACATGGAAATTGGTTTTAGTTCCCCTTAAAACGATTTTTCAAGTTTCCTTTAAAACTAAACTCTCAATTCGAAAAAATCATCATGCCTTCTTTCTTCAAGGCTTTCTTTTGTCCAAGTTAATTTTCATGTTAGGGTAAACAATAAACTGTATCGTCGGGTTAAATTATATCAATGGTACTGTAAAACTGACAAAGATAAATATCATTAAAATAAATAGAAGTTTTCTACAAGAATTTTTTAAGCCTAACTGTGTCGTATATTTAAATATATTTAAGCTTCTTGTGTTCAGCTTTTTCGATTCATTCTTTCACAATAAATAATACAACACTATTATTTAAAATCTTCCAAAATCACTAGCGGTAAAAAACTCAAATTTAAAGTTGAACTTTCTATATTATAATATTTGAATGCAAATTTCGGTATTTAGTGGCAAAAACTTTTATCTTTCTGATAGAACCGTAAGAATGCGCTTTGCAAGATGACCATAATTCTGAGAGGCTAAAATATCAATAATTATCTTTCAAAAATTAAACAAAATAATAATTAATTGTTCCTTGGTTTATGTAGTAAAACTTGATGGCAATCATATCCGTATTTTAGAGTAATCAAATTAATCATCCCCAATTAGGTGCCTATATTATAATACGACAAAATTATTTATGAAAACAATGTTGTCCTAGGACTTTTAGAATTTTACATAAGAAATATATCGTTAATCATTGATTTCCGATTATAATTAAAATAATAATCACATACAAAAATTTCGATGCTAAAATCCAGCAAAAAATGTTGTAAATTCTAAAATGCATTTAAATTTTTCTAAGATATCCTTTAATAACAAAATTCGTTCAATTTAATTATTAAGTTTTGTTCGAAAGGTAATCAGTTATGTTAAAAAAGGGTAGTTTTTTGAAAATTAGTTAACTTGTATTATATCTGAAAAAATCTACTTTTTTAAATGAATTAGACAATTGTAAAAGTTCGGTGACGGTTGGAACGAGAAAAATAATGGATCGCAACTTTTTCAGAGCAGAATAATAAATTTTCAACTTGGAATAACATTTCCGGCATAAGATTATAATACTCTTACAGTTCATGGTGTAAAGTAAAAACATGATTTTTTGTTAAAATGCTGGGGATATTCTATACACCCCAGACCCCTGGTTATAGGTGGGTTTTGTGCTTGATTTTATTAAATAGGTATATTTTAAAATAGATATTATCTACGTACGTGTATATCTGGGGCCTGATTATATGGAATACCACCAAGTACCACACTATTTATATGGAAAGCCTTTTATGGTGCGAAGGTTAATAGCAGTAAAGTTGGATTCTTTTATTTTTCTTTATAATTAATAGATAATTTCAAAGATATTTACATTAAATTTTAAAGAGATATCTTCAAAAGTTCAGAAAAACACAGTCCTTGTTTTTTTATATTTCGTAGTCATATAAGGAAGTTATGCCTAAATCTTTATTATTCTAAACTAGTATTGCCTGAAATTCATTAGAAATTTCAGGCCAAATTACTTTTGCCTAAAATCTGATTTTGTTTGTAACATAGTATAAATTAGTAAAATAATCTCTCTACAATTAAATATTTAAAATTTATATTGTTTAAAATTAAATCTACTAAAAGATATTGTCGTGTGTTGAAACGCTAAAAACGTTAATTTTATTTATTTGTAAAATTATTTTGAAGTTTTTGTTAAATTATTGTTGACTGTAAATTTGTAAATACTCTGTACATTGGATTTTAAGAGTAGGAGTGGCGCGAAGGAAGAAGAAAGACGTTAGCTAAAGGCGGGATGAATGTTCATTCCCGTCTAAGTTTTGAAATTTGATTTGTGATTGTTTTAAAAATAAAAAGTGATTTAATTTTAATTAAAGTTTTTTTGTTTTAATTAATTAATGCAAGTGGTGATTGTTTGAAAATTAGAAGTAATTTAGATAATTGTGTAATAAAAATAATACAACGAATTTGTTAACGAGGCGCGGACAACAGCTGCGAGACGCACACATGCGTTTGCGATACCATAAGGTAAAAATTTTAACAAAGCAACGATTTTATTATTAAGAATACTTGAAAATCATTTGAATTACTTTTCTGATTTTCAATATTCTGGGCTTTAGCAACATTTTACTAATATGCATGTGACTTTCGCCCTTGTTTATGAATTTTGACTTCAAGTTGTCAAACCTGTAATATATGTCTATTCTTGAAATTAAACTACAAAATCCTTAGAATAAAACCACAAACTTCTTGAAATAGAACTGAAAAACTCTGTTTTAACCAACATTTTTTAAAATAAAAAAGTTTCCAAATCAAATTCTTAAATTCAAATTTGTTGTATTTTTTAAATTTCATAATTGAAAGATGCATGCACCGTTGAAATAATATTACATATTAATTTATAATATTAAGGACAAAATATAATATTTTTTTTAAATTCTGTTAAAAATATGTAAACTCTTCAAAGAGCAAAAATGCCTAACTGAAAACGTAAGTCAATGTTTGGACAGTTCTATCACACTTCCTACGTGGATTTGATTATGTTAGATATCGGCATCAAACCTCTATTTATTCGGTCGGTTTAATTATAGTCGACACCAATTAATCAAAATCTTATAAAATCAAATTTTAAATATTAATAAAACAAGAGCTGCGCTACATCTTCTTAAGATGTATTCGAATTTTCAGTTTGGATAGCATCTTAATAGTTAGAATATAAAGTAGGTTTTTACATAACTAATAATAATAAGTGTCAAGATATCTTGACACAATAAAATGTTGAAAATAACTATTCCTTTTTAGCACTTGAATAATTACACTTTAAATAAATAATTTTAATTATTTGAATTGGTTAGTTAATTACCGATCAATCTAGCCGGGATTTAACTAAGTGTTGACTTAATAATTTAACGACGATCTTTTATTCATGTGTGAAAAAACTAGATGAAATTATAATCTTTTCAGAACCTTGAAAGAAAATTGTAATAACTACAATTATTATAATGCTTTCTTGCAGTGAGAAGTCTTCTGATTACTATTTGCTCTTGGGCAATAAGCTGCAAAAACATTAAATACGTATTCAAGATCATCGTGAAAGTTTAAAAATAATTGCTTTTATCCAACACAAACCTAATAAAAAGATCTGAAAAAAATTGAGCTATATATTTATACGGTCGAAATAAAACATTTAGTTCAAACAGGTGTTCGCTATAGAAGCTTTCAGCTTTCATTACTTTGCTATTATTGAATGAAGGTAATTTTTATAAAATGGGTCGGTTTATTGGTATATAATGTGTCCCAAAAGCAATAAAGAGAAAATCTATCAATATTTTTATTAACAATGACAGTTATTATTGTAGTACATTGTTTTATTTTTAAAACTTAATAAAATTTAAAAAAATTTATTTATTCTAATTTCGGAATATAATAAAATAAGAAAGCAGAGATTGTATAAGAATGAAAGGACATAGGTATTATAGCAAGTAAATATCGAGCAGGGGTGTTTTGAAATCCAAATTGAAAATCGAAGAAACTAAAACTCACGGAAATTTAAACCGTTCCGCTGTTTACTTGAAAACACTGGATTAACTACAGTAGGAATAAAATTTATAATTTATAAATACCAAATTGCAATAAAAGTAATATAGATTCATAAAGAAAACTCGTAAAAATGAAACAAACTTTTCTAACTCGAAGTAAAATTCAGGATTAGTTGACAAAATAATGATGAAAAAAACTGGGTGAAATTATAGGAAATTCGCATTGCAGCATGATTTTCAATGTAATAACGATACCAGATAATCCTATGATAGATCAAATGTTTAAAAAATAAATAACTAGAAATATTTATTCGAACGGTATTTTCTAAAATCTTCTCTTTTAAAAAAAAACTTTTGATTTAAAAATATCACTCATAAAAAGCAATATTTGTTCAGGTCTGATGGAATAATAAAGTAATATAACATGAAAACAAAATAGTTACAAATTTGTAAACGTGGCAGATATTTTTAGATTACAAGAACTAAATTTTCCGCTTCTGGACCAGAATACAAAAGATTAAAATTATTTTTGTCTTCTAAAATTTTTAAGTCGTATCACATAATATAAAAAAAGAACAATAACATTTTTCACATACAGAGACATTAATTATATTAAATTTTTATATACCGAATCTTCAAAATCTATTGGAACTAAATTTTTTCAAAGGGTTTCAGTTTTTTATTTAATTTTAAATGAGTAATTAATTTCCTGATAGCAATTTTACAGTAATAGAAGACCCGGTCGTGTTATTCAACTTATTTAAAAACCAGGATAAAAAAATAACAAAAAGAATTTGACAAATTCTAGAAATTTGTATAGTAGACTAACCCATAGCTTGTGAATTCTAATTTATAGTTAATGGTATAAAGTGTAGATGGTATGATATAATGTATAGTACTACCCACAAGTCAATTATGTAGAAAGAGAAAATCGTATGCTGGAATACTGAGATTCCGGTCACGAGGTTACTGATCACACTATCTTCTATTCTGAGGGTTGGTAGGTAATGGCTATATAGAAACTTTACTATGTTATCGGACTGTTCTAAAAGTTTTATTAGCAAATTGGCTCCAAAATACATTTTTTGTAAAGTCAAGGAAATTACCGGTTCGCTAACCTACCGATTAGTGAATTCACAAGGTAAAAACGTAGGCATTTGGCACCTTACAGTTTTTAATCCACTTAAAACACCGATTCCGTAATCTAATAAAAATGTATTTTGATTATACGGTGATTTATTGAAATGAACCTACTTCTCTACCTGAAATTGGCGTTTCTGTTAAAGACTAAGTCTTTTTCAGCATGAAATTCTTAAAATCTGACTTATAAAATATTCCTCTTGATTATCCTTAAATTTTTTCGAAAAATGCCTTACTTAAAAAAAACTCTTTTAAACAGTAATTTTATTATCAGTATTAATAATTATTAGTTGCAGTTGGAGCAAATCGTAGTTATAATCCGCGTTATTAAGCGAATTATGGATTTGTTTACCATGGTCCTTACTAATGAGTTAATACAAAAAGCTCTGTGTGCTCAGTTTCGGCATAAAATTCTAGTAGTATTATTAAGCATTCAAACAGCAATTGTAATCATTGATTACATACTCTTATAATCAATGGCACAAAGCTAAAAGGAAATAATATCGCAGGCTTTTAAAATTCGAATTGGTCTATATAAGCAATATCCACATTCAATCGTTTAATTTAAAGTATTTTTTGCATTCAATAAAATATGCTCGTATCTTGGCAAAGTACGATTTAAAATATGTACGATTTTTATGGTATGTTAATGTTTAACTTCCAAAAAAAAACTGGCTGCTTGTAAAATTAATGCAAGGCTACGTAGTGAAAAATAAATTCGCTATTTAAAATTATGAAATTAGCACAAAATTACTGGTTTAATATGTTTCTACTTTTCTAAATTTAAATGCTATACCTATACATGGAAAGACGTCCCGAACTTTCGGTCACAAAAATAAGTGAAAAAAATGAAAGAAATACGAAATCTAGAAATTTAAGGTTATTCAACTTTGTGTAATATGAAATTTTTTTATGAATAATGTAAAATTTTATTATTTTGATTGAAAGTTTTGCGAGCGTGTATTAAAAGTTGCACCAGCGGTGTTATTTCTATTGCCACTTGGTTTTTAACGCTGTCATATAAATTGAACGGAGGAAATTGTATCAAGTTAAGGAAATAGAGAAAACAACAAATAAAGTTGATGGTTTTGGCTCATTCCCAGGTTCCCATGCAAAGAATCTATCGAAGTTTTGGCGGGAATCATAATATTTATCAGTACACGTGAGTATTTGGCGTGCGTTAGGGAAATCCTCATTTATTGGAGCCAAGGTTTCTCTTTTAGTGGAACAGCACTTCGGATGCCAATGTGCGTGTCCATTGAATACTCCAGTTGGCACAAGAAGCACCCGCACTTTTGAGCCAACTGGGGTGCATTCAAAATGTTTACATAGTTAGAGCCAACCCTGGCATTTGGCTAACTCCTCAGGAAACAGTTGGTTGTAAGAAACTCGTGAAGTGGCAAGTTTGTTTTTCACGTGCTCGGTGTTATCTGTACGTAACTTTTTTTAAGCAAGTATTTCTAAAGATAAGTGTAACTAAAAATATAAAACAAGAAATAAACTGCAGGATGTTTTCGCAAATATTTTTAGAAGTTAAAATTAAAGTAAAATTGTCACATAGAAACGAGTAAACTACTATGTTGGATTTAAAAATAATTTCATTAAATCGTGCTACGTGTAGGAAATTTCAAATAACGTGATTACAACTTGAAGCTAATTTATCTAAATTTTGTCGTCGATCGCTGTACGAATTTAACGAAATAGGTCAAAAAGCTTAGTTTAATCGGCAAGTTTATTAGACAAATATTTTGTAGCAGCGATGTAGTCTTTACAGTGGAAAATCTCTAATTATCAGCTATTTTTAGATTGGTTCCTGAAAAGTATTAATAGATGTTTATTCCTACGCATAAAATACCATTAAAAATAGTACTTTGCTTTGTAAAACCTTATATTCATAAATACTGTTACATAAAAAGGTCCAAGACGACTTCAAAGTTAATTTTTTAATTTAAAGATAATAGAAAAAAAACTTACAACTTAATGTTTGTTCATTACGTTAGTTGACATCCGAGGTTATAAAACTAGCAAAAGACTTAAGAAATCTCGTAGAAACACATCTTCGACGTCGCCGTCGTCGTCGTAGAGCACCTAGGAGCGATGAGCTCCTCGTGCGTACTGTCGCTGCACCGACGCCTGGCCAAGCTCCAAGCGTTCCCACCGATCCCCCCAATTCCCTATTTACAATCCTTTCTGCAGTCGCGCTTTAGGATACTACATGCATACAGTTTATATGAACTAGGATGCAGAAAAGGGATTTCGCTAATAGCCGGGTTAGAAGGGGATGGAAAATTCTAATTGCATGGATTAAAATTAGGAGATAAGAGTTGAGAGTAAGCATGGGAAATTATTGTGCATGTTAGTTGGAAGTTACAGCAGCTTAAATCCTACGAGATAATAAGAAATAGAACCTACGTTGTTTACCAGCCTTAGTTGCAAAACTAACAAATTTATTTATTGCTAGCACAAAAGATTGAAGTTACTACTGAACTGTTTTCGTGTTACTTATGTGTCTGTTGTCATACCAGTATTATTATTTTAAAACTTATATCCACAAATGCGGAGCTTCTATTCAACTTTTCAACTTGGAAAACATTTTAAAAATATTTTATTGTTGGTCATGTAATATTTAAAAATCAGAGAATAATGCACCACAACCATGCACGCAAACTTTATTTTACTTTCAATTTGAGATGTTAAAAGATATTTATGCATGTGCTTCAAATGCAACTGAAGTTTATTATTATAACTAGTTTATTAGCGTTTTATTTTAAGCAATTGATATTACAAAGTATTAGTTCGTATATCCCATACCAGAAACTATAGCCATGTTTACTTCTTATTGTAATATTTATTATAACAATTATTCTTATTGTTGGCTTAAGCTGGAACGATAATGGAACAAGAAGCGACGAAAGTAATAATAATAAAAAAAAATTCTACTTTCTTTATTATTGTTTTTATGATCACGCACGTACCGTCAGCAGAATAAATAAGTACATTTTTTGATGTCGGGTTCTGTTTACTTTGATCAATATGCAATCTATCATTGAAACTTAATATCTATTATTTCCAAAATTAATTGTTTTTTTAAGTTTATCCGTACTTTATTATCTTATTATTTTAATGCTATCTAACAAATTCTATTATATTTTTTCAAATATATTGTCGTGTTTTGAAGCGTTAAAATTTTTATTTTATTTTATTTCTAATTTATTTCTAATTTATTTTAAAGTTTGTTTTGTTTTAATTTTAATGTTATTACATACTGTACATAGATATTTATTAATTTGTGTAAATAATTGTGTTGGTAACGGACGAAGGAAGGGAGAACAGAGCGCAACCAGCGAAGTCAGACGTCGTTGTGCTTATGAGATCGGTGGGATATAATAATTTGGTTAATTTGAGTAATTAAAAATAAAATAAATTAATTTTGATTTGCATAAAAAGTTGTTTGTATTAAGTGGATATGTTAACTTACGAAAATTTGGAAGTTTTTGATAATATTTTACGACAAATTTTGATAATAACAGGAGTGCACCAATCATCAACCAAAGCCCAATGGCTGGAGCAACAACGCAATTTCTGATTAAATAATTAAAATTTATAGTACAAATTTAAATAAATGTGTAATGGTATCTGACTTTATAAATAAATAAACGATTGGCGCAAGTCAACGATTAAACATCGAATTTCTAAATAATTACAGAATTTAATTTTTTAAATTATTATTGAATATTTTTTAATTATTTATTTTAATAAAAAATCAGTGCCGATTAGGAACGTAAATTTTATGTATCCAGACGACACTGTAAATTTCTAAATATTCCGTTTATAAAAAATCAACACATAATATGTTTATAAATGATTCGCCAATTCGGTAACGGGAAATTGGGCAAATCAATACCGTAACGTTACGAAAATTCTTGTACCGTAAATGTAAATAAATGCTACTTCAACACAGTAACCGCTAAAGCGGTAGTAAATCAATGCTACGTCGCTATGAAAATATCTGTCTGTCTCAGTACATAAATGACACCTTAAAACAGTAACGATAAATTGGGCAAATCAATGCCGTACCGTTATGTAAATATCGATACCGTGCATGTCCATTTTTGACGGCTTTGTGCTGCTTGGGAAAGCGTGCGCAGCTTCGACACGAACATTTGCAACCACATGAAGTAAAATTTTTGGTTAGCAACAAAGTTTAAACGATACCATATTTTTAAATAAAATTGAAATAAAGTTTTATACAAATAAAAATTAACATTTTGAAAAACATTAAGAAGAGTCTCATGCTCACACTAAATATTTGCATGCCTTCCACTCGAGCCCACGATAAAATTATAAAAAAATTGAAATTATTTGTATTACAAATTTTTAGAAAAATTATAAAGGAGGGCATCGCAATAATGCATATAAAATCGCTAGTTTATCGATTAAGGTGCTACTACCGAACTACCTTAAAATTTCTGTCAATTGCCACGAAAGGCTTAAAATTTTATCAGAAATTTTGTTATTTTCTTGTAGTAAATTCTATAACAAACTGTAATGATTTCTTTTTAAAAAAATTAATAAATAATAGTTGAGATAGAAGTCGTTTTAATTTACTAAACAAATGAATTTCTAAATAAACAACATCATAAGACACCGATAGTCAGGGCCGTCTCTAAAATCAGTGAAGAATAAAGAAATAACAATAAAAAATTATTAAATTCTAAAACAGTCTTAACAAATGACATGTTTCGATCTTATTCATGATTATATCTGCCAAATGCCATAATGTGGCACTGATTGGCGGCATCTTATTGAGATGTTGTTTATGTTGAAATTTATCTAAATACTTAGTAGATTAGTTAAACTTCTGTATTATTTTATATAATTACATTTTTTTTGGTATTGTTAACCTTAGTTAGTTTCTTTTTAAATTTGCTGAACTATTTTTTCTTCTTGTATCGTTGATTGTTGATTGATGATTAGAATATCTGGACTATTCGTCTTGTGACATTCATTCTTCTGACACATATTCTTCGTGAAATTTATTCATTCAATTAAATTAATAAGCATTTAAGCCAGTTCGTCACTCTTCAGAGTATCAATAAAAGAAATTTTTGCTTTTTTGGTCTTGCTTATTGCGTGGTTAGTTCAAGTTATTTGGGACAATTAATAATATTGTGCACTGAACTGATAAGGAAGACCATGACGGCGATGACCGAAGAAAAGGCTAATTTCATAAATTTTTTTTTAGCAAAGTAATCAACAGTAATATTCCAAAGTGCATAAAAATAACCGATTAAATTTAGAAGTTACTGCTCAAAATGAAGAAGATTACTAAGAAATATTTTGAAGAATGTTATATAAAAAATATAAGAAAAAATATTTTTCAGTAAAATATTTTGACAAAAAAAATCGTCAACATTTATTCAGGCTATTTTGATGCCCTTGTGATGTTTGTCTAATTACTTTCTGAATTAATACATCTTCAAACAATTGATTTATTTAAATATTATTTTATATTCATTTTATACAAATGATTAAATTTTGACATTTAAATTATCGCTGAAATTTAAAGTAATGACCAAATGTAACTCTGCTATTGGTAGATATTATTAAGAAGGAAATAATCAATTTAGTTGCGTTTTCAGTGCGCTATGCTGTAAACTTCTATAAAAAATAGATGCAGTTTCCGTTCATCGTACGATATTTTTAAAATATCAATTTTCAACAAATTGTCGAAGTTTAAAAAAACTTTTTATTTTTAAGTTAGACCCAATTTTTCATCTGTTGTTTAACCAAATTCAAGAGTTAGCTTGCACTTAGTCTTGTAACGAAAATTAAAACGTTTATTTTATTCTAAAAGGATAATACAAATATATTGTCGTGAAACAAAATATTTCGACCCACCCTGTGCTAAATTGTAAAAATTTGTGAATTTAATTTTTGAATGTTTAAATTGGAAAAGTACAGAGTGGGGAGAAAAGATAAAGATACGAGGCTTTTTTGGCCAACTATGGCCGACAGCGGATGCAAGACTTTGTATGCCCGCTGAGTTTTGATATTTTTTGAAGAATTGTGAGTAATGTTTTATTTTTGATTGATTAAATAAATAATTTTGATGCGAATGCTTTATTGCGTGTTTTTGGATAAAATATTTTTGGTATCTGGAATTGATTTGGATTAATTTTGATAAGTTGCTACCGAGCGGTAGAAGATTTGATTGATTTGGTTAATTTGGAAAGAGCAGTTGAAATTATAAATTTCGATTTGAATTTAGGATTGGAAAGTTTAAAATTATATTTGTGCGAACGAATGGTGCAGTTGATAAGCCGTCGATTTGGATAAAGGCAAATCAAGCTTCATTCCCATCGAATAAAAGTGAAATTTTACATTACGGAAAATTTAAATTAAATTGGATTGAAAATTTATTATTGGAGTATTTATTTTTTTTGACAAGAAGAAATTTTTTTTTATTTTGGTACAAAATTACCACAGCAGCTTTTGGCTGTAGAAAACGAAAGAACCCTTCGACCGCTTGAAAATTACCAACTGCTTCCGCACACCAGGGTTGCCTGAGCAAAAATAAGTGTGTGGAAGTTTTCTACGAAAATACCATTACAATATACAGATACGGTTATAACAATAAAACAATTATTACACTAAGATTAACACTAAATTAAATTACACTACAATTTATTTAATACCAAGTCCGGATTTATTTAAACACTCGGTATATCGTTTATCACTTCACTATTTATTTACACGTTATTTATGTTCACACTTGTACGTTCAAACTATAATTAATTCGTCACAGGAAAGCATTCTGTATTTATACTTAAATGCTACCTTCCAGAAACTTCCATGTTATTCCTATACATTCTAGAGTGTAAGTTCAGCAATATTTGAATGACTAATGCTGTTATCATGTATGACTCATCACACATGACTCATCATGTTTGACTCATCATACATGACGTCATACATTAGTCATCAAATATAATTAAACGTTCTATCGTAACAGTATGTCATTCTTATTGGTCTTGAATCTATGTAGGATAACCCTTGAATGTAGGTTTACTCCGAATTAAGAAGTTAAATAATTGAAAAATGCGTGGGAAAAATATATTTATCAGGTTGTCTACGGTTAAGGAAGAAAGAAAGAAAATGAGAGTTTGCATCTGTACAATGACCTAAACTCGAAGTAACCAACACTAAATTTTTAACATAACCTTTAAAGTTTCAGCTCGAGTCTCATGTAATACCTAGAATTTTAATCTTCTTACTGAAGTCAACTACATTATTATTAAAAATGACATTCTTTATATAATAAATCATCAGTAATTGCGCCACATCAAGCATTGTCCATGCAAAGACACACAGTTTTACTGGAGTTAAGTACCAAGCTATTGTAATGAAATGAATAATGGAGCTTTAAGACTGACATTAATGTTTTAAACAACTTCATTAATGGTCAAAGAAATGCTACAAATATATACCTTCACCTGCACAAACATTACAACCAGCAATTTATTTGAGGTCCTCGAAATTTAATGTAAAACAAAAAAAAATTTTAAATTGATAACGTCAAATTGAAATGCATTAATTGTTGTAAATAAAAAAACAAATTAATTAATTAATTCAAGTTTGGAAATGCATGCAGGTTTTATTCCGTATATTTTATCACGATACTACGTAGGTATTCAATTAGTATATTTGATACGTGGACTATATATTTTGTAGTAAAATGAACAAGTATCAAACAAAAAAATACAAAATACAAGAATATTGGGTTACTGTCAGATAACTATCACCTAGAATTTCAAAATTTCAACTGCACTATAGGAAAGAGAACAATTTTCTGAGCATTTTGAAGCAAAAAGAACCTTTAAAAGAACCATTAATTTTCGAGAAAACAGCATTTTAAAATTACGAAAAGCAGGGGGATGTAATATGATACACTCGATGTGTGACGGTAAGTCGCACGTTGATTTCCCTACTTTTCATTTTGTTGACGGTACGTGTGCTTTGATATACTCTTAATGTTGTCAGTCGCGGTCGACACCCGGACGAGGTCTATAGCTTCGAGTTCCACCCTTGGCGAGTTCTGTCATTCTTCAGGGATATTTTTAAGTTGTTTTGTCTTACACAACAACGGCTAATTATACAGCCGTGTTAAAAGGTGTATTTCGAATTTTTCGAAAACTTATGGATGATTCAAGGATTTTTTTGTTCTAAACTGCTTAGAAAATTGTCTTCTTTCCTATAGTGTATTTGAAATTTTGAAATTTGTGATGATGGTTATCTGACAGTCCCCGAATATTGTTATTAAAAACAATTAAATCAAAGATAAATTTCAAATAGATCTCCTATCTTACTTGAATTTATTCACTTGTGTTAAACTTATCCAAAATGTATATTTACATCGTTGGCAAATTTGAGTAATTTTGACGAACTCCTAACTAAATTTGTCGTGGAGCGACGCAATTTGTAGAATGTAGAATAACAATTTCAAATAGCAATTTTTAGCCCACAAAATTTTTTTAAAGTAGGGAAGAGTTTATCTAACTTTTTTGCAATAGAAAACTTGTTGATTATTTCAAAATAATCGAACACTCGTCATATAATACTAGAAAAAAATATTGTACGTGTTTAAACTTCGGTTAAAGTACCATTAAAATATTGATATTTTCTTTTTATAAGTTAGTTCCGTTTGTTATCTGAATTAATCAGATAAATCGTTGCACCAACAAAGATCAGCTGTGCATTACCACCCACCGCTGCAAGAAATCTCAATATGACGATTTATTTGGTGTCTGGAATAAAATGCTTTATAGACGGATTTTAATAAATTTTTTTTTTCTAGAGGTTAAAGCATGTATTAGTAAACATAGGATTTTTATTTATACTTATACAAAACAATAAATGGAGCTTCTAGAATTCTCAAATGGAATTCTGGGAAAATCGAAAATTATGTACGATCTAAAGCCTAAACAATATTAGTTGAACCAGATAGGCATTGACATAATATGAAGTCAAGATGGAGATGTCCTTGTCTTGAATTTAAAAGATATTAATGAACTGGATGGGCTAGTTACCCCGTGATTCCGTGTCAGAAGCTCCATCACTTACCACAGATGGCAATGATTGGCATAACATGCCTATCAAATAACAAAGATTTATGTCGATCAATTCTGTATATGTTTACATTTCTAAAAGGACAATTTAGTAAGCATAAATTTACAATTTTTAGAAATCGAAACTGAAACCCAGGAATCATATACATAATGAAAAATATTTGAATTATAGGTGCGTTGGGGCTGATGCTCTCACATGCTTATATTGAAACTTGAAGCTATTTAATGGATATTCAAAAAATACATTAAAAAGCTCAATAAAATATTTAGCTATTAAATAATAATGGGACAGATACCATTTTGGGAATAACTTTATTGTTTTAAATGCTTGATTAGGATGTGATTGACAAGACCTCAAGTTTTTATCCTCCGCCGAAGGTTACGTTGACCACCGCGATGCAAAATTCATTTTTAAATTATATTTAATTTTTATCTCAAAGCTGATAAAATTCTCTACAATTTGATTTCATACATCTCTTATACAATGTCAATACTTTCAGAGCAATAGTCAACAAAACTTGAACAATTTTTGTACTTTGGAAAAAATATCGATGTTACTGTAGTACAGAAATTAAAGCTATTTTACATACTTTTTCAAAATATAAAATACTAATTCTAACTTGCAGAGGATTTTCACTATCGATAGAGGTTGAAATTAGCAGTGCATACCTAAAATTTCCGACCGGTAGATGTGATGTTACTCTCCTGGTAGCCGAAAAAAAATTCTTTTGTAAGAAATTTTTATATTGTTCTTTTGTTTTTAAATTTGTTTTAAAATAAATTTGTTTTTAAATATTGATTAAACAACAAGAAGTAGATAAAGTTTTTTAAATTTCTATCAAAAATTATTAAATACTTTTAACTAAAAACAAATTGGAAATTTTTTTTTGATTTTTAAATGCTTCGACTTTTCGCCTCCGCGAAGTCTATGCTGACTAATGTGATGCGGTAAAAATATAACTAATCAATTTTTGAGATAAATCTCGTTTTATCTTCCTTCGTTGAATGATGAAAATAAAAAATTAAAACAGCTAAAATTATCTATAGTAGAAATTCGTTAAGTGTCACAAAATTTCTGCTATTTAATTTTCCTATAAAAACTATTCAGGAAAACTGATTTTTTTGTAAAGTAACACCTAATGTACGTTCTTTTCAAACAGCAAAAATAAACCTAAAGTGAATATTTATCATTACGAAAAACTAAAATATTTTAAACGTAAAATAAAATACGTTTGATACTGCTAGAAATGCAGAATTAAAATTTTTCCAGTTTTCCAAAATTTCCATTCTACAGGAAAAAGTAACATTACGAGTACTAAAGAATTTCTTCAGGAATTGAGAGAACAGTTGAAAGTCCAGCACAGACTACGAACGGAATAACTTGTGTTAATAGTAAAATTTCTGAAATTTTTATCCCTGCGCTTAGACTAACTCAAAATAATCTCTTTACGTTTACCACATAGTATGGATGGGGTAGAGGGGGAATAAATATCATTTCATTCATATATAACTTCTCTGCGGCGATCCATATTTCTATTTATGGATATAATAAAGAAATTTAGAACGAAAAAGTTTAATTATTGCTCTCTTTTAGGTGGAAAAAAACTGAGAAATTTAGTTTATATTCAAAAAGTTTATTTAAATGGCAGATCAATGTTTAACAAGTCATCACATAACATCGCTATTTCGCGTGCGGCCAAACGGCTAAATATGCTTCCATTATTGCAGTTGTTGTAGCATGTAAGGCACATATGGGAATTTATAAAATTTTTTCATGATTTCAATGTTTTCATTATTTTCATATGTAATTACACAAGAAATACTTTTTTGTAATAAAGTAATGCAATTTTACGGTTGAAAGAATTTCATGAACTTGACTCTTAGAAATAGAGAAATGCAAATGCAAATATTGATTACTGAAGCGGACCCATATTTATTGGCCATAATTAAAGTGAATGTCCATAAAAATAAATTTCTTTTCTAGTAATAAAATTAAATTTTTTGAAGTCGTTTCAAAAATTCAAAACTACATAAATTTTCTTTAGAACGAATAGGTGCAATTACGTTTATTGTTAAATCAGCTTCAAAGCGAATAACCAATTTGCAATCTATATTCAGAAAACCTCTACTACAAGAATGAAAGAAAGAATCTCATTTAAATTTTATCGTGCTTTTGATGTCCACGGCATTCAACTTCAATATCCATATAGTCTGATGTTTGCTAACTTCATTGCAGCCACTTGCATGCGAATTACCTCAATTGCGCCTATTCCAGCAAGCGCTCTCGAGTTCAGCTTTAAAACTTCTGTTTCTTAGCTGAAATGTGCCCACATGAATTTTATAGAATTTCCTCGATTTAAACTTGAGAAACTCGATCTAATAGACGACTATGTTACTCTAACGTAAGCAAAACATGACGCAAAATGCATCGACCGCTGCAGCATCCCTAGAACTTCCCATGACTCCCAATAGCTGCCCCTAACTCTTTCCAAAACAATTCATCCCAACCCCGACGCGCCAGTCTGTTGTCTGCTCCATAAATGGTAATATTGCTCTATTTTATATCCAGATACAACATTTGCGATTGAAATAAATATTTTTCTACACCAAAACAGCAAACCAAGAAATGAGATATTTGATAACAGTTTGCTTTTTGCAGCGAATTGCTTGCTGTATTAAAATAACCGAACCAATTGATGAAATTGCTTTAAAAATCAAATAAATATAAAAGTTTGTAACTTGCTAATTGATCATAAACTTCGCTAATAAGTAAACTTGAATGCAATTTAGTAACGGTAGTAAAATTTTATATTTAAAAATAAATTTAAATTAACTTTGCAGGTTTCACAAACTTTTAATATTTTAATTAATTTACGTTTTGCATTCGGGCATTTTTTACAAATTGGAATAAGCTCTTCCGTTCTTACAGCACGAAAAGATCAAGTAAAGATTTTAATGTTAAAATATACCGAAATAATTTTATTTTCAAACTTTTAAGCAATTAAGTTTCGAAGTTTAGAAAATGTAAGTAGAGTAAATTAGAGTAAGCACGAGTATTTAACGAATTTATCTCTAAAGACTAATGAATTATGAACACTCGTAAGTATCATTTTTTATAAATAAAATTTTTTGTTCTTGTTATTTCGGTGTCATCTTGTAAAGTTTTTTGGACTCGGCTAATTTAAAACATCGAAAGCACGAGCAGCAGGAATGTTTATAATAATTTTCTTTTGAAAACCTAATTTTCTTTACTATTTCGTTCTAAATTGCTTCTAAAGTTGGAAAACTGCAAAAACTTAAGTTTCGAAATCAATAAGTTACTTTCTGAAAAATTGACATTTGTTTACCAAAAATTTTAATACATTGGAAAAACTAAAACTACGTAAAGGAGCTTTAGTAATTTTTAAATGACAAAAGATATTTTAAAGATTTTCGTGACGTGCACAAAAATATGTTCAACAAAATTAAATATAGCGCACACAGTTACAATGATGATGCAAAAATAAAAATTAATGTAATAATCTTACTGTATTTTGTTTATTATAAATTTTTGTTATTATTATTTATTTATGTAAAGCTATAATCTCTGCCTCTCATTCATTTAAAAAAATGTTTAATTAAAATTATTAGAGTTACAAAAATTAAATTTCAACTGCCAAAATAAGTTGTCAGCGCTTGTATTCACGAAGCTAAAGGCCGAGCCAATGTCGCACAGTATTTATTTTTTGAAAGTATTGCATCAACACATTGTGCATCATATCTGAACCGCAAAATTTCTTGTAGTGACAGAAACACCTTCCAGTCGAAATAATTTATATCTATTCAACAAAGATGAGACAGCCGTGTATTTTACTTAAGCTCGGATCTTCAGACAAATCAACTTGGTATTAAAAAGGGGTCTGTAACAAACTTTTGTTACAAACAGGATTTAGAACTTACAAATTTTCGTCATGTTGTTGTCCATCAAACTGTCTATTAAATTATATTTGCTTATACATTTAGCCTACAAAGTTTTATTCATTTAATTAAATTTAAATTTTATTCATATTAAAATTAAAAGTTTAAAGTTTTTTTTTATAGTTTATATCACCGTAAATATTGCAGTTTGTGAAAATAGGTGAAAACCTGTAACGGAATTACGGGTAAGTGCGGCCTTCAGGCCGCACAGATTAGGCAATCGAGTTGCACACCAATTAAATTAATGCCGGTCGACGTAATCTCCTGGTATTTATGTAAATGTAAATCTTTGTACAAATTTGAAATCACTACTACTATAAACACTTCCAAGTTTCGGCACTGGAAACAACAAAGACGACTTAGAGTGGAATAATATTAAATGCTTGATTTTGGTGACGTTAACAGGCAAATGTTATTTTGACACCGTCTTGCTATTTACAAAAGAAGTTGAAGACTTCATTAGGAATTTAGAAATTTCTATATTAAATAGAAAATTATCGTGATTTTTGTTAAATCTGATGTCCCCCACTATCACTTTTAATTTATACCAAAAACTTTATTATCACCCTATATACCAAGTACGATCATGAGTTTTATTATATCTGCTCTATATAAATATTAAAATTGACTATATAAAATAAAATAATTAAGTAATGATGTGGATTACATCGTGCTAGAAATTTTCAAAATTTACATGAATTTGCATAAATTTGTGCTTTATTAAAACAAACAAGGAGATCGCATACTTTAAGTAATAATATACAATTATACGCATCCATGTCTCGTTTGCAGTAAACTACCGCATATTAATTTGGGTATTTTCTAGTTGTGCATACAAAATAGAAATTTTTTCTGTTTTCAAAGCTCTTCGTGAATAGCATAACATTATATTATAACTGCAATATAATGTAAAGTTAATAAAGTATACTAAATCACTGCGATGTGGATTCTTCAGATATAAATTCTGAGATACCATCAAAGAAACATTAATATTAATTTTACGTACCACTAGAAATATTTATAAAATTATGTGGCACGATTTGCAATTTATTTTGTTATCAAAATACATACTTTGGAAATTAAACTAAATTACCTACTATATTTTTATAATATCATTAAGAATGTGATTTAATTAATTTTCTTCACTATTCTAGAACTTATGATGGATATAAATTAATTGTTCGTATGGAAAATATTACAAAACGTTAAATAAAATAGAAAATAACTTTAAAAAGTTTTAGAATTTTTAAAGTATTTTTGTGGTATTTAGTAGTATGTGATGTTAAAATAATCAAACCTAACAAAGTGTTAAAAAAATAAAATTTTTAACTGTTAACTAAATAATACATACTACAAAGACACATAATATTTAAAGAAACTAAAATAACGATAATTCACATTTAACAGGGTTGAACTTAGAATATTTGAATAAACAACAAAATAGAATTCTGAAAAAATTACGCTATAGAAATGATAAAAATTACTTAAAAATAAAAAACTCTGTAACATAATATAGAGGCCCTTATTTCACGATTATTTTGGTTCATCAGTCATGTATAACAGTAAAAGTAACAAGAAGTGAGAGCAAATATACCAAAAAATTGAAAAAATTTGAAAATTAAAAAATCAAGAAAACCAAACTAAACGACGTCATGTGTCTAAATGAAATTTTAGGTTAATCGAAAATAATCGTGAAATAAGGGCCTTTATATTATGTTACAGAGTTTTTTACTTTTTTATTTTTAAGTAAATCTTATCATTTCTATAGCGTATTTTTTCAGAATTCCATTTTCTTGTTTATTCAAATATTCTAAGTTCAACCCCGTTAAATGTGAATTATTGTCATTTTAGTTTCTTTAAATATTATGTTTCTTTGTAGTATGTATTATTTACTTAACTGTTAAAAATTTTACTTTTTTAACATTTTGTTAGGTTTGATTATGTTAAATAAAATTTTTATTTACTTGGGGTTCGAACCGTGTATTCGGTCGGCATTAGTGGTCACGTACTTGCCGCCATGTTTTTGATCTTCACTTAAAAGTGATTTTAAATTTTTTAAATTTTAAAAATTCTTACGATTGTTAAGAGTAGAATTAGATTTATATTTTCTCATTCAAAAAATTGAATTTTAATTGCACTAATTTCAGGCAAGAAAGTTGCTGTTTTTCATACCTGTATTATAATGTAAAATCAAAGCTATCTACCATCTCACATATTATGTATTTTGTAGAACGTAATTAAAAAATTAATCAATGTAATCCGTGGACATAATGTAAACCTTAGATACATAAATGCAATAGAGCAGCGATAATCCTGACGTCGATAATCCGGATTCAATAATTCCAACGCAAAAAAATTATTATCTGATAATCTTACATAATTATTTTCGGATTGGTACTAATCTGTTACTACAATACTTATAAGTTTATATTAATTAATTGTTTTATTTATCTGCTCCAATCCTTTAACCACTAAAGTGAATTATTAACGGTTTTAGCAAGTTTCCATTATGTTTAAAGCGTCAAACGGCTCTTTTTGGTTATTTTTAATAATCTGGACTTTTGTTAATCCGGATAGGCTCTGGTCGCAATTGATCCGAATTATTGAGGCTTTACTGTATTTATGCAATAGCGCTACAATTTGGAGTAGATTTTGGTTGACCACTTTATTTTTATGAAAGGTTTTCCAGACAAATCACCTCAGTGGTTTGCCATTGCCTGCCGAGAGAGGACGGTTAGAATAAAGTTCTTGCTCCACTTGAGATCGAACGAGGGATCTCTGCTTAGTAGTCGAAGTACTTAAGCATTAGACCGTAACATAGTCCTTAAAACTATTTAATGTGTATGTAATTTTAATGAGCTTAAGATATGCATAAGCATGAAGCTGTCAAGCTTTCAAACTATAATTACTATAAAAAAACATCAGACTTTTATTATTTATTAGTTTTATTAATTACTTTTCAATAAAAATAAAATACTAAATACTAATTTAGTATTTTGTTACAATAATGGCATGCTCGATCGTTCTCGTGCCAACCCTGGTTTAGTATGTATAAAATTTATTGTTGAAATAGGCAACTTGAATAACCCAGAATAAACCAAAACTAGAGAGAAGGCTAGAGAACAACTCTAGACTGCTGTATTTTAAAATAGTTCGCGCTTCGGTGGTGTTACGACACTCTACTAGATGGCAGAATGATGTTAAATTTAAAATTAATTTAACGTTATCGAAATTCAAATCTGATATGATATCAATTCGTATGTTCAAATAAAATTTGATCCAAAATTAAACTAATAATTTACAAAAAATTACATAAATATAAATTAAATAAATATCAAATTAACCGATAGCTATTATGAATTAACCAATAGATACTTGTGAAACTTGAAACATTGTACGAAATATTATTATAAGTATGTATTTTAAATATAATTATTTTAGCCGGTATTTTAGTTTTGTTATTGTTAACTAAGTAAGTATTAGATGCTCCAGATAACATTTTAGTATAACAAAGTGAATTTACCGACAAATTTACGTAAATACTACAAAGATTTTAACTGTAGGCCTCAAAACAATTTTATTTTGAGTTCAACAAACAGCCAGAACATCATTTCAGTAAAATAATTGACATAAAATTGACTTCAAAGCCAAATAAGTGGATTAAAGGTAAAACCGTTTTCAGTGGTATTTTCCAATAATTTCGTATCAAAATGTGCAAAAATCTGTACCAATTTAGCGACTAAATTTTGTTTTTCGATTTATTACTTTGGTTTTATGGTCTGATCTTAACTAGCCTATTAATTTATTAATCATATTTCCCTAACCGTAGTACTGGTCATCCCTCCTCCAACGTGAATGTTGAAAAGGTTATATTATGTATATATAATTTAAAATAATTTATCCTGAAATATATTATATCCCATAGGAATAAAACGTTAACACAGTTGGTTTGATACAATTAAGTCTTTAACATCACAATATAATAATTCATATTATAAAAACTTTTATAACAGGGTTTAAAAAAGTTGCCGGAATAAGTGGAGTAAGATATCCCATCCCACCCTATCAATTACCTGGCTATTATCTGAAACTGGTAGGTTTCAGAAATGAAGTTGTAGGGAAAAGGGGTAAAACGACACAATGATTTGATGTTGTTAACAAAACAGACAAGGGTTATCTCGGTTATTTTTAGATTTCGACCAGCTTAGAACGTAGCAAATCTTCTTTGATTTTTTTAGCGAAATATAGAAGCTGTTCGGACATGTCGGCGTATCAAAGAAACGCATTGAAAGAGTCCAACCAGGCGCGAAATAACTCCTGTATAAGCTGCGGGTTCTTGTATTGTCCTTCTGTTTCAAAGAATGATACGAATGCCACCTTGAATGCTCTCGTTTTCAGCGTTTCCAGCCCACTGTTCAGGTATAAGAATTAAAACGTCAAAACAATTTAACTTCTTTTATGATGGCTACACAAACGTATTTTGAAATCTTACAACAATAATAAATATCACAAAAAAGTTTTATTATTATTATAATAATGATATGATATGATGTCTGCTATATATACCATTTCGGTTTACACGCATCATACAATACGAGCTTAATATGTTAACAGTCGTAAGTTTTATATTTTTTTGATGTGCTCTTATTAAAGCTTGCATTAAATTTAATTACTTTATGGTACTAATTCAGTGTGTAATGATCCTTGGTTCTAATAATATTTTACACTTCACACAAAGAAGATAGTTGACTATTTAATTACAGCTCCATAAAGGCAAGCAGACCTTAGCTTTGCTAGACTTGAACAAATTTTAACATTAATCGCACATGCTAGTTATATTACTCGATGAACAATTATTTTAACATGAAATTTAAGGTCGATTTATTAAACTCTGAAGTGAAGTTTCTTGTGTGAAAAAGTACTCGACGCCCCTATGAGAATCAAAGAGTACGCATGATGCATTACTTGAAGCACTTCAATACCCACTTCGATTAAATCTATTTTTCCCGCGAGATTGTGTGAGACTTAAAATATATAAAGGGAATAAGTTGAAGCTATACATATGAATATATCATCATTTAAACTTCCCCTTATGTGTTACTTCCATTTGCTCAATTTGACGACTATAAATATTATTATAGCGCCCGAAAACGTATTTCTTTATAACCAAAAAATTGACTAACGACTTATATTTTTTATTTATTTACTATCCAACGTAAGTAGATACTACAGCTTCATAAAAATTTAAAATCAAATAAGAAATTTTAGTGAGCATTACGGGAAGAGCTTTTTTCTGTCGCATTGTGCAAAGTTCCTTGAAAACAAAAATAAATGCAGATATATAATATATGTACATATTATATAATATATATAGCCATTATTTTTCCAGATTTTCGATTTTCGTTAGGTAAATCGAAAATAAGTAATTACTTTGAAACTTAACCTGTGCCGAATTTCAAACAGACTAAGAAAAGAAGACGTTAATCCGTTAAGCTTCAACTATTCCAGCGGACGTGCAATTAGTTCTAATTATATTTCTATTTATATAAGTTTATTTCTAAACTTCAAATCTTTGCTTCATTGCATTTGAAAACAACAATAAACTGCGCCGTTAATGAAGGTTTTAAATAAAATCTACCATTAATGCCAGAAACGGCCAATTAACCTTTACTGATGAGAAAATAAATTTCGAAAATCAAATTAAAAAAAGTTTCTTGTGGCTGCCTGTAGATTTGATCTGCAGACATCTTCCAACAAATTTTTTCTTATACGTTATTTTTTATCTTTGTTCTGTTCATCAGTACCTCGACACTTCGAAATTTAGCTTTAAAACTTCAAAATGTATTTAAAGTACCAAGCTTGGATTTCGATGTTGCTCTGGACTTTTTAAATGAAAGTTCAAATTATTTCATCTGCGGAACACAATTTTTTGATGTTGCCTTTTCGGTATTTGAAACGAAACAAATTAATTATATCGGATCTCCAATTGTTAACAGTTTTTCAACTTTTACTTTGTGTAAATTCCTCATTTCCCATTGATGCTTTTTCTCTTATTTTATGCTGGTTCTAAATTTTGTTTTTTCTACATAATGTTTTTGATTTTTATCACTTCACTTCTTCTTTTCACCAAATGATGTTCTTTGTCTCTTTATTTAAGTAATTTTGTATCTGAAATTTATTAAGATAGTTTCACGTTCAATTTTTTTCTGTTCTTCTCTTCCTGTTTCCTATCCTTTCTTTTTCTCGGTTGCGTTCTTTCGCATTTTTAATTTTGAATGTAGATAGAAATTTTATATCATTTATTTTTGATTAATATTTTATTAAAAAAAACTTAAATGCGAAATCAATTATAAAACTTAATTTGACAAGCGATGGAGCGGGAAACCATGATTAAAAATGAAAAACAGTAGGAGTTGAGAATTAATTTACTAGAGCAGAAAAGAATATTAATCATACATAACAATCGATTAAATAAACAAAAAAAGCAAAACTGGAAAGAAAAAAAATACACATACTTAAAGAACTGACATTTACTACTTATATGATATTTTTTTATTACATTAAATGTAGTATACACCATCGATAATCAATAAGTACAATATATCTCTCTACTTTAAACTTAACCTAAATCCAACACAACTCTTTTCGAGATCACTAACATTAGTTTATTATTATTTTAGCTTGTCATTCTGGAGTTAAAATTTACTATTAAATAAATTAATTATACACAAACAATATAATTTCCCTCGGTAAATTATATCCATCCAAAGAGAAAATCAGACAAAACAAATAAATTAGTAAGTCACTAGATTATTTTAACATTGTGATAACATAATTTACCTATTTACCTATTTGGAATAAGCTTTAACCAAATAAATGTATATGCGTAAATTCTCGAAAACCTTAAAACGAGAACATTTTAGTTACCTTTTGTTACCTAACTAATATTATCGACATTTAGTGTTAAGGAGATAGTGTAATAAATTTAAATGAAAACCGTGATCATAATATGAAAGAAACACTAGGTATGTAAAAAATTATAAATTAATTTAGGGCAAATTATAATTGAAATCTGAGAATCTCGAGCAAAATTTTAAAAAAGTTAAAAGTTATGTAAAAATTTATTTGCAATTAAAGCGCACTAATTAATTTTTAAATTCAAAAATTTATAAATAATTTTAAAAAATATTAGATCTTGTAACAAATAAATGCTCATTAGCAATTACATCGAAAAAAATCAACCACTTGATTTTAAATCAAATGATGATAACAGTCCATAAAAAAGAATATTACAATATTTATTGGAGTAAGCTATCTAAGTTAGTACAAAAGTTAGTGCAAATACACTTATATAAACGGACTGTCAATAAATTTTATCTATTTAGAGTTAAAACTAATATTATTGTATATAAATAATATGCTTTATTTATTTTTTTTCTTTATTAATTTTTACATGTTACATGAAATTGAAATAAAATTTAATTCATAACTTACATATTTAATGCTTTAATATCGATTTAATTGGTTTGCAAAATAAGATTTGCTTACGTCCCTATAAAATTATTTATCTTTTTGTATTTACGAGTAGAAGACAACGGTGTTATGTGTATCAATCAAACAATAATTAGTATCACTTGATTGAACTATTATAATTATATTTAAATTTTTGTCGTTTACTGCTATTTTACCTCATTGTGTATGATAAGTAGGGACTAAATTCATTTTTATAGAAAATTTCTATAGGTCAATATTGGACAGTATTCAATAAACTTAAAAAGCTATAAAGGAGAAAATAGTTACATTTTGGCATTGAAATAATTGTTTTTATTCTTGGCAATTGATATTGATTTTGAATTTGAATTATTCAAGGTGCAACAAGTTTTCGTTGCATAAAATTACACCTGATATGTAATCCAAAATTTTGGATTCTAGCGAAGGTTACATCTGCTAAAAGGCCTTGTATACAAAAACAAGTTTTATTTTCTTTCAATTAAAATTCTAGAATTCCTTTGAATGTTAAATAATTTTGGAAAGCGTTTCAAAAGCTCTAAACGTATTTAGCTACTTACTTGACTAGCGATAATATAAATGTCGGTATGCATAAAAGAAACTTTTCAGGTGGGTGAAAGTACCGTTGATGATTTTACAAGAAGAAACTAGAAAGAAAACCTATGAATAAATGTAATAAAGAAATAAATAAACTTGTCACAGTTGTTAACACTCTTGTTACCAGTTTCGGAATAATTTAGTTCTCACTCAGTCATTCATTTAAAAACAAAAGTTTTTGGTTGGAAAATCTGAAAAAATAGTGGTTGTATGATTACAAATTATAATTGAGTGTTTTAAAATAATAAGAGAAAACTATAATTTTAATCGTTAATTCATGGCATGCGAACATGAACCTAATTTTAGAGTTTGTTGAGTTTTTAGTAAAATGGCATGTACTACACTAATAACCGGTAATAAATAATTTAAGATTTTATTAGAAAAGTTTAGATAATTATAGAAGTAATTTTGATATTAATATTTTACATCAACCTCTAAACTGTTATACCGAAGGCAATTAGAAGTTATTACTTTGTTTAAAATACGCTTCGTATTTCGTATAATGCAGTCTATTTCACGATCAATCTTTCTTCCAACCTACATAGTGCTACTAAAATATTGAGTTTAGATTTTGATTACCTTGATGTCAAACTATCAATATTTAAATAGGTACATTACACTAACTATTACAACGTCATAAATTATTATCCTAGACACAATAGGTCACAAATCGTCCTCAACTTTCTAAATATCTGAAAGGCAACTTTTACAACAAGTAGCTTTTTTCTGCGGAAATCTAAAAACCACACAGAAGCAGGAATTCTAAGAACTAAGTAAGTTGTCTCTATGTCAGGCTGTCAATGAAAAATTATGGGTGCCAATTTGGAATTGACGTTTATAGGGCATGATCCGTTACGTTGCTAGAAAGTAGCGGTTCTTAAGAATGAATAAGTAGATGTAACCAAGAAAAATAGTTCAGCAACTAAAGGTGGGTCATAATGTACAATACATTAGTGAGAGTACTTTGAGAGAGACAATTTTTTTCATAATCTTTCATTATCTCATCCCAAATTGACGCTATTTAGCTATTTTTATTTCTATACGTCCGGTTTTTTTTTACAAATTTCAATTTTGTATCCAAATTATGCTACCGTTCGAAATCTGCCAAACTCGTATCATTATTGGCGTCCATGTAAAGGGTTGATTAATAATGTTGTCAGTATAGCAAGTAGATAATAGAGTCGATGACGCTCTTCCAACAAAAGATTATAATCATAACAATGAGGTATCGAAAAAAATATAATTGTTTGCTGTTAATTTAGTTTGACCTGCGTAACCCAGTATCGTGGTTTGAAATTAATATTTTTATTATTATCGCTATTAATTTATTTCTATTTGTATAATAATATAAATAAGTATGTAGCTACATGAACATTTATTTTATAAAATTATGATTTATGGTTATCTAGATTAATAATCATTATTTAAATAATTATTCTTAAATTATTTATATATTATAATATATATTATAGTTAGTCAAACCAATAAAGTTGAAGTTAATGTGATGGGTAATATTTACTTCGTGATTTGATCGAACTGTTAATATCACTGATGGCTAAGTACAGAATTGTTTTGTTAATACTTAAAAAGCAATTTAAATTAATGTATATTACTATTAGTGCATTTTAATGCTCGATTGATAGCAATTTCCACAACAAAAACTACGACGAGACGTTGGTAAATTTTTCAAAATATATTTGTTTGTTTCCTGGATAGGTAATATTCGGAATCAAAATTTTTGATTAAAGTTTATGAACGATATTTGCCAATTAATTTTGACCGACCCACTATATAGAATGTTGAATAATGTTGTTTGCTCAACTGAATTGCCTATGAAGAGTAAATAATTGATTTGATTGCTTTGATTAATTACACATTACTAATCAAAATTGTAAGCTAACAGGCAATTATTTATAAACTCGATTATCATATTTTTGAATATAAGTAATAATAGTTAGAGCAAATGCAGTTCCGTTGACTTTCGTGGCAGTGTTTCAAACAATAAAATCATTAACGCGATATCGATATACAAAATTTTAATGTGAAAACTCAGAAGTGAAAATTAGTTAAAACGACGACAACGACCAGTTTTCAATGTTGGCATTGTCAAATGCATCGCACAATTTAAGATGTGGGTTATTGAAACCAAGACTTACGACCGTTTTCTCTTTGTGGCGACGTGACTTCGACTCGACGACTACGTTTGACACTATGGATTTATTGTGACTTGGTTTTATGTTTCGCATGAATTCAAAAATAAGATAGCCAAAATTCAAACATAACATAATTTATTGTAATTAGTGGATGCGGAGTATAAACACCAACATTTTACTATTATTATTAATAATAGTAGTTTCGTTGAATTCTGCTAAAACAATTAAGGAAATCTTAATATTTGTATGAGACCGCATGGCCTAGCGAGAACACCGTCAATTCATCAAACGAAATTTTGTTGGTCTCCAGGTCAACTTAGCTTTGTGGTAAGTGCATTAGAGTAACAGCCTGTAAAAGCGGTAGTGCTACTAACGTACTAACCACATTGCCTTCACAATATTACTTAATGATCGAGTAAAAATAGCTATAATCGTATCTTCAGCCTCTGCTGTCCATTTTGAAGAAAAAATTTACACAGATTTAATTTAATATGTGAAGTACCATTCATATCCACTTTACGTAACGTTAATTTGATGAGAACCGCACTTTAAGATTGAAACCCTATGTCTGTGAGGTTTGAACCCTAGGAAACGATACTCCTTTCCTTTCAGTATCCTTTCCTACTTTCTACTTTGTTTGTTTGTGTATAGATAATGTAGGTTATCAATCTCTACGATGGCAAATTCTATCGCAAAAGAGTCTGCACGAGAACTTTTTGTGAGATTGTCTACGCTTTACGGGAAACCTACTAGCAAGTAAAACCCATTATATTTTTAACATGATGAAATTTTTGTGCCGTGGTTCTCATTCTATTAGAACTGGTTTCATCAGCAATTGACGACTCTGAGAAGCTTTACGAACATCTCTTGCCATTAACAAAATATGGCGAATAGAAGATTCAAGATCTGGCGTTCTAGTTTGTGCAATAAACGAAATTGATTTACAAATCATGCTAAAGAGTACCTAGCTGTACTATAATATTGTATTAAAGATGGAGTTTAGTTTAACGTCGTACCTAAAATGGAATACAGTTTACCTGGTTTAATGGTCAAAAGTTTAAAATAGAGTGTAGTACCGAAGTACTTCCAGTCATTTAGTGGCTATTTGCACTCATTCGGATGTCAACTGGTTAATGGAATCACTCTCCCCTCCTTAGCGACTCTCAGAAAGAATCGATTTCGGGAACTGTTCAGACAACGATCATCACGAATTTTACAATTTCAACTGCACTATAGGAAAGAGGACACTTTTCTAAGCATATTAGAATAAAAATTTCGGGCGTCTATGCATCTGTTCTCGAAAAAATCAAATTTGAAAAATTTAAATTTACATGTATTTTAGATACACTTTTTAACACGGCTGCATGATTAGCTAATTTTATGTAAGGCAATTTAAAAATATCCCTGAAAAATGACAGAACTCGCCAAGGGTGGAACTCAAAGCCATAGAACTCGTCCGGGTGTCGACCGCAACTGACAACAACATTAAGAGTATATCAAAGCACTCGTACCGTCAACAAAATGAAGAGCAGGGACTTGACGTGCTAGTTTACCGCGACGCGACTTGTTGCAACAGGGTGTATCGGGTTACAACTACCTGCTTTTATATAACTTTAAAATGCCGTTTTTTCGAAAACGAATGCATGGACCTCCGAAATTTTTGTTGCATTATACTCAGAACATTGTCATCTTTCTTATAGTACAGTTGAAATTTTGATATTCGAGATGATCGTTGTCTGACAGTAACCTCGATTTCTAATCAAAACTTTGGGATCTGTCACACTATTTTCACCTTGAAATGAAAAATTTCTTATGTACTATTGGAAAGAGGACACTTTTCTAAGCATACTAGAACAAAACTTTTGTAGGATAATGCAAAAGTGTTTGAAAAAAATCGAATTTAAAAATGTAAAATTTACATGTATTTTAGATACACGTTTTGACACGGGTGCATGATAGGCCGTTGTTGAGTTAAGCAAAAAAATAAAACTCTTTCTAATAGCGTATAGTAAATTTTTCAAATCAAGGGGGAAATTAAGTGACAGTAACCAAAACTTATATTGTTCGCTTCGACATTTAGAACACCGAGCATAATATATTACTAAATTTATTAGATAGTTTTATTAATACTATCGCTTCTTCATAGGACCCCACTTGTTTGTGTCTTATCGTAACTTTTTATTTTTCCGAAAGCTAATTTCCTGTTATGGTATGGTATGGTAATTTAATGTTACAAAAGCTACATAACTTTTTCTAATTATCATAAAACAGTATTATTAAGTTACATAATTCTTTATGGTTAATTTACTAGTGTGTTCGTACTCTATATTACTTGGTTAGACCTGTGTTCCAGAGTGAAATCCGACCCTCAAATTTTTTAAAAGTTTTTCGATGGAGCAAACCCCAGAGAAAATTTGGTCTCCAAAATCTAGGAATTGCAAAGATATTGATAAAAAATTGGAAACAAAAAATAAAGAATCGCTCTACAAGATTTTGGTCTGTAATTTACTCCTGTAAATATAATAATTATTTTTAGAGGTTTTATTAAAAATCACTCTACTAGGTAAAAAAACAAAAATCAAAAAATAAACAAAATTATAAGAAAAAAAATTATTTTTACCGTTTTAAAAAAAAATTTTACGGGTCGACGTAATTAATTTTCATCTAGGAACTATTTTACTTGTTAATTCATTTGTATAATTTTCTTTATGATATTTTATAATAGCATTATTACCAGATTTAAAAAATTTTCTAATGAAAGAATGGTAGTCTATGGTGTAAATTACCAGTAGTCACAAAAACCGTAAAAAAATTGAAAGCAACTACTATTTTCTACAAATTTCTAAAGATTTCTGAGAAGCTCAAATAATTAAAAACTTCTCTGAGCTTCTTCAACTTGAAATTTACGGATGTTGGAGAACTGCGAATATTTGTTTTTAAATTAATTCGGCCACATTTAACACCAGTTGCACACCTAGAAGGCAACCGAAAGCCATCTCCGCCTACTAAAACACATGTCGAGCGTCTAGCACACGTACCGGTAACAGAATAATTAAATCACCGACTTTTATGTAAAAATCGAAAATTAATCGATATCTGAAGTTCCTCTGTAGTTTAATTACTTTACTTTAGTGTTATATGTCAGATGCCGTCGCAGTTTGTGAAGATCTATAATAATATCTTTGAGTAAAGGTTTACGTACTTGAACTTTTCTTGTTACCTTCGCCCTTATTCGATCGATGTGATCGATCGAACACATCAAATACCAGTATTTACGCTTCGGTTCGGACTAATATGTTATCAATTTATTAAATAAAGTAGACAAGCGTCCATGCTTTATGAGTCTGTAAATTTTGTTTGTTTAACAATATTAAAAAAGTTCCTTTATTAAAAATTAGGAACTTAAAATATTATCAGATATATATGAATATTGAAACAGTCTAAACAATTAATTTAAAAATGTTGAGAAATTACAAATGTAAATAACTTCATATTCATTATTATGTGTACTTCAAATGATTGTGTATCCAGGAATGTTGATAAAAGAATAGAAAATCTCATAACGCAATACAATACGAGAAAATGTTTCCAGAAAAACGTTAATAAGGTCTTAAGTTTTAAAATGAAATTTTTATTCTAATAAAAACTATTATTAATTTCCTATAAAATATTTCAAGTTTAATTCATATTAGAAATGCATAAACTAATAATTTAGTAGGTATATAATAGAAAAATAACCTAAAAAATGAATTTTAATTGTTAAGTAAAGAATACATAATAGGTTCTTACATAGAAAAATAATATTTAAAGAACAATAAAAACGGCAATAATTTACATTAAACAGGTTTGAATAAACAAGAAAAATAAAAATGAAAAATGACAAAAAATCTTTAAAGATTTTTTTTTTAAATATTATTTTTCTATGTAAGTATGTATTTTTTATTTAATAGTTAAAATTTATTATTTTAATATTTTGTTTAGTTTGATTATTTTAATAATTTATTAGTATTATTTTTGATTACGTGAACACTAATGATTCATTAAAGTACGATGATAATCTGGTTAGAAAACCTAAAGATTTGATTCGAAAATTTAGAATGCAGCAGTGCAGCTTGGGAAGCCAACATATTTTGAATCAAATTACGTTAAATTAAACACAATTTTCTGTAACGTGGTTTGAATTCCACGCGAAAATATATTATAAATTCTATTTCTTTGTTTGATCATGCTACTGTAATTATTGTTCTGTAAGTGTTAAGATCAACTTTTTCTAATACAAAGTAACAAGATATAAATCAATACAACATGTTTTCAAGTAATTATTTATTTAAACGCGTAAAAACTTTATTTTCCTTAAAATAAATTAATCTGTACTTAAACCACGTATGCTTCTGATGTAGGATGATATTTGTAATCTAATATGTATTTGGTTGATTATACAAAGAAGGTATCTTAAAATGTACTTAAAATTATTGAATAATGCAGAAACGTTCCTGATAATGCCACTCATCCAAATTTACTTTAGTTGCCCAATTTCACCTCAATTTTATATTTTAATTCGCCACATAATTATTGACTAATATTTTGCGACGAATTTTTTATTTATAAAACCTTATTAAGTCTTCTCTTCTTATAGTCTCTAAATCTATTTTTCGTTGATATTTTCTTCCACTATCAGCTATTTGTTAGGTTTCAGTATCATGATGGTCATGATCTATTATTGTTGTGCATTCTTTGCTTTTCATGTAGATCTTTTTTAACAGCAACTGGAGTTCAGACAGATTCAGATCCAAATAAAAAATAAACATGCAATAAAAAAAATTATAAAATAGAAAAATAACCTAAAAAATGAATTTTTAAGTCGATAGTGTGGTTAATTAGTAGTATGTAATGTTAAAATAAACAAACTAAGAAAATATATTTTAACTGTTAGGTAAAGAATACATACTTACATAGAAAAATAATATTTAAAAAACAATAAAAACAACAAAAATTAACATTTAACAGGTTTGGATGTAATTTTGAAAAAATTACGTTATAAAAATTTATAAAATAAAAATTTTTGATACGATATAAAGGCCCTTGTTTCAATAATTGTAAAATAAGAGTCTTTATATCGTATTACAAATATAATATTCAATAATAATTGTGAAACAAAAGCCTTTATATCGTACTACAAAGTTTTTATTTTAAATTTTTGTCATTTTTATAACATAATTTTTTCAAAACACATTTTCCAAATGTCCAAATCTGTTAAATGTTAATTTTTGTTGTTTTTATTGTAAATATTATTTTTCTATGTAAGTATGTAACAGTTAAAATTTATTATTTTAATATTTTGTTTAGTTTGCTTATTTTAAAATTATAAAAAATTGACGCAGTCAATTCGTTCCCAAATTTTTTTGCATTAATTAAGTAAGCTTTAGTTTATTTATTTTTATATTTATCAGAGAAATTAATTAAAAATTTTAATTTGATAAAAATGTAGCTTAACCTATTCATTTATGCAAATGTTAATAAAATTTAATTAAAATTTTTATTTATGAAAAGCTTGTACCAAGTTTTTGCGTATTTCTACTTTACAATTGTAATTTTGTAATATCTCACTGAGATATTGCCAATTGATTTACTTTTTAAAAGACTTTTTATATAAATTTCATTAACGGAAGACTATTCAACCCAATGCAACGCTAAAAATTTAAGTTTCTATTTAGCAAAATTATGCAGTTGACATTCCAACCTCAGATTTAAATGTGCATAGGTGGATTTGATGGAAGATATAGTAAATTACTTTATAATTTAAGTTTTTATTTTGGCGACGTTTAAATTTGTGTAGGTAAGAATATTTAGAAAAAAAAACTGCTATAAAATACAAGCGCGGGTTCTTTTATTTTCCGCAATGTATTGTTTCTATATGCCTAGTGGGAGATTGCAATATAATTTATGATGATTACAAAGGGTGTGACGAAAAGGTGAAATATTAAAATGTGACAATATTAGGAGGGGCTCTGGCAATCTGTCAAAATTTCTAATTTGTATTTTCACATGCAGACAGATTCGTATGATTTAGATGTTGTGATTCTTACAAACACTTAATTTTCTTTCTTGCAATCCGTGTATAACTTTAACCAAGCGAAAATCCGGTTATAATTCAGAAAATATAGTCGACGGTTTTTATATTTTCCTTTTGCTCAATGGCTGATTTAACTGTTGTGGGGTTGTGAGTATAATAAATTCAAGATCTAAGCAGAATCTTTTATTTACTACATTTTCTTTCACCAACAATAGTAAAAATCTTTAATAACGACGAAATAAATAATAAAAGTTTTGAAGATTGTTAAAAGTATTTATAAAGTTTTAATTGGCATCGTTACTAAACTTGAACAGAAAATTTGTGTTGTTTTAAATTCCATTACAACGAATTATCTTTTGTAATTTATTATTCTAATTAATTTGTAATAAGATAAATTGATTATCAATCGTGCAGCAATTAGACGATTATAATTCTAAATTAACTGATAATTGAAGCAATAATCGCCCCGGAATTGAATATCCAGAAATTATACCGAGCGATTTAAATAACACATCATAATTTATTATTATCTGCTCTCCAACTTAAAATTGTTTCTCTTCGTTCTCGAAAAATGTCAGTGTAGAAAGGTGTTACGCTTCTTGAACGATTACTAAGGAACGTCTAAATATACTCTCTGTTTATTAAATTTAATGAACTTTATTACCTCGATTTTCGTTTCCCCTTTTTCACATTAATTCTATACTCCTTCATTTCCTTGCTTCTATCCTGAAATGTGACTTTTACTTTAAGTAATAAAATTCAATACATTTTCATGAGTTTTAATGGCTTAAGTCGATCGTCACGATTCACCAAATAAAAATCTGAAAATTGCATTAAAATTTTAAATTTAATCCCGAGTTTGAATACCATTGGGCTTAAAGCACCCCCATTTGGCCACACATTAATGACTCGGAAAATTAATAATCAGTTTCAAACTGTGCTTCCTTAGAAAATCGACCAAAGGTAAAATTTAATAATAACACGAATTTCTAATTGTTATGAAAAACTTAAGATTTCCCGAACAAAATTAAATTGCGGTTTAATTTGATTAATATTAACTTCCATGATTGATTAATTTCTGGTTGGCTTAATTAACTTTTTATCTTATACCAAAACCGAGCAGTATTTACTCTAAAAATTGAATTTTGTTTATTGTATTGAACAGTCAAGTGTAAGTTAAACTTTGCGATCAAATTAAATTTATCAATTTAGCTTCAACACATCATTTTATTTCAAACATATACAAATATTCATACATTTAAAATTAACCTAAACTACAGGGTGGCTGTTTGGAGATGCGGCATTTTAAATTGCAAATCGCGCGGTGTTTAGCATCATAAATTTTGTTTCCATTCATTTTTAACGCTATCCCGTATATACTTATCAAGAAAATCTAAATAACCCAGTGATTCAAAATTCTTTGAGATTGGGGAAACTTTATATTTGTCGATTTTAGCTTTCATTCGCCTTCGGATAACCGTGGAAAAACTTCAATACGAAAGAGATAATGCACACCCTTCAACTTATTCAACAATGCAATTTCACTTTTACGATGCATTTTTGTCAATTTTTGCTTTTTACTTATTGACCATAAACGGAATAGAATAATAAAAAGGCATATTTTATTTACTTTCGTTTTTTTATTCACATAAGAAGAGTGTTTTTTGCTTTTTTTTCTAATCCAAATGTATAATATTACAAAACCAACGTTCCGATGTGAAGTGGTTGATTTAAAAGTTAAATGTTTTAAAAGATGGGAGTTATCAGCATTATGTGTTAATTATCTTTGATGTCTGTCGGAAATGTACTTAACTTTGAGAACAACAGAATTTTACCACCAATTTAAAAATATCACTTTGGAAATAAGAATTACTAGTCTAATTCACAGAGCGAGAAAGATATATCAATTAGTATGGAATTTTTAGCCAATTTATTTCACTTAAAAACTGATTTCATATCTTGAATATTATAAAATATACAAAAAGAGTTATCTTGGTATGGTAATATTTTTTCTTTAAAATTATTCCCTTCTCTTATAGTAAAAGTAAAACCATGTTTTTCTGTTTTCGTGATTAGAATGGTCAGGTATCAGTTTTATATTGTGATCTTTTTTTTATTCCATAGCATCTGGGTTCGGTACTACATTTTAGCTCAGACGTTTGTATAACGTAAACTTAAAGATTTTATTATCCCTGTAACATGGTATAAGTTGGCTATAAGTTTTAGTGCACAGGATAACCAAATTAGCTCTTGGAATATACTAAGAAACACCGACAGATCTCTATTACGTAAAACTGATTCGATAATCTACATAATAAACCTCAATAATACGTAACAAAAAGGTAAACCATTAATGGTAAAATTGCCTAATCAAATTTTGCAGGTTAAATATGAATAAATTGTTATAGTGTGCGAAGCTACATATCCTATTGAGGAAGTATTCTACTCGGCTAGTCGACGTTTTTCAAAATAAACATTCTTTTAATATTGTCTCTATTATTTTGCACATAAAATACTCAGAACTAAAGAACTAAAATTGGCATTATCACCCCTTTTACATTATTTCACCGGTGATTTCACCGAAGCACGTGCAAAGCTATGTAAGCCCAATTTGTTTAATTCGTACAGTATAAAAAAATACACTACCGCACAGTCATGCTACGAAAAAATAAAGGTTGTTTACTTGAGGATTTTTAGATCTTCAAAAGCTGCTATTTATTATACAAATTGAAGTTGTTTGTATCAATCTGTACTTTTTCACGTCATTTTCAATGAATCAGCAGCACTCTCGGTGGAGATAATTAATTTGTCAGCTCATCGAAAGCCGAATTTTTTAGGTAATTTATTATCAAAAATAACAATAATTTGTTAAGCTGTTGTGCATACTTACTTCATTCTGAAATCCCGCGCCGGCAGAAAACATTTAGATGCCTGATCTAGCAAACTAACAGGTCGACGATGCCAGTGCGTCAAGCATTAAATAAATAAATTAAAAAAATTAGCTATTTTCTATCGAAAATAAATAAATTGAAATATTAAAAGTGTATAAATTTTTCTCTTAATAATACCCTCAATTTTTTTGATAAATATGTTGATTTTTCTATAAATCTGGAAAATTTCTGCCTTAACTACTAATCAAACTCACACTACAAAATTACTGGTTAACGTCATTACACTAAATTACGTTTAGCTTAGTTATAATATAATCCTTAAAATCTGTTTAATAGAAAACAAAAAAATTGTTTTTGTTGAAAATCGTCGTGTTACCCTGTATATGAACTTAACTTACAAATTTTTTACTCTAAATTTTTTTAGTAAAATATATTGGATGAAAAGTCTTCAAAGATCCATTAACCATCACGGCTTAGCGGACTCTATCTTTTGTTTCTATTTAATTGTATTGACAATGCAAAAACTTGACGAGCTTTTACTTCGATATAATTGAAATATTTAAAATTGAATTTTAGTTGTTTTACTCGATGTAAAGTGCTCTATGTATCCGGATAATTTCAGCATTCGCTGGAAGACTATAATTATTGTCATAAAAAGTGGTACAATTGAGCTCGGTAGTTGAAATTGTCTTATAAAACTGCACCATCAATTGTGCTCTCTTCAAACAATCAACAGCATTGTTTGAATAATTTCCAAACAGGACCTGTTCATTAAATTAACTGGAACCATTATTTTTAATTTATAAATAACATTCATTTTATTCAACATAGCAACTTATGATCGGTTTAATAAGAATGTTTCTGCAACTTAAATACCTATCAGGAAATTAAATTGTTTTTATATTAGTAATTGATAAGCATAAAATTATTTTAATCTAGTAAATTGAACTAGTTAATTATCAAGAAATCCCATAAAGCAATCAGACTGTACACCTAGCGTGAAATAGATATCCATTATAAATTAAGTGAGCATATAAATAAATCTAAGCACAGCCAACGTAGCTACGTATGTATTTTATCAATTGTAGGCATATTGCTATTTTCCAATGAAATGTTAAATCGCAATATTATTACATCGAACTCACAAATGAAATTAACTTCATCTTCACTTTTGATCTCTAATGGTATCCACATTACTTTTTTTTTTAAATTAATCATAATATTTATAAGCACGTGTTTCGGACATCTCAATTCTCATCGGTGTGGTAAATTCATAAATTATATAGAAATTGAAACACATTAAGCGTTTTAAAATGTCTTAAAACTTTTTTCTCTGCGTTTATAAGGAAGACCACCTAAGCAATAGTTGGGTCAAATAAGAAAATTTAACAGAAACATCAGAGATGTACAAGATAGAGATAAATGAAATAGAACAAGCCGCTAGTTGATTTATAACACAGGTCACGACATTTTTATATTTAAGAAATACGACTAGAAAAATAAGGAACGACTTTGAGGTTTTTACACCGTGGTTAATCTTCAAGTGAGCACGAGAGTGAGGATAACTTTTGCCTTTTAAATAATTAAAACTTTTAAGTGGGTGAGAGTTTTAATTGATTTAATAGATATTTAATTATGGTTGACCTTCGAAGTAACGTCGAAACGAATAAAGGTTTCCAACATACCAACCTATATAATTACTTCCGTTTACGAAAAACTGGTATTCTGTTAGGCAATAATAATTGGATTAAAATGTTAATGAATCTTTACTTGGTGTTGGAATTTGCCTTAAATTAGACAATAAAATATAAGTATTTATGTAAAAATTTCGACTTCAAAAGGTTCCTATGGGACATTTCAAAATTAAAAGGAAAACTATTAAAACGCAAAGATGTGAAACTCGTGATTAATATTAAATTAATTTCCATTTCTGAGTTTTAATAATTAAAAAAGTAACCGGTTTCCCTAATGGAGCTCATTTGTATGTTAAATAGCTACAAATTTTAAGCGATAGCGGCAGGTTGATGCGTAGAATTTAATTTTATTTGACAAAATTGTTACGAAATGGATGCCTTTGGTGCTACTGCGGTGAACATCCAACGCAGAGAAAAATCTTCGGTTTTAGATTGAAGTCCAAAATTGAAGAACTTTTTTTGGTCGATAAAAATAGATGAAAATTTTTATTCTCGGTGACAATGAATACAAAAAAGTAAAATTAATGGTAACTATAAATCCAAACTTCCGTTACTGCATACCAGAACCTAACATCTAAATCTTATAATTTTCAAGACAATTTCTAAACAAGCTAGGTCAGAAGGGAAGTTATAAATCGGCGTAAGCTCGGTAGCAACATAAAGTGTGTTGGTGGATACCTAACAATCCGATCCTTTTTATCATAAACTGGAAGTAAGGTAATACGTTACCTGGTGTTTGCGATCGTATAACTTTTTGAGATAAGTTTTTGCATATTTAAATCATGAGGGTCGCATAATAAACTTCACCGAGTTTAAATATAGCAAAGCTGACGGAATGTCTCGCAGTGTTCTTAGGCAGATTTGTTCCATAGTAATTGACATATTTACTTTATTTTATTTACTGTAGAACAAACTTGAGTTTTCCAATAACTGATTATTTTTTTCGGTTTTATAAAAAAAATGAATAATACTCTCGACTAAAATTCTGATTCACTTATAAATAAGTTTTTGAAAAAGGTCATATACGAAATCCGGTATCAAATATTGGATAAAAAAAATTACTAATAGTATTTTAAAAAAACTTTTTACGGTAAAACAATAAATTGTATTACAATCCGAAAAACAGAGACAAATTACTGAAAAAAATACAAATTTTATTTGAAATACGTAAATGTTGAAATTACGTAGTTGTTAATGTTTAGAATGCATTATATATGCATGATATATCACTTATATCAACACCATAATAATTATTATTCATATTTTAATTTTTTACTTATTCTTTGCTTAAACACATCTAGTTTATATTATATTACGTTGATATATATTTTGACAAGTATTATTATTTTCTATGTTTTTTCTATTACATACAGGTATATTATTAAATTTTTCGAAAGCGTTTAAATAAGTAGGTATATTATATTATATACATAATTTGGGAGTAAACTGGATATTAATCGCTATTTCTGAATAATACATCACTCGACTTATAGTTTCGTGACATTATCCACAATTACAATTTTTTGTGATTTTTCTATTAATATAGGTATAACCGAAATGTTTTTTCGTAAAAAAACTCAACTCTGTAATAATGAATTAAAATCTAATTGCTGCAAACTAGTAACTATTAGAACGTCAAAATATTTCTTTTAGGCTTATTAATTTATAACATGTCCATCTCCCTCTTTCTGTTAATATTTAAAAATATTAAAAAATATTTATTAAATTTAATTAATATTACTTTCACAAAATGTGAAACTTTAATAACTTTTTTCGTTTAGAAAAATGGTAGTATATCAAAATTTTATTTTTATTTACATTTGCACATTTTACTATTTTTGTATTTATTTTGGATTAGAATAAATTACTTCATTTTATCTTGTACAGAAGGTTGCTACTGCAATTATGTAGTGTTAAAAGTTTTGGATGTGTTGTGAAAGAAGTATATAATACCTCGTAAAAGATAGATCATTCCATTTAGGCTACTTACATTTTTTGATTTATCAAATAGCAATTGATTTTGATAATACTTCTAAGTTAACAAGATCGTATTTTTAATTTTTAACAAAATTTAGTAAAAATTATAAATTTTATATAACAGGGTTCCCACTTGTATGGAAAACTTGGGAATTTAACATTTTTAGCGCCAACAAAAACATTTTTGTCAATGAAATATTTTCAAATAAAATATTTTTAAATTTGAAGGTAATACTGTTGAATAACTTCTTAAGTGATTTATTAAAATTCAATTACAACGTGACGATTTTTCTGGGGGGGGCTTCCATTAAATTTGCCACGAACCTTAGATGGTATGGTTACGCCACTGTATGCATTTTAAGATCACTACAGTTGTGATTTCCATTACAATTATCTGTGGGTTGATTACGTACGGATTCCAGGTAAATAATAAATACATTGAATTTAAAATTCAGTTTAAATGTTAATGTGTCTAATTTTGTATTTTATCTGGAAAGAAAATTCTCGTTAGTGATAGAACTCGGTTTTTGATTAATATAAAATTCTTTTAAAAAAATTTAACAAAAAAATTGGAAACTTATGTAAAGCATACAAGAATATTATTAACTTCCCTGAGGGTTATTACTACAACCACAAGCAGATGCGGTTCAAGAATTAAAAATTTATTCTTCACGTTCTATTTTAAAAAGAAAATTTATATTATATTAGTGGTAACTTGGGATTACAACATGTAAGTTTTATTTCTAAGCCACTAAATAATAAAAGGAAGCGAGAGAGAGTTTCAAAAATGGAGACGATTTAATTTATTCATAAAGTTATGATTAAGGCCCACGATTTAAAAAAACAATGATCGATATTAGTAAAAGCACGATAATCGTAAATTTTATGTAGAATGATTGATTCAAAACCATCCCATTCGATTAAGAAAACAAGGTTCACAATACTTATCACACACTACGATACATAAATTACTGTTGGTAACTTAATATTCGTGACAACTGTTTTAAAACCCCTATTTTTAGTTGGTCAACACCTTTCTTATGGATAGATCATTGTTACCACTAAAGGAGTGGCATCTTTATATCAGAATAATAATTTTATTTATACCTATATAATAATATCCCTAAAATAAATCAGGTAGGCTTGCTGTGACAGCAAAATAATATTGAGGGATACAACAAAAGGTGGTAGTGGAATATGATGGCGGTATAAGGAATAAAGGGTTTATCCAAGCGTGTTATGCCAAGCTCTGTACACAAAACAAAGCTATGACAGCCCAAAATATAGGTGTATCAATGAAATGAAGACCCCAGTGTTATAGATTTATATTAATTTCTTCGTCATAAACTCACATAGTACTTTTTAATTTTTAATTTAACGTTAACTAACCGAATCTCTCAGATGTTACAACAACGGAGTCTTGTTTCAAATTTAATGAAGAAGTTAATTTTAATGATCTATGAAATGGAAGATAGGCTTAAAATAAAGTCATAAACAAAAAGTTGCATTATCTAAAATGTAGGTATGCATATGTTTTTATATTATACCATAAAATAGAGTACTTTAAGCACTACTGTTATCACAAATGACTATTTTAAGAGGCCCGACTATATTTAAACGATTAAGATGTCTCGTTCTATATCTGTGAGCAACTTAACTGCTGTATTAAGAAAACTCTTAAAATTTATGTGGAGCAATAAGTGGCAGCAAAAAAATATTTAAAACTGCCGCCGCTTATACAGGCTTTCCGTCATTAAATGTCCTATGGGTGGTTCCCATAATTAATTCAGAAACAACTTAATTACACGTTATATTTTTACACTGCGGTAAATTTAATTTACCATTCATTATTGTAGAAAAACAAACGAAAAACACATCAAAAAAGATCATAAAAAATTAATGCTTTATCGAAAGTCAGACTAAAATATCGACTTTTGTAAAACAAAACTACTTGGAAGTAGAAGCAACTACTTATTTAACTATTTTCTTCAACTAGGGCAGATTTAAATCAATGCAAACCTATAATAATAATAAATAAATGATATTATTAAAGGTGGATCACGTTCGTCTTTCTATAGTAGCACGAGAAGAAGCTAACTAGCATAGCTCTTGATCATGGTGTATGAAAACGGGTCAAAACAAGAGTATCGAACAGACACGTAACCGTATGTTTTAACTGTCAGTAACTTTAATAATAACAGTACATAATATAAAGGACTACAAAAGTCCTTAGATCTCTAACAGAATTCACGTAGGATCAAAGTGTCATTTAATATACTATACTTACACTATTAAAAAACATTATTTCGAATTAACCATAATAATAATATAATTAAGGTACCTATTTAAAATTTACAGTTTTAATCTGGACACTTTAAAATGTATTTCAAATATTACTGAAACAATGGAAAGTATTCTATACCCCCCCCCCCCCCCCAGACCTCCCGGATTATAATACCCCGACTACAGACGTAATTACTCTGAAATATTTAGTAAATAATTCCCATTTAATAAAATCAATTACAAAAACTTTTCATTTATGAAACTGGCGGGTCTGGAAAACTCACAATATTAAGAGTACCCTTAATATTATTTGAGGTAATTTCTTCAAGCTTTTTAATTTATTTTTGCACATATAAATACCATCTATTTTTTATAATTTAAAACAATGTGAATACGCAACATTACAAATAATAATATTATGTAGATTTAGTGATATTGAAATATTTCGGTGAAATTCAAAACTTTTCACAAATTTTAAAAGTTAAATAAAGTTTCGAATAAAATTAAACCAAAATATTGTTATGGTATAATCCTGAAATTCTGGAATTTTGCGTTTAGTAACGCACGGAATGACATAGTTTAGTTAAAATTTGTTAATTATTTTTGTCATAAACGGTGCATAATATATTATTACATGTTTATTCATCATTATAACCTCAAACAATTTAATTTCGTAAATTATAAATTTTTGTTTTTCAAAAATTTTACATACGCAAAAGTAATTTTTGTTTTTTGTTGTTTTTTATTTTCGTGCTATCTGTTAACGATATTTCACCCTCTCAAAACAAATTATCTTCTTATTGTATTGAATTATATCACAAGGATTAAGATTACTCTCTTTTTTTCATTATCTTTTTTTGTGATATTTAATTTAAACCTAACCATTGTGTAATTATTGTGGATTGTATACTATAAAAGTACAAATAAATAAGTAAATAAATAAATTTAATAAACTTTAATAATTTAAACAATAAAAATAATAATAACCTTTTGGGCACGAATGTTGCTCAGAGTGTAATACCCTAGTTCCTGATTTTCAGCAGATCCATTTAAGATAGGAGTAATATATTATGTATAAATTTAATATCGACATTATCTAATTTATTATTATATTTTATAAATCTAATTTCCAGTTTTTCTTGGCAAGATCTACCTTTTGGGTTGAGTTTTTAAATTGATTCCTAAAAGAAGTCATTTTGGAGTTGTTTCTGTATAAATGACAGGTTTCATTTTGAAAGTTGTTGCTATCAATTTTTGCTACTGTTTTGATCAAACCTGCAACAGCTACTTTTGAAAATCACAAAAGAAATATAATAATTTCTTCTCAACCTATGTTAAGTCTTGGCAAGAATTCCGAATGATCATCTGACTGTGGCGCTTTGAAATTCTTAAGCTGCAATGTTAAATCGTTCTTTATTCGAAATAAATTTTTCGCACAAAAGCTATTGCATCACAAAATAATCTAGCGAACACGTTCCATACCGAGAAAGCTAAATGTATCGCTCAAACATATCATTTACAAAATTTATCCCGCAAGCTTTCAGAAACTTTCGGATTATTTTATCTATAAGAGATTTTCTTCCTTTACACTCAAGAGCTTGCATTATATTTTGAAAATATAGCCAACAATTTTCAGTTAATTTCCTCTGAATGCTTCCGACGTTTCAAACGGATGATCAAGCAGACACTATAAGAATATTTCTGTTGGCTTAATTTTTTCCTTGTTTCTTTATATTAATTTGCAATTAAAGCACTCTTTTGATAATAAACGAAGCAAAATAATAACTGCAAGTTTCAATAATTTAATTCCGTTCTTGAGCATGATTGAACAAAAGAGATACACCAGGGTATAAGTCAAATGTCATGCTAATGAAACTCAACCCTAACTCACTTTCAAAGATACGTGTTAATTGATTATCAACATTGTTCCACCAAATTTGGTATTTAAATAAGTTTGTGTGTATTATTTTCTTGTACATAATTTTAAATAAATAATGATTGGTAAAAAGAGCAAGTTCAAAGGAGTCCGTAATAAATTTCCCGCAAATGTGACATCAGTAAATGTAGAAATATCATAAGATCGGCTTATCTTAAGAAAATTCGATCTAATTAAATATTTACTTTAAAGGTGCAAAATTCTAAAAAAGTTTAACGATGTCTTTAATAAAACTGGTTATGTAGTTAATAAATAATAAAGTAAAGTCGAAAAAGTTCGGCTAATACATTATTTACTGCACAAATAAATTAAAGTTTGGAGTAAATTAGAGTAAACTACCGTTTGCTTACTCTAATATTTATTTATAATTTAATTCGGTCTTGCAAAAACATTTTATACAAAAAGTTTGAAATTAAAAAATAGGCTACGCAGCCCTACATAAAAATATTGATTTGTTTAATCAGCTGAGCTTTTTAAAGTGAAAAAATTTCTACCTATACAACATTGATATGATCATTTTTCGATTGGAAGGTTTTTGAGATTTGCACGCATAACAGTTTTTTCCGCTCAATAACTAAAAGGATTATGGGTCCTTTGTTGTATATGAATTAGAAAAGTCGGTCATTATTATGTTGTACCTTTCCGGCTGCACAAAAACATTTTTATGAAATAACTTTTTATATGATGAATATCCATTTCATAATTCATATTTTTACAATTCCGTGTTAATATATTACATTTTAATAATGCAATTGTTTCGTTTGAAAATTTACATGAAACAATTTTTTTTCTTTTTAATCGTTAATATTTTTTAAGTTAATTCCTTTTTTAAACGTATCTTGTCTTGCTTTCTTTAAAAATGCTTTAATTACTTAAAGTACCGTGCTGCTCGGCTATTGTTTACCTCAGTTTTACGACCTTTCTTTTGTCATTTCTCCAGAGATTCATTTATATTTTCAGGAATTACAAGACTCCGTTTCTAAAATTCTTTAAGGCAGTACAGTGACATGGAGGGTGAATTTTAATAGAGGTGCTGGACCGTATCGAGGATTTTATTTAGCGTAAAATGTAACTAATCCGTCCCAGATGATTAAATTCCTCGTTTAAAAAGTTAGGGCAAGCTTCTCCGGATTAAGCCGATACTTTTTTGGTGATCTAAACGGCTCTTGCGTTCTTTTATAACTAATGTTGTTTTATAAGCCATAAATTTCATGCAGCACAAAAGAAAAGTATAATAACTAAAATTTATTTTTACTTCTTAATTCGCAAATTATTTCGGTAGCTTAAATATGCGCTCGATCATTATCCAATAACTTAACAGTCAAAAGTCGAATCAAAAAAGCAATCACAATCTGATTACGATTTCGAAATTTAATTCGAATAATAAGCCGCAAAGAAAAAGTTCTTCGATGACTCTGTCTGCACCACAAGTATTCATATACGTTATTAATTTAAATTGCTTCCATTTGTAATGTCTTATTTCAATTGGGTTGGTATGGTTTGATTTATACCACGCCAAAAATATGGACTACAAAATTTAACGAATTATAAGCAGAACAAATGATTAGTTAACACCGAAGAGAAGAGAATGGAACGACCGAATTGAGAAAATGACAGATGACAAATTGGTGACAATTTTAAGAGATAAATCACCGAAAGAAGTTATGGATCGACAACATTGATGAATTATTAGAATCATATAATCAAAATTTAAGTTTTCGACTTTTCCTCTAATACCTATAAGCAATTATAAATATTCCTACCGCTTTGATCGGTGGTCAAAAATAAAATAAATATTAGGGTGGATGTTATACATAGCTTACTTAAAATAACAAAGATTCACTCGTTTATGTAAACACGAGAGAACAGGTTGGTTTAGGGAGTGGGTTAATCAATTCGTCAAAATTACTGTTGTCCAAGCCGACATGTTTCGTGTATAATAATAAATTTATAAAACAGGAACCGAAAAAATTGTTTTCGTCCTCAAGCTTTAACTAATTAGATTAAGTAGTACTTATCGGTATAATGACAAAAATTAAACTTCCAAGATTCCAAAGTTATTATTAATTCTGAAGTACATATGGGTTGGAGCTCACACGCAACCAAACTTTATGGTTAAGTGGATCCAGTGATGACAGTGTTCCCCTATAAATTTTCGTCAAAAATTATAAGTATTACATTCTAAATAAGCAAGCAAAGTAAAAAAAATGTTACTAATAAATGTGTGTTGTACCAACGATTTCTTGATGTAAATTTGAATTAAAATTAATTTAATGAACAGGCATGAACTAAATTCTGCCTACTCTAAATAATTAATGACAATTTATAAAATTCATGAGTTGACCGTGTAACTTCATCACAATTTAATGAATTTATAAAGCAGAACAAAAAATCTTACACCTGCATGTTTAAGTTTTAAACCACCTACACACAATTTACATTGTTTACGAATGCTTACAGGGGCATTAAATCAAAATTAGACAGAATAACAAAGATTTTTTGAGTTTTTGATTGCTTTTTCTAAAAATACAATTAAAAACATTAAAATATTTTCCTCATAACTTAGAAAGGGCACATCAATTTCTCTGTTGGACGTTAAAGTTTTATAAGTTTTTACCTCTCTTGTTTCTTTCCAGATATAAATATGTAAAAAGAGAGCAATGTATATAGGATATAGGCCATTTTTCTTTTAGGAGATGACCATCATATTTTTCATTTGACCCGGTCTACTAGACAGCTTAACGCTTTACCTACCGATATAACATATTATAGATTGATTTCGCAATAAATTTTCAAACTTGCATTAGTAATCATAAATATCGGAATCGGCTATATTCTATATTTATACTTCTTCTTCGGGTAATTTATTTCTTAAACACTGGAAGATATAAAAATTACGAGCTTATTTGTTCCAGCAACTTTTGCTTTTTACGTCTCGGCACTCTATAATGGTAAAATGTTAATAGAAATAGCCGTTTTTCTCGCCCACGATCTCATCTATCGAGTACATCGATGCCCCCGAGGGCTCTTCGACTGGTATATTGGCCGTTATTGGTATGACGTGGGTTAGAAGGTTTTTACCCCCTGGTCATGCACCACCTAACCATAAACTACGTCGCCTGCTGTTACCACATCCAAATTTTCTTAAAATTTACCCACAAAATATCTTATCCTACAACCGGAATTAGTTGTGGTTATGTTTATGGTTCTGTTTGTGGATGATTTTACTGTGTACATATTTGCCTGAAAATTACCCCCATATTTACAACCGTATGTCATAAATTATATTTGCTTTAAATGTTAGCGGCATGTAAAAGAGGATAATAATCCTCGAAACCAACTCTGGCATTGTTAAGTTTTAAAATTTAATAACTTTTAAGTTAAATGCTTAATATTTCAAAATAAAGCAATAAAAAATTATCTCGCAAGATTTCTTAAGCCCGATATTAAAATGAAAACCGTTATCATTTATAATGAACGAATTTAAGAATAAAAGAACACTTTTCGTTTCAAAAGAACATTTTTGAAGTAATATTAATTAAAATTAATAAATGACCGTACAAAACTTTTAATTGCATATTATTTGTATTATTTTTATTAGGTACATTTTAATTAAATTTACATTATATTGTAAAATGAGAAAAGCAAAAACCGTCTTTGAGGTACAATTGCTTATAATTTGCACGAGATCTTAAAGTTGCTCAGGTGATAATGAAGGTGATCTGCAGAATCTACCCGCTCAAAGTATACACTATTAATTTAAATTAATCCAAATTCGGTTTCAATTTATCATTAAAATATTTTTTAAATTATTCGCTAAGTACCGGTACCTTGTAATAATACGGTTTTATTGCATCTTCGGCGTTTTATAGAATTATAAATTAAATAATTTATCGTAAACAACAAAATTTGGAAATTACAAAATTTACTTAATACTTTAATATTTTTTAAAATGGGAAAACGTGAGAAATAAATTTAAGTGCGCTATATAAATTATAATATCGTCGCTTCAAGTAGCTTGAGAATAGTATCGTATATGTAGGTATATACAAAAAATTGAGAAACTTGAAAAGCTACTAAGATGTGAGTTTATCAGTCCGTAGTAAATATAAAGTCACTTAAGCATTCAATACTCTTTAAAGTCTCTTCTAGTTTGACCTATATATTAACTAATAATTTCAGCTAATAAAATACCCACATTGAAATTTTATATCAATTTTTGCAGTAATTTAAACAAATAATATAACTGCAATATTATTTTTTTACAGCAATTGTTTTACTTACTTAAAGTAAGTTACCATCCAACAACTGTAAAAAACAGTCGAATAATTCGCGTGTAATATCCGAATAAAAAAATCTCTTTTATAGTATAAATTTCATCAAATCCAATTAATAATTTCTAGATCGAATATATCGGCTAATACTGGAGAGCATTCAAAGGCCCCTTTGGGTTTGACCTCAAATATGAAACGCTTTGAATACATTTTGTAGAATAAAATTTGCACAAATTTGAAAATATTATTTAGACTACGCGTGTTTTTCACAATCAAAAATGTTTTTATTTAAAAGTATCTAAATATAGCAATTAAATTAATTTTAACTGAAATTCGTTGCTCTTATAGAATAGAATATCTACATAGCCTGTAACACAAAATCTAATCCAATACAACCTTTTTTGCTAAAATTGCTAGCGCCGTCAAAAAAATTTATTTTTGCGATGTTTCCCGTTCCATTATATTTTAAGCTTCCTGTAGTGAGCTTTGATTTTTATATTTCCAGGATAAGTTCTATTTATTTTATTCCCATACCTTTTATAATTTTAAAGCATTCACATGGATTATTTATTTCAAATATTTTTTATTAACTTATAATTATTTATGAATTATTATTATAATTTTTTTTAAATTATTCGATTAGAATGTTTGAACTCTACAACTATTAAACGTAATAGATAAGATAAAATCACAAGAAATGCATCGATAATTTATTAACATTTTTTATAATGTTTTAGCAATTTTGCATGGTTTCTTTCAAAAATTTTAATTAAATTTCGACTATTATAGAACTGTCGAAGGTAGAATTTTTAAAATCTAAAAGTTTCAAATGATTTCAAAGGTATTCTATTTTCTATTCAATTCTTAAAAACTTTCATTTCCGCTTTTATCCCAAAATGTATCAAATCTGGTTATCTGTGTTATTTCGATGATGGTGCTGGCTATTTTGGTAAAATTCGCAAGCAGTTAAAAGCTGTTTAAAAGTTAATAACCATTTTTATTGTAAAAGTGACCCTTATATTGTGACTTGTCGAATTTTGAATATGATAAAATAGGTTGTAGAAACTTTTAAAGTATCTTGAAATATACCTGAACGACTCCCCGATGTGCTCAGTTTTGGCTACACATTAATGGTATGCGAACAAAAATGTTTGGGATTTGTGTTTATAATAAACGTCAAAATTTTTATTGTTATTTATAAATTTTTTAATAAATGAGTCAAAATTTTTAATTTGTCAGGTTTTTTGTTTATATGCACAATATCGGAGAATCCGGATTATTTATGTTTGTAATTTAAAATACTACAAAGGAAAAGTATCAGTGGAAGCTGTTTTATTAAAATATTTTTTTGAATTCGCTCGAGTATTTTTATTTAACCCTGCAACAGACACGTCCAGTAGGGTGAAAATTAAATTATTAAAATATAAAATTCCCTTTCCATATTTTTATTAAATATTTTAAATTTGTATTACCTGTCGGTTTAAATATAAAAAGAGCTTTTTCGTGTTTTATTTTTATTTAAAATTTAAATATTCTTATAGTAGTCTGAAAAATTGAAAACGTTATTTGTATTACTAATGACTTCACAAAAAATATCCAAATTAAATTTTATAACCTACAACCGCGTATTTATTAAAACGTAATTTTACGCACCCCTATATCGAAGGGTAGCAACTCTTATTATGAAATCAATCACTCACTTTATATAAACGTATACTTTAAGCTGTATACTTTTTAGTTTTCTAACAGATTTTTAAATACACTTCCAATTATAATATATTTAAAAACTCAGAATAAAAAAAATAATAAATCTGGAAGAAACATTATTGTGATTCTCTGATATTATGTTTTTTCAATAAATTTAAAAACTTTAAATAAATGATTCGGTAACATTGAATTTATCTCTATAATTTAAGGATAAGGTTTTATTATTTTAAATATTTTGTGACATTTGCAAAATCAAAATTGATTTCTTGCACATTTTGAAAACAATAATATATTACGAAACAAACTTTCGAATTCGCCCCCAGTAAAGCTTTTAAAACTCTAGCAACACAGATATTGCATTAAACCGATAATACATTCAGAATGTTTTTGGATTTTTTCGTTGGTTCAAATAACTGAAATAACCAAAAGTTATTATATTTCTGTGGCACTTCTGCTTTACATTAAATTAAATTTATTATTCTGGTCCGAAATCAATTTTGAGAAAGGAATGTTGGTCTTTTGTTTGCCTCTATAGTACTATCTGTGCGTGTGCAACAAAGAGGGTTAACATCGAAGGGTAGTTTTGCGCCGACGGTGGGGATAACCGGGCTGGTAGCTGGCGGCTCAGTAGAAACGTTCGTTTGCTCGATCGTATTCACGGACACCAAAGAATAAACCGACAGTTCATTTCGAGCTACGAAGGAAGGTGTTCGTACGAGAGCTCTTCTCTTGGCGCGCGTAACTCGGAAGCTACCGTATTCCGTAGCTGTTTGCTTTTTTGCACACATACAAACTTGTTTAAAGTAGTTAAGTTTTATTATGTCGGTTTTCTTCTGTTATCTAAGCAGTAGAATTTTTTGAATTTTCTCCTACGTTAATTTTTTATACTTTCGAATGCGCTGTGTTGTACGTACCGAAAGATGTATTAGTGATTGGTTCAATTATTGGGGACTGTCTCTTCATTTGGGATTAAATTCTGCTTTTCTTCTGTGTTTTTGTGGTAAGTGTTTTTATTTTCCTGTGGGTGGTTTGATTTAAACGGTTCGTGATTTATGTGTGCTCCGAGGCTTAGGCGTGTAATATAAGACGGGATGTACACGGAAAATGTTGCGATGTCTCGGGTGAATAAAAGCTCTTTAGGTTCGCACCTCGCGAGGCGCATAAAGCAGATTGAAGCGGGCATTGGCCGACTGCCGGGATACGCGACACACCATGTGTGCCGCTCATGGATCACCACTTGATGTGAGTGACCGAGCGGCCTGACCCAGCTGGGTGTAAGAATTAAAGAAACCTGTATACGGCCCACTCGCAACAACTGTGATTTTCTGCATCCAGAAATTCATTATATTCACGTCGGAATATAGCGGATTCCAGCGAGATTAATAAATGCGTCTTGAATTCTTAAAAATTCCTCGAAAGCGGGAGGTTTCTTAAGAGCTTAAATGCCGAGATCCGCTGCGAAAACATTGAATACTTTAAACAATTTGCCTAAAATAATATTTCGCCAAAGTAATGGGGGTAACAAACCCCTTGAGCTAAATTTCGTTCCGTTTGACTGTTGATAACGTCGAGCGTATATTAGTTTCTAAAATGACGACGACGTCGATGACGGGGTGGTTCGACTGAAAAGTAACCGAATAAATACATCGCCGCCGCCGCCGTCTCTCTGTAAAATGCTTTATTTAGTGGAAACACGGTCGAATCGTGGCCGATACGATAAATTGTTACCATAAATTTTCCCTGCGATATCCACATTTTGAGGGTAAAAAACTCATTCGCTTTTGGCAAAATCTTATCGGATAGTACTTCAATCAAAAATTGCGGGAAGTTGCTAAACAAATTGCATCCGTTGTACTACAGACAACTTTTTTATTTTTCGATCATAAGTCAAGCCGAAATTTGAAATATTTACTCCCTTCGCTTTTTAAAAAGCCCGTAATTATCGGTTTTCTTTGATTGCGTCCGCGAGCGGCGACGTGAAAGGGTCCAGACCGATCGATTAGGAAACGCTTTAAAAATCTGATAATTTTTAACTTCTGGCAACTGTCAGATGGTTTTACGTAAAACTAGATAGGTGCACACGAAGAATTTTAAAATCCTCCAAAATGACTACCACTGATTATAACAGTGACAGGTAGTTTACGATGAGTGTGTGGTGTACGGTTGATTGATTAGTTTTTAATGTCTAGAAAATATAGAATTCGTTTGTGTGTCAGTTAAATGTTTAATGCCGCGCGTAAATTGAATTTTTTCGCTTTGATATTCGACGTTCTCACGTGAAGTTAATTAAAATAAATTTTCAGTAAATTCAACGAAGAAAACCGAAATTGAGGGAACACGACAAAAAGTAGTTTTAGTGGTTGAGGTTGCGTAACTGTAGATACTCTCACAAGGGTCTCGTTTGCATTATTAAGCCTGAAGAAATATTCCATTCTCTTCTCTTGCATGTCAATTAATTGGATTTTTTAGCTTTTACCCCAAAATTACGCATTCCAACCCGACGTATGATTTCCTAAATTTGAAAGATGAAACCCTCAAGTATAAACTGGTTTTCGTCAAAAACATTTATTTGGTAAGCTTACCTACAAGATAAATGGGCGCAGATTAATTATATTTTCTTTTGTCTTCATTTAATGAAATGGGATTTCGAGAGTTTTTAAACAGTCATAATTGAAATTGTCTACTTTATCATGACTAGAAATATTTTCAATCTTCTTTAAAGTTTTGAGTCTCATCTCTTGCCACCATAGAATTTTAGTGACGTTCGTCGACGGACAACAGGTAATTTTTCAGTGTCGGAAGTGCTTAAAGCAAACAAAATTAATCATCTCATAATAGTTTTGTAATAATGTGATAAGATATTGAATATTCCGGTTATGAAAAGAAGTAAAGCGTTATCGTAAACTATCCGGGCTTTCTTATAATTAAAGTGACAGCAGCTTCTGAGACTGCTACTGACAATCTAAAGCGAAAAATGAAATATATAAGATAAAGCGAGAGATAGAGTCGTTTTGCTCAATTCTAGCCACTCGAAATTATTATGACTGGATCCACTCGTGAGGTAATGAAGAGCCACGGCTTTCTTGCACTCTGCTACCGACTGCGCCAACCAAGACTAGTTCATCATTACCCCTCACCTCGTATTATTTCTACAATATAAACTCAACCCAAAAAAGCCGTTAATTAAATTATTAATTAGGACCTCACGCAGCTTATTCTGTTCTTATTAGCATAGTTATTTTAATAGAAAATATTTTTTGAACATCGGCTTATTTTTTCTTACCGAAAGATTTGTATTTCGAGTTAATTAATTTTTGAGATACGAACTGGATTTAATTAATCAAGAATTTAGACATAATTTATGTTTCCAAAATTTAGTAATCCAATCTCGTAAATGTCTTAACTAAATGAAATTACACAGTCGACTGATACTTCCCAAGTATAAATCGAATCATGTGGTCTACCATAATGCAGACAATTTGGAGGATATCGAAAAAATTTGCTCAACTTCTGCAAATTGCAATTATAACGGAATGCAACGAGAATTTGCCAAATATGAAGATTTATTTGTATCAACTGGAGACAGAAATTCGATTGAAGCGTTTTCAGAAAGTTATAGTGTCTTAACTGTCTTCGAGGGTAATTGTTGGCAAATGTAAATCGATACAGTAACAGTAACTTCTCATTTCAAATTGTTTAAGTATTGATTTAAGCTTTGTCGAAGTATTATTATAGGCTACCAACGGATGCTTGGGGGAATTGAATAAATTTATCGAATAGTTAGTACTTTAATTACGAAATAGTTTAACTAATAATAATTAGCTTGATCGAATTTAGTTTTTGCTTTCACGGCGGGCGCCTACAAATTTCTCCGTAGTTTAGCGCAATTTTTCCGACGCTATTCATTTATAAAGTAAAACTATTAATAATATTGCTTCTTCCACTTGGGCGGATTATCATGTTAAATTATATGCATATATTAACTTATATAATAGTTATGTATAACAAACGCTATATAATTAGCAAATAAGTTGATTGGTCTGAGCAAACTAATTTGAAACGTTAATTATGTCAATATTTGCTGCTATGAAGTTAACTTCTGCAAAGCTTTACTTAAGTTTCTTACAAGTTTCTCCGACTGTGTAAGCGTATGCGATAGCACGTATATAATCGGCTTCCAGTACTCTCGAAATTGTCTATATAATTTTGCACGGTTTTGAGAGAAACAAATTAATTGTATTGTTATCCAAACTTGACTGGTGACTAAACGTCACCAGCGATGTCGCAAAAGTGCATTAACGCCGATCCATTGCGACACTTCGGTGGAACCAAATTCATCCGGCGATGAATCGTCGAAATTTTTTTTGATTCAATAAAATAAATTTTTAACGAGGTGTCAAAATTCGGGCCTCTAATAAGAAAAAATTATCGCGCGAAAGAAGCGCTCTTTAGTTGCTTAAAAATATTATTTTATATCTTGTTAAGATTAATTCCTTTTATACATCAAATCATTATAAGAAATTGCTTATCGCTCTTTTTAATTTTCTTTATTAAATAAAATCAAAGGACGCTCAGAATGGAATTGTACGCAAATAATTTCTTGGTCGGCGGCCTGTAATTTTCTTGATTTTTTATAAACAGGCCCGATTACAGATGTAAAATTACAATTACCAACGAAATTGATTTCTCTATAGAATTCGAGAAATTCAGAGGCAAAGCGAGTAATTTTAATTCCAATTAGGACGTTTGTTAGAAGAGAACATATTTGTTTGTGGCTTTATAAATGCTTTGTTGTGCAAGTTTAATTTCCTATACTACATGAGAATCTTGACAGATATAACTCCAAACGTTATTTTCTTGCAATTGGAATGCGTTAACAAACGAGTTTTGAATCTCTCTTAAATCAGCAACGGTAACTTCCTTTGCAAGAAATTTATCTTTTTTATTAACTTCGACGCTCTCGCGTTGGTTTACTGTTTTTAGTTGTAGATTTATGAAAACGCATATTTTTTGTTGATTCAAATTGCAATAGCAGACACGTAAGTTGGGTCAAGAATTTACGACTTGAATCCCAGTCACTATATTCTGGGTTAGCAGGCAAGGAAGGAAGGCCTGCTAACCCAGAGTTGATAAATTTTATGTAGAGTATCAGTCGGCATATAAACTAAGCCGAGATCGCAGAGCAGGTCACGTACAAACTGAAAGGTAAGCTTTTGCTTGTCCGTAGTTTCAATCTACCTCCATTTACATGCGCTAAATAGTGTAGATGCCCGATAAAGCTAACACGATTTACTTCATTTTTTGTGAGGCCGCTTCTTAGTCGCTATGATAATGGCGGTGGGAAATTAAACATTTCTCAACGAACAGGTTATATAACGTAAAAGCTCGTAGACCAAAAATATTGCAGCTCACATAAATTGGTCAATAAATTTTGCTTCGGTTCGAATTTTACTCTTTGGCGATGTCTTAAATTTTCTTGCTATTACGTTGTTAGACTGAGTTTTCCCTATAAAGAAAAGCTCGATCCAGTGCCTAATCATCATTGAAGCTTGAATAAGTAATAATAAAAGCTCACCGGTTTTAAGGGTGGCTGAAGTTGTTTCTAAAACTGAGCTTAATCGCGCATTGAAGTTGATTTATGAGGCCATGTTAAACTTTTCGATCGAAATAATTTTTTAAATTAAAATCTTTAACTTTTGTTGCAAAATTTATGCCGGCGTACAGCAGATGTGTACAATGATGACGAATAAAATTTTATTTCTATTGTTTGTTTTGAGAAGAGTCAGAGAAGTTCTTTATTAAATTTTAATTACCTTACACTTAAACGTGAACTTGGACTTGATCGAATGGTTGGATTCAATTAAGAATTTCTTTGGTGCTTTACTTTATAAGTTGGTAATAAATAGATCCATCGGATTAATAGTTGTGGTTTTGGGTTGGTCGACCCCTATTACGAACCGTTCGGGGTTTTGCGTCAGTGATTATAGTAATTTTCACATTAATTTTAGAAAAACTCCGAGAGGAATTTTTTTATCTGTTTTCACAGATTGTCAGGTTGTGCATCAGCAAAAGTTGGTTTTCGTGCCGAGTTGTACATGTGTGGGATAAACATCTTATCTTCACACACTCGGGCTTGTAAAGTATATTATTATATCTAACAATTCTAGCTTTACAGTTTACAGCAAGTATGTAATTCTTTATGTTGGCTCTCGGCAATGGCGCGGAAAACGGCTATTCACATAAATGAAACATGACAAAGAGCAACTCTTGCTGAAAATGCAGTAACCTACAAACCGTTTCTCTTGTACACACGAACAAAGCGCTACGAAAAACGAAGATGTGATGATGACCATCTTGGTTGCTACACGTACGCAACTCGGCTTGGGTCAAATTACAGGTCAGTATATGGTCAGGTGACCAGGAGAATTACTCGTTTACCTTTTAAACCTTCACAAGTGAAATTACAATTTCTAGTTTACTCGTTTCAGAAATTGAGTCGAAAATTGCCGCCTTTATACCATCAAATTGTAGTCTTTAAACGAATTCTCCGACAATCTCATTTATAGACATTTCTTACGGGCTTATAAAATATCTTCCAACATAGACTGATGTAGGTAACTGAATATACCTTGGATTTACATTATAAGAATCTAAAAAGTATACGGCATTCTTTATGACCCTCCAGCTTCATTATAAACAGGTTTATTTACATTAATGAAGTCATCGTAACTGTCAAATTATTTTTTCCAATGTTCTCTTTGGATATCATTAGCGACATAAAGTTTTTAATGTTCCACTAAAATTGTTATAAAACCAAGACTACCCAGGCTCTATCATTTTAAGTGTAAATTGCAGCGAGAAGTCGCTGATGAATTTTTTAAAATCGAGAAGTGCGTCTGAACAAAATTTGAATAATAAACAAAAAGTAAGAAACTAAAAGTAATAGAACGTTGCAGACGACAGCTCTGCCTCATTAATTTCTCACGGTACATTAGTTTTTGCTTAAACTTCAATGTTTGTAACTTTCACTGCACTCGAATATTTCAGATTATTATACTCGATGATATCGTAAAATTGAAAGTTATGAACACCGCGTACCAATTTACCTTGTTGTAAACTTTAACCTACATTTTGTAAGCAAATCACACGTCAAAATTTGATTTAATAAATTATCCATGTCAGTACATATAATTATCATCGTCTATAATTCACTTGAATTATGATAAGCATCTCGAAGATCGAGACCGACTTTGGAGTTTCCATAACAAAGTTTCGAAAATCACTCAATCATTTTATTCGACAAAAAACACAATTATAATTTTCTCGAGCCGAACTTGTCCATCCAGAGTCTTATAATGGCCGATTGAATATTTTCAACGTTTTTAAACCGATTAACACTTTCTAAAATATTACTATTATTTCGTCAAATCTACCCGTAAAACTATAGCACCACTTTACATAAATTAATGTTGGTACAAATTCGTCCACATATTAATTAATGCAATGACCGATACGCGTAGTTAATTAAATAATTAAAAAGTCAATAACCGTTTTGTTTTGCGTATTTTCAAAAAGAACAATAATTAAATGTGTCACACATTATTACGTCACATTTTGTAGAGGGAGCATCAATTAATTCCGACAATTTTTTCTTGACAATTTTCCGGTCCATTGGACATAATCATTAAGGCTTGAAACATCTTGATGGCACTCAAAACGTTTTGAAATTCATCAAAAAATTTACTTTCATCCATTAAATGCCAGCAAATTTATTTAATGGTCTTATTAATGGGTTTTTGTGTCACCCCTTTAAAACTAACGAACTCTAACCTCATCAAAGGTCCTGTTACGCTCCACCCTAGGAAGACACAATTGCAAACTAATGAAATGTTCAACTAAAGGTTGGGAATGACAACTAGGAAATGAAGTTTTTGATGTGTGGCACGGCATGTACGTCAGCTCTTGTAGATCGGCTAGGTTTTCCATTACACGATACTTTTGTTTGTCTTTACTATTTTTATTGTAATGCGATTTGAGTTGTTCGGCTGCAGGTTTAAGCAAATATAAGTTTGTCAAATGGCAAACGGTAAAACTTGGACTTTTTTGTTTTAAATTTCTTCCTGAAAAGGAAGCAAAGCGATGTGCTCATTTGAGCCGCAAGCACCGGTGATGTACTCAACTTCATTTTAAAGTGTGACAAACAATGTACTAGTATTTGGCTGAGGATGGGGTGAGGTGTCAAATGGATGTTTAACATTCTCTAGGGTTTTTGTCTGCGACTGCTTCCAAGTCTCTTTTGACATCCGCTCGATCCAGTTACACTTGAGACACTTTTTTGTAAAGGAATTAATTTCACAAAATTATATCACGTCACCTGCTCGGTTGTCTTTGTTTTCCCCCTCGAAGTTCGCTTCGGCAATTGTATTTTTGCTAAAAGCGTAAAGTAAAATATTCCCTCGAAACCACTGAAATGTATTCCACTGTAAAATACCATATTAAGTTTCGACGTATAATACACCTAACAGGATTAAGTGAAAAATATGTCTGTTCTCACACGCGCGTTTCTTCTCCGATGTCATCAAATTCACCTTTAAAAATGTGACATTTAGAATTTAATCCTGCAGCTTTCGAAATGGCTCGAAAGGCTTTTAATTAGGAGAAACATTTCTGTCGATAATTAAATCGAATAACCTTATAAATACCTTTGTACGATGTAAACCTTGATGTAAATACGCAACAACAAGAACTCATTTGGTTTAACAAAAATTTACAATGCCATTGCAGAACCCACTCACAACATCGTGCAATTCCTAATAGCTTCAGCTAGCAACGTTTTCCTCCTACGTTTACATCAATAATTGCGCTTAACGATGTGTTACTTCGTAATGAGACGATATCGGGACCCATTTTAACGATTTCGAAGCCCTTGTTTATCTTTACTGAACAGTTTGAGTACATCACCCGATGTCACAATATTCTTTAGTTCTGGCGTTAAAACTTTTATCTGGAAATAAACAACTTAAAAATGCATTAACGACGATTAAGGCTAGGGTTTATCGCTTAATTATACCGAATGCCAGACGGCGCTATTATTAACGAAATCTATTAATTCTTTTTAGTTATAACAAGAAATGCTTATGGCCGAACATTAATGTTCAGTGTAATTTTGTTTTACAGAATCACCGAAAGGTGCAATTTATTTACATTGCAGCATATGCTTAATATGGTAATTGCAACCTATTTCTAAAGGCGAGAATACGAAAACTACAGCTGCTCGACCATTACGATCTTCTCAACATTTTGTAATTACATTTCGATGATGCATTCTCAAGTTATCACGTGAAATTTCTGTTTTCTCTCCCATTTCATTCAAAAAACTTCCATTTCAAATGTTGTATACTGCAGTTCTGAAATCACTTTGAACTGCAAGGAATTATCCTATGATATGCTGCTTTTATATCCCTGTAAATTTGACATTAAAGCCAGACAGACACGAGATTTTAAGCTAAACTTAATAATAAAATTATAAGATCCTCGATAAGATCAAAACCACAGTCCTCCAGCAAGACTTTTGGGATTTTCTTGTTTATTTTAGACGACACCACCAGATATATGATATTTGTGTTAAATGTATTGCTAAGCTGCTTTCCAATGTAATTAACAATTTTAAAAAAGCATTTCATATTACTTGTAATTGAATAATTTTAAGTTCCTACATAATTAAATTTTACTTTCTGAAATATAATTAACAAATTGGCATAGGTCAGTGCACTGTTTATACCTAAGGTTCTCTCCAATTTGTGTGTTGATTATTAATTTAAGAAGGTATCTTAAATTTTAATAATTTTGATTGTGCAACGTAATTTTTGTTACCAGTATTAATGGGTTATTTGTTTTTCTTGATGTTGTAACCACTAATCAATTGGTTTTCAGTGGGGGAGCAGAAATAAATCTTATCTGTGTCCGCTTAGCTTTATGTAAAAAGATATTCTGTCTTATTATAATATACACGAAAGTTATAATATTTCTATAGAAACGCTAGTATGTGCTGATAACGATTAAAATTATGAAGAACCGCTAAAGATAAGTAAATATTTCTCTACTGCAATTACTCGTTAGCTGAAAACTTGAACCACTCCATTCTCTCCACATTACACATTCGCAAATAGTAGTTCAGCTCGGCAGCAGCATTTTCCATTGTTTCGAATTCGTTTAATTAACATTAAATTAACACAAGTCATTTGTTGAAAATGATGTTTTCTTTAAGTCGTTAAATTAGAATTGTCGGTTGCTAGAAATTAGTTTTTTGGAGATCGCTACATCTCGGTTCGATTGTATTTTGAAACGATTAGCGATTTGTGGTTTTATCTCGGTCGTCACAATTCAACAATAACCGATCAAGATTGAAGAATTTTTGTTTAGAATCTCAAGAGAAGTTTTATTGAGGAAATATGAAAAAATAAATTGTGGGTTTGTTATCGAATGTTAGATAAGAATGTAATAACGTAAATTTTGTTTTGGTTCAATTGATTTTGAAATTTATTGATACGTAAAAACATAACTTAATTTATTGATTAGGAATTTATTGGAAAACTTTTCTTGTTTAAAACACTCGGGTGTAAATGAATACAAATTATGATTAATACTTTTGGTGTTATGTAAATTAAAAGCATAATAATTATTAAATTGATATGTGGGCGATTTACCTACATAAACTTTAATAACTTATTGTTGCAAAGTATGTTTCATAAGCTCGAACATTAAATGCCAATTTTCTTGTGAGTCTCATAATTTTACGTTTTTATTATTTATTACGCACGAATTTGTCGTGGGCTAAATTTTTTTGTGTAACTTGTCATGTCGGCTAAAATATTTTATTAATTACCTACTAACGTTTGCTTTCACGTGTGTGTTTGTCCAGAATAATAATGGTAATTTTAAGTGGCGAAGGAAGTATTTTTCTAACTTCCTTTGTCAGTTTATCAAAATTGAGCGAGGGTTGCACGATAAACTATTACCTATAATTACGAAATCCACTGTTGGGTAAAAAGCTTTTTCTAGTCGAAATACAAGTAGGATGAGAATTTGTACAAATGTATATTTTTTTGATTTTTTAAATATTATGAAAGCGAACAAAGAATATGGAGCTTTTGTTTGCAAATAAAACCTCGGTGTAAAAGATCATCGAGAATTCACAGTTCAAAGTGTCGCTTCGAGCTATGCATGTAGCTTAAAAATGTCGAACTAAGTGAATGTGCTTTTTGCTTTTTGAAGTTTTTGTAAAAAGTAAATGATGATAATATATAGGTATACGGATATTTTTTGAGTGTGTAACATTAATTTAAAATTCGTACAAGGAAACATTTTGAATATTTTAAGCTTGTAAGGACTCCTTTGAAACGAAAGTGCGCATTTATTTATAACCGAATTACAATTGCTAAAATTATGTAAATTTCAAATTTTTGGAACGAACAAAATAAGTTTTAAGTTGAAAATGAAATTGTGCACGTTAGCGACATTTTGGAAATTTTTATCGACTTGATCTTATTTATTTGCTCTTTGAAACTCGAAAGCAATCTCATTATTCTTACGAAATGCAACAATTAGAGTAAAATTTTGAATTTTGATTTCGCTACAATAGAAATTTCTAAATTCGCTTTTGCTTGTAATTAAATTTTTAAGCGTTTACTAGAGTATAATGTAGACTTCAACTAAGTAGAAATTAAATTTAGATCTTTAGTCGTTTCGCTCATCTTAATGTAGAAAATTAGTTAATTGTAGGTTTCTTGTGACGACGTGTAGATGGTATATATTCGTATTTTATTAATGATGTAAATTCATTAACTGAGATGTATATCTACGCTACACTCAGAGATGTACTTTCGGATTAGGTGCAAGTTACGGCTTCGTCAAGACCACTTTAAAAGATTTTCTTTTAATTTGAATTATTTATTAATTAACAAAAAAAACACCTTTGTTGTTTTTACCGCTTACAAAAAATGTACACCCTTCAAGTTTTGTTGGCGTCACGCGACTACATAACTTTAAATACTAGATATAATTATGCACTGCCGGCCGGTGATATCATAATAATTGTTGTCCGGTTAATAGAGATGTCCTCTTAATAGAAATGATTTAACATACATTGCCTATAGACTGTGCCAACAACTTGACTAACAGAGATTGCACTGCATATAATAGCATCGTTCTCGGCACCGATTTTAATGACTAAATTGTTGTTTCTCTGCGATTTGCTTTAAATTATTAGTACGTACATTCAAATTTTTATTATCAAATTGTCTTGCCGAGGGATATTCTATACTCCCCAGACCCCCTCGGTAAGGGATCTCGTAATTTACTATTACTCTATGTATATATTGAGCCCGTCATTCCGACAGAGCATTAACATTGTTGGTCAGATTCAAAATCTAAATTATTAAGGGTCCACAGCATGAAATATGAATATAACCTAAAGTGACAACAAAATTGTAAATTTTATATACAGGATGTTCTTGCGACCGATGTCGAAAGAAGAAACAATTCTAATATTATGTACATTTTTTACTATAATTTGTAATTTCTATCTTGAAATGGCCACAACATCGAAACTATTTATTTTTTAGTGTAATTAGTTTAGTACTATTTTAAAGAGTGCGAAACTGTCTGCAAATTGTGATCTAGCTTTTAATTGTCTAAAATCGACGGATTTCGAGTTAGGAACTCTTTTTTAATTTCTGGTTTTTACTTCTTACACAAAACACTTTACAATAAAACGGATAAAATTTATAAGTCTACGAGTTTAGTAAACTTACAAAAAATAACTTGTTTCACGGAAAAAACACAAAACAACGAAAGGAACGAAGAAAACAATAAATTTGTAAAATAGTTTTAAAAAAATGTTTACAACAAGTTTGCTGTTGTAGGGGTTGACGTTAATTCGATAAGATTCTAACATTATGTGCTTGTAAAACTTGTAATTTTCTACAATCAAGTCCTTGTAATTACTCGGTACATGTAATTATTGTAAGTACTGAGAGTATTTGTGTTTTGTTCGGAAAGAGTGAAAGCATCGGATTTAATAAAATCAATAAAATAACATGTACGCAAACTTTCAGCTTCTGAAATCGGGGGTCTGGTGGATATGGAATACCTCCCAGAATATCAGTAATTATGCTCAAAGGGAAAACTCGCTATAACAAGTATTTCAGTCTCAAATTAATTCTGAAATTAATTAAACAAAGTTTAAACTCCTAAATTAAAAGAAACAAAAATATTTATATGATTTCAGGTACAGAAAGAATTATGCACAGTTTAATTTTTTTAAAAATCTTCGCTAATAATAATTGTCATATTATCTTATATATTTTCTGTAAGACCTAAAATTTAGTTCAATTACTCAGAGCAACATTTTTTAGATTACTCTACTTTTGCTTATAAAGCTTCAGATTTTGAAAAATATTTTCAATACCAAAAAGGTTCCTAAAAATCGTAGTTTTTGTTTTTTCTTTTAAATTTAAATCAGTTTTCAGAAAATATTTACAGAACGGTAATTTAAACGGCATGTGCGTATACGCTTCTTATTTTTAATTCGCTAATCAATTAGTTAAAAAATATATAGCCTATCAACTAATTTAGAAAAAATGAAAACTTTTGTATTAAAACAGTATATTTTTGATTTTGCTGAAAGCAAGCTGTATTGTAGCAGGAAAATTGTGAATACTAAATCTATTGATTTTTTAAAACTGAAAAATAAACAAACATAAGAAAATTGATATTGGACAGCCGGTTACGCATTATATACTTTAGCCAAAATTACGTCTAATTTTTTTTATCCAACAACAGCTACGTTCTCCCAAATTGTCAAGTACAGCACTGACTATACATTTTAGTTGGAATATGTTTTTATTCAGTTTTTTATGTGTCGGATTATAGTTTATGGAAAGTCACAAAATATTGACGGAATAAATTATACTATAGTTTTTGTTATACTTTAATGATGTCTTTTATTAATATTTCATAATAATACATGCAGATGCGTTAGAAATTTTAATATTCATATAGGATTACAAAAGAAATCTATCTTAATTTAAATTTAATGAGGACCGACAGGTGATGGTATCACATTTCTGTGATATGTTTCGAGATTGTTCCCCATTATAGAGTTTCAAAATCATCGCGCTTGATGTAGGTGGTTTGTATTATTTGGATTTTGGGTTTGAGTACGAATTATTTAGTATGGGCGTTTAATTATTAAACGTCTCAAGTATCATTAATTTTTGGGCTAGGCAACATCTCTTCCTAATTGTAATTTCGATTCGTCGTAATTAAATTTCGTCGGACACTTCCGAATTCCCTGCCGTAATAATAATCGGTAAGTCTGCGTCTGCTAAAATGGTAATTTTGGAAGTTGCAGACTCCAAAATGCATTCGGGCTGGGACGATTCTAATCTACAAAAAGCTAACCTCATTGTTTTCTGAAACCGCAACTCGTTTTTGTAAAATTGTGATTTCAATTCTGTAGAATTATAGGATCGCTTCTATAATTTATTGAACAAAAACGTATCTTCGTTTATATATTGCGGCAGCATTATGTATATTAGATTCATTTTCGAAATTTATGATCCTGAATATAAACTGTGGATTAATGAGTTATGCGGCAAAAAATTAAACAATTCGTTGTCGATTCCCAAGGTTTTGTTTAGTCTGAAAACAAAAAACGCAAAATTACCTGTTGCTGTCAATTAAAAAACATGAAAGTTTTCTATAGTCGATACTTCAAAAATAAGTGGTAATGGTTCAGTTGTGTTAGATTTTTTTGTACCACCATTGCGACGTGCTTTACTAATTATTTTTGAATTCTCACAATTTTTCTCACGGATAATCAATTGTGGACCATTTCTTTTTGCTGTAATTACTTATAATGAGGGAACATTTAACGAACTCGGGAGATGCAAATGTCGCTTTGCCCATGGAACATCTAGAAATGGCTGGGCTTGCCTTTAAGCTATTCTCGTCCGGTAATTTGTTTTATTTTTTATCTTCCTTTTCGTTATTTTCATGATCAGGCAATTTAGTTTTGAAGTGTTCAAACAATGCGGTTAATTTTGTAGGTTGCGTGCTCACCGAAGAATTTCTATACAAATTGTAAGTTAGATGTACAAACCACGCGTGCGTGTTCTAAGGCATAGATTTATTTTTAGAGTTAATTGCTTTTTTAAATTTGACGTAGGTAAGGGTGGTTTATTTACAATACATACAAAAGTCTTTATACTTCGTAATGGCTAATACCAATTACAATTTTATCTGTTCCGCGTGAAGATACCATCGAACGACATAATGGGGTGCTCGCACAAAAATTGTTCGATTATTACGGAGTAATAAAAGTTTTTGATTTTTTCAGATGTGACGTCAGACCGCATTTTAAGTCACGTGACCGAAATTAAAAAATTAATTATTTTTAATTCGAAATATCGCGGACTAGCGACGAAGAGGTGCAAATTTTGGTGTGCTAGAGTAAGATTGCACAGAAAGAATTTTTTTATTCTTATCAATATTTTATCCCACGTTACACGTGGAAGGTGTATATTTATGACAGTTTTAGATGATGAGATAGGTGACGAGGCACGACGTGGATAGGTGGAAAACGTGAAAATGGAATAATTCAATTATATCAATTTTTATTGATATAGTAAAAGATGGGAGTAGTAAAAAATAATTTTATTAATCGAAAAGTGACATTTATAATCTCGTGAAATTTTTAAAAATGTCAGTATTAAATTGGGAATGTTGTGACATGCTAAAATTAAGTATATAAATAAATTTCTCGTTGAATTTTATATGTCATATAAATTAACGTTTAATTCAGGTTTTATTCTTCAAGTTTATGTAAGAGTCTCTCTGATCAAAGATTGTGTGTTTTCTAAATAATTAATTGCTTGGAAAATTAGTTTCATGTAGTTTGTCGTAAACAAGTTTTTATCGATTAAGTACCACATTTCAGAAATAATAATTCCCTATGAATTATTCAGTATTATTTTGAAAATTATTCCATCATATTTTGGAATTCGCTCGGTCCGAGTTGCACAAGCCGGCGTTAAAAAATTTACAAAACGATCAATAAGTATGAGTAATATAAGATATTAATTCCGGTAGTATAATGTTGTCAGTTTGATGTCAATTTAAATTTTTAATTGTGGAGGTAATCTTGTGTATAGATTACACGGAGGTGTTAAATAGTTAAAATTGAATTAAAGCGTCCCAATATATTCTGTCATAATTTATTCAATATTATGGAGCACAAAAACTGTCTATAGAAAATTCTTCTAACTTGCCGAGGATCATGTTGCGTTTACGAACAGGTCCTCAATCATTTAAATTTTGGATCGGATCGATTTTACTCACGTAACAGATATTGAAAATTTGTTGGCACGAACAATTTACGGTAAACGAGTTGCTCGTGCAGAGAGTTTGTATGGAAAAAAAAAGTTTACCTGTACATAGAACACGGTCCGGCTTTGGCGTATGAATAAAAAGTCGCCATCGATCATTTTTGTTCAGGGTGAAATATTAAAATCTTGACAGACCTATCTGCCTCCGGGCGTACAAAAACTTTTTCGGAATTTATATTGGTCGGTTGGATATCCGACAGTTCTTTCTTGTAAATTTTAACTAAATATAGGAAACTGTTTGTTTAACACCGGAAAAGGTTCGACGCTACTTTCATACACATTAACATTTAACAGATTCTTCTTTTATACCGATGGTACTCTTGGAAATTTAATTAAAATAAAAGTACTCGTTCCATTTACGTTCTTTGGATGGTTTTATTGTTTGACAAAAACCGAATAGTTTTCGAAAGAACACAACAAATATTTAATTGAAGTTTCATTCCTCCGCAAACTGGTTTGGTATATAATTGAACAAATTTATAATTAAATTTTTTTTTTTTTTGAAAGCTAACACATTGTTTAGCCGAAGGTAATTTGCAAACACGTGGAATCATGTAGGTGTTAGAAAATGCAGAAGAAATAGTGGTAATTATGCACGATTAGAGAAAGATAACATGTGAGAGAATGACCGTTATAAAAGTTATTCTCACAGTACGAAAGCATTGCTTGCAAAGTGGGGGACGGTGGCGTAGATCCTGTTGGCCCCCCTGCTTAGAAGGCGGGGCAATTTTCTATGAATATTTATAGCAAAATCATTTGTTTATAAATTTGTTTAAGGATGCATAACATCTTCCGGTCGGTGGCCATTTTGGTGCATTCTCTTCCATCGCTCGCAACTTTTTTTTTTGTAATCTGGTCGGAAATTCCTCGAGGATGCATTTTTAATATTGCCATTCACCGGAACATTAACTATATTTAAACTTTATCACTTTGTCTACTTTGTCAAGACCGTGAATAAACATCTCGTGTTATTTTAGGCGTTAGTAAATAGAGATTATTGAAGCTGATACGAATGCTGTACGTGTTTAAGATCTCTCTTTAGTTTCGAACCTGGTCGAAGGTTTTGTTGATTCAGGTTAGTCAAGAAACGATACCTTGGATTGGAATATCACATGACACTTCTTAACTATAAGAATTTGAACCTTTTGTGTACACACAGAGTAGACAGATAATGATGAACAAACGATATTGTAAAACTCTAATGAGTATATCGGGGTTTGTGTATTTTATTTCTTATAATATCGGGGTATACAATTTGAAAATAATAATGTTGCACACGTTACATTGTTATAATGTACGTTAATGAGGAATTACCGTGTCGAATTATTCATTAAACATAATTATTATATAATTTTCATATATCCTCTAATAAAAGATAACAAACTAAAACACAAAATCTATAGCAATTTATCAGGTAAAACTTTTAATAATCAAATTGACCAGATCGAACTTTCATTTTCCTTCGTATATTTCTTAATAACCTCCCACTTTCAGAATGATTAATGTACTATCGCATTAAATTTATAAGACATTTTTGACGTAAGATGGACGTTTTAGTTAAAATGAATGGGTATTTATTGTTGTTCTAATTTTAATTAACCAATGACTATTCATAAGCAAATCAACATTATATACAGTTTTTGATCCATAATTTAATAATTATCCAATTGACAGAATCGAGCCTGTGTGCTATATTACTCATATATTTAAAATATTCATAATATACCGTGTATACTTCGACTATATTTTTAAGGGTTGACCAGACCTAATTTGGGGAGATTACTAAAAAATTGACAATTTTAATGAATGAATATGTTTCTTATGACGTTACAATGCGTAAAAACCATTTTTTTTCTTTTAACGGAATGACAAAATGACTAATAATTGTACAAATACAGTTTGTTGATTTTACTGACATTAAGAAAGATACAATTAGTCAACGTTATATTCTTTTGTAAAATAATGATATTTTGTGCTGAGATCTCGCATTAACGTGTTTTTAACGTGTCGCGATTGATATCGCGTATACAACGAAAATAGACGTATATAACGTTAAAAACACGTTAATTAAGAAATTTGATATTTCTCGAGTTGGTAACCTTACCTTACCGGTACCGATTTTATTGGACTGAAACCGATTTAAGAACCTTTTCTAATAAAACTTGAAAGATTTATTTCAAATTTATCTCTTCGATATTTATGAAATAAGGGAAAATTCAATGATAACACATGGATTAATCATTCATAGCTGGTAATCGTTCCCTTATTATAGCATAATGTAATTTAAATCCTTGTGGAGTGTTTGACTAGGTATATAAAAGCTTAAGCATACTCGTCTGGATTAAAATTTGGGATAGGAAAATGACACCCAAACACGCCATCGAGCAACTAAGTCGGTCTCCCCAAAAAGGTATAATGCAAGTTGCATAGCATAAGTTATTTTTGCTGTCGGTCGTTAGGAACACGAAGTAATTCCTTTTTTTTACTTAACCAATTAGTGTTCATTTAGTGTGCTTTATGAAACGGATAATTGATAGCGACGTTAGGTACTTAACGTATTTTCCAAAGATCAAGTAAAACAAAACACGGAAGGGCCATTAATTGTGACATACAAATTAATAACACAGCGACCCTCTAGTTCATACGTATACGCAATATACTACATACGTGTATATTCATATAGTCAAGTTTATCGGGGGTGCGCTTTTCCACATCGCCAATTTCATTTTACTAAATTTTATAAGCTCCACGCAAACGTTAGGACGATTTTGTTCTCGACTGCTGTCACGTAAAAACTGCAGAAACCAAACCTGATTACATAAAGAATCGATTCTTACCGCTTCTAATACTAAAATGAATTGAAGACGTAATGGAAAGAGACAACGCATTTAGGGCGAAAGAGTGGAAATTTTGTAGTTTTTTATTTTTTTAACAAGTGCCGAAGCGGTAAATGATTAATTGCTTTTGAGCAAGTCGAAGATGTAAGTTGTTTAACACTAAATCTTACTACGACGTTAAATTTATAACTGTCTTATCAATTTCACGAAATTCCTAATTCATCATAATATCACACACCGAGTTTTCTTCAATGAATAATATAATTTCGAGTGTTTGCTTGGCGTTTATTTTTTTTTCGAATTTGTTGCGTCGTTTGTTTTGAAGTTTCATAAATTAACTTGCCTTTTTCTTTATCGTTCATCAATAAAAAGCAAACTTTTTTTGAATGGGATAAGCTGTGCAGTTTACTATCGAGTATTTTCATTTAAGTTTTTGGAAGTTTTAGGGATATCCATGTTCAATGACCGCTTTGGGACTCGATTCTACGACTTTCTCTGTGGAAAAACGTTTATGCTCAATTCCGAACATAAATTTTACTTTTCAGGAAAAATGTCTTTTGCAAACAATTTTGCGACAAGTCTAGACTTAACAGGATGGCTCGTTATTATTCCTATAACATAAAGCCTGTTAAAACAAGAAAATATAGGTGTACAAGCTGGAATAAAATATTAAAAGATTTTAAAAAGTGGGTGATTTTCTTTGTTACGTTCGGACTTAAAGTTTTGTCTCCTAGTGCTTTTCCTGGCTATGACATTGACATAGCGAGTCATCCAACGTTGCAGAAAGAAAAATTATCAAGGGGTGTTTCAGCTACAGCTCCGCTTTTGTTATAGAAAAAGAACCTAATAGATTTGTTGTTGTTAATGTTTCTGTTTTCTTTTCGTTTTGTTCTCTCAACTTGTCTTTGTAACTTCTAAAAGATTTATATAAGAAAACAGATTTCTTGTGATATGAAAAATTGGTGTAAAAATAAATAAATCCTCGTATATATAATACGGTACAAAGAATTTCGTTTAAGTTGCTAGCAATTTAATTTCTTTTATTTGAAAATAGCAAACTTTTGATTAAAATCCAAGTGATGTGAATTTTAGAGGTGCTGAACCATTTTAGTCCAACAAGATGTAATTTCATGAGTAATCTGCAATAAGAAACTAACACTAACAAGATAAAAGTAAGTAACAGGAATATTTTTTCGCGGACCCGACTTGAAATTACAAAAGTTTTGAAACTTGCAGAAGTTTTAATTAGACTTGAATAATTTTGGTAGTTGAGTTTGGTTTTCGAGAGTTTATATCTACTAAAGACCTGCCTCGAAACATTTTGTTTCGTTATAAAGTTAGTTAAATTTTCTCTCCTTGATTAATTTTCACAATTTCACCTTGCATTTTGCTCTCGTCTACAAAAAACATCTCGTGTGTGCATTAGGCACCACATTAAATATTTCTTTCATATGAAAAAATAATGACGAAAATGTGAATACTTTCTATTTGGTTTCACGCAATAAATACGTAACGTACAATTTACATTTCGGTTCATGGAATATTTACCCTGTTCTTCCCATATAGAATTCGTGAACGACAAAGGGAACAGAGCAGAATATATTTTTGTGTATTCTACAAAAGACGGTAATTTTATACGGCTAATTTCACGGCAATTACGAAAATAAAAATGGGGTATGAAACTTGAAATGTATACATACCTACCACACCACCCCCGATAATTTGATATAAATATTTGCAAGTAAGAGTTTTCTTAAAATTACATGGTTACGTGCGAAGCAAAATCCAGTAAATTGAATTGTGTAAACTGCAAAGCGAGAACGAAATTTTAGAATGAATTCGAATATAAATCAATGTAACCCCTTGGGACGTAATGTTTCAGGTGTATGAAAAAATTTAAATATAAAAAAGCTTACTAACGTAGCTATTTTGAAGCAGTCGTTAATGTAACATTGTCGGTAAAGTAAATACGAGGAAAAAGTAAAATTTTATTCCACAGTTACAAATCAAAGCGAAGAACAATTTTAATTTGATTATTTACACAACAGTTTCCACTTTTTGTTGGTTTTTAGGTAAAAAGCAGAAGCTTTCTGACAGCGTCATTGCCATCACTGATTACTGGAATGCAAAGAGAAAAGAAGTAAGAATGTGGGTATAGGTTATCGCTCCGCTGCATTCTATCTTATTCGATTTTTTTCAAGTTTTCTGTGTGAATTTTTGACCTAAGCAATTTGGTATAAAGGAACTTTTCTATTAGTACACGTTGGCACAAAGCTTGCTTCTGATACACGTCATTGGTAAATAAATTAGTAGTATGCGTGATAACAAGAACATACCTGCATAGTAGGTCGTGTTTGTTGATTCTGATAATGGGTCTCCAATATTTTTGACGCAATATTCTATTTTTGCCACTGGCTGGCTACCTAATTTGGTGTCGTTTTAGTTTATTATTTGCACGACCACGCAGACGGTTTTCTATTTTTATTCTCCCGGCAAAAAACCGGAAGGAAAATTATGCTTTTAGCCTGTCACAAAAAAGTGTGTGTGGATTTGTGTTTTTCTAGCAAAAAATGTAAGTTTGTTTACACCTCAGATTTAATACATTTATTTAGGTAATCGTAAAATTGTTTTCCAAAATTTTTAATTATGTTACATTTGTATTAGAATGTTCAATACATGAAACTTTTTAATTGTGACAAAAAGAATTTTAAAATTGATTTATCACAGTAAACCAAATCAATCAAAAACGTATATCCTGTTTCCTAAGAGGAAATGTAACAAAATGCAAACTTGTAATCTTAATTAAAATGATGATTATAATTAATTTTTTAAATACCGAGACCGGTACATTGGATTTCTTTTGCTAAATTGAAATTTTATTCCACTTAAAAGTTACATCATTATATATTAGCCATCAATTTTTTTAATTTTTGTTTATTGCAGTATAAAAATGTATTTATTGATTTTACTTTTTTATGCATCTAACAGAGAACAAGAATTTTAAGTTTTTTCTCTAAATCTTAATTTAGGACTTCGTTCTGTTTTTACCATTTATTAGTATCCACGGCTCGGTAATCAGCTCAAATAGCGCATTCTCTAGTAAGGTGCTAACCTGTCTACATCTAAAGTTTAAACGTCCACAAACAAAAAGCGTGAAATTGTCTAGACACTAGATACGTTCGAGTTATTGTTTATGGATTTGGATTAATAAATAAAAAATTAATGTGGATCATCGATTTTGATGTGGAATCTTGACCTCGGGATTTAGGGGGTTTGGAATACCTCCTACCTCTATTGAATTGACACGATTATAGATTAATCAAGTAAACATGCAATTAATTGATGAAGTTAATTAGATCTTCTAAGAAATTATTTTGTTCAATTTCCAATTAAAACTTAAGTAGTATACAATTTTGGGCCAAATTCGATTAACGATAAATTGCCATTAAATTTATTCTGCTTGTAGCAACAACGCTGTAATGCATGTGAATGAAAGTTTTGAAGGTACAACTTACTGTTTTCCAATAAGTTTGTTATAGAAAAACATTTCGTGATTTATAAGTGATTAAAATTGTGAGCATAAAGTATACTTAGCGAAATTGTGAATCCACTTAATTTCTAGTATCAACTTAACGTCAAGAATAATTACGTAATTAGGTCACCATCTTACATATTTATTGAGTTTTTAGTTTCCTACGCGTTATCAGGTCGCTTGAACTACAAAATTTTTCATTTTAATTCTTTAATAATTATAATAGTCAGCGAAAGTTTTGTAAAACATTGTAATTCGTTTTTTAAGGATACATATGAATTTGCTGCGAGTTGCTCGCGGCGAGATGGGTTATTAGCGAGTTTTTCCATTTCCTAATGACATTTTAGAGAATTTCAAATTATATATGTATAACTCGGCCGTAAAGTCATTGTTGTTTTTAAATGATTCTAAAATGTTCTAGATGTATATAATTAGTAGAGTACGGATTTCTAGCAAATTTGCTATATATAATTATTGATAGCAGAAGTGTAATTGTTATAAATGTCCACGAATTTGCTAAAAATAAGACATTTGACGCTATGTTTTTTGTGCTTATTTGCTTATTTTGATACTTTAATGCTTAGATTTATTTTTAAGCTTTTTTAGTGCTTTTTTTAGCGCATTTTCAATAAAAAAAAATTGCATTAGATATGTACATAAATACCTATATTTATTTATATTTCGGTTTTTTTGAATTTAATATTTAGTAAACTTTGTTTCTTGCTTGTTGGCTTTGTTTGTATAGACAAATAATAAATTAAAGACTGTAAGTAGTTTCGAAAATATTGGTATTCTTGAAAATGCTTATCATCACTTTTTCTTTTATATAAACGAAATATTGATAATTTTAACACATTTATAGTTTGATAGTTGGTTAACGCCGAGTATCCGACGTTTATAGTTAAAAAGTGTTGATTATCTTTAATTAATTTATAATGCCAAAAGTTAAACCCACAATTAACGAGTGGATAAGAGATCATCTAGAATTAAAATATGAAAACAATCAATTGGTTTACAAGCATACTTAATAATAAAAATTAAATTTCTGCTTCTAATTACTAATTTTCCTATAGTTTTATAGTAATTTACGATTTTATTCAGGATTCTCATATTTTTAATAATTATTGCTTATTTAGCAGTAAAGTATATTATATTTTTATGAATATTTACGTACATATATTCGAATTTACACAATAATAAATAATAATAATAATCGAAAGTTATGGAAACTCTGAAAATTAAACATTTTGTCAACTTTTGTTTTGTTCACAAATTCTAGACATTTTTATTTTATTGTGTTATACTTGACAAATAAATTTTATTTAAATTTTTTTTAATGCTTATTAATTAATATATTTAAGTTTAATGCATATTTTTATGCATATAATGGCAATTTTTTGTGCTATTTTAAGCGCTATTTTCTCGATTTTTTATGCTTAAAAGTCCGTACTCTAATAATTAGTATTATGTAAATCTAATGAAATATCATAATAAAAATATATATTTTCGATAATGATGATCTATGACGTAAGAAGTTAGTTAATTTCACTGACAGATTTCAAGTTCATGTAAATTTTGCATTGGGGTCATAAAAGAACACCGTATTTAGTATAAAAATTTAAAATCGATAGGAAAATTACCGCCATAAATATTTTTCAAAAATAAATTCTTTAATTTAAATAAACAGGAAATTATTGAATGTTTGAATGTCAGATGAAAAAAAAAAACGGCGCAAATGAAATTTAAATGTGTCTTGAATAGAAAAAATAAAAATAATAATATTGAAATTGCCAAGCGGCTTCAGAAATAATTTAAGTGAAGTTGAACTTACTATTAATACATAGTGGGACAGACAGATCCTTGGTTTAAAACTGCAGTTATCTAGATCTCGTGCATAACGTGACTAAAAACCGCCTTTCAAATGAGCTTTTAGGTAAAGCAGAACTTATTTCCATATCAGCAAGCGTAAACAGTATTTATATGAACTTAATTTTTTTAAAATAAATATGTTCTACACCACCGTGTGGTATTAAAATCCTCTATAATTCATTGGAATCCTGTGCATTACTTTATCGCGTTTTACCCACAGGTTTATATGGTATGACGTCACGTGCAAGCCATATATAGAAAATTTAATACAATTTAGGATGGAAAAAACAATAATAATGGGTAATAAAAGTCTAAATCACGAAGCAGTTTCCAATAAGTGTTCTAAATTAAGTACATTGTTCTGTAATCGCTGTAGTTTTCTTAGAGCCTTTAATCGCCAACAACAAGAAAAAATTAAAAAATTAAAATGGTAGCGTGGGTAATCTAATAAAGTTTTCAGCTCCCCGACTCAGAACATTGTTGATGTAAGGTAATAAAACTTCCTTTTTATGTAGGGGATTTTTAAAATTTTTTATTTCGATAGTATATTGGAAAGTTTTTAACAACTTCGTTTGGAAGTTTGTTTTAAATATTTACAACCATAATCGTTAAAGATTGAAATGGGCTTTTTTGATCATTTTCTAGGGGGAAAGGCCGTTGTAAAACGTTTTAGCGTTATTCGATTCACCTAGAGGAAGCAATTACTTAAAACGTTGGAAATATCATTTATTAAACTGAAAAAATCATTACGAATATTTTGAATAGATAATGGCAGCGAGGTATAATATAATAATGTTTCTTTTTTCTGTACAGTATGTCGTTATAGTATTAAAATTGAGTAGGCAATTGAAGCTCAATTTTGTTCCATTACGATAGAGAACAAAATGGTAAATTTGGTAGATAATCAGTTCATTCGGAATTAGACTTTCGGTGGTTTGTAGCATAATCTTCTAATGTCGGGTCGCATTATTGCTCGGTCGATGTAGTTTTTTGTCTTCTAAATCTTCCCCATCGAATTATTTCGTTGTCGTTTTAGTGAACACGCACCTGGGCCTCCTATTATTATTAATGATATTTTATCGTTGCAAAAGATATAAACAGTTATTACCCTACCAGTTAGTATCAATTTCTATAATATTTAAAATATTTTACGATTTCATAATAAATTTTGTTTATTATTATGGAGACGACATTTATTACTAAATTAAATCAAAAAATATTTTAGAAGTAATAAAATTGTTATTCCTTTTGTCACTTTTATAACTTTTTTTAATATCTCGGACTCTTCAGGTATCACATATTTACTCGCCATGACGGTTTTGATTCTGAGATGTTGTTTCTGGAATGGTTTGAAGTTGAAAGGAAATATTTGTTCGAGTAGGTATTTGATTTAGTTCGTGAAAGAGTCATAGAACGTCCACGGAATTGATATTGCGCACAAGAATTGCAGGAATTTCGGTAGTCAACTCCGTCAATATCGCAGGTGTCGATGGTTATTATACTTATATGCAAATTTACAACTCTAAACGCATTAGTGGAATGGAAAATTAATGCATTTCACGATAATATGCAAATAATGTTTTAATATTTTACATATTTTATAAGAGAGGTTGACCAATTCTTTTTTTCGTTTCTTTTCGAACTGCGGCTTTCTCATCGGAGCTGTCTTGGCGTTTATAATTATTATTATTATCGAGTGGGATAAGCATAACGAATTCGTCGCAAAATGAATCGCTTCCCGTTAATTAACCAAACCTTAATTTGTTGTCAAAGTTGGCTGTTTAAATGATAGTCTTTCACTTAAGTTTAATTGTGTCTTGTTTTTTTTGCAGAAAGAACACTCTTTGGATCGGATCTTTATTGATTGTTCTGTAAACCAAACAAGCAAGCAAGCTTTGAGGTTTCTGTTTTTTTACTTTAAGTTATTCACACTTGTCTTTATCTGGATTATGTGCAGCGGAGTTGCTTGCTTTTTCTAATCGACCGGCAATGAAGATATCATTAATCATAATTCCGTAGGAGATAAAAAGCACTTTATCAATTTTAGCGAACAAAGCCTCGGTAGTACTGCTTTTCGGGTAACTCTTTGGCACGACCGACGAAGGAATAAAAACATAACACTGATTTACTGTCAAGTAATATTTACATGCAGGATGCACTTGGGTGCAACACGGAATGAATAAATTATTGCCGCCCGTGTATGGCGAAAATGTATTAGGACGGAATGGATATGCTTATTCGAAAGGTCTTCCTTTTTCTTCGGCAAGGCATTAAATAAAATTGCGATAATGTCTCGCATATATAAAATAGTCATTTCTGAGCCGGTTGTAAAGAAGCGAATATAAAGGTAAACTTTATGGCACTTTACACATAAAAAATCTTTATGTTAACGAAGTGCATAAATATAAAATAGAATGCCTCGGATGCAATTAAATTATAATTCATAGTGTACCTTGAAAGCGATTGAGTTAAAATTGTAAAAAGGTTTACGTTGGTGTAAAGGAAAATTTAATTCACGTTTACGGCCCACTTCCATTTATCAGATATGCAAACGCATAAATGCGAACTTATTTTTAGAATAATTAAAGGATAGCAATAGATAGAGCATCGGAGCGCTTATATTTAAATTAGATTTATTTAATAAGCGTCATCTCTGATTAATATTAAATATTTATCTTTTTATAAATGATTATATTTCGTTTGATTGATGTTTCGTAATTATGAAATTAATTGCCGTAATAAATTGTTATTTTTGAATAAGAAACGTCAGTCATTTATTATTTCTTTACGAAATGATCACTTGAATGGTAACCTGCAAATGTATCCTTTTTGTCCTGGTACTTAGAATTTGTGGGGTGTTTTTGGCTTATTCATTAAATCAAGCAACCTTGGCAGAGCTTTCTTCCTGCGATAGCATTTCAACCAGCGCAAACTAATCGATCTGTATATCCGGTTGCTGGTTAGTATCTTTCTTGGTCCTTTTAGTTTCCGTTCGTGGGGCGGGTTTGCGGATTCTCCGCGAATCTGTCGCAACAGCTTACATAAATCATCTGTACGAAGCTAAAGAAATTCGGCAGAAATTCTGTTTCATGACAAAATGGGCCAAGAGGTTATGCATTATGAAATTTTAGATTTATTAATGTCTGTTTATATTTTCCCGAAAGTCACAAAAACATATTTTTATATTATAATTCCTTTTTGATTTTAAGAAATACTGACATTTCACACACAAAAAATAAATTAAATTTTTTTTAAGTGCTCCATCATAATTTTTTCAGCTCCAATTTCGCCTCTAACGAAAACTCGGTAACAAATTTTCAGGTACGAACGAATAATCGCGAAATTTTACTTATTCAATAATGGGAAGCGTCTTGTGCGGCGTAATTTCTTGCGTAAATAAAAGTTCTATATGTGAACTTATCTCATCATCCTAAAATAACACAAAAAAATGTTGAATTAACACGCCCAGGTAAGATAACAAGTATTGGTGTGTCCGATACGAGTATCAGTTTAAACATTCCGATATCGCATTAGGCACGTACGGCCTTTAAGAGGGTACTTTAGATCTTGCACAATGCTTTTGGGACTCGTTTTGTTTAAGGTCCACAAAGAACTAAAAGGTATTGGATCGAATTTACTTCTCCTAATATTTTATACCGGCAACCAAACACGAGAGAAATTAATTAACAATTTAAATAATTTCGGTTTGCTTTACCATCCACTGACTTTTTTACATCCCAAACATTCGTTACAATCAATCACGATGTTCATATTTGCGTAGCTTTTTCCACTACATCTACACGGCAGATAGATGATACCACATTAATAATTATGATTGAACTCTCTCAATTTATTTTAGTACTATATTCGCATTCGTGTTACTTATTTGTTTTCAATTTATTCCAAAATTGAATTACCAAAATGCAAAATTATAAATCGACATAAAAACTTCACATCGAGTTAACTCTTCTGGTCTTCTGATTGATATTTTTACGATTTTGTTTTCTTGGCCTTCACTCTTCGTGACAGCTTCTGTATCATCAATTTTATTTACTCATTGTTCGTCTTCTGAACTCTGAAGTGTCGTTCGAATGTCGAATTGTTTGAAACTCCTGATTTCCATAAATATGAAGGATGCGGAAAAATCTCCAGGGGCCTTCTCGACGACCGCTTTAACATTTTTATTTTTAATTGCGATTTTTTTTTATCGACGGGCAAAATAAGCTAATCAGCGGTTTCTTCTCTCCTATAATTGTGGCGATAAATAAACCGACTAATTTAGTTTTAGCTTTATCTTGTTTGGGGAGGATTCAGACTCTGCACGCGTTACAAATAAACCTTTCTTTTGATTCACAATAGATTTTCTTGCAGAGCTTTCTAATAGAACACTATTCATTGGTAATATATAAAAAACCAATAGAAGTTGCGCGCCCAATGATGTATCAAGTTATTTGTTCAGTTGCTATGGCAACGCGAGAACCATCGCACTTAAGAATTTAATTTTTAAGATTTTGAAGTAATTTTTATAATGACTGTACATTTCTAATTATGTCTGTTATTTTAACCATTTTTAAATCGATTTAAAACCTATTTTTTCAAATAAATTGCGGTAGCTACAAAATTTTTATTGAAATTATCAAATTAATTTAGCAGTAATATTGTTAAATGCCTTATTTAAATGTTCACTTGACTGCCATCCGCCATTCTATTTTTTTTTGTTTTTATAAAAATATTACTACTTATTTTTCAATTCGTTCTTTCAGTTGATTAGATAGTCAACGTCACATCTTTCAATTTATTATTATTATCTGTTCACAAGTTAATCATTAAAATGTCCAACGAAAATCTACAATACTTAAAAAAATGGCGAAGTTTAAGCAGTAACAAATTTACTTCGAAACAAGGTAGTCTGGCAGCCGAGTCTGTTAGAAATCGGATTAGCAATAGTATGTTCATTATTTAACAAATGTAAGCAAATTTTTATTATTTCTATAAAAAATGTTAATATTTAGTTTGAAAAAAATATCGTTGGAAATACCAACTTACAAACAATTTAATATAAATTAAAAGAACCAATGCAGTGTAAAATCAACATTTCATATATAATTTATTTCTAAATATTTTTGTATGCAGTTAGTTGCTGTACTAAATTCAGTTAAAATTAAAGAGAACTTAATTGAGTACCCACATATATTTCGTAATTAGCGGATGTTAATAGTGTAAAATTAAAGCTAATATGATTTCACATTTAATTACTTCTGTTAAATTTAGTATCTACCTATTACTTGACAAATTATTTCAGTTAAATTTTATTACATTAATAATTCCGTTTTGAATTTTGTCAATAATATATCACCCAACAGAATGTTTTTGAAGTTTTAGAACAGGTATTAGTTGGTGAATATCCCAATAATACTGCGTAGTATTCGACGGACTATTCAAGGTATCAAATAATTTTATTAAACTTTTAACTGACCAATTATTATTTGAAGTATTGAAAATTCGCCTGCGTCGCTTTTTGTTTTCCATCATTCCTACAGATTATATTTATTTTTTATTGAAATGAGGGGCCGTCACCACTGGAGGCTGTTTAAAACTTTTCGTACTAATGTAAGATGTTGGCGGCGGTCGTCTTTCCCTGGAAGGATCGTCGAGTTTCATCTTTACGGCCTTATGAAAAAATTTAATCTATTAGCAAGTTGGAGAATTGCTGACACCTAAATGTGTGTCAGCTGGTAGTTTCAGTTTTACAAATATGTCATGCGTGTCTATGAATTTTATTATAAGATCGATCCAGAAGAATTCGAGCACGGAATTAATCCTTACAAACAAAACGTGCAAGTTTCCCTGCTTTTATATGCTGAAAGCACTCGGCAACAATTTGTTTTACTTTATTTGGTAGCGAAATGAAATATGGTTTATGTAATTTCGTATCCAGAAATAATTTCATAAAGCTAATGACTGAAAACTGCAATTAATAACCAGCATAAAGGACATTTAGGCTTAAAAAACACGCGTCACGGTAAAATATAGCGTTTAGAGTAGAGGGAGAATGCAAATATAAACTTCCAATTATGTTTTTGCATGCACAATACATTAATAAATAAATAACGGTTTATTGAAATTTTTGAAAAAAAAATCATTTTAATTAAAACACTTTAATTAATTATTATAATTTTAGAGCGTAACCTAGCTTAATTAAATACCAAGATATTTCTTTATTTCAGTTGATCGACGGTAAATTATTGTAATTAACCATTTACGTGAATTTGTAATTTCTTCTCTTTGATATTGACCTTTGCTTCGGAACTAAATTACAACAAAGGAGGTGGTACTACATTATTTCACTATATAAATTTTAACGAAAACTTAGCTGAACGCTAACATTTACATTACATTTTATTCGAAAGACAATTTTTAAGATAACTTTGCAAATATTTAAAAAAATTCTTTTTTAAGTTAATTTCCAAATTATTTAACATTGGCAAGTAGCAATTTGTCGTTTTTTTAAGTTGACGGAATGATTTGCTATTTTATTTTATTTTGAGTTTATTGTGAGACTTTGCCTTATAACGAGCGAATTCAAATTCTTAAGGATTGGCCAATAATGTATTATTACAAGACATTCTGCGGTTTTCTTTCTTGTTTGTACGTCTTTTTGAATTTTTTTAAAGTCGATTCTCGTCGTTTGAAATCTTTTAAATGTCGAGCTAAATGTTTGTAAAATTAAATGCTTTTTACCCGAGGTAATTATACTCTCGACTTCGTCTGGAAGAATTTTTCAAGTGTTTTTATTACACATTAAACGTTACGATTTGCAGTACCACTTACATTTTTTTATTTCAATTATCCGTTACTTAGTTTTGGTATCAAAATTGAGCGCTACTTACCCAATTGTTTAATTACATTTCGTTCAAAAATGTGCGTAACGAGTTTATTCTGGTGTTTAAGCTTTTTTCAAGTTTATAATAAATTTTAATCATGAAAACCGAAAACTGACTTAATAACTTTTTAATTAAAACGGTTGGTAGGGCGCTTATTCCAGCACTAACCGTAGTATGCTCATTTCTCGGCGTCTTGGTGATGTTGGCTGCATTTTTAATCGGATATTAATTTACTCCTTTACGTGTCACCGAATCTTACGACTTGGTAAATTTTTATTTTCTCACAACCTTTTTTATGCGCGCATTCGCCACGCGGCTGAGTGGATTATTCGTTACAGCGTTTTTCTGATTTATTCGAGGACGCTTTTTCAAATCGTGGAGTACCGTATGGAATCTTTCTTATTAACTCGCACTTGTAACTCGCATTATTCTGTTGGATTTAAATAAGCTTCCTCGCATGTACGTGATCACACTATACGAAACCCGGGATTAAGCTTTTTCTATGCCGCGATATAAAAACGTGTATATTTTGAAAAACGTGGAAGTATTTCATGACCGACCTATTGAATACGGATTTAAAAATTCATTATTTGGAAATCGACCGCAGTTTAGCGTGAAATGTGAGTCCCGTGTTGGAATTGAAGTTGGGTTTCGGACAAAAGACCTTACTACCCTGCCAAATGCCAGTTTATAATGTCACATTGCTCACTTGGCTTGAGAACAATGAGCGTTCTCAATGGGCTTTCACTTTGTTGTTGCTTAGATAAGTATGAAACCGGGATTATTGGCATACGTGGCATTATGTTTCTTGGGGCAAGGTTTCAAATTTGATTTACACCTTCCGATAACATCGGCCGGGCCAATTTAAAATTGTACAATGTTATGAAAAACGTTAAAAGATTGCTTACGATAAAACTTGCTTTTGTGTGCTCACGATACTAATTTTTGTTTTTTTTCCAGGTACGTTGAGGAACCCGGTAATTACTCCGTCGTCTAATTATCGATTGTAAGGTAAACGATAAAAAAATTGAAACAAACCTGTGCTTTTAAATGAATTTTGAGGCACACTTTCGAAACGAGGGTGCTTTTTAATATCGCAGAAATTTAAACAGACGTTCACAAAAGTTGCGAAATTAAAAATTACGAGTTAAAAAACTGTAGAAGTTGAGAAGTTGGTTGTGGAAATGACGCTAAACTTTTTATATTAGACACATTTACATCTTTATTTGCAACTCCATATTAAAGTTTTTCTTTTCATATATCGTAATGGAGGAAGCCGCTCCCGACAGTGGTGGAATTTCTCGAATCAATCCCAATCCCCTATTTTGCACTGATGAGACTTAAATTTAAAGTAATTGTTATGCGCGTTTCGAATTTAAACATAAATAAAAATGATAAAAGCATTCGAAAATTCTCGAGTTTTTAAATTCGAATCTTGTTTTTCAACGGAAGGATTAACGCCGCGTTGTTGTGTATATTTCCTTTCGCTGTCTCAAGCTGCTTTGAATTTTGATGAACCCTTTTTATGAAAAACTATGAATACCATTAAGGTGCTATCACGTGTAATAATGTAAATTAAGAATTTTCTTCGTTTAACAATTTTCACTCCATTGTGTAGTTGAAAACTTGTTGACAAGATTAATTTAGTAAACGTTTTCATTTCACTGCTGAAACTTGCACCCTTCTTTTGATGGAAATATTGATTGCCATAATCTTATTAGCCATTATTGAAGAACAGAAAGGATTTTTGTTTGTTTTTGCTAGATCTAATTTTGTATTAGACGACTGAAGTTGATTATAATTTCTTTGAGATGTCAGGAAATTAGATTATCGAATCGCATTGAGTTGCAAATTTATTTCAATATTTGGGATATCTCTATTACAATACTTTTTTGTTCACTTTATAAATTTGTTAGTAATACTACGAGCTAACAAAAAGTTATGGAAAAACTTTTTTGTGAAGTTGATTAATGTTAGACACGATATATCAAATAATTTATATCAATTTTGAATCGATATCTGAATGGTGTGTATCATAAAATGCGTACAAGCGAATAAGGACAAAGTAATCTTGATTGAAAAGGACACTTCAATTACACATATCAATTTTCTACTCCTCTTATATATATCATTCTCAGTCACAATTGTATCAAAAGGAACCCAATAATGAAAGAAAACACTTAGAAAATTGAACCAAATTATATTATCATTTTTTCTTCTAATTCGATATTTCACGATTTATATTTGAATAATTAATTTGAAACTGCAGATTTTTTGATTTTTAAATCAACACGCGTCATAAAATGCTATTTTACACAAAAAGCAATATTAAAATTTCTTCATCTTTTTTTGATTCACTTTAAAATAAAAAAGCACGATAGTTCTATTATCACTCATCTTAGATTTTCTTGAATAATTCGAAAATGTTTATAAATGTTGAAAACAAACTCCGAACTCTTTTGGCTTTTAAACATTTTTGTTATTTCAATAACGAATGGGGCTATGAGACTTTTTCTCTGCATAAAGTATTAGGAATCGTAAACTTAATTTGTTTTTATAAATAAAAAATGATAATTACTAAAGTAAACCATAATAATTTGTTAAATAAAAGATATAAAAAAAACACTTTCTGATAATTACAAATTACTTACTATCAGTTCGAACAATAAATTATATTAAATCGTAATTGATTTTGTATAAAAAAAACAAGAAATAAAGTAACAGACTTACTAAGAACTAATAAAAAAGTAATTCGAAATAAACACATTAGGCTGCAATAAAAAAATTAAAACGCTATATTTTTAAAATTTGATATTTCAAATTAAAACTTAAATTATTTTATTTTTTAATTTTATGTTCGTATGCAAAATCCCTAATAGAACCTAATAGAATAACAATAACGTGAAATTAACTTTTTTCAAAAATTAATGTTTTTTTTATATTTGTACTTCAGAATAGTACACCACGTAGTTTATATATTTCATTTTTGCTGCTAATACATTCGAGGGAGTAATTGATTTTGATGAAAGGCAGAGGAATTTCGTTTTACAGTCGAATAATTAATGTTAAATAAATTATATCAAGTAACTAATTGTGCTAGGTTTTCTTTTAATAATTAAATTAAATATGTATTGAACATTTAAAAAGAAATTTTAATTCGTAATTAATACACCGATATATCCTGAAAACAAAATATGCAATGAACAATGCATTCGCATTCATTGTCTTTTCATGATTAATAATAAATTGTGGCAGCCAGTAAAAATTTTACTGTAATTTTTTGAAAACCTATAACTGTTTGTAAAAGGATAATTTTCTCATTATTTTCCTTATAGTACCTAGGTATTTATACACCGATAAAAAATAAGCATTAATTTTTTATGTTCGGCTCAGTTTAATCATATTTTCAAAAATACAGTGAAATAATATGTTGCAATATGTTTGAATTAATTAAATATCTAATTTTAGGACCACTATCTATATCATAGTTGTGATTATTGAAAATAAAAACAACGAACATTTTTTGTATTTTATCGGGGTCACCAATTTAGCTAGAAGTTTTGTATGGCAGTTATAAAGGTTTTAAATTTTTCGCCATTTATATTTTAGCTAAGCGAAATTCAACAACTTTTTAATTATGAATCGCTTTTCTGTTTTTACTTTCCATTTTAGAAGTTGTAGCGGACGAATAATTGTTTTAATTGATATAACTTAAATTTCGCAATTATTACAGTATAAAAGGTTTTCATGCTGAAATATAAAGAAATTTAAGGCGACAAAGTTTTTCTATCGATATTATACAATTTTTTATATACGAGCATTTGCATAATTAAATGTTTCCATTAATTCACATCTTCCTTTGTATTCCGTTTTTAAGAGCTATTCTTTTGCGCTTATATAATATAATTTTCTTTGACAACTACAAAAAAAAACAATTTTAACAGTTAATAAAAGAAAAGCTTTTAATGCAAAATGTTCAAAGAGAATGCATTTTTTTATAGCCTTTTGCTTAGATAATCTCTTGCACTATTAATAATCTTCGCGTAAACCCTAACATGCGGACCTATAAGTTTTGTCTATTTATTATATTCAACATAATTTATAATTTTCTGATTGATGCACTTTTTGAAAATGTTATTAAATTTATTATGCCAAGTTGGGTCCAAGATTTTCATTGTACAAAAAGCATGGATGACAGATTAGAGCGTTCTCAAGATTACGTTGCAGATCTAGTCATATTTTTTGTATATTTCCGAGTATATTTCTTTGTTAACCGTACCTTTAACTGTCTGTTTTTCTTTTTGCTTTAGTTTCCGCGTGTATAAAAATTTGGTGGCGACGTTGCTATTGTTATGCAAATTTTCAAGTATTTTTGCAACATCAACTTTTTATGAAGAACATTAGTGGATACTTGTGAGAAAATCGCGATTTTGGCACCTAAACAGCAATTTACTTTCGATGGGGCTTAAATCTGGATAAATCTCGTCCGGCTTGGTGTTGGTCAGCGAGTTTGTGCGATAACTATTGATAGACGGTTTAGCTATCCCGATTTAGAATTTTCCTACCAGGATTACGTTTCTAATTTTTAGTTACGTTTGGACGAAGCGATAATAATAATTTATTGCAATTGGAACATAAATTTGTAATTATACAAAAATTGCAACCTCGTTATTTTTAACGACAATTTCATATTATAAAAGAGATTTTCTAGTCACCTGCAAAATATTGAAAGGCTGTGCCAGCCAAGTCGACGAACAATCGCTATTGCAGTTATTCTCACACCCCGTATTATTTCGGGTTTACCTGAAGCATGTATAGAATATGAGAGCTGGAATTGTCAGTAACTTTCGGAGGGGTGTGAAGTTTAAGAAACGACACAAGACAAAGAACAATAAAACAGGAAACGCAAAGAACTGTCGAACGACGTCAAAACATGTCAACGTCAATTCCCACTTATTACTGTCTGAATTTCGGATTAGATGATGTTCAGTTTAAAATGTGAAACCAAAAGCAATTTCAGGTGTAAGCCGAGACATGTAAAGTAATAAAAGGAAATTTGACGCTTTGCTGATAAAAATTAGAAGTATTTCCGACGAGAAAGGTACATATCCGTGTGCCAAAATTGATGTTTTTAGTCTTAGGACCTTCGACCTGTTTATATCTAACATCCGTTCGTAATTTAATCGCATTAGTTTGCTGGAATCGTTCGATCCGAGATTACGAAACGCTATAAACCACAGTAGCTGGCGACGTGATCCTAAATGTCGCAAATAACGAAGCACTTAAAGTGGTTTATTCACTTATTGGATAATCCCTTCTCGAATTTTGACAAAAAATTATTTAGATAAAGTATTTTCACGATAGGCAGACAATTCGGTGGTTAACGAATTAATTATCTTTCCTGTAGCAGTACTCAAAATTACATCGAGTTACCACTTTGACACTTGATAGTTCATCATTTCTCTTTGAATTTCAACACTTACACATACTCAAGTACGTAGGCAACATTATCGGGAATCATCTGAAGATTACAACTTTGTGACGTAGGTGTCGAGCACAAAGGCAAAGCGCATATACAAAGCTCTTCAGAAACAACGGGGGGCAAATGATGCTTAGCGCTTAGTGATTCATTTTTTTGCTTTTTGTTGACACGCAACTTACTTTTCATTACGTACAATGTAAACCCCGTTATAAAAAGTTGCACGATTTTCTATTACTATGTAGTATAACAATTTTTTTCTGATCGATAACATTTTGATTAAAATGGAAAATTTTGTTGTTGGTTTCCGTAAAAGTATTTTGTACGATACAGAGGTATTACACGCGTGTTAGCCACGGATGGTCGCACCACACCTTCGATCGACCGAACCGCCGACACCTGAATCAACATGCACGATCGACCCAATGCATTCAACCATCGTTCACCACATCTAAACCTGAACATATTGGGAGCAAACCACTGTCAAATGTGATAGGGATCTTAAAACGTGCGCTATGTTAAATTTTCATTCAACTTCACTAAGTACTTCGATTTTAATTTTCCCCGATGGTTATCTAACACGGAACATCCAAATATAACCAAAGTTACGTTTTATGGGAACGCCAACAATAAAAAGAAAAAAGTAACAATTTATTTTTAACATTTAAAAACTGCGATGGTTAAAATTTGTTTTTCGATTGTTTTCTGCAGAAACTTCGCACAAAATATTTCTTTTGTATTTATCTCGTTATTTATTGCTTCTATGCGTAAATAAGCTATTATATAAAATGAAGCTGATAAAATTATCTACAAAAAAGGTTCTATATATTTTTGTAGTAGAAGCAGCAGTTTTCCCATAAGATGACTCGGAACAACGGTATTTACAAGATAACTTGTAAGTTTCAATAGCGTGCGTTCTATTGTTAATTCAAGCTATTTTCGTTAAAATTAATCAAAACCGTTCTATTGCTGTCGATTGGAATCACTGTGACTGCAAGAACGTGGACTTGACACCTCGACAAATGAACTCCCCAGTTACAGAGCTTTTAATTGTTGTAGATTTGGAATTATTGCGGTCGGCGCAGCGCTTTAGTACTTATCAGGAATAAATCATTTTATAATATAATAATGATTATCATTTTGTGATATTTTATAATATAGTATTATAAAAAAAATCCGTGACGGCAAAAACCGCAGTGTGCGCGTATTTTTGTACTGTGCGTTCTATTTAGGTGCACGTCAACGTGACGTCACAACAACATTTTGGTTTATGCACCCTAGGCGAACCGCGCGTTTTTGTTTTATATTAAAGTAGAACTTGAACTTTAATGGGCAAATAGCTGACGGTATTTCATTATGACATAATTTATTTTATAAGAAATTATAAATCACGTGAAATATGAAAATTTTTCAAAACATTATAATAAAGAAACTACGAAAAAAGTGCAATATAATTTATATGCATACATACTTCGAAAGGTCTTGTAAATTAATAATAATAATAGTAATGAAATATTGTAAGAAATTTTGATGCACTTAATAAGGAGATTAAAATATTTAATATAAATATTTTCGTTCTTACAATTTTCTTTAATAAAGTGCTAAGTTTTTAAAATTTCATTGTTTGGATTTACTTCATCATAGTTTTTGTGAAGTATTTCAAAACATTTTTATTTTCTACCGATCATAATTAGCTAAGAAAAATCAATAACTCATCTGCTTAGATTACGGTGATCTTTTTTCCATTGAAAATGAAAAAAAAATTAGATACAACATAAAAATTTATTTGGTTTATAACTAAATCTATTTCAATTAAATAATCTTAGAATGAACAAGTTAATTAAACGATTTTTAATAATGTTTTTATTATTAAGCTTTCAACGTTAGTGAACGTCTTTATCAGAATATTTTAATAGTACAATATTTATAAGTTTATATGGAAACTAAATAATAACGTATTATCATTTAAACAATAATGATCTAAATATGTGATTGTGTGATAAGAAACAACCTGCAGTGAGTTTTCTTCAAGGTAGGAAAAACTTAACACCAATACGTGAGGGTAAATAGACGAGTAGATGGCTGTATAATTAACTTGTTCATTCTAAGATTATTTAATTATATTTCACAAGTTAAAAAATTAATTTATTAACTTTATAAACAAATTAAAAATAGTAACGGTCAAGCAAGGAAATTAACAGCTAATGTAAGAGCATAAATGGTCAACAGTCTCAGAGGAAACAATATTTTTATAATTTTTTGTATTAAATATTTTATTTTAATTTTTTTAATTATTAAATATAGGTATATTATACTAAGATAAAATTTACACTCGATGCAATTTATTTAGAATTGACAACAGTAATATTATTTAAAAATAAAATGTTATTAACAAGTAAAAAATTGTATAAATGTTATAAAATATATCGAAATAAAGTGAAACGCAGTTTGATAATTTCATTATCACGTGAAATCACAAGTTAAACAATGAATGAGAAATTTGATAACAAAATTTTTTAATGAATGTAATATCCTGTAATTATAAATTAATGAAATTATTTAAAAAGGGGATTTTCGATAAAATGTTTTGAAATTTAAAATATGAACAAAATGTACTATCAGATATTCGGGATGAAAAAGGTTGTTTCTGTAAATAAAAATTGAAACAATGTAACACCCAATAATGAAAGCACTTCATAATTATAACGTACACTATTAAAAAAAGTTGAAATAGATTCACCAAAATCACCGTGTAAAATGAGTTGGTGTTAAATTTTACACCGATATTGGTAAATCTGAGATTTTTCTACCACGAGCGGTTTGGTAATATTTATGCCGGTTGTAATTTTACAAAAAAATTCGTAAATGTATTAACATGCACTAATATTCGTATTATTTAACACAAAGCTGTGTATATAATTGTAAGGATAAAATAATTACCATCGTTGCAAATTGCAATGCGTTTGCGCTAACAAAGTACTTATCATAAATGTTACCATGAGTGCTTATTACAATATAAGCATCAATAAGGCTTATTAGTAGTCTTATGTTATACTAAGAATATGGCAGAAACAAAAACTGTTGAATTTATTGTGCAATACGGAGATTTAAAAAAATGGTGTAGTTTATCATTAAATGAAGAAGAAAACCACGAACTTTACAAAAACGTTGTTGAAAAAGGTATGTAAACATTAATTACTTAAATTTATTGTTTTTGGATAATTTGAAAATTAACTATTACCTAATTTTGAAAATAATTTAAATTATCAAACTACGAATATCTTTTCAGTTAAATCAAAATTTTCAATATCGGAAGATATTTTTATTTACGATGACGCCGGCGTTATGATTGAAGACGATTGTATCAAGCATTTTTTATCAAAAAAAACCGAAAATTTGACCATCGCGATTAAACTTTTAGCTGAAGCAGGTACGAAATAATTTGTATTTCAATTTTAAGAATAATACCCTGATATAAACTGTGCTAAAATAAAGGGATTACAAAATTTTATGCATCAGTTAAGTATTCTTGTAGTAAGGGGAAACCCATGATGTCGACTTTGGCGCCTACATGTTGAATTGCAATGTGTTGCATATTACATTCCACTTTTATGTTTTTTGCAAGCAATGTCTTTTTACATAGATTAATTTATCAATATACAATTATTTCTTGTTCATGAATTTCTAGTACACTTAATTTTAAAAATTTATACTTTATTACTTAATAAGGAGTATCTATGTTCTGCTTTTTTTCTATTTTACATATTATTTGTTTGCTTCAACGTGTTAAATTCAAAATTTTAGAAACGGTTTCTTATCGATCAACACCATCTTACTCATCATTTGCAACATCAACAATATCAATAATTGATATTCATGACGACGATTTAAGATCGCCGGAGCACTCATCTAGTGTAATTAGTGCTGGGGTATAATTAATACTATCATATCAATGCTATTTTCTAATATCCGTATTTCTAGATGTTGAAAGAATTTCTTATAAAAGAAGGTTTATGTGATATATTTAAAGAATATGAAGAAAATAATGCGTTGTCTAATAAATCACGTAGACAACTTGTCAATGGTGTGGTTAAAATCATGATGGACGAACATTTTAATTATATAACAAAACAAACAAAAATTGATTTTGCCAAAGCAGTCGTTGAAATGTTTCCAAAATTACGGTATCCTTACAGTAACAGGGGAGGATATGTATGTAATTAATATTTATTTAGTAGGTATTATGCACCTCAAGTTCTCATTATGTTTTGCTAGGAGACCTTCTATGATCCCGATACTGGCACAGGATTTTTGGCTTGGAGATTACGTACCGTTTGCAGGAAATTAAAAGTAAAACAAAATTTAAAAAGAAAAAGAACAAGTAGCGAAAATGAGGAAGTCCAAGAGGTGACGGAATGCATCTCACTAGAAAACGAAGAAGCAATTGCTTACCTTCAACATACGGTACCTACACCGCAAAATACAATCATTATTTTTGAAAAAATGCGAGAGACATTCGTAACTAGACAACATTGCAATGAAAACATATTAAGTAAATTTCCACGTTTTTTAGATACTCCCGGATTGGTAATCATGTATAAATACTAATAGTTTTATTCTCTAAACAAAATTTTACTTTTAAGATTGACCAAGATTTTCAAATAAAATATGGAGGTAATTTAAAGAAATTTGATCCTGAAAAAATTGGAAATGTGTATCGAACTTGCATAGGCGAAAAGGCATGCGAACTTTTTCCTGCTGATGAAAATACAGTTTGTGAGTTAGTCTTATTTGCATTATTTGTCTCTTAGTACTATTTTATAGTTCATATACATAGCTTTTGTTTTTCCTAGCTTGGAGTAAAACCACTCGAGCATTTCTGGCGTTGCTTTATTTATTACCTAGCACAGCTAAAGGTCGCAAAAAAGTTAACAGGCAGCTCAACATTGATAATTTGATAGTTTTTATTCAAGTAACAATATTTCTAAAATTTATTCTTCAATTTTACTGAATGAAATGTGTTTCAGGTTGGTAGTCCGATAGAGGATATAATTGAAAAAAGAAAAGGAAAACAGCCATTCATTATTGCCCAAGGCGCTAATATTGGTGCTATAGATTTTTATTATGTGGTAGTAGATGGACGCACGTTACCTCCTGTGAGTGAAGCATTACAAGGTTTTGACTTATTATTTAAAGTGCATTTTGTGTTCAACATTCTTTATGACGATAGTTTGGATATATTTTGGAAATTTATTCAATTTTTTTATTATAAAATAGATATTAAACAAGAACTAATAACTCCAAAAATGAAAGAACTGTGCTCCAAGTTGGAATTATAAAAATTTGGAATAAAACTGTTTGTAAGTTTAACATTGAAATCTTTTCGTGTATTTTAAATTTTTTTATTAATTTTATTTTTCTTTTTTAAAAATAATTATTATTAGTCAATACTGTGTTAACCATGGCTTTAAATTGCTATCAGTGCAAGAAATTAAACAAAAACGAATGTTTTGATACTACTAATGACCTTATTAAACATTTCAGAATTAGGCATGCTTTCATTGAAAATGATTTTTTAAATTTGCATTGTGGTAATTTGTCTTGTCCATTAACATTCACAACCTTTAGTGGTTTTAGAAAACATATGAAACGTTGTACTAAAAAAGCAGTTTCCAATAAAAATATTTTTAATCTTGAAATGTTAAATCAATCAACAATTCGAAATGAAAATTCAAATTTAATAAATGTTCCTACTTCTGAAACGCCAGAACAACCAGAATGTTGTAAAGATAAAGATTTTGAAAATTTTAATAAAATAATAGAAGCACATTTTATCAATTTGACCACAAATTTAAGGGAATTTACTGTAGCAAAAAGTATCGAGCAAAAAATTTTTGATAATTTGATTGAATTTTTGGAATCCATTCATGACGCTTTGATGACAAAGTTAAATTTCAATTGTAATTCATGTAAATTTTCGGCAAAAATTTTAAATTTGGTGAAGGACATTTCTTTTTTGTTTGCAAGTAATTATAAAAGAAATAAAGTAATTCAGCACAAAATAGTTCAACCAAAGGAAATAGTAGTTGGGACTAGACAAGACAAAATTTTTGATAAAGAAATTGGAAAATATAAAATGGTTAATGTACCATGCAAATTTATGTATATTCCAATATTAGAAACACTTCAACTTTTATTCACAAATAAAATTTTTGAGTACCATGTTAATACAATAAAAAGTACGCAAAGGGGTATTTACAGAGATTTAAGCGACGGGTCAGTTTTTAAAAACAATGAATTGTATAAAAATTATAAAAATTCTTTACAAATTCAATTGTATTATGACGAATTTGAAACTACTAATCCATTGGGTAACAAAACTGCTAAAATGGGAGCAATTTATTTTATTATCAGAAACATTCCGCCTTATTTAAATTCAAATCTTTCAAATATTCATCTAGTAGCACTATTTTATAGTCAAGATTTAAAAATGGTTAGTTTTAACGATATTCTGAATCCAATTATCAAAGACTTGAAAATATTAGAAGTTGAAGGTCTTCGTATTAACGACTCTAATATTTATTATGGATCTCTTTGTGCTTTAAGTTTTGATAATTTAGGCGGAAATATTTTATTTGGTCTAGTTGAAAGTTTTTCTGCTACACACTTTTGCCGTTTGTGTTTAATTGAGAAATGTAACATTCAAAATGTTTTTAACGAAAATAACAAGCTACTCACAATGAGAAATAATTTCAATTATGAAGAACATTCAAGCATTGCATCTTCTCGAAATATTACTTTTGGTATTAAAACTAGAAGTGCCTTGAATGATTTAAAGTATTTTAAATTATGCGAAGTTCCTTCTGTAGATATCATGCACGATATACTAGAAGGAATTGCACAGAAAGAAATTAAATTGTTTGTTCAATTTTTAGTAGAAAGAAAATATGCTACGCTGGAAGAAATTAATAGAAAAATTATATGTTTTAATTATGGTACACTTGGGAAGAAAGATTTACCTAGTCCTTTAAGTATTGATAAACCCGGTCATTTAATAGGAAATCGTGCCGCTCAAACTTGGTTGCTTATCAGAAATTTTCCATTAATTATAAGTGAATTTTTAACTACTGAAGAAATAAAATTAAAATTTCGAGTAATATTGTTACTGCTAAAATGCATGAATATAATATTTGCGCCTATTTTATCAGAAGAAAACGTATTGCAATTGGAAAACTTAGTCGAAGAACATCATTCGATGTTTGTTAATGAATATAAGGAAAAACTTATACCAAAGCATCATTTTTTAATCCACTATCCAAATGTTATAAGAAAAATGGGACCCTTAATTTATCTTTGGAACATGAGGTTTGAAGCCAAACATAATGTTTTTAAAAACATATGTAAAAAGATTCACTCATATAAAAATGTTTGTAAAACTTTGGCAAATAATCATCAACAATGTGCTTCTTTAAATTGGGGAAATGGACATTTTGAATTGCAAACAATATTTTCTCCTAAAAAAAATGTAACTTGCGAGATATTTGACTATAAAACAATTGTTCATGAAAAGCTAAGTTTACCATATGACACAATAATAAATATTTTCAAATGGGTCCACATAGGGTATGAATATAGATTACATTATCTCATTGTCACAAAATTTCAATTAAATGATTTACCATTATTTGAAGAAATAATTAGTATCTTTACTTTCGACGATAGCGATGTATTTTTTATCACAAAGCCTTGGTTAACTCAAAATTTTTCTGAAAATGAAAATGCATATGTAATTACACCTTCTGAGAATAATTATAATTTGATTGATTTTAAATCTTTAACATATAAAGAACCTTATGAAACCACACAAGGATGTTCTAGTATTAGCAATAATATGTTTCTTGTTCCTAAATATGTTTTTTATAATTATAATAATTAGTATGTTTTTGATTTTTTTATTGTTTTTTATTATTATGTAACTTTTCAATTTTTATAAGTTTAAGCAATTATTTTATTTTAAATGTTATTATGATTAATAAACAATCAATGAAATATTGCAGTTTTATTCGCATTACTATTGTAATGTTTGTTAGTAAGAAAAAGAGAATAACCAACGAACAAAATTTACTAAAAAAAAAAACTACCACATTAAGAGTATAAAATCTACAAATTTTTGATTATAATATACATATTTGAGGTGTAACATATACACACAAAATTAATTAATTTTATGTAATTGGGGTGTAAAAAAAATTATCAATATGGTGTAGTAATTGTTAAAAAAAATGTGTACAAATGTCATATACGTGTAAACGATACTAAGTTTTGTGTTAAAATTTACACTTGATTTCATTAAGAGTAATAACATAAGTGTAAATAATTACACTTTCAAGAGTTACTTTAAATAAATGACGTGTACTTCTTACCAAGTCATTGTGTAAAAAATTTAATACTTTTTGAGTGGTAAATGTTTACCAAACGACACGGTGGTTAATTTTACACTGAAAAAAGTGGACCTATATAAACACCTGAAAGGGTGAAATTTTACACCGGATTTTTTACCGTGTATGTATACCAGAAAATGCAATCGATGGAGCGGATTGTATTAAAAGCAATGAAATATTATTATATCTGATTGACTATATGATGAAGCTGAAGATTCGTTTGACAATATCTTCCAATATCTGTATTCAGAAAATTTATATTTAGTATTGGAAGTATGAATATTTTAGTTGGAGAATTAAATTATCTTTATTTTGTTATACAAAAACTCGTAGTCGTGGGATCAATACGTACGGAGAAATTTACAAAAAATTAATTTTTCGCTAGGTTTTGCAGATTTAGCGCATTGGAAGTTTGATTATGATGAACGTAATGATCGATTGGGCTACAGGATATAGTTTGTTGGTGGGAAAGAATGCCGACATTAAATCGAGTGGGGCATTTAATTAAATTATAAGCGAATTCATAAAAATGAGATAAATGTAGTAAGCCTAAACCAAATTAATCCCCGGGGGTCGTAATCGTGTTTGCAAAGAAGCATAAGTTCATGATGATGCATCTCTCTTTGAAGAGCACCCCTTCAACTTCAATATTAATTATACGCTTCTTGGTGTACGCACTATACTCATACGATTAATTAAAATCGTAATAACGTAACTAAGTTCGAAGATTCAAATAAATTTTGCAGGCACAAAGAATAGCAGCCGTAATTCCCTTTTTAAAATTAATAAATTGCATGCAGAGCCTAGAAACAGAGATGCACGCCACCCTAGGCGATAATAACTAGTGATCTACTACCAAAATTTTATGTATTTGCGAACTTACTCATATGATATATGGCGTGCAATTACAGTGTAATGTGATCTCATAAATTACCGTCCGGATAATATTAACTTTGATAGTAATTAATGAGAATCGGAAAAATTATTTCTCTAAACTCCAAAGCACCGTCTCCGTTCGCCGTCGAGGGCACGCCAGCTACGTTTATGACATTATTTTATGTCATATATCCCGAAACATCATCAAATCGAATCTATAGAAACATACGCTTCGTTCTGCATGGATAAACTCGCAAATACTTTTACAAATTCGATAATAGCAGCATGAAACGTGATGGAGTCTTGCCAAAGTCGCTGATTGAAGTTTTTCGTCGTAAAACTAGGCAGTAAACCACGGTAGTGTATTTACTTCATCTTATACAGTAAATAACCCGGAAGTTCTCGCTCCGGAAGAAAGATGGCGGAGAGGGAAACGTGCCAGTTGCCAGCTTAAAAAATATATTTCTTGAGATTTTTTTATCTAAGCTCCCGGAAAAGCAGCAGCTTACGAAATTTCGCGTATTTCTTAACCGCAAGAAGGAAAATTGAGAGATCCTCACACATCGAAATAATTCTTTAACGAGTCTATTCTGTAATTTAAGAAAACTGCCGTGGATGATGAATGGGGCATTTAACTTTCGAGCAACTTCTGAGATGTTTTATGGGTGGACTTCCTATAGTCATTTATCGAACAAAAAATTTGGTTAAATTAATTTACGTAATAAAATTATAAATAATTAAGGTTTGTTTGTTGGTAGCTGTCGGGGTTTTAATGCCCAAAATTTTTAAATCGTTATTTGTTGATTTTAACAAAAATTGATTACCTATATTACATCTAATTCTAAATTTCAAAGCAATGAAACAGCAGGATTCCGCTTCAAAATGTTGGCATTAAATAATTCAAAACAGTTGGGTGGCCCTCGTGCCATAAACATTTGAATTTATAATTAATCGCTTTGATGTACTGATTATTTTTAAATGCTTTTTTTCCTAAAATATTTTTTAATATTGTTGAAATATCAAATTGTTGGATATTTTTTTAGTATTTCATGCTTTCCCAGAAAAGATGAAAGCAATTTGCAATTTTAATATTCGAATTTTGATTTAATATATGCAAATGAAATTAATAATATAAATTTTCGGCAATTTTGGATATAATGGGATGGATTTAAATTTATTCAAAATTGATTAATTTTTTATCTGCACGGGACAAAGGAGATTATGATATTTCGACACCGAAAAGTGGCGTATCTATTAACTGGGTCGCGCGGACCCCAAAATCGTAGATAATCGGCGTTTTTCTTGTGCGCTGATTATGAACTTCACGAAAATGCTATAAATATACCCGAAGCATCTATATTTGTTGTGAGAAAGTATATATTACGATGTTATGTGATCCCCAAGGGCGGAAGAAGGGCGGTTTAAAGGCGTACAATAGAAATAGAATGGTGGATGGAACAACAACAGGTCAGTGTTATGTGTAAACAAGAATACGTCTGGTGTTATATGTCATTGATTTAACAAGAGTGTCGCTGGCAATGGAGTTTGGTTGATCGTAAGATATTCAATTGACGGTTACACGATTTCCCTGGTGACTATCTATCACTTGCTCTATTAAACGGATTACACAAACTCTCAAGCAGGTTACAGAGAGAGAATGTAAGTCTAGGAAATTAATTAAGCAATTGATTCTCGGGAGTAATTAATTTCCGAAACATATTTTTTTATTTTTCTTGAGTAACTTTAATGGATTTCAAGGATTAAGAATTTCCGTTGCTAATTTATTTAAGCAAAACAGAATCGAAAAGTCTCGTCTTTGAAAATCGAACTTTCAATATGAATAACAGGCGTGAAATGAGACTTTTTAGGTTGATCTTGGAGATCTATTGTTGAAAGTTCTCAGATTGTTACAATAGATCGTTCAAAGCACTTAAACATCGCCTTCGGTCATTGATTTGGAATTACAAAGCTGGCGTTTTAATATACCCACTTCGGCTTGGTTTTTTACGATTCACGTTTTCATAAATTATTTGTAAGTAAATTTATTACAACGAATCCGGCCGGCACTGCTTCTAGCTGAATTTTCTTATATTACTTTCATTCTAACACGTCGAGTTTTGCAATTAAGATAGCCATAATAAATTTAAAAGAATGCTTAGCGGCATAGATCTCTAAATGAATTTGCTCTAAGGATTAAACGCCGTTATTTTCTTTGCATATTAAGGACTTGATTTAATTTGCAACGGAATCGATTTGTTAATAACTTTTAAGTACTCCATTTTAAATGGCGTGAAATTGACGTTCAATGTTTTGCGAACTTTACAGCCGCATGGATTTCTCGTTTAGACTTGAAATATTTTATTGCCGTGCTTTAAAATTTGTTGTGTGCATAAAGAAATAATAAAAAACTGGTTTTAAAATACCTAATTTACTTCAGATTTAAATTTTATAGACATTTTAGTACCGAGAAACCATTTATAATGAAGCAGTAAATGGCAATTGGATACGAATTTATTTTTACTTTCAAAAATATTATTATTGTTCTTATATAACAATAAAGCGATTCGTATTAAATTGGCGTATCGCACTTCGGAATTTTTATATTAATTTTTTTTTCAATACTCTGCGTCGATTCCAATTGACTCGATAGAATTTTAAATTACATTTTTGGAAAATGAAGGGTGAAATGGAGAAGGTAGTGAAGGCTTAAACTTCTAATGCTCTTACGTGCTTTAGCAAATTGCACTAGAACTATCAAGTCTTAATAATAGGATTTGAGACACAAACTTTCTACTAAACTTAAATTCGGTCTGCGACATATTATAATGATTTTATAGTCGAAGCTTAACGAAATAAATAAATTTTTAAGGAGAAAATCCCATTTCTTGTTTTCCACTCGATATTAAATAACTAAGGGAGTCACCGATGTGACCCAAGTGCAAGAAACTACAGTAGTAAATTTCTACCATTGTCACAGTAGATTTAAGCGCTCCGTTAAATATTATGGCTTCACTAATTCTCACTTGAATTATTGAAATGGCTCTTTCAGAATGTACTGCAAATTTGTCCGATTTCAAACTTTTGCTTGCTTTATTTTTCTACAAGAATGGAATGCAATTTTTCTGCAATAAATAATATATCGAGTTGCCAACGCAGCTTTTTAAAATATCTACTTACTGAAAAGTAATTAAAATTCACAATACTCGCAAAGCAATGCGTGCTTGACCGATATAAACTCTTTCACAATCCAGGCAGAGAAAAGATCTATTGCTGCACGACTTTTTTTCTGATGTAACGATTACTCAGTGGCGGTTTGCCTTTGAGGTGCAGGATCACGCTTGCAAACGAAAAATCGAAATCTAAAAATATATTTTAACTAGCAAATATTTATTAATGGATCAACAAACTAAATGTTAAAAAATATAGCGGTTGTTTAAGTGAAAATCTGAAAAATTGTCTTTGACCTACTAGGTTCTACGATTGTATCATTACCGTCATCTTGTTTCAGTTAGTTAGCAAATAGAAACATTCCAATAATTGCTTTTTAATCTTGTGTAATCCTTCTACTTCAGATTAAAGCACGAATTTAACTGAAAGTTCACACTTTGCACAAATTTGAGAATAATATAAAAAATGTTTGTTTTATATTATTATTGAAATTTGAAAACAATATTGTTGAAAAACGATTTGGTTAGAACTGATAATTTATTTAATCTCGAATTTGGAGTCTACAATTTTATGTTATGTCTATATACAATATTAGTATAATTTTGTCGTACTTCTTACCATATTGCAGTGTTTCCAACTTCAGGTAAATAAATTGATTGGACGAAAAAGATGTCAGTGCGAATCTTGGATTTCAAAATAAAAACCAATTTTCTGTCCAGAAAACAAAGGTTTTCTTCATTAATGTTTGCAATGTACTTCTTCTTATAATCATTGTGTACATTGTTTTTTCCACTACGTCGATCAACTTAATTCTTTTTTCAACAGCTCTTTAGATCACTAATATTTTAGAGATCTAGAGATAAAAACAAAAAGTTCATATTATCTGGACTTAAAACTTTATAAGTCATTATCGAGGAAGGAATCACAGGGTCAATTTTAGATTTCTCTGGATTTCTTCGAATTTCTTGAAGTTTCCCTTATTTGATCAAAAGAAAAAAGTTGATCCAAAAATAATGGATTGGATTATATGACTAAGGGAATTATCTGGGATGAGGTCGATGAACAAAAAAAAAAAGACATTACATTTTTGTCCATAAATGGACAAAAAAAGCTAGTAGACTTCTAGTTAGTCTAAATTTTTTAAATGTGTGATTCTGACTGCATAAGTCAGATAAAAGAATTTTAGTTTAAATCGCTTTGATTCAAAGTGATCCGTTTTGAAGGTTCGTCGGCGTACTTGACTAATTCAGTTTATAGTTTAAACTTGATGGTTATCTATTATGATAAAAGTTTGTCTTTGAACAGAATTATCGTGTTATTGGTGATAGAATCATGGCAAAATACTATGGAATGTCGCCTATTTAACACCAAATACTAATAGCTAGTGTAGAAAAATTAAAAAGTTACCAAAAAGAAATCCTATTTCATGTTTTTTCTGGTTTTCGAAATAGCAGTTTATTAACAATTTTTTTAAAAAGAATCTATTAACTTTAATTTTTCCTGCGCTAAAAGCTAGTATTTTATTTCTGTTTAATATTGATTAGTAATTTTGTGTTGCAAATATAAATTTGAGCAAAATTCAAGTCGATAGATTATAATTTTTTTGTCTAAAAAGATGGTATTTTAAAGGACATTTTAATTTGAGATGTCACAAAGTGTAGGTTGTCATTTAAGTTTTTCAAGTTGTGGTAGCTGAGGGTGATGGCAATGTAAAGTACGCAGCCTAGTCTCCCCGTTCTTATTTAGAAAAGCTTTTTTAAATTTTTTTGATATTTTTAATTATTCACGAGAAATTTAAGGTGAATCGTTTTCGAATGTAGTACCTACACCTACTACCTATATATAAAAAAATAAAAATCCGAATGTATTAAAATTATAACATTTTACTTTGAAAAACTCTGAAATTATCTTTCTAACAATTTTTAAAATTTATTTCTATTCTATGATTTTGATTTTGTTTACCTAACATTTTTTTTACTAGAATACACAGTAAGTAATATTACATAATATGCTGTGAATATGGAATTCCCTCAATATCCTAGTAATGGTGTTCAAACTTCCCAAATTTCCATATAGGGACGGTTATGTACCTGCATCAAGTTTTTTTAACGCAAGTGTGCTGTGATACTGGTATAACATATAAAAATGAATTTGTTCTGTATAAGCCGGGGGGTTTGGGGGGTATGGAATACCTCCCAGTAACTCAGTAATTGTATTTAAAAGAAATTTTTAAACGTGGTACATAACTGCCCATTTGACACTATATTTTTAAAAATTCAGTTGATTGATCCTTCTAGTGCCCCACTTTTGGCTACTGGAGAAATATGTCTATAAACTGTTGCGTCATCTAAAATTTGATGAAAAAACTAAATAATCCCGAAGAAACGAAAAAAACGGTTATTTTCATGAAAGGCCGTCAGCTGAATTCAATTATTTTTTTATTCTACCATTTTCACAGATTTTCCGAACATTGTTGTTTTAACGAAAGATTTTTATTTTCACGATATCACAAACCGCCACTGACGATACTTAATACTATTTTTAGTAAAAAATAATAAAGATATTTTGAAAATTTATTATTCTGTAGGTATCGTCAATATGTAGACAGATTTACAATACCAATTCGTTATAACGGAAACTCTATTATTCTTCATCCCGGATGATATTGAAATCCGGGACAAATTTTTTTATGTAATTTCGCATTTTTTAAATTTAAGAAGACACGCGGTTTTGTATAAAAATATCCTATTAAATTTGGCCCTTTTAGTCAATTTTTGATATTAAAGTAATATTTCAAAGAAACTCGTACTTTTATTATCGTTCCATGTGTTCAAAACAGCCTAGGGATGCTTTATGTAATATGACCTACATTTTATTATATTTTGATATACAATTTAATTTTTATTCATGTTAGAACTTTTTGTCAAAACCTTGACGGGAGATTAATTTCGTAACACATATGGTACAATTACAAATGACAAATAATAAGATACAATTCTGCTTCATAATTCAAACAACCGCAGTCACATGTAACTGTTTAGGTTGTGCAGGTTGGCGTGGAGTCCGAACCACGACACAATTAATTCTGTTAGAAATTGGAAATTCAACCCACTGCCTGCACGACACATAACAATGTTTTACCATGTAAATATCAATTAGTATAAAAGGCGTACACCTGCGTAAGAAGAATGAAGGTATTTCATTGTTCATGCTTTGTGGAATTTTCAAAGCTTGACCACTAAAATGGCTCCGAAACTTCCTGCATATGACAAATATTCTAAACATTTTTACTTATTAAAATATTCATCTGGCATAGTTGAAACGGTTAAATTCGTCACATATAATCAGCGATGAGAATTTTAGCTCAAAAGATAGTTATTAACATAATTGCAATTTGGTGTTGCATATTCTCCGCCACTTAGCTCATTATTCGTACTTACACAATAATTTCGTTATCTAATTTGTGCAGTTGTAGTTCTAAATTATCTCCAACTACTTGATAATTTTCTTCGAATAATTTGAAACGTTATTTAATAAGACAAGAGAAATGCAATTCGGTCGTGATGTCTCTCCTTGCTAAATACTAACTAGAAGTGACTATTGTTTAACTTAAGTGACAATCTCTAAACCCTTACCATCGTTACTGTGTGTTTTGTGAAACCGTTATACATAGCAGTGCAGGCTCGTTTTATTAATTATTCAATTTGGTCACAATTCTGCATGATTCAGAGTTACGGGCACGCAACGTCATGTTTTATTATACAGCCTGTCACGCCTTATACGATGTAATCTTTTATGCTGTATTGCCGTGAGGCAATTCTTGTGGTTTTTAAAATTTAACCACGAGCCGCCTCTGGTAGGCGAGGTGTTGGATTTTGGAGGTGTGAGAGAATTGAGATCACCGAGTGGCGTACCACCGACGAACGCCTTCCTAGACGGCGTTGACAGACAAGAAAGCACTTTATAACTCCTTATTAATTTTGCTATAGATGTAACAAGACAATTTAGATCTACATTATGAGGCGTCTTAAAGTATAAATTCTATTGACATTTGAATTATCTTTGTCTATATAACCAAATTTACACGCAGAGATTCTCGTATAGCTTTGTTATGTGACTCACAGTTAAATAACTGTGGTTTTGATTTCTATGAACAAAATCTAGTTTAGACATATTTTTTAATTGTTCTTTTCTTTTTCAGATGTCTGTTAAGTGATTTTGCGAAAATGGAAACAGTGTGGACTTTTGTGTTGCTGTGGTGTTTTTTGTGTTGTTCGGAATTCGTCAAAGGCGCCCGATGGGCGCACTCGGCGATGTTGAATCCAGATTACAGACTTTTGTGGTCTTTAGGACCGGGTCCTCAAGACATTACGTTCGAGTTGCAAGTGAGGACATTAGGTTACGTAGGTTTTGGTTTTTCCAAAGACGGCCAAATGGCTGGTTCCGATTTGATCGTCGGCTGGGTGGATCAAGGACAAGTTTATTTTCAAGTAAGTTACCGTTTAAAATAATTTTATTACTACTCGTAGCAACACAAAACGAACTAAATCGTAAAGTCTACCTATACAAAATTCCGTGAACCAAAAAGAAAATTGCTCTTTTAATACCCAATTCATTCCTTACTCGAAATCTTCCACGCTCTGGGGATATTGTTCGTTGTAATTGAAAAGTTAAATTAAATTGGGTCAAATATATGTCTGCTTTAAAAAGACTGGAAGAGTAAGAATCGCGATAGCGCAACTAGATCGACCTTGTTCTGGCGAGAAAATGGATTAAGAGACGACGATTACGTGAAAATTGGGCTCACAACTTTTGCATTATTGCGAATTTCACAACTTGGTAATGCAAATTTCGTTTTAACACTTACCGCTTCTTGTACTTGATTTTACCGCTTAGAATTTTTTTTTTATTACTTTCTTGTCGGGTAATATTTTAATTCGGGACTCTCCAAGACACGGGACGACCGCAAAGTCATCGTGGGACCGATCTTTAATCCTTCATATTGAAAACACATTGCGTGGATGATAAAAAGTGGAGTGGAATTTTTATGCAAACAAAAAGTTAACGCTCTCGCAGAGCACATGTTTCAAGTTATGCATATATAGGGGGATACGTAATAATTATGTAGATTTTAGTGGCACTTAAGTATGCGAACGTTTTCGAATTTTAAATTGATTGCATGATATTTGGCGCTTTGCGTTTGAAGTGATTTCGAATGCTTAATCGTCTTGATTTGTGATTGTTCGTTTTTGAAATTGTATCAATTTAAAGTTGCAATTTGAAATTCAGAATGTGGTGGGTGAAGCTCGTAGACGGCGATGCTCGTTGACGAGATTATCTCTCAAAATATCACATAAATATCTATAAACACAGCCTTTCAGGACCGGTCGAGCCTCATAAATGTTGAGACTTAACATTAACATAACAAGTTCCATAATAGTATTTCATCTTTAATGTCATCTAAAACTGTATGCTAATATTTTCATTTCATTGCAAATGCACCTTTGTTTAATGTGTATCGCGTTGTGCATCGTACACGTAGATTTATTCCTCCTAAATTGGATACATACAGCAATAAATAAACTTATTTTAACGACGTAAAATTGTTCGAATCCGAACACGTTAGAAAAGAGTGAAAAGCCATCCAACTTTACCGAGCTATATGTAAACAACTGCGGAATTATACAATTTATTAACGGAAGGTCGTGATTTTATTTTGCCCAAATCATGTTAGCCCAATTAAATATGCCATTCGTATGTAAATTAAGCAACTTTTCCATGTCGAATTTATTTGGAACACGAAAACAAGTTCTTTCAAAAGCCGCTAGGCTCAGTTATTACGATCAGCTTTGTATATAATTTATTGCTCGCTAAATTTACAAAGCTTTTAACTTTTAGAAGTGAGTAAATAATTTTAGGTATTATAATCTATCATGTTTGCGATACTACTAGCTTAGTCGAAGCTCATTAACGAGAGGATGAAAGCTTTTTTGTTCCAACTTCGTTAACGAATCGTGAAACTATGAAAATTGTTTCGTCTCAAAGAGGAAATTCAAAATATTTATGTATACACTGCACTATGGAAATAGATTTTATAATAAATTTTTCTCGCCCCAAATTAAAATGCGCGAAGAGGGAAAAATTAGAAAGCGAGTCACGATCGCTCGGTTTTAGGAAAATTTAAATAATTAACGTTGGTCTTTTTTTTCAACAAGAAGAAAAATTTTTAAGTTGGAGCTGTGAATGTTTGCAGGAATTTGTTAACACAAATCGAGTTTGTTTTTGGAATGTCGAACTCGACTACCGCTTCAACTTCGTTTAAGGTCTCTTTTTACTTGTACAAAGTAGCTGCGACCAGATTCCGATCTAAATGTTTCGTATTAGCATACGGCAGCTATAAAGTTCTGGCCACTGTCACAATAAAGAGTTGACCGTGTTATTATGGATGCATCTCGATGGCGTTCCACGATTGATTCGAATACCAGCCAGCTGCTCCGTTACCTCCGGGCGTCGTAACTTATTAGAATATTATGTAAACCGACACGAATGAACCATAATGCCATAATTCATATAAAACCGTGCATTAATTCAAACACATAACATAGCAGGTGTTACAATTTAGTGCTTTATAATTTTAATTACAAACATGTCTTTACGCTTTTCATTACCCTCTTTAATTATTGTTCTTCTTTAACTTCTTCATCGAACCTATTTGTAGCGTTTAAGTCGAAAAATTAAACTTTCCGCTAAAGCGGCTCGCTTTTTTTATTTTGTCTGAGCGCAAGAGCTCAGACGTAATTACCCCAATTATAATTGTTAAGAATTATGTTATTCGTAATTAAAATTATTAATGGATTGAAATTCTAGCAGAAAACTTAACGTTTCGTGTTTATTTATAAACGTTGTTTAAGATTTTCAATAAGAAATTCACTTACCAAATCCCTTTTTAATGAGGCTTCAGATTTTCTACTTATTATACATGGAACTTTCGAAAGAACGACTACCGCCGAGGGCGGCAAACCTTAATTTACCTGACTTCTATGCATATTTATTAAACCCTACACGAAAGATAGCTCGTAATAAAATTACAGAAATTGGTAATTTGCTAGTTGTCTTTGAAGTTGAAATAACAAGTTTTATTATTTATTAACCTAGCCTCAGGCGTTGACATCTGTTGAATTAACATTGTTTTCCAATAAATTCTTAAAGGGTGCATTTTTAACCCCAAATTTACCCTTCGGCGTTAAACCAAGTTCATTGTTATACTTCAATTTTTATAACGACCACGTAAAATATAAAATCGTGATGACGAAATGCTCACCATTACAAAACCGACCCCGGCAATTTAAATTTACTCGTAAGTCTTTTCCATTTTTTTTTACGAGAACGTAGTTAATTTTTGGACATAAAACCAAGTCGTAACTTAGAAAATAATTTAGGGGTCAATTTTCCCCCAAAACCACAACAATCTCGCCGCAATAGACCCGAAAGTATACTTTTTCACTTACTTTCCGGTTTAAAGGCTTGAGGTAGTCATAAAAACGAATAATTTTATTACAACATAATTTTAGTTGGAACGTGAAATTAAAATCGAAAATAACGCTTTATGGAGATTAAGAAATTGCAATTTTACTAGTATTATAATATAAATTATTTACACCTCTTCTTCGGACATGGGAAAGGATAAAATTATTTATAAAGCTAAAATTGATGTGAGCAACTATGAATAATGCATCCCGAGTGTTCTGCTTAAATGGTAATAATTTTACTTTAAAAATTGCAAATAACAATGGCCTTTATTGCGTACGTTGGCCGTATCTTATTCGACATGAAAAAAGAAAAGGTTCGAAGCTGAGCGGCTTGTTTGTGACAGCAGACTGTACTTGCATCCAGTTACATATATCTGGTTTAACAATATCCTGGAATTTCACAAAACCCGCTGCTTTCTTTCGTATAAATACTTTTCAAACTTTATTTTTAAATAGCGAAATATTTAATATTAAAATTCTTTTTCTTACGTCTATTTTAACTTCTGTATTACACTCGAGCAACAACGGTTAAATATGTCATATTTCAGACTTATTACTGCAGGAGTTTAATGGCAAAAAATTGAAATATCACGAAGTATGTGCAGTATGGTTTGCAAGAAATAATCAAATTAACTGGATGAATGCAAAAGCGGAGCTTTGGAGTGGAGCCAGGACGCCCGCCACTGGACAGAGAAATACTTTCTCAAAATTGAAAAACGAGAACGAACGTGATAATGTTATATTATTTCTAGGTCGTCATTTCTTTTCTTCCTTTTGCAAAAAATTGAATTATTTAAAACCAAAAATTTAATTGAAAATGGTGCGGTATTCAAGACTTGAGAAAAACAAACTCGAAACTTTTTCCTGTCCCAGTTTAACAGATTTAAATTTTATAATAAAGTTCAAATTAGTTTCTTAATTTTTCTCCCTTAATTTCTGCACACAGATCTCTTAATTAAGTCCAATCTCGAAAACATTTTAGCGCAATTTGGAAATTCTGGTCAAGTCACTTCGTGTAATATGAAATTCTCAAGGGTTCAACTTGCCAAGTACAGTTTTCCCCAATAATAACTACGCCGGCATGTATGTATGAGGAAAAGCTTTACTCGTTTACTGGATCTGTAAACCTTTCAAATGCTGTTATCTAAACTCCATTTTAAAAGCAATCAAATACGCTGGTTTAATAAAATTAAACTGAGATTTATCGCTATTAAATTGTTGTTAAGTACCTAAATTTTTTAAATGGACGTTTGGTTAAAAAGTTGATTCCTATTCGTTCACTTGACATTATTAACGGAATGGATACGACAGCAAAATCGGCGCTTACAACTCGTATGGATTTATCGTTACGCCCATTAGTCATTAAAAGTACCAGTAGCTCATTTCATTTTTCCTATATTATTAGTACCCACCTTAGAGTTGAAATTTTTCGGTCCTACTTTTTTTTTGGTCACAAAAAATATTCTTTTTGCTACGAATTTAATTATCAGATTTTTATAATGGTATTATGAAGAGATATTGGCTTGTCGCTGGTGGAATTTATGGTAATCGAGGTGTAATTATTTATCGTTAACATAAATGACTCCAACAGCGTTAAATCCATCTACCTAGTTGTGACGTTATATTAAAACCAACAATATTATCAAAATTAAATTATGCGAAGAAGATTGAAGAATAATGATAAATGGATGAGTTTTTTTTAATATGAAGTATTGAAATTTACTATTTATTCACGAATAATTACCGAAACATAAAAAACATATAAAAATACCAACGAAATGAAAAAAAGAATCTTACCAGAAACCGCACATAATAAGCACATTGAAACATTGTCTATTATAAAGAGAGTTAGGGTACCTGATGACCGTATAGCGGTCTGAACGATGTTTACGGTATAATCACACTTTATAAATTATCTTCTTCAGAAAGAAGTCAAGAGAAGTTTACACGAAGTTACACAGGAGCATATCCTGCGAGAGCTGTAGTCTGATTATAAATTTTTTGAAACTCCGTTCCAGAAGTTGAGAAGATTGGGTATCCGAGAGCCACATAATTGAATTTTTGGTGGAGTAGCCGTCGACCAACCAGAATATTAGTAATTATTTTTAATATAAATGTACTGTATCCTATTTACTCAAGGTTCCGGTGAAAGATATCGAAAGAAAAACTATCAATAATAAATGGAAAGTTACGAAAAAAAAAATTTTTCCGCAAATTTCGACTAGGTAATTGAATATTATAGTCTTTTTTTCTGTAAATTCTATATTACAGAATTGAAAACTCACGAGCCGCTTTTACAATAAAAGCTTCAATTTAATTGGCTCTTGAAGTCCGGCGGTCTGGGGGTATGGTATACATTTCAGCTCACTTGTTTCTTTTTATTTGCACGTCAAAATAAAAAAGTCTGTATTTCATATCCAGTTAACAGTTTTCACGCGCATGAATAGATTTATGAGATTTTCACCGATTAATTGTTTTCTTCGGGATCTAATCCACCAAATGCAACGTATGAAATGATAAAACATGTAATGTTGCCTTCATACAGTCTTTGTGTATTGATTTCCTACAGCTAATATAAAGTCTTCTTCCACGGGCTATTTTCCGACATCTAGAAATCAATACATAAAGACTGTCATCGGACAATAACATTTGAGTTGTACGATTGTGGCGACATTTTAATGGAAGTATCGCGTTTTCATTAAGAATGACAGAAATACGAGTAAACTACTGCGAGTCTACGTTAGGGAAAGAGGTCAACTCGGCATTCAGTAATGGACGGTAAAAAAAGTCCGAATAGAAATAAATGGATATTTATTTATTTTTTTAATTAAAAGTATTGGAAGTAGCTACGTATCTATTTATTAGTGAATAATAAATAAATTAGTGGTTTGGGCAAAGAGGAAAATTACAACTCCTGCGATTTAACAATTTATAAAGAGGAAGTTGGGAAATATTTTAGTGTCTGCTAGAAAGCCTAGTTGCACGTCTGAAGACTGAATAGAAAACCATACTTGCTCAATTCTCTTCCTATACTCGTTAACCGACGCATCGGGTTGTGGCTAACGAGTGATTCATCACTGCGGTATCCTGCGAGTGCCGTTCATCTCCTGTAGCCTTCTAGTTCCTGCGAAACCGCACCAGGAAGCAATCTCACGATTGCTATGTCTATCCCTGCTAACCCCGATACACACGATTTTGTAAATTATTTGTGGCGCTGGTTGTATAAACCAACCACCATATACTTTCAACTACTTGTGTACTTCCCATGCTGTCAATTCCTTGCGGCTGGGATTGTGGGTTAGCCTTTTTGCTACGATTTTCTACTTAATTTATTTTTCCTTTAATTTTTTCTTCCACTTGATTATTTATGAGTTCCATTTCCGCTTGATTTACGATCTTAACTCATTACTTTTTCAAGTAATTAGTTGCGATAAATATTTCACGTTATCGCTAGAGTTCTTTACGAATTTTTTTAAATTAAATATTTTATTGATCCATATAGCTTGTTCTTAAATTCACTTACCATGTATTCAAATGTTTACCATCAATTATTGGGTGTGAATTTAACGACGAGGTGGCAATAAACATTTTATAGTTGATCAGGAATGTAGACGACCATTATAAAATTGTATTCATAAAAATTAATTATTTGAGGTCGATATCGTTGGGAAAATCGATATCTAATGGTAAATATTTCCATTGTTTCTTGATTAAGTGGTCATTAACTGTACCAATTAAAGTGAATTTATGAGTAAACAGTAAAACGTCTACATGTACCTGGTGTCGGGAGCACTTTACGGGCTCCGAAGAAAAATAAAAATAAAAACAAAAATTTGTTTATCGCTAAACTAATGCAATAAAATAATTTATATGGACGTTAATTACAGACTGCTTTTTTTAAATTGCAATATCAACACTCAATTTTTGTTTTTGCTTTTAAAAAAATTTAAATAATTTTGTTTATTTTAGTTTTTTAGATAAGGAAATAATAGATCGGGTGTTTATCAACTTTTTTATCCAGTTTTCAACAGTTGCGTGATGTGCAACGTCATTTTCTGAATGGTTTTTTACGCCTTTGTACGTGTAAACCACGCAGCCTTTAAAAAATTATTTTATTTTTATCGTTGTGATGTATTACAAAGCTTAGGTAAGCTTTTAGCACGTAAAAATGTCAGTTTTTTTAACGAATTTGACGAATAAGTTTTTAGGTTTCTCTAGTTGAGTGTGTATTAATAAAAAGGATTTTATTTTAGATTTTATTGTTGCACCATAAAATTGTACATTAAAACTTTGAATATAAAATTCCCATTTACAGAATTTTACGTTTGCTGACACTCACGACCATAAATTTTCATATGAAAACGACGTCTGAAGCATATTTTTCAAGGTTTTAATTTGTCTAGTAGAAATTGACTCTCCAAGGAAAACGTTTTGTTTTATTTTGGATCAATCATGATAAATAATTTTTTTTCCCCAAAACTTTAAAGCTTATCTGGGAGCATTAACATTAAGAATAGAAAAAAATACAGTGCTTTATACTTACTGTCCAAGATAAAATATATTTCAAACCCCAAGGAACAGGATTATGTGTTCTGTATAAAATATAGTCTTCCTTCGAAGTTAACTAATGCAAATGGAAATGGAATCCCTGACTGCTTTTTTATTTTATTGATACAAAATCAATTTTGCTTGAGTGTAAACATTACTATATTAATATTGACGGAATTTTCGCAAAATTTATTATCATAAATTTTTACAACAAAAACGAAATTATTATATTACACCTCTCCAAACTCGAGCAGTTCGCTGCGCTCGCCGATTGGATTGTTAAATTTTGAATTTCATCTCGAAATTGTATAAAATTTAATTAGTTTATGCGGCAATAGCTGAATTATTGTTAATTTATTAATGTATTACGTTAACGTGTTTTTAATTAAGTTGTCCATCATTTAAAGAAAAGTAATTCGGTAGGTATAATTATTTTAATACAATGGGAAGGTGGGGTAGCCGAAATAAATACAATGCAAGAAGGCGATGCGAAAGAGCTATTAATTTTTGTGTTCCAAAAAGCGAAACTAAAGCGAGTGAAACAAATTTGTTATGTAACAGTTAGATGAACTTTAAAAAACGTAACTCCAAGCATTTAACTGCAAAATTTTTATACGAGACTGCGTTTAATAATTTAATTCACGATTCGGTTAGAAAAATCTTGTATCCCACCGGAATTTTACGTTTTTATTCTGACTTTTTTTTAAATAAAATTTCCGTCTAGCTAATAGGAATGCATTAGAAGGCTGTTTAGTATCCGTAGCCATTAAAACGTTATTAAGGATACGATAAAATTAAGGTTATAATTAGTTGTGTGAGCATAAAGGGTAGTTTTTAATGGTTTTGTTATCTGGGTCCCTATATGCTAAACACTTATTTAGAGAACAAAGTTATCTCTTATCAGCTGACTCCACGACGCATTATTCTAATCTAATTCGATAACGCCGACTTTAAATCTCAATTATAACTTGAGAAAGAACATAATAATAATATATTCAAGTTTAATGATAGAGAATTTATCACAACAGTTATCAACATTAAATAAGTTATTCCGGGACCTTCTCCAAAAACGATTATTATACCTTCCTTATGTTAGACTAGAAATCCTCCAGGATTTGTACGAGGATAGTGCGCGCCGTGTTTACACGAACTTTACGAGGTTCTTGATTTAGGTAGGTGAATTTATTTAAAATTCAATTTTTAAAAATAAATATTCATTCGAGAGTGCCGGTGATGAGAAAAGAGGCACGTGTAAAGTTTTAATTGGTACCTTCGGAAAGAAGAAGACTCGTTTTGTTAATTTTTGATTTTCTCGCGATGTTGTGGTACAGGTAGCGTTAGAAAATAATATAAATTACCGCTATCGACGTTTAATCTAAGCATTAAGAACGTTTAGTTTGATTTCTTAACACGGAGTTAATGGTTTTGCTATTTAAATTTGGAGCAGACGTGTTCATTAAAATGATTTTCTACAAGATACAAAAAAAAACGTTTAATTATATGACCCATCTTAATGAAGGTTTCTGTGTTTACAACGTAAGTTACGAGGAAGATCTTATCCAATTTAATTTCTGTTTGGTAATGCAGGATCTCTCTCTCCCCTGCTTAATATTCATGTTTATGAAATCGGGGAAAAAAGAAGGTGGTCGGTATTAGAGGATTTGTTCGGACGATAATCGGCGGCTACATTTAATTATTCCATAAATGGCAGTAAGGTTTTCTACTATTGCTAATATTTATAAGCAATCCAATTATCTGTGACTCTAGAAGGCGCACGCGTATCTTGATATCTTTACCGTGTGCGGTCTTTGCAGAAGGCACACCTTAAATTACGACCTCCTCGGTGTACCGGCTTTTGTCTACACAAAGTTGTGGGGAATAATTGACACGGGAATTTTACGGCCACCTTGAGTTGAGAACCCAAATGGGTTGATTAGTGTGAGTTGTTCTAAAGATAACGCCAAGTTTAAGAACAACTGTTTTAATTGTAGTTCGCATCGTTCATTACCGCAACTACCAGACATTTACAAATACTTGGGCTATCTCGGCTAATTAAGATCTAAAAAAAACAACTTAACGAAATGTATCTGCAAAATAGTGGTCCGTTTACGAAATTTATACGAAACGGATGTAAAACGTTAGAGCGAAGAAATATGGGTTCGCTTTTTCTATTATAACATGGCTCCTGTGTTGGCTTACAAAAAATTAAACGCATTTAATTCTTCATCCTAATTATATCTTAAGTCGAGGAATGTTATGGTAGCTTTAGACCTTAGAATTCGAGTTGTTCCATTAATATGACATTCACAGACGATCAGCATCACTAATTTGTGGTTGTTGAAGGCGGAGATCGTTTGTGGTCACAATTTAAAATATTTCATTCGAAATATAGTAGCTATAACTATATTTTACGTTTAATTTATTTTCATCTTGGACAAACATCGACGAGTTCCAACGAAAAGCATATATAATTTGAATAATATCGCAATTTTATGTCTTATTGAATTCGGAACGCACAAATTGGTCCTCTTTTATATATGTATGACCAAGCATGATTCCTCAAACACGCTTAAAAAAGTTGCAAAACTGTTACCATAGATTACGAATAAAATTTTATAGATATCGAAAAACACTTACTGGCGAAGATGATCTGAAATTCTAAGTGACGAAGACCTTCGCATGGACCGGTAATGTATTCGCTTTCCAGCTTCGGGCAACTATTTGCATTTTTAACAAGTTCTATCGATGACCTGGTAGTGGTTAGAATCCATTTTCGTACTTTATATGACATCAAGTTTCACTTCAATATTTTAGTTTGTTATTTTATCATTATTGTCACTTTTTAATTTTATTAAATTCATATTGCTCGATAAATTTCGAAAAAGTCATTTTCAAGTCGGTTTCATTTCGCCGAAACCCTAACATAAATAAATTTGATCTGAATCGTTTAAGTCCCAGCCGGGATGCATCCATATTGATATATTTTTCCTATACTACGTATGGGTCGGAATGGCCGATAACATAACAACCGTAACTGGCAGAGTATCATTTATAATTTCGATCCTATTCAGCATGTGAAGCTGTGAAAATTGGCAATTTGTTTTTTAATAATAATAATAATTATGTGGTCGAACTTGCACAAAAGGTATTAGGGCCTCCTGCTTGGAATCGAATTACCTACCACAGCCGTCAAACCTCTATTTGTTACGAGTCGTAAAGTACACAAAATTACGCGATTTACAAGAAGGTTTCGTTCCTTTGATGGCCGCACCATAAACCGGCTAAAAGTAATTTTAGAGAAAATGTATTAATAAAACCATCGGGAAAGTTGGTAAAGCGTGCAATAAAAGTAATAGGATATTTGCATATGGAATATATTCGATTGATCGGATCGTAAGTTGCTTATTCTTTTAAAAATATCAATGTAAATAGCACTTACGTTCAATTTATCGTATTATCCTTGCTAGCTTGAAATAGTCAAAGCACTTGAATCGAATTTTGCTAAAAGGGTTTTATTTATTTTTGGATTTCAAGTTTTATTGCCGTTCTTTTTTTTTGAAAAGAGCACGTTTGTATTTGTAGATTTTTTGTTCGGCGATGGTAACGAAAAAGGTGGGCGTCCTAGTTTTCCCATTTTAAGTAAATTGATGCAATAAAGCCGGGAACACCGACCCTTGCAGTGCGGTGGTCCGTACTAACGTCCGTCCATTTATTTCATTACTCTCTTGCTTTACTTTAATTGGTTACTTTATAAGCCTGTGATTATCTAACACGCACACATAAACTTACATAGTAGAACAAGATATTAGGAAATAATAAAAAACAAGTTAATGCGACTTGTAGTTTTAAGCTCTTCTAAGAACCTGACTCATTCATTTGATGCTTCTTTGGTTCTATGATGGATCTCGGTCTATTCATTTTTTCAGTTGGAATTTCGATGTATGTTATGTGTTGCGGGATAAGTGAAGCTTTTGTTCAGGAAACTGGCTTTGTCAGGTGACAAGTCGTGATGCATTCCTTTTCGATTATTTATATCATCCGTACAACCGACATTTTTCCTTCGGTGTTTTCGATCTCTGCTATTCATTAAATCCGCGCCACTAAAAATTTCTTCCCATTACGATATAGTCCGCATGTCGTTTTTTATTTTATTTTTTGAAAATGACGCCAATTGCGCCGTCGCCATAAATTGGTTTGGATTCGGACAGTCAAACAAGCAGAACCCTTGAGTTTGGTTTAATTTCGCGACATCTTCTTTTAGTCCAATTTATCTTTGTGTCGTTGAGTTTTTATAAAATCTAGGCCGATTGTAACCGTCCTGATGTTGTAATTAAACCGTTTGTAACTCAAACGTTCCCATGTTATACTTGCTCTTGCACACGCTTTTCTATGCGATGTGAAAGAGATAACGAAGCCCTTAGTAAATTATTTGTAAGGGTCCCTATTCCCGCGGTCGACAGTGTTGCTTTTGATAAAGTGGCGTAACGTAGAGCGACCTCGCCCTCTGAGAAAATCCGGCACAGAACCAATTTCGAATTAGATCACCGTAATTAATAATTTCATTTACTGCTGCTACCGTTCTTTGTGTGTATGTCAATTCCAACTTCTAAATAAAGATTTTAACTGCCGGTTAACGAAATTAGTTAGGAAAGCAGCCTCGTTCTCTTTCAATTAGTAAAATGAAAGGTATAATTGATGAAAACTTATAAAAGTAGAAACGGTCGGTAATAAATTGTCCGATCGTTACCAGTTCCCGATTTTTATGAAAGCTTATGTGTCGGACTTATTCGAAGATCGATCAGTTTTTTTGTAAGTGGCAGGCGAATTAATTAACGTTTCTCCACATCTCCCATATGGTGAAAACTCGGTTGGAATTGGGGTTTTTTGTTGCAGCAAACATTTGGAACTCTTTGCAATAACACGTATTTAAGCTGTCGGTCTTTATTATCCCCTTAGTCTTGGTCATAAAGTGCACCCTAGGGCGTGCTGAGAGTGGGCCCATACGCTTAATGAGGAAGTGGTTAAAAACACAATTGGAAACAAATCTTACACAATAGAAACACGTAATTGTTTAATTCTGTTGCTATAATTATATCCTTTTATTTAATTATTTCTATTGTTTATTTCAGGATAGACATGTGAAAGAATCGCCCGGAAACTCCGTCGATCGTGAACCGGAAGTGGATCCCAGTCAGGACTATCAACTACTATTAGGATATGAAAATAGCACACACACTGTGCTCAGATTTAGAAGACGATTGGACACTTGCGACCACCACGACATCCCGATTACGGTAGGTTACGAAATTTAAATTTTTTGTGTTTTTGAATTACGTTATGTCATTGCCTGGTCGTTTTTAACGATACGGGTTGTACAAGGAAAGGGTGGAGTTGAGCATTGTTGTTTTCTCGTGCTTCGAGCAACCCGTAGTAATGACCTGACATTGTTTACTACACAATGCATTATTACGCTATTCCGCAAATTGCGAAAAATGCTAGGAAATTCATACTTAAAACAAATTAGTTTTTTTTTTTTTAAACGTGCTTCCAACTCCACGTTAAACCTGCGTAATCGGCATATCATCTTTTTGCGATCAAGATAAGGGGGTATACTCAACATACCGTTTGCTATTTATACACTCTCGATAAAACTTTTTAATCGTCTTTATTATGGTAATGGTTTGCAAATTCATCATGACTGTAAATATTAGCGGAAGACGAGGCTTAAGAAAAAGTAAAGTAGGTGCTAGAAAAACTTGACAGTTTAATGGTAGTTTAGGAGTAAAAACATATGGTGGCAGCTTAAGTTCCTCGTAATGGCTGGCGTGTAGACCCTTATATTCTTACAGTAACTTCGAGTTGTGCCGAGTCCGGTGCACCCAATTACTTATGTTTGCTTTTGGCCGTCGCCCTTCTAAACCATTTTGCAGTAAGCTCGATGTCTTTCGATGTAAATTATGTCATGGATTGAATGCTTCGCAAATATTTAGTTTAAATCCTAATACATGACAAATTCCTTTTGCAGCTGGTGCTCCTTTGGCTGGGATTTTATTGGTTACTACTTCTCTATTTTTAAATCAAATTGCTTTTAAGTTTTCCAATTTTTGAGCAAACTTCGGCGTCGTACTTTTCTCTTGAAAATTAATTGGATTCAAATTTACTACCGGATTCGTACCGAATTTTTATGTGTGTACGTCTTGAAAGTATGTACTTAATCGATTTTTCTCCGACGAGTTATTTTTATGATGTAACGGAAAACTGTTTAACCGATTTATTGTTATTTAATTATATGTAAACATTATTTACAAGGTAACGTTGTTTATCAACATTTTTAACGAATGTTTGTCCTGGACAAACAGTTACTTTTATGTATTACTGGGCGATGACAAGGCTTGTCATGTCTAGGCAAGTTACGCGGATACGTGTTGTTCTCAGGGTGGCCGTTTAATTTTTCTCGTGTTGCGCTATATTACAGCGTTCTAATGGCTCATTAACACGCAAAGCTTTACGACGCTGCGTGAATAATTAAGAGATGACACCAAAGCTCGGGAGTGCGGTCCCATAAATAACATCCCCAACCATTTATAGGATGTAGCGAGAAAGAAAGCACTTGATTTTTATTTATAATGGAAAGCACGTTAAATTGATTCGAAATGTCTGCCAACGTGATATAATAACAATTGCTAAACAAGTTAAAGACTGAGTTTGTGAATACATTTACCAGTTGCATATATAAGGAGTAACAAATCCGACAAGTTTCGTTACTTAATCTGCTCCAGAAACGTCTCCAGCGACACACAAAGATTGATGTTCCAGATGTACCAAAAATAAAGAAATTTCGTTTATTTCTTTTTCTGCCTTACCTTCCAAGTTTTCCACTTTGTTATTAATAAGTTATTTCTACTTTATTAGGTGTTAATTTAAAAACTTCCCACATTCTACGATATTAATTTCGGGCACAAAAACAAGTTTTTGATTTATGTTCGTCTTAAATAATTTTGAAGTTGATTAAGTAACAAAATAATTACCTGTTCATTTATTTATTGCTTATTAAGTGTGAGTTTTAAAAACACTTTTAACGATTTCTCATCTCTTGTTTTGTTACAGAACGACACGATGCGCATAGTTTGGTCGTATCACAAAAGCGAGCCCGAAGGTGGAGCGGTCGGTCCCGGCTCTTTGCCTCAGCACAACATGGAATCGAGGGGCAGCCAATCGTTATATTTGGTTCAACGTGCCGATCAGGACGCACCGGGACCCGAAGAAACGGCACGAATATGGGAACTACGCAATCCCGCCGTCGAATCTCCTGCGCCCGGAGACACTCTCCACTGGTGCAGGGTATTCCGCATTCCTGCACTTTCTCGCAAGCATCACCTTATACGAGTAAGTCTGAACATAGTATGCAAATTGCTTGGCTTTTATACTCGCTTCGCAGATTTGCAAATAATATTATGCGTACATCTCCCTTCATATAAATTCGTAGGAAATTTTACGGCGCTTTGATATTTAAATTTGAAATTATATAAATTGCGTTTTCGCTAGTTTGAGATAAGTTTGTCTTATTTTATTGCTTCGTTTGTTCAATTACAACCGTCATCTTCAAAGAAAAATAAACAAGGGTCGAATAGCTTTTGAAGGTTTTAATTTTTTATTTCAGTACGAACCGCTCCAGGGGATTCGAACCGACGGCGGTCTTCAGCAAGTGGTCTTGTACGAGTGTCAAGAAACTCCCCAAGTTGAACAATTAGCGGGCACTCCTGGGAGGCAGTGTTTCGATAGCGGATTGCAGCCGTTAGCTTGCAATACCGTCGTTGCTAGTTGGGCCCGGGGTTCCGAAGGTTTCAGTTTTCCACCCGAAGCCGGATATCCACTCGAGCCGTCCACTAGTCGCTATTATCTGTTGGAGACTCATTATACCAGTTCGTACGATAATGCGGGTAGTTTGGAAGGTTCCGGAATGAGATTATTTTACACACCGGAACTTCGAAGGCACGACGCAGGTGTTATATCGGTCGGAATGGATCCTAATTGGAGACATATTATACCACCCGGACAACAGAAAGTTGTCTCTTCGGGCCATTGCATATCTGAATGCACCCGACAAGCTTTCCCTCATTCGGGTGTCAGTGTCTTTGCGGTTGTAATGAGAACCCATCGAATAGGTCGACAAGTAGCATTGAGACACGTTAGAGATGGTGTAGAGCAATCTCCCATAGCGACCGACGATAACGTCGATGCCGATTATCAAGAGTACAGAAAACTTGTTTCACCTGTTAAAATATTACCTGGAGATCATTTAATAGCCGAATGCACTTATAACAGTTCGGGAAGGTCAGCTATAACCCTCGGCGGACTCACAAGCAGAGAAGAGACATGCCTAGTAATGGGACTTTATTATCCTCGTCAACGATCTTTAGCTGCGTGTCACAGTTTACCGAGCTTGCCAACCGTCTTGCATTCTTTAGGCATTCAAGAACTCAGTCCGTAAGTACTTGTACATACATTTTTAAATTTACAATTTTCCAACAGAAATGCGTAAATCAAAAATAAGACCTTGTTTCTAGAATATTCACGATACATTAAACTATCGACTATATTTTTATTTTCTTTTCAGTGGTTCCAATCCCGTGCGCATATCGGCTCCACCTGAACTAGCAGGCATGACATTAGAATCCCGACTCGTGTCATACGATTGGGAAAATCAATTTCAAAGTTTTCAAGAGGCTACAAAGAAAGGATCCTTTAAGCCATTGTGCTGGACAGCTCAATCTACCTTGTTACCGGTAAGTAACTGTTCAAATAAAAATATCCAAGTATTTTTAGTTCAGATATCACGTGCTGGTCTTTTTCTTTACATCGCCATCGGTCGCGTGATATATCGGAATCTAGCAAAATTACCTTTGTAATTTAACTTCGTAAAATTACACTTTTTTTATACCTATATAAATACACATTAGTTGATTTGTTTTTTGGAAAGAATTTAAATTAATTTAATGAGTTCAATAAATTATTTAATACATAGATATAATGTATCTTTTTTTTTTACTATTTTGCGACACTATCGGTATTATTGTCTCAACATTTATTAGTCTTGATGCATTGTTACTGGCGCTTTTGGGAATTGTTAAAATTGTAGCGGAAGTTGTGCAGTTCTCGAGTATGATAATTATTATGGTATACGACAATACCTTACGACTCGACTGCACATTACTGTTTACCAGACCCGGTTTATTTTTGTTATAGTTTATGCATCAAATTTAATTGCTTTGAATGTATTTCGAGCTTGATGAAATACATTAGGTTTTTTTTTTGGCTTCTCTACAACAAGTAATTCTTTTTCCAGGGAACGGACATGCTAGATGCACATTACCCCAACATTTCCAAGCCCTACATACGCAGTAGTTACGATCAATGTAATTACAGGCGATATAGTACGGAGGGTTGGCCTGGTGGTACACCGTTATTAGAAATCGATGGAAATCACATCGAAGGAGCAGCTCGAAGTAAGGTATCGCGAAGTAGTAGTCCAGCCAATGCCGAAGAATCGTTAAGTCTTAGTCGTACTAATAGCGGAAGCTGCCAAAAAATATTCAATTTACTAATTGGATTGTCTCTGACGTTAGTACTATTGAAACATTAAATGTGATCTCTAAATTATCCAATACCTATAGATAAGTAGGTAAATCGTGTCAGTCATATAGGGGCCTGCTGTGAAGATAATCAGTAACGTAAAAGATACCTAACGGTGTGTTAGTGAACTAATCGATATGACTGTAGTGGCGGCTTTACAGTCTGAATCATGGAACTATCAAAAAAAAACTCTAGTTAAAAAATTGTGCAGTGAAACTGTAACGAAACGCCTTTGATTATTTTCAATTAGTTATAAAAACGTTTTAGTGGAGCCGTCATTCTAGTCCTTTTTTTAGACAAAATTAGATATCGTAAGACGATTGTCGGCAAATGTTTAAAAAAATAAGGGTGCGCGTATGTAAAATTTTTTACGGTATCGGGTGTATCACCTAATCGAATTCAAGTTTGTCGTTGCGCCGCCGTCTGGAGCTGTGATGCAAGTAGATTAAGCACTTAAAAATCTCTTCTGTTTTCGTGTTCTTCTCTATTAGTTGCTAAAATTGTTAGATAATTCGCTCTATCCTCTCGTTATATTTTTTTATCGAATTTGTAATTATATGTACATTTGTAATATCTATTATTGTTTTGTTGTATATTTATTAGTCAATTGGTGCTATATAATTTTAAATGTACCCTTTGTATGTACTAAACTTTATTTATTATTGATTACTTGTTAGGAAGAAGAAGATAATTGTACAGTGTAGATAACTCGTGTAATATATTTTATAAATAAATCTCGACGAAAGTAGCAATAACATTAGAAAATTGTGTTCTTTTTTTATAACCAACTCCGAATTTGCATAATGGTTTAAGTTTTCCTTAAGTTACGTGGAGTAAAGATAGTAAAAGGAAGATAAACATAAACGCAGATTAACTTATCTGAATCTACGCTTACATGAATTACATCAGGTAAATTTATAAAGTTGGGGAATTAAGATGGCCGCTGCGGATATTACCCAGATTATTAACCGCTTTAATGTCATCCAGTCAATATTTTTAATGACCGGACAGCTGATGCATGTGGGAGTGACTCGATTTAAATCAATCCTCTTGATTCTCACCATATATATTATATGCGGGCTAACAGAGACATGTCTACACTAAATGGAAGCTTCTGCATACCATCGGCCGATGTTATCGGACATTTGTATGGTAGGTAGACACATCACTAACTGATTACAATTTGACGTTTTTCTCACAATTCATTTACAATTTAAAATCAATTTAATTAATTTACAAAAATGTTATCTTCATTGCGTTCATCCTGCAACATACTTTCAATAGAATTGACAGTTAAGGTAAGTCATAGCGTATAATGCATTTATTTACGGGGGTTGTTCGGTAACAAAGCAGAAAATTTGTGAATTTAGGGGGTCAATATTTGATTATTCTATTATTGCTTTCCGATTTTGCATCATCTGTTTTATCGGGTGATCGTAGTACCAGTTTTTTTTAGATTCAGACCGGTAATTATTTAGTTATCGAACAACTGCTTCGAGTAGCTTCCGTTTTCAAGAACTGTTTTGGTATAAAATTAAAAAAAATATTTTGTTCTGAAAACAATATAAAAACTTGACTTTATGTCAATCAATTGTCAGAAGTTATAATGTTACAGACGCTAAAATAAAAATAAGGTTAATTAAATTTAATAGTTTTATTCGGAGCTAATGTCTTTTTTGGCTGGTTTATAATCCTAAAATCTCACTGCAAAAAGTCAAACATCAGCTTGTAATAAAATAATACAAACATCGAAGATTCACTTTTATATAAGCAATTCTTTCACTTCAGTGCTAATGACGGCCGGTGCAAAAGTATTATTTTTAATAATAAAAATTGATTTTCCAATTTCTTGTAAAAGTTATCAATTTTTAGATTATGTTTTCAAATTTTCTAGCTTTAGGGTGTCTGGGGCATTGGCAACTGAATAACTCATGAGTTTTGGGGTGCGTACAAATAGAAAAGGGTGCACTGGAGGGTGTTCCACACCCCCCAGACCCCCCGGATTTGTTCTTTCGCAGCTTAAACTAAGTCCACCTGAACCGAAGCTCAACGAATTTCTCAACTATTTTAACAAGTTAATATTTGATACTAAATGTGTCTTATTATACCTGCTTTTTTGTTAAGACTTCTAAAATTCCTAAACCTCAAATGCGATTAAAATTTTTATTGTAAACCTGCTCGCAAGTTTTATATAAAATTATATTGGGCATCTGAATTATTTTTGAATTAAATGTTACTTGCAAATGTTTAACTCATTTTTAGTTTTAATTCTAGTCAAGCTTGATATAAGTTATTAATCGTGTTTTACTTAAAAGGAATTATCATTTCCAAATAATTATTGAGTACCTGGGGGGGGGGGGGCAATTATTTTATAACTCCTCCTATAAGTATTTGTTCTGAAAAAGTGAGAAGTTTTGGTTTCTACAAAATAAGTCACTGAACATTGACATAAATTTTCAGTTTGTGAAACCGAGAGGTCTGGGGGGGGGGGGGAGGTAATTCCGTATGTGTTTAAAAAGTGTTTTAATTTAACCTATATATAATATTTTAATTTTAATGTTTTCCTATCTTATTTATTTTTCAAATTAACTTAATTTTTTTATCATAACTAATATGCTTATATGATTGCAAAGGCTTTAAAATCTATTTAAAAATTTAAAAACTGCGAAAATTAGTGACCACTAGTCAAAGTTTGTAGCTCGTAAATATCGTAGAACTATAATTTCATATTTAATTAATTTATTCTGGAAAATCAACAAAACTTGACGTTTACTTGCTTAATACTTATTTGCGAACCCCGAATTAATATGCAAACATTTCTATAGGGCTAATCAATGTACATAATAAGTATTGAAATGAAAATATTAAAAAATAAAGGAAATCTAACAATGAGAGGGCTAGGGTTATAAAAAACATTTATTTGTTTTATAATTATTGTTATATAGCAATATTTAATTAATTTAAATGAGGTAATTTTAATATAAAAATTTTTGCTGCTTGAAACGGGCTTCGTAATTATTTTCAGATTTTTTTTAAATAACTACATTATTTACATGTAAAATTAATTAAATATGTGCGAATTGACAGAAATTTTATCATTTAAATTTTTTTATCATCAACTCCTTTTAAATTAACTAAACGATATTTTTTACAACATGTTTACTTAATATAAATAAAAATTGTTGACAATTTTCAGGCATCGACTACTAATAATTTAATTAGCGGGCAACTCTTTGCCTCACCGCAGCTTCCAAAATATTTTATTTTTTACATCAAATTAGAACCTACGTGTTCGTCACAAAAATTTAGGAATTTTTGTTTACAATATTTGTTAAAATAATCCGCTTGGCTTTGAAGGATTAAATTCATATTATAGAAATCAATTTTGGTTAGTGAAGTATTTATAGTCGATGTTTGTGATTATTTCCCTGTAATCAGGCTTTATCTCGAAATATTTTGAATTATAAATGCGTTTTCTAGTTTGTGTGAAATTATCGCCCTACACATTGCCTGCCGTGGGTTATAATTTATTTGAAATTTTATACTTGAATAATTATTTTGTTCTTCATTAGTCAACTAATTTCGTAGTCAAAACACATTAGCGCAATCATTGTAGCGGAATATAAATTTAAAATTTTATATTATTATTAATGCATACATTGTAATATATTAGGGTAAGGTCGCGGTGTTTTCAAAATCGATTCATAATAAATTTTTAAGCATTGCGTTTAAATTTTACAATAAAAACAATTTCAATTTAAATACAATGCTAGTTGACGGCCTTCTTTGGTGTTTACACCGTTATTTGTCAAGTTGGTCCGAATAAGTTTTTAAATATACCTCCTACTCGGATCAGTCAATCAGTTAAAACGTAAAACGAAATTCTATTTTTAAAACATGGATAATCTAAATCACCTTGTGTAAAGTTTTATGTGGAGCACTATGACAATTTTAGAATTACACATTTAACGTAAAAATTGTAAAATTATAATAAAGTGAGCAACTGAAAGAAAAATTACTTTTTCAATTTCATAAGAGTAAAGACTTTCAATTTTAAAACGGCTTTATGAAGAAGTTTTAAATAGTTTTAAAAGAAATTTAAAATTAAATTAGAAAATCGTCTTATTTTAAGCTTTCCGTGATTGGATAAAATTTTAGATTCTATCGTGATTCAAATTTTAATGAAAAACCTGCAAATGGTTAATTTTTACTTGTTGGAGCTACGGATTCTAATAAAGCAGGATTTGATTAACAAATTCGCCATTTACTCCGAATTCGGGGGACGGCCACTAAAAGCCTTTTTCTTATTTATTATTTATCATAATATAACCTAGCCGTAGAAAATAAAATAAAGTGTCCTTTCCCGGCGCTCGGCGACGCCGATTAGAATATCTTCACTTCATTTTAAGTTTATACAAATTTCAAAATTTTAATTCCATAGCTGCCATTACTTTTTATGGTTTTTTTTAAAATTAAAATTCTGAACCATTCACTTATAGAGAGACGAAGAATTTATTATAGTTATGGCAGTTTACACCAAGCAAACTTAAACTATTTTAATTCGTTATTATCTGAGCTTGACGTAAATTGAATGCTATAAATTTTATATTCCTTTCCATTTATTTTTTGTTTAAGTGGATTTTAATATTTGACGACGATGATTGACTGCGCCAATTTTATTACTGTCCTACTTATGCATAAGGGGGGATTCACCTACGCTACGATAAAGATTTTATAAATCAGAGCGGCGGCGTATATCGTACATTCACACATAGTGGTGTGGTTTTTTGGAAGTATCTTTAATTAAAAATCTATTTTTGTGTCTTCAATTAAAACATTTGCTCGTAAATAATTAAATAGGACTGATAGGACCTCGTTCTTTCAACGAAAACCGAAACGCTATCAATAAATTTATGAATTTAATTTAACCGACATAGTCTGACATTAATTTCCGCTTAAATTGTAATTTCTGTTGGAAGACACTATTTAAAGATTCAGAATTAAAGAATTAATTATAATAAAGATGCGGAAGAGAGATCGCTTCGACTAACCGTAACTTTGTTAGTTGGTTTTGAAAAGCGACCCTCGTATATTAAGTTCAAATCAGAATTTTGATATTTTTATCACTACAATATTATTATCGATTCGTGTGACATTTTTATCATAAAGAGTTTATTTATTAAGTGACATTTTGAGTCGACCTTTAAGTGAATTAAATATCGGGGTATTGTGAGACGATTGAATAGATGAATATCTAGTTAAGCTTGAAAATTTTTAATAACGTGAGGTTCAGAAAATATTTGAAGAGCATCGGTCACCGGTTATTACAAAAAAATTGAATTGTTGCAATAAATTTTCTTTTGGAGGTTTACGTATCGGAAAATATATTTAGGGATATTGTAGGTATAAATATTTATTTAAAATTGAAGTTGTGTTTACGCTTGACCGGAAAAATATATACGTATAAATTTGAAATCCACGATCAGTCTCCATAAAAATAGCAGTTTTCAGGTATTATCAATAATTCGATCGAACAAATACCGAAACATAATACTTTTTGTTTTTACATATTTTATGTTGACGTTTGTACAATTCCTTATTTAATAGCGTTTTCGATTTAAAAATTCAGTTCATGTTTTTCTATAAAAATAAAGAAAGTTTTCAACATCGAAATCTAATTTGCGAGTAATAGCTATAAATTTTCTGATAACATAAATTATATTGTTATTCTTTATATTAACTTTACGTTTGTTAAGAATTGTCATTGTGGTGACTGTCAATGTAACATTTTATATAAAAGATCAGAATAAAATATTTTGTGATGAAAGCGCTGTTTATGTGTATTCCACAGTAGAAGCGTGCAACGAATTGCGATTAGTTATCGAAATAACGCTCAGGGACTGAATTTTAATGTATAATCGCAACTCCAAAGAAGAAATTTTCTCAAAAAGAAATAAAATTGTGTCAAGTTCTGTATTAATTTCAATGATATGCGTTTAGGTATCTTAATTTTCATTTTATTCCAATAAAATATTTTTCGCAATTAAAAAAACTTTCTCGAAAGTTGATGAATTTTTGATAATTGAAATAGCGATTTTAACTTAAATTTTCAGCACTAATAAATTTGTTACAACGTTAATGTATATTTTTTGTTGCAGATTAATTATTTCTTATTGAAACGATTATTTATTTGAACGAAGTTACGCCGAAGATTTAAAATAAACTAATGGCAACTTTTAACTTTTAGATCATGCAAGCACCATTTAAACTTAAAAATATTACAAATTAGTTTAAATATTGAATCAGGAAATGTTAAATATTTATTTCATATTATTAAGGTATTATCTATCCACAGTAGTAAATTATCAAAGTTTTGAAAGTAATAAAAAATGTATATATCGACGTACATTAATAATAATGATAATTGGTGATGGCATGTGACGTTCTGGGCTGGAATAATTATTATTGATTTATAACGTGTTCTTAACCAGGCTTGAGTTAAGAGAACAGTCAACACTAAATCAAAGTAAAATAATTGGAATATTATTTAGTTTAAATTTAAGCAATATTGCACGGTAAAGCGCTCACTGTAGACGTACAGTTGTAAAGATGCTTATGACTAAGCCCCAAGTTTGAAGTTTACAGCTTGAAACTAATTTTTGTTTAAAAACAGAATTTGTTGTCTCGAATTCAGCGCCAATCTTTACTTTACTTTACCAATCAACATTTACGATCTAACGATAAAAGTTTGTTATTCTAATCGTAACTTGTAGTTAAAGTTATAATCATATCAAATTTTATAAAAGTTATTTATTCAGATTAATATGTGCTTGATGTGTGGAAGTCTTTTCTGAATAATCTGGAAGCTGGTAAAAGTAAAACCTTGTGGCCTATGTCGTTTGCTTGCCATCTTCATTCCTCCTTTCCTTCCTCCTTCATTTCTTCTAAGCATTCCTTTTTGCTTTCCACACGATCGAAAAACTGCTTCTTTAGCTTTTTTCAATTTAGATAGTTATGTATCATTTTAAAATTTTATTTGGTGGATGTGAAATTTAAATACAGATTCGACGTTGTTATTAGGTATTTGTTTAATCTACGTTACTCGGTTGTGAAATTTTGCAAGTAAAATGATTAATTTACTTGCCTAAAATTTGAGTACTGAGTAATTTTTTGTAACTTTGAAATTTAAATTTTAACTTTGTTATAAAACAAGCACAACTTTTTACTTGTTTTTTGTGGACAAAAACAATTTCTGATGTTTTCTCTGAGAAAAAGCCTTTTATGCCTTAATTTATTCGTATGAAATCTTAAGAGGTATGAATATTATTTTATCCGGTTTCTTCTTTTATTTATCTTTTGCCGTAACTACATATTATAAGTTCCAAATTCTAATTAAACGACCCATTGAAGTCCTGGGAAATAACGTAAAAATGTTATTATTTTTTTGACGATTTCCAAAAGCTTTCGAGGCTCTCATGGTTGATGTGGCGGAAGTTCCACAGGATGTGTTTTACATTAAAGTTATCAGCAACGATAGTTTCTTTTGGTTTTGTAAAAAAGGGTTGAAGAAGTTTGTGTAGTTGGTCGTGCCAGCAACTTCCCTTTGCATGTTGACGGTTGTATCGGTAGAGCGAGTAGTTGGCTAGTTTTGGGGTGTTTTTTGCATTTTTCATTCACGAGGATCGTGAATTCAAGAAGGTAAAATTTCTTGTTGTGTAGAGAAATCGCGTTTCAGAAAGCCATTTGGAGGAAGTTCGGGCAATGACATCAGTGCAACATTTTAAACTCATTAAACATTTATTTAGTGTTACGCTATAATTTCTTCGGATTTGTATTCAGAAATCAATTTAAGTTAGCATCCGTGACATTTAGGAAATTCCATACTTCACCGGAATTATATTTTTGCGGCAAAACTTTGTTTTAGTTTTTAGTTTTATGCGGTGTATTTAATTTCAGGCCATGTTAACTTTTGATTAAACATTCTTTTGATATGATTTCGAAGGGGAAACTTAAAACATTCTTTTCGTTACGTACCTACGTTTTGAAGAGGTACACTGCTTACATGTCGAGCTCTTTACCTAGTTTGATTCATAAATGATTTATTTCCCAAGTTTTTGATTAAAGAATTCTTCGTTCAGATGTCGTGACGTAATACTATCTGGTCATTTGCTTTAAAAAGCTTTTCGATTGAGTTTCTGTTAAGAAAGTTCAACTTATTTTGCATTGAAATCGGACAAGAACGCTTTGCAAAACTAGAGAGGTAGTATGCACTGATTTATGTAAACTGGGATTGACTTTGGAACGTCATTTGTACATTTTTATTCCCTTTTTATCATTTAAATTTACATGCTTGATCCTCACATTGAAATTCTAGCACTGGTTACATGTAGCTGCAGCATTAATTTTTAATTTTTGCTATATAATTTACCAGGAGTCGAACGATAATTTATCAGTTGCCAAGTTATTCAAATGCTTGAATTAAATTTTTGTTGAATTTACTGCTTCAGAGTACTTCAATTAGTAAAATAAACAAACAAAACAAATATTAAAATATTTAATTTTAACTGTTACGTAAAGAATACATACTTACATAGAAAAATAATATTTAAAAAACAATAAAAATGACAATAATTAACATATAACAGGTTTGAACTTAGAATATTTGAATAAACCAGAAAATGAATATTGAAAAAATTACGTTATAAAAATGATAAAAATTTTAAAATGGAAACTATGTAATACGATAGTAAGGCCTCTATTTCACAATTATTTTTGATCATTAGTCGTATATAACATAAGAAAAACGTAAAAAATAATGGGAAGCAAGAAAAATATAACAACCAAAATTAAAATTAAAATTAGAAAAATTAAGAAATTTAAAAAGTTTTTTACTTTTACTTTTACTACTTCAATTAGTATTTCTTATGTTGTGGGGCGATATTTCATTGTGACCACTCTTTTTATGATCTATTGCTTTTGGTGTCATAATAAACAGCATTTTTTCTCTTCGTCTTCTTTGTATACATACATATACCTACACATTTTAAATTCTCTGTAACGTTAAAAATGAACCAACGTTAGCCAATTAGAAACGGTTTATCTGATCAAGTAATTTCTTATTAAAATTTTTTTAAATAATTCTGTATGTATGCTAGAGGGGTCAAATGTTTGATTAAGAACATAAGCCGAAAATTAGACAAAGGAGCGTAACTTACGAAAGCAAATTTTGTAATACTAATTCAAACACAAAGCACCACTGGCAATATTTGGGAACACTACAAGTACCCACATATTTAGCAGATTTTGTCGAGTCAATTTTCTAAGCTTTTGTGAAAATATAAGTTCAGGGTTTCGTTGAATTGTAAGTTTACAGATCGTAGGTTTCAATAATGTTGTGGAATAGTAAGCAGTGCCGCAGGTGACTTTTCAAAATATTTCACAACATCGCATATGTAAGTTTTTAGTGAACAAACTTTTATTTAACAGCCGATATAAGATTATAGCCGAAGGTCATTTTGCTATTCACCCCTTGCAAAGCATATTAAGATAGAGAAGTTAAGCTTGCTTCGAAAAGACCACGGGCTACTTGGGTCGATATAAATAAATCATAGAGAAGAAGTGTAATCGGCCCACAGTAGAAAAATCCTAAGATTTGATAGCCAAGCATACCATAGTAATTATTGCGCTACAAAAACGTCTAATAAGACCAAGATCGATAGGTGACATAGCGCGTAGGTGACTTTCGATAGGTTGCATAGATTCAAAAATGATCGTTTTCCTGCGGTTTTCTAATATGGGTTTTACTGACCGTTACTGCATCGATTGAAAATGAGGCAGTAGAGAGTGAGACAAAAGAAAAGTGAATATCTGGCCTGTTTTTTAAAAATATTTTTAATTTCAGTTTTTTTTTTATAAATATAAAATTAAATGTACCGGCATATCTGATTAACTCCGATAGAAAATCAGAAGAAAAAAATAATATACACATTTTTTTTATAGCAACATTCATGCTACATCCTTTATAAGAATTTCTTGCTGAGCTGCAACGTTTATTTTGTACAAATAAAATTATTCCAGATTTTTAATGTCAAAAGAGATTTACAAATAATATCAAAGTATACCACCAACAAAAATTTAAAAAACCCGAGCTGAAAGTATGTGTTAATTATTATGCTGTTTATATTCCGTCAAATTTATTTTTAAAATTTTTAAATTCTTTGCATTTCATTAACCCAAGTGAAATTTATACCTAATTAAGGTTATTCAAAAAATTGTGTACTTATAATTTACATAATTAAATCAGTTTTTGAATGAAGGAATTTTAAAACGTAATTGAAAAAATTTATTAAATTTAATGACCAATTACATGGTGCGAGATGGTTTTAATAGATAAATGTCATCAATCTCGCTTAAAACATAATATAGAACAATGTGTTTCTTAGTTTCTATTTGTCATCTGTGTTTCACGTATGTCAACCGAAAGCCAATTTCTACAGCCTACAGCAAATAATTAATACCACAGCTATTACGAAACCTTCATTATGTGTTTCCAATATGAGTAAACTTGCAATTGTTGTAGTAATTAGGTGATCAAATGTTGTTTACTTATGCTCTGGAGTGCTATATGATTTATGGAATTTTTCATTAAAATAATCTGAATTTTGAATTTGGTTTACGTGTCTCTTATTCAGGGCGAGGCTTTCATTCAAAAAATTATACATAAGCATAAAATAAATCACTCGAACAAACGCGGAAAATAATAGGAATGGCAGCGTCAAAAATGGTTTACTTTGTTAATTATGTAGCTGAATATTTTATGATTTGATGAGTCGATTTTGATTAAATTAATTTATCTTGTCAAAGTAAATTTACCCACGGATGAATAGAACTGGTTTTTAATTTATGTATTTGCTTGTTTGGCAAAACGATAATTTTCTTTCTTTGTGTTTTAATTTTTCGTTCAGTCATCTAATATGTTTTATTTTAAGTCAGTAACATCAAAGAATCTCAAATAATTTGTTACTTCTTTCTTATTAGTTATTACGAAGATATTAAATTGGATTTACTGATTTATGGCAGTTTTATTTTTCCATTTCCATTTCATGGGCTAATGTTAAATAAATGGCTTTTAAAAAACGAAATATGAATTTTAATGCACTCACTTATACTTTTAATTTGTAATCCAAAACCTAAATTCTTGTTAAATCTAAAGTTCTGCTTTTGACATCTGATTATACTACACTTCATCTTTTGCCTGTACCACTGCTCAATTTATTTATGAAAATATAATCTGCAAATTTCTTTGATTATGTGCCTAAATATATACTATATTTAACTACTATAATAATTCAATTATTTATTTCGTCTTTATTGATTTTTATCTTAATTTTATCTTCATAAAATTCCTTTTTTTAAATTACCTGCTTTCATTTAAAAGAAAGTAAACAATAAACAAGCTGAACTTTTTTATTCATTTAAATCTTTTATTACTTTGAATTTAATGTATTTGACATAAAGTAATTAAATTTTTCAACTTCATTTATCAGACTTCTAATAATTTAAAAAACAAATTTTTCCAACTTTGTTCAAACGACGAGGATTTTTTTTTAATAATAAAAACGTATTTTCCCACTTTTACGGTTGGGGGGTTCAAGGCGAAAATGCGATTACGTGTTCTCCAATTACTTCTAGTTGTGGCGTTTTGAATATTAGAATTTGAAATTACATATACTTACATACACCCAGAACAACAACAGTTCAGTTGTGAATTGTTTAATGGAGAAATAATATTCAAATCCAACCATAATGTCTTTATGCAAGTGTGTACAGCAAAGTAGCTCACATGAATTACACATTACAACCGGAAAACTTCTAGTTAACAGTTTGAAACTTTTAGCTAAAGGTTTTATTACACACATTTTACATTATCGGAATTGGATCGACAAAGCGTAATAGTATTTATTATTTTATTTAAAAGCCAGTCGTTAAAGCGGAACAACATGAGCATCATTATTTATCAAATATTTATGCTTTTTATGAGCACTTAAAAATTCCGAATACAATTTTTCAACTAATAGTAGGATTTGAAATATAGAACAATCAAATGTTTTGTACACAAACTTTATATATTGTAATTATTTAAACTATTTTAACAATCCGCCTAAAAGTTATAAAAATTGAAAATGTTTTTCCGCTAATGCTAAATGCCAAACCACAGTTGATAAAGTGGTAATATTGAAAATAATCAGGTCGAAAATGTGTAAAATGTAAATGTGGTAATTCAATGGCCAAGCAATTGCTGTTTATTGAAGGAGCAATAACTGAATTGTTTAAAGTTTAAAAAATAGATAAAAAAATAAGGGTGCTTGTGCCCCCATAGAACCAATTTTATGAAATCTACGATCTCATAGAAATAGTATTTTTCACCATAGAATACACAGATATTTTTTGAAGTGTTTAAACTTTGAGATACCCGAAAATGTGAGATATCAAACTGACTGTTCAAAGTGGAAAGCTTTTCTTTTGGAATATTAAAAGACAGAATATAAAAAACTTGGCTTTCCTAGAATTGTCAATAGTTTTTCAATTTCTTCTCAATCTTCTTTCTTTCTTTTATTATTTCGAATTTTCCATTTCTTTATCTGCCTACGTTAATTACTTCCTCTCATCCTAGGTTATTTATTAGTGTTAAAACCTTTTCAAGTTTTCATATTTGTAAATGAAAGTAGAATCATCTGATGGAAGAAGATTATATTCTTTCAGTTTAAGGTTGAAAATAACGTGAACATTCGGTTATTTCAGTAATGTATTGAATTGTTTAAGTGGTTAAGATCGAAACTACAATTTTTAAAAACACAATAAGCTTTTAATATAATCGTTAATTCTACACTAGAATGTCGCTAAAATGATTAATCCATGAGACCCAGTATTCCACTACTTGTGTGGAATTTCCTTTTAGGATGAATAGATTAAGATAAATCTTCTTAAGTTCCATAATGTCAGAGGACCTCAAGAACTCTACAAAACCCCAAAACTTATACCTTGAGGTTGCAATAAACACAACCGTTATAATGCAATTATCCAAGCTGTTAAATGTTGCAAAAAAATTAAATTAAATTAAGAAGTCGAGAGTTACGGCGAAACGTAGATAAAATAAAATAATAGGTTTTATTTACTTTTTGTTTAAGAATTCAATTATACAGAAGCCTTTTTAAATTGATATATTTCATAGTTTTCAAGATATCGCCTAATACCCCGGCCTTTGATAAAGTCACTTTTGAAAAAATCAACTCATCATTACTGACTCACGACGTCCCCTGTACTATGGTACGATGGATCAACTCAATGTTGAAGGGGAGAGTGGTTAAGTTCAATGTAAGAAGCGTGATAAAAGGTATTGTCATCAAGGGCTGCCCCCAGTGGGGAGTTCTCTCTCCGCTCTTGTGGGACTTCGTAGTGGACAGCTTCCAACAACACCTAAACGAAAGTGGGTATTACACAATCGGATACGTAGATGACTTTGTCATACTGCTAAATGAGAAGTTCGAGAGCACTTTCTGTAAGGTTATGCGCATGCCCTGTCGGTTAACTCAGCTAAGACTGGGCTGGTCCTGTTCACCAAAAAACGGAATCCGCAAAGGATGGAGATCCCTAAACTAATGGGATTCCCTCTCGAGCTGGCTCCAGAGGTCACGTACTTGGGAGTGGTGCTTGATGCGAAACTCAATTGGGGAAAACATATCAGTCATAAAACTGAAAAAGCGAGCATTACTTATTGGCAGTGTCGAAGAGTCATGGGAAAGTTTTGGGGCTTTTCCCCAAAGATTGTTCTCTGGCTCTACACAGCCATACTTAAACCAATACTATGTTATGGTGTCCTTGTGTGGTGGCCTAGAACCAAATTGATAACAGTGGCATCCTTCTTTTGCCGGCATCAAAGATCGGTCTTCCTTTCTCCGCTGGATATTTACGTGGAGGAGTGTGCGGTGCGGGCTGCTTTTGGGATGCGAACCTAGGGTTTATGGACGCACAGAGGAGAGGTGCTGTAAGACATTTAAGGATTCTGGAAGACTGCACTAAAATACTGCATCTGTTGGATCTTGGTGCAGACAACATCTTTTCTAAATACCTATTTAATAGGAAACACAACAGAGATTCTCGAGACAGATACATCTTTGTACACAGATGACTCCAAAACCAGCGCTGGTTTAGACTCGTGCATTTTTTTCTCTTGAACTGGAACTAAGCGTGAGTCTACCGCTTAGAAGGTATGCCTCTTTGTTTCAAGCAGAGCTCATAGGTGTACTGCTCTGCGCGGAATTAATCCGGGAAAAGAAACTCCGGCAGAAAACAATACAGATATTAACCGACAGCAAGGCGGTTCTATATGGCACTCGATTGTCATAGGATCACTTCAAATTTGATGCTTCTGGTGCATTTGTCGAAATATCGACAAATACAAATAACCTAACTCTGAGATGGATTAAAGAGCATCAAGTCAATAAAGAGAATGCAGAGGCTGACGCGTTGGCGAAAATGGCGTCTAACAAATCACCATGTAGACCCATACCATTTGCTGCACACGAACAGATGGATTAATACAAGGAATGCCGACAAGAAAATACAAGCTCTCTCAAGTAGACATTCCAAATACTTTCTGCAGCTATCAAGAGACAAGCTGCGTACAATGTCGGGAGTCTTGACGGGACACTGCAAATTAAACAAATACCTGCATACAATAGGGCTGGTAGAAAGCCCTACTTGTCGATGGTGTGAATCATCAAACGAAACGGTGGGACATGTGCTTTAAATATGCTCGGCATTATCGTCCAAAAGAGGTTCCATGTTGGGGGACTTCTGGCTCACCATGGCCACTGCCCTCCAAGGTTATTGAGTTTATCCTCTATATCTGATGGCTTGAGAAGTGAAGGGGCTGTGGGCTACTGCTGAAATCCGGAGGTAGCATAATGTGTCCGATGTGCGGTCGTGCGAAGCAATTTGCCCTCCACAAGTAATCCAGATCCAAATCTCTCCTTCTGTTTTATCTATGTCTTAAATGCAGTTAGTTCTGAAAGAGTTAAAAAATTTGTTTTTAATTAAACCAACCACAGAACACTAACTGAAAAAGTTTGGAACACTGTTTAATATATTATGTTAGTGATATTTTGTTTTGTCATCCGCCAATGACTTCTAAATCATAGCACATTAACATTCTTTATTTTATAAGCCAGCTATAGGCTGTGCAAATGGTTGAAAATGTTTCATTTAGAAAATTATAACATTAATTAAATTTTCAATTTAAAAGATTGAAATAAAGAAGAAGGATTTAAAAGTTAAATTTTATAAGTATTTATAAGTAAAACTGAAGTATTTTCGACTTCTAAGAATGACTGAGAGATGAATAATAAGTAATCGACAATTAAAATAAAATTATAAAATAGTACTACGTTACAAAATATTTGCAAATTATGTTATCTTACTGAAATAACGAATAATTAATTTAAAATGTAATTTTTAGCAACGTTTAAAAAAATTGTCTCCTATAATTTATAATACTGCTGGTTGTGACGAAAATTTTACAACTGCGAACTTTTTTTTAAAGTAAGTATAAAAAGAACAATCATTTTGTTAAAACTTATTTTATTCTCTTGGAATTTGTTCTGAATTTAACATTTGAGTTTTTGTATTGGTTCATATGTTGCATGCAATTATTAATAGTCAGAAATATGGTTGGAGAAATATAATAACGAATAAGTTTAGGTAATTGAAACGATTAAATTTTTAATTAATGTTTGTAAATAAGTGGTTTCAACGATAAATAACAAGACGGTAGGTTTATAATGCCCTCATTTATACTTTTAATGCTTTTAAGCTCGCGATTTACGCGACAGAAATTCTGGAAAAGTGTTGGAAAGTTTAACCGCAATTACTATTAGTAAATCATTTTATCTCTAAATGGTTTTTCTGGTTAATTAATTGAATATGGAAAACAATGCGCTATTTATGAAATAGAGTCGCCGATAAAAAAATAATAAAAAATTACCTATTGTCTATTAAAATTTTTCCGAGATGAATAAATTAGTTAAGTGAATATGTAACGGTTTAACCTGACGAGTGTTTTATTGTTAATAATGTTTCGGTTTAGCTTGAAGCAGTACTACTATTTTTTTTGTTAATGAAGCAAGGAAGTTAAATTATAATACACTGAAATTTATAAAAAATTAATACGTAGTGCCAAAAGCTGGTATTCGTCTCATAAATTTTAGTTTGAAATTCTCAATATTTCGCCTAAGGAAAAACACCTTCATAACGTAGCGTGTTTTCATTCGGTATATCTCATTAAATTTAATAATAAAGAAATAATAATAAATTTTTACTAAATTATCCACACTCGCAAAGCATCATTTAAAAATTTTGCAAACTTTTATTCCATTTATTCGTGAAACTGGAAGAACTTGGTGTAAAGTTATCCTTTCTTGGTATGATTAATAAGACTTCTAAGTTTAGCAGCTCTAGGCTAGTTTCAAAAGTTGAGTGAACATACTCGTGTAAGTTCATTTATTTCTGTTACGTTTTAAAGTTACTTGGACTGAACTCAAAATTTTATCAAGTGAAAGATTATTCGAACACGCAATATTTATCTACCACAGCGAGAAAATCTTCCAACGAATAATCTTGTAATTGCGTGTGGCGTTGTGGTATTAAGTTGAAAGTTCAATATTATTTATTTCAAATTCAATGATTTACGCAAAAATGTAATAATCTAATATAGTCACGACGTTATAAAAATAAATTTTAAATTCACTCGAACAAAGAATTATTATTTTATAAAAAAAAACGTAAACAATTTTGAAGTAGAGGTATAATATCTCATGTTGATGCAATTTTAGAAAAGTTACGGATTCTTAAGCACAACTGAAGGGTGAATCCAAACACAAACATTATATTATTATGATGCATTTTTTATCTAACATGAAAAAAAATTGTTTATTTTGTTTTGTAAAATAAACACATTATATTTATTAATAATTATAAATATTTTAATTTTATTTTCATGATTATAAAAATCCTTTGTTTGAAACTAGGCTAATTTTAGAATTTAAGGGATGTTCAAATAATATGATAGATTATCGAAAGAATGAAAACTATTATTTAGATAATATTTAAGGTAGTTAAAAAGTTGAGTTATAAAATTTTAGAATTCGGTACAAGAGAATGTAAAAAGGAAGCAATGTGAGTTTCAAATGCTAAATATTTCTATTTATTTTTTTGAATGCTGACTTCTTTCAAATGTTTCCGATTTATAATATATTTTTATTCCATTTATGTTTGTTATCTGCCATATTCTTCTTAACTAAAGAAGCTAGAGAAAAGCTTAAGCAGTTAAATCCCACAGTTGCCTACGCAAGGTTTAGAAACTGAGCCTAATAATACAGTATCTACCATTGGGTTAAATATAAATTTTCAGGAAGTTTTAGAACCAACTGTTTGCAAATTAATATTACAAAATTTAATTTTTGACATTCAAAACAATTTTAATGCTTTTACTTTCTTTCCTTCAGAAGGAATAGCATAATAATATGATCTGAAATGAATGTTCTGTATTTTTTACGAAGTAAATATGCTTAATGCCCAAAACACGGATGTCTATTATTATTTAAATGAAATTCTAAACTTATAAATAAATTACAACTGATGAAATAATACGTCAATACAATATACAAAACTCAATATTCCAAACAGATAACAGATACAAAAACGTCAACAATTGCCAAAACTAACTGAAAATTTAATTCAACTTACAAATTTAACTAACAAACACAAATGAGCTTTCTAATTTTGAATTAAATAATAATAGTAGAGGAAAATTCATGACCCTATTTTAATGCTATGAAATTATTTATACTTGTTACTTATAAATTATTTATTTAAGGTAATAATGAACATAAAATTTTAAAATTTATTTTTAAATTATAAATGATATATTAGATATTATACAAAATTATGCAAACTTTCAAATGTTTTCCACAAATATTCATAAGTCCATCATCATATTATGCCGAAAGTTATGAATTTTGCAAATCAAATTTTTACTTAGAAAATATTTAGAATTTAATAATTCACGTTAAAAGCTCGATACATAGGTCGAGGACTTTTCTTGTGAATTATTAAGCCATTTTGACACATTTGCAGTGGTCGTATCAGTATAGTTTACATAATATTATATTTCATTGCTTGTCGGGTAAATAGCAAGATTATTTCTCAAATTAATATTAATCAACGAAAGCCAGCTCTGGTTTATTCAATGTCAAACTGTTGTCGTTTGTTAACATTTACAACTTCACTTCATAGTAATAATGTGAGATGATGCTATTTAGAAAATAAAAAAATTTTGTAGTATGTCAGCTTTAAAATTTGTTTTTTAGAATACCTAGAACGTGTATTGTGCAAATCATATTTAAGTAATTTAATTTGAATTTGAATTTGAATTTGAATATAATAAAATAATTTTGTTTATATTATGTAAATTCATTTTTAGCATTGTGGTGTGAAAGCATTAAACTATAGAAAATGGATTTACAAATTTTAATTTCAGCACCATTTGAAACTTTCATAGAACTATTCTTGATTTGTTACCATGTTGCTTGTATCTTGTATCATAATCTTAAAAGATGAGAAACCAAAGATGATGCTACTCTACTTTAAGCTGCGGTATAAACTGTGGTAGTGCTTTATCGTAGTTATTACTGCATGACACGACCGGGTATAAAAGGGAATGTCTGCTTGCAATATTTGAATCAAAGTTTAGTACACAATTAAAAAATTGTTTAAGAAAGTTTTTAGTTTTGTAATCAAATAAACTTTTGAAACAAAAATTTAAATAAAATTTATCTTTGAAGTTTCACCACAACCAGCAAATAGTTAAAAAGTCATGTCATTTGAATTTTTAACACTATTTTACATAATTTAAAGGAGCGAATAATTCAATATTAAAACTTATAGCTTCATTACATCGGTAATTTTCAAACGTACATTTTGATGAATATAACAATTGTCAGAACTAGGAAACTTTCCTTCTAGTGTTTACACATAACTTTAAAAGAAAATTTTATATTTACCGATTGTGTATGCACTTTAAATTTTAAATTGCGGGAGTAGGTGCATGTGATGTAGTTGCACATTCTTACTTTAAAATGCACAGCTGAAAAATCTCATATAAAGTTTTTATTACCTCTACAATGCTCGTTTCTTTCTGAATAGGCGATAATCTGAGTTGTACCCTCAAACCAAGGGATATTGCAATCTGCACTTTTATCGTGGAAATTTATTTGAATTACTGTACGCCATTTTCTAACACAAGGTAATATATTACCTCAATACAAAAAGAATTTGACTCGGAACTTGTAAAAAGCGGATATAATATGGGATCAAATATTTTAAATTTATTCTAAACGGTTTTTTATTACCCGAATTTTTCGCTTTTCATTTGGGGGAGACAAATTTCAATTCTAAATTTTATTTGTATCTACATTTACTTACATAAGTTTGTTAACCGTTCTTATCTATCGCATATAACGCAGGATCGATTCAGAATGATCGACCTCGACATGAAGACAGAAATTCTACTATTTCGAAATTATCTACACAGTCTAAAGAGAATTATAAATAAGCTTTTCTAAGAATTCTACCGGAAAATCAGATGTCCTGCGTGTAACTTATTGGAAAGAAATTATTCGGTGCATATTTAATTCAAGGGAACGTATAATTAATTTAATATTGACTCTAGATAATTTATTTTTATAAAATAATAATAAAACAACGATTTTGATTCACGCTAGAAAGCCAAATTTAATTTTTTTATTCGGTGCCGGATATCGGCAATCATTGTACTGATGCTGGTGTAAACTTTGTTAATTATCGCTTCGAAAACTCCATTTTAAAGTTGTGCTCAACTATGTCCTTAAACCAGTGCTAATATTTTTTATCTTCTTAAACTTCTACTTCCTAACGCTTCTCAATAAACTATTTTGATCAGTTCAAATATTGCAAGTTTTATATGAGTTTTATTAAGTTGGCCAGATTATATTTAAGATTTATATGGTTACTAATTATTGGTTGCGAAGTATTATAGCAATAATGTAAAATTACTAAAAGGTTTAAGAGCTGTAGTACTATGTATTACTAAATACATAAATTTTATTCGGAGAAAATGTACGTTTGGTGGCTCTCTAATTAATAGCTTAATTTGTAAATTCTACAGCACGAAAGGTCTTGCCTTTGTTTCTATTAAAGTATAATCTAATTTTTTTGTAATCTTAATCTTTATTTTACAATGTTTTAATTTAATTAATAGTTTATTATCATGATTTTCTTTATCTTGAAATAAATCAGCGTACATTTTACTTTTGTTATTCACGACTAATAAACATCTAATTCAAATTAAACAAACTCTCAATTTAATTTATTTTGCTTCAACTCACCTTCTACAAAAATCAAAGTTAAAATTTAGAAATAACAGAAATTTACAGTTTTTCAAATATCTACCTACATTAAGGGGTTTTTATCTGGAACTTGAACTAATTTTCATTGAGCCGTCTATTAATAATTCAGCTTCAAATAAATCTTTTAGATTAGCGATAAAGAAAAGAGATAATTTTTTGATTTAAGCGTTTAGTCTAAAAAAATAATTTTCTCTTGAACTAGAAGGTACAGGAAAGTATGTTTTTAATTCAATATTTTGAGCAAGTTCCTAATGCGTTTAAAAATAAAAAGTTTCCTTGAAACACTTGAATACCAATCCTGTGTTTTGGATTATCAAAAAAAAAAAAATTTTTTTGTGTAATTTTTTGCAAAACTGTTCTGAAGCACTTGGCACCTAACGTGGGGCTCTACTCTTTAGTTTGTTAATTTTTACAGTGCTGTTTTATTTATTTATTCTGAATTTTTGTTTTTCATTATGTGTTTTTCTGATGTTTTTCTTGTTTGTTAAGTTTTATTTATTCTGTTAAAATATAATAATACTGCCAATTATTATTTAATAAAAGTTTAGATAACCGATAATCGGAAAAAAAGAAGTAACACTTGAATCGATTTTATTATTGCGCTACCGGTTAAATTCTATTAAACTCGAGTATACTCATATTTTGTTTGTTATCAAATGCAAAGCTTAAAGCTAATAAATTGAAGTCAATTAAGAAAAAAGAAGGCAAACACAAATTGCACTAAATAGTAGTTAGCGTAACTAACCAAATTTAGATAGATAATGGTAAATTGCATGCGCCGAGCAATACGAAATATCATGTTGAATCCAGGAATTGAAAGACAAAAAGTTTAATTAATAATTCCATGGATTGAATTGCATATCGAGTAAATTACAGGATATTCTAAAAAGACAAAAAAGAATTGCGAGAATAAATTAAAAGAAAACGAAAAGAGTATCACAAAAATCTCTATCAATTTCGAAGTTCACCAATAAAACAACGAGTTATTTATTGTTCATGCAATTTGCAATTTCTTTATTACGTAATGGAATTTACTGCATAATTGAAGAGAAGATAATGGGTAAAGCAAAGAATTGAAATTGAATTTTAAATTTAACTAACGCTAAAACAACAAAACCTTCGAATTACCTGGAAAATGTTGTGAGCCCAGAAGGCTATCAATTAAAAAATTAATTTCAAAGTAATTTTAAACTTTCAGTAATGAAATTTGCGTTGACGTTTAAAAAATCTCATACCTAGTTTAGTTTTTTAAAATATTCAGGAGCTGCTTTGTAAAAGTCGCTCAATTCTTTTGTATTATTGATTACACTGTGTTAAGATGAACGGGCACCGCCTGCTGAAGTAAGGTCAGTTTTTTTAAGTTTATAAATTTCAGCGTTTGGTGTCCGATTAGCTTCATGGAGTTCTATTAAAACAAATCTCTCGACTTACCACTCCGATTCGCAAATTTTATAACCATTTTTGCACAGTAATGTGAAAGTATTTCGGTATGTATTCGTATAGAAATTACTTTAACTGGAAAACCAGCTTACAGAAACTTCGTCTATACAATAAATGTACTGCTTATGTATTAATTTATAGTTCTATAGCGTACGTTTAATAAAAAACCTCACAATTTATTTCCTAAATAGTCTTTCTAAATACTATTCGATATTTGCAATTGCGCTTTCTTTAGAATAAATTTCATTCAAAGCAAGTTTTCTTTAGAAATCGACATGAAAAGCTCAAAGCGTTAGCTAATTTTTCAGGTTATCGTGTTAAAACGAACTTGATTCGGATACAGAATCAACTATTTTTGATTTTAATTTTAACTTTGCAGTTAACAAACTAAGGGACGCTAAACATATAGTTGAACCAATATATTTAACATTTAAAATAAAAATAAGTTAGAAAAAATTCCATTTCTTATCAATTCTTTTTAAGAACTGGTATAGATTTAAAATCACAGGAGCATTGCTCTCGTAGCGAAGTAGCTGTATAAGCTAGAAATCATAAATACTAATTTGAAGTAAAGTTATTTATTACTATAAAACCAAATGGTCAAGCAAATTATATTTTTCTGAAATGGTTATTACATACTATAAAATCATAAGGTCATAAGTTTAAGTCTTCATTACCAGCACACACATGAAGACAATCACGTATGTTGTAAATTTTATGCGTAAGATTACAGTTAAACTCAAACTAATATTTAGCACAACCAACAATTTAGTAAATTTAAAAAGATTGTTGGTTTCCATTATTCATGTAAGATATTTACGCTGTAAAATTTACAACAAATTATTTATCGAGTGTGACTTATAAATTCAAACTAAGTTCAACTTTGTTAAAACTTTTCATAAAACTTCAGTAAGCCACAGGTATTTGTGCATTATAGGTTTTTGTTTTGGGAAAGTGCTTAAGGTTGCTTAAAACGCATTCGAACTAAGCTGAATTGTTAATTAATGAATATGCGCTCGAACTGTTTCATTAATGGATCGGAATTATTAAATACGAACAATTTGTAACAGTTATGAATATTCTTTAAAAATTTAAATAAATCTGTCTGGATGATTTGAATTAAAAACGAAAAAGTGATATGTAAAAGGGCTATATTAAAAAAAATTATGAATGATCGTAAAATAGCAGGTTATCCGTAAGGGATTTAAAAAGATCGGTGAAGCATAAACTAAATTTCGTTATTATTCCAATTTCGGTTACTAATATTGTAATTTTGGAATAACATACTTTTGCGATGATCAACCTTTTTCCTATAGCGGTCATTGAGCCAGGATGCAGTCCTTTTCACTTTTCTCTTTTTTGAATTTGTGGCGATTATCTTGTCGATAGTCTGATTTTGTTTCTTTTGTTAGGAGTATCTGTAGTTACTCAGTAGTTATTCTAGTATCTTTTGCGTTGATCTCTCGTTTGTCATCTTCAATAAATCAATTTATGGAGTTTAAGATTTGTGAGTTGAATGTTTATTTCGACGTTCTCCATTTTTACCACGAATAGATCTAGGTTGGGATTTTTCTTTCATCAGAGTAAAGATCATATTGAATTTCTTGGATTCTCCAGTATTTTCCAAATGACATTTTAGTTCTAAAATAAAATCTCATGAGGACATCTATATTTATGGTATATTTATAACACTTCTTCGATAGGATTTGTGTTACTCATAGGAAAGAATTGTACTGTGATTGTTTCTTTACTAAATTTTCTGAAAATGCATTTTAAGAGATTTCTTGTCCCACATAGTGAGCTTAGTAGAATTAACAGTTCTTGGTCTGTCGTGAGGTAATTCTCAAGTTCATCGAAGAGGAAATATGAAAATTCTCGTATACCCCTGCATAATTAAATGAGAATGTGTATTTAAATATAGTTTAAAAGTAATTTTTAAAATAAATCTTGTTATTTAAATTGAAATTTATGATAAAATGAATAGTGATATTGTTGATAGTAAGTTATTAGTAATAATAGTTAACTTGGTTCAAAAAATAAAAGCAAAGTTTTAGTTAAGAAAAAAGTGATTAATCAAACTGAAGTTTAAAGTAAATAATTTACTTTGCGTATAAAATTAAATAAGTTTCTTTCGTCATGATGGAAAACATATATCTTGTTTTTGAAGTATAATGTAGTGTAACGATTGAACATAATTTATGTAGCATTTCATTCAAAATACTTCGATAAATCGAGATGTAAATTTAAAAATATTAAATAGTAATTTTTGAATTGCTTAATTGATATTGGTTTTCAATGTATTTCAAAGTAAGTTGGCAATGTTTGAATAAAATTTGTTTTGCCGAAGAAATTAAAAACATATTTCACTTGACGTTATATCTACCATATTTACAATTTTAATCGGGGCCTGTTTTAGGGAACATTCAAAGCTGCAAAATAAATCAGCAATAATGTAAACTGTTTATTTTTTCATCAACAACTTCAATGTAAAAAAACCAAAACCATTAAGAGTTAACCAATTGAAAAACTAATAAACAAAGATCCCGGAGGGGTAAAGAATTAAGTTACTTTACCATATAGGTTTAGAATATAATTATGTAAAATTAAGAAAATTACGTTAAACTTATCGATATCTGGAGTCAATTCTGTGATAACGACCTGTCATTGCTAACCATAGTGTTAGGACTGTTAAAAATTGTAAATAATTGCGGGTTGTTATCTGTATAAACATATGTAACCTAAGTAAATCTTACAAACCCAAACACTATGATTTAGATACATTAGGGTTCAGTTAGGTTAGTGTTACATTAAGTTAAGTTCAGTTATAGTCGTGTTAGGTTAAGATTAGGTTAGATTTACGTTAGGTTTTGTTAGAGTTGGGTTAGGTTAGGTTTGAATTGGGTTAGGTTAAGTTTAGGATGACTTTTTAAAATTTTTTTTAGATTGCTATATTTTAATTTATTTTGTTTTACATGTAGGCACAGACTTAAAGATTATGTGGATAAATCAATCTCGTAATCCGAAAAATAATCGGAATTAATTTTCTTAATCTGAGGTTTTACAATAAGTAAAAAGCACTTTATTACACTCCTTTTTAACCAAGCGAACACATTTTAAGAAACTTACAACCGGTTTTGCTAATAAATAATTTGCTGTTTTCTTAAGAGAACAAAAAAATAAAAGAATATTTTAAAGCTCTCTTCGTTTTTAGCTATAATTTGTACTCACAATAATTGCTGAATTTATTGTTTGAATAATAAATAAAACGTTAATGTTATAAACTGTTTCTGGATTAAATTTAAAACTGGTGTCTGTAAGCCATTGCCTTATGTTTTCCATTCGAAGAAGTTTTGTTAAAACTTCTAAATAATTGTGTTTAGTAAATATAAAATATTAAATCGGTCATAACACTATCATCTCATTTTGTCATCCGACGTGGAAAATAAAGCAAGTATCAAATTCAATGTAAGTAATACTAGATTATTAAAATTTTATTCAACGGAAAATTTATAAGCTTGAGTTTGGACATTTTACAAAATATGAAATGCACTGGTATAATTTATTGGTTAAATCATAGCAATATATGCTCAACATAGAGACAGGTAATAATATATTAGATATTATAATATAATATATCAATACAAGTTCGATTATTCTTATTGAATTATTTTAAAATCTCCTAGAAATATTCATTTTTAGCATTATATTAAAGATAAATAAATATATTCGTTCCATTAGTCTGTTATATGTCTAGACACGCCATGTTGTTCTTATAAGACAATATACTATTTTTTTAATTGTTGGGTTAGGCATTAAAATAATTTAAAAGTATTTTGTTATTTATAAAATAGTGTAATTTTCTTTAAAGAAAATTAACACATTTTTGTGTTATTAATTAATGTTTTTATTATAGTTCTATTTATACTTGAATATAACACGTGGACTTCAAAATTAATTAAATTGTCCTTGATTAAGGTGGCACTTAATTGGCACGTGAATATTGTAAAATTTTCATTAAATATTGAGGTTTTGCCGTCAAATCAAATCAGAATTTCAGTTTAGAGTAAATTATTCCAATTGAGTATCCCTGTTCTTGTATTGATTCACTCTGTATGAATTAGTCCGATACGTTATTCTGTATTGATGTTGCGATAAAGTCGCTCCTTTACGAAAAATTATAAATTTTGTGCTAGGATATTTGTGCGAAATAATTGGCAAGTTAATAAGCAGTTTTGCCGATAATCTTATCGAAGGAATACTGAGGTGAAAATTGATTATACGTTTTATGGGTTCGAATATTGCACCTATGGAACCGTATATTTAAATGACTATAATAAGATTGTCGTGTCTAGAAACCTTTCATTCTTTTATAAATATGTAAATCTGAGTGCGTTTAGCGTGCCTAAATATAGCTATATGTAAACTTAATAGCATCGTGTAGGTGTAGTTTGAACAGTCTTTCCTATTATTTATTGCCGTTGCTTAGGGTCATTCTCTTGATTAATGATTACATCTGAAGGCACATTAGTATTATAAAATTGTAAAGAATTAAGCGTTAATATTCATTACATCGTCATTACGCCCTTATTACGCCCATATTTTACAACTTTCATTTTCAAGTGTTTTCAAACGTGAGAATTACAATATTTATACAAATTAATCTTGTGCTCAACTAAAAAATCAAGCGCTTAATTATAATAATTATTTTTTCTGTAATAACAATTATCCTCTTACGGAAGCATAATTGAATGTAACCACCTCGGTGTGTAATTAAATGTTTACGAAATTACATTATCACAATAACAACTGTCTAAAAGTGATCCTAGTTATATATTAATTCACACTGATATCTTAACTTGACCTCTTACGATTTCGACAGACCTCTATTTACATGCAGATCAACAACACGAATATATTTGCATATCGTTTTCAATGCTGAATAGGTCACAAACTTTAATGGATCATTTATTCAATTAGTGCTGGATAAACTAATTTCATTTGACAACAACCTTGAACTAGAATTAAGTTATTCCAGGAAACTTTTTCGCACTTTGTAGTAGTTTGTACAACAAACAGGGTCATCACTACTACAATACCAAAGGAACATTTCATTATAGAAAAGTGGATTATTATTTATTTGTTTGAAGTTTGAAATTGGTTTCGTGAATGCAGTAAATTGGTAACTTGGTGTATAAAACGTATTCCAAACCTTTTTGCGTCTATAAATATTTTATGCGAATCCTATCCATTTGCCTAATTTTACCTTAACCGAGTTTCCTACACGAACTTCACTTAAATTAGAAAACTTCGATTTTCTATTTAAATTTCCAAACATATTAATTATTTTTTTAACAAGTTAATTCACTTGTCAAATTGCTTTCCGTAATTATTTTGTAAACTGTAATTTATTCTTTGTTTTTAAATCGATATCGAACCTTCCGACCCTGATGAATTACCATTGTAATTTATGTTGATTGACATTATAAAGTCAAATTATACGAGGACGTTTCAAATAAAACCACAATTCAACTACTAAACTCATTCAACCACCAGTTTCTCCAATTTTTCCGGAACACTTCATAAGTTATACTAACCAAATGCGTTGTAAATCATATTAATAATATGATGTAATAGTACTTTACCTCAAAAGTTTTGAAAAGAAAGATTTACTGAACGAGTAAATAAGTTAGAACTCTTATAGCCTTTCTCGCGTACCGGATATATTCTCTTCTGCTTCTGTTGACTTGTTTATCGGGGTACTTTGATAAGAAACCAATGGCTTTATAAGAAACTTTATAACTAATAAGAAAACATCTCCCGAATCTAAAGACGAATAAAAAATATTTGCCGAGTCTTAAAAGTTTAGAAGTTGCACTGAGGTTAACTATCTTGGACTTCAGACTTAACAGCAGGTATAAGATTTATTAAGAATTTTCACCCAAATACGTGAATTATAATTTTTTTTATGTAATTGCATAATATTCATATTTTATGAACTGATAGTGCGAGTAATCCAAAATGTTGAATGAATATTTTTCATAAGAAATTTATCTACATACAATTTTTTTCGATATTACTAACACTCCTTTAATAATAAATTAAGTTCTGTCTATCGCTGTATTGAATAATTCGTGTTTTGTGTGATTTATTTCCAGAATTTGACAAACATCTAAATAATTTCTAAGTGTGCGTGTATTAAAATGTATTAAAAGAAATTTTGATTTTCTCGTGGAATACTAGGTAAACTGAAAACTAAAATACGGGAGTTATTTTATTTTTTCTTAATACAAACAATATTAATTTACAACTATTATATTGCTAGTGGATAGTGGACGAGTTGTAAAACATCCGGTATACAAAAAATATTTTTTTTTTGCTAAACTTTTTAGTATTCAAAGTTGGAGTAAACTTCTAAGCCGTCCCTGCTGACTATTTTTTTTTAGTTTTTAATATAATGAACACCCATTATTAAAAAAGCTCTTTATCGTAACTGCCTATCCATTAAAAATGTTAGAGAAATATCTTGAATTAAATATAAGCAGGTGAGCATCGAAACTAATTAATTAGCATTGATTAGAATTAAAGATAATAAAAGATAAAATAAATATTTCTTTTGTAATTAAACATTATATTAAGATTTTGTACGAGCGCTACCTTTACTTGGATATAATTAAGGTGGCTTCTGTACAATTTATTATCAGTTCGACAATACCAGAAGTCGATACGGAAAGAGTTTCTATTTTATTTAAAAGGATATTTTATCAAGAGAGAACAAAGAAGTGGAAAGCAACTTTTCTTTTAATTTGTGTTGTGACTCTTGCCGCACATTACGCTTTCTTGCTTGTGGAAAGAAATTTAAGGTGAATGCGATTGGGCAAAATTGCATAAGTTTTAATGAGGTAGTAGTTTGTAAACGGAAACTTGGCTCGTTGAGCTTTCTACAACCTACAAGTAAGGTTTACTTGGGATACTTGCCGTAGGTACTATTTTAGTTGCATATTCTATGTTTGCGAGCTAAAATACTAACTTTCTTTGGTTCGACTATTGATAAACGAGATTATTGGTGGGAGCGCATTATAATCAACGATACAAAGCAAAACTTTGCATGATTTTGTATTATGTATATTTTATTTGGATAATAAGGGCTACCTCAAACAACAATCGATTTAGATTTTTAATAATTAAATTTATCGCATTATACCTACGCACTAAAGACTCTTATTGTTAAGCTCATTAATTACTCGTTTTACATAAGTTATACCAATTCAAAGTACGATGGAAATTTTAGGGATCTGTGATAGCGTAGAATGTAGATAATAACTACCACCCAAAGTTAGCATGACCAAAGGCCGTTAACAGAGAAATATACCACATCAAGGGAAACAATTAATCCTACCTGGAAGGCTTTTCAATTCTAATGTGTAGTTCGGCTTAAGCATACTCGACCATGTTAACATTGAATACAATTACAATAAAAAAAGTATTTACTCGGCAAATATAGACGCGTACAAATTATTTAAATTGTTTTATGTAATCGAATCATCCAACAAATATATTTGTAAATACTAATACAAACAAAGAAAATTTATGTAAATAAAATTACAACGGTATAAATTTTGGTTTGATCAACTTGCTATTAACCGAATGTTGACTCAAGTTATTTTTGATTTTCTAAACAAAACATGAATTTTTTACACCTTATATATAAGCCACAATGTTCGCTTATACTTGATATTTTCGATATAGCCTACGGTTAGAGCAAATTTGAGCTTTACAGACAAATTATACATTTTTTTTTTTGTGTTTATTTGAAATAAATACAATACATGACTGGTACTTTGTTTATTTTTATTAGAAAAGTTTGCGTTATACCTGCAGATTGGAAGACGATCTGCCACTTTGATTGGAAAAATATTGTTATACGTGAGGGTGATTCAATATTAATACCAACTTAGAATTGTAAGAAATAGTTTTTTTTTTCCCTATAACAATTACTAACTTAAACATTATTATCAGCCATTAGATTTTAAACTTGAAGTTAATTTACAAGAATCACATTAATCCATTCATCATTAATCGATATCTCGTTAATCCATTCTCGACCGGAAACGATTAGGTTTACTCCATGGGATAATCAAAAATATTCAAATATTATATAATACGAGTACGTCCGGGATATTCATTTGATTATTAATTATAATTTTATTTGAATTAATTCAGTTTTCTTGACATTGACTGAAAGCCAAAAATGAAAAATAATAATGTAAATTTTTATTTTACGACCTTTCAAACTGGAGATTACATAGAGATGTTAATATTGGTATGATGTGTTTTAGAAACATTGAGATGTTACTGCAATTAACTATTTATGGGCAACATTCTGATTCTTGCGTAAACGTCGGCGGTTTCAAAACAAGTTGCATAGATTACTATTTAGTTTAAATATCAAGAAGGCAGCCAGACTCTAGACTTGAAGTTCAGAGAGCCAAATTCTGTTGTCAAACTACTTGTGCCGTGGTTTGGAATCCTCGTTAAGCAGTAAGTTTATTTGTGAGGATTGCTTAAAATGATAAATAAAAAAAATATTTATTTTTAATGATATAATGGTTAACAACATATTTCTCACAATAGCGTATGTCCGTTAAATTTTATTTATATATTCGCATTCAGGTACGTAGAATAATAAAATTTAGTAGGAAATACAAAGAACATTAAAAATTAATAATATACGAGATAAAGTGAAAGAAATTATTTATTTGTATTAAATGCATTGTTGGTAAGTTTCTCGAGTAGCGATAAAGCCCTAACCTTATAATAACGTAACTTCATTAGCATTCGAATAATACACGCAGCGTTATCGATTTTATTTTGTGTTATTGTAATTTATAACTTTTATAAGAATAGCATCACTCCATCTAAAACAGAAAGTTTTTTTGTGTTCAAAATCAGTCAACGTATATATGAGTCCATATGTCAAACACGTTCTCTCGTTTCTGCTGTGACAATTCCCTGTTGTCCTATGGTCCTAAGGGAGGACGAAACGTTGACTCTTGTTGTTGCTAGAGGGTGGAGAACAATCAGACTATTGTTAGCCTTATTCAGTGACACCAAATGTATTTGCAACCCATTGTTGGGTTTTCTCTATTATTTGTTTTGTATAAACGAGCTTACAAATTTGAATAAATAACAAAAGTATATATTTTTTTATTGCGTATAATAATTATGAAGTTATCGGAAACACATAAATAATTGGAACGCCATTATTTAAATCGTTTAAATTTATTTTATCGAAACGTAAACTCTTGTGGGGTTTAAAGTTTTCACAATAGAAAATGCAAATTTTAACATTGCTCACATACAAAGATGTTCTAAGTGTTCAACATAAGTTCTTTTATTGTGTAGTCGCGTTGTAAGCTTTTTGTACTCATTTTTCCCGCAACAAACTTCCACACTTTAAGTTTCATTACATAGAGTTACAAAGTTAGTTCAAGAGTCACTACTTACTTACAACAAATTTACTATTTTGTATTTAGTAAAGGTGAAAGTCTTAAATAAATTATCATCCAACCGCAGCAGTTAAGGTAAATATTACAAAAATTTGAACCTATACATTGAGCATAAAAACTTTTATTTATTTTTAAATTGCAATTTTTACGTAGATAAATTTAAAGACGTACACAATTGGGTAAACTTAGAAACGTCAGAAAATAATTCAATTAAGACGATTGAAAAGTTCTTTCTTTTTTACTTCAAAACTATGCGACAGCGCCAAGAGCTTTTTCCGGATTAACTACTTTACGTGCTATTATAATATTCGATAATCATTTTAATATTCAAAATAAATCTGAAAATGCAATTTCGAGACAAATAACGAAATTACAGGCAGATTTTAAGTGCTTGTAAACAAACTTAAAATTTCAATATCAGCAGCATCTCTAAAACTGAACATCAGTTGACAATATTAATTAAAATAAATTTAATACAATTGTATCCAAGCAATATCTCGAAACAGGAAACCATGAAAAATTCCGAAGTTCAAATAAATTTACATATAAATAGATTTGAAATGCTAATCGCACTGATTTTGTTTCTTGATGTAGTTCGTATATTATAAACTAAATTTAGTTATTATTTTTTTATTATTCGTTGTTTTTAAATTATTAAATAGAGCGAGCGGTAACATAAAAACTTCTTTTGCTGGAATATAAAGTAAAATTCAGTTTGTTACCCGGCTTTCTTTATATTTGTTCTTCATTTATGGTATAATTGCGGAACATCTTGCTTTCAATGCACCGCAATTGAGTTTTCTCCAAGTGTATTCATTTCCAGCAATATTTACTATTTTAAATTTCTTTGTGTTTACCATTTTAATAAAGAGCGAGTAATGTCAGTCTGGAATTTATCTAATAAGAAAATCGATATTTTTTATAAATTTCTCTACCATGTTTACGAAAACATCCACGTTAAAATACATAATTAAAACTTTTCTCCGTTCTTATCGACCTTAGACTAGCTTGAAAAATTGCGGTGAGCGTGAGTGTTCGTCTGACGGTTGGTAATGGTCATATAAACACCGTAATGACAAAGACTTTATTTAATATTCGGTTTTTAGTTTGAAACAGTACCGTAAAACTGAATTATATTAATTTATTACTCAATTACTTTTCGGGTTTAATTTGGGTTTAATAATTCTTTTATATACAGGCTTTTCATATCTGCATTTTTTGAATTTGACTATTGCTATTTTTTTTGGAAAAAATTTAACTATTTGATTAAGTTTTCCGTAGCCGGGGTTAACTTGTGTTTCCAAGTGGTGTTTTCAAACTTCAATACTAGCAATAATATATTTTAGTGACTTTTATAATCTTAGAAAATAACATTTATTTAGAATTTCTCGTAACGAAAACTGTAATAGAATAGGCAAAAACTATGACTTGAAATTTAACAAATACAAATAAAATAAAATTTTTAATAGATAAAATAATGTATATTTGTTCATATATTTTTAGATATTTGATTTCTAAATATGCGATTTTATCTAAAACATGCAGAAAATTGTTCAACAAGTTTCTAAATTTTTTGTTTGTTGATTGTTTTGCACAGTTATTAATTTTAAAAATTAATTAATTATTATTAATTAAATAAAATTAATTAAAAAAAATTTAAAATAACTCTTAGCTGTTGATGAATATGCGTTACGTTATTCTTTCTCCGTGAATGAGAATGTTTTGTCGATGAACTTTGATTATGGTTACACTTCACACATTTTTGATTTATTACAGTTATCAATTAACTTTTCCGAAAAATTTACTCAATTTGATAGAAATTCTCAAACACACTTGACAGTGCTGTACTTAATTAGGGTAGTAGCTTCTAGTCTCAAATATGTGTAATTTTTTATGATTGTTAGTTTTAGATCTTTTAATCTCGGTATATTCAGAATAACTGAAAAATATATAACTTTTGATTTTATTTTGTTTGTATTTTCTTTAAATACCCAATTTTCATTTGCTATACTTGGATTTGTACTGATTTCGGCTATTGGTTTTTGTGTTGTAACTTCATTGTTGACAAAATTTTGTGCCTAGAATCTTCTTGAGTTTGTCCCCAAATTCTATCTTTGCTTTTCTTAAATTTTACATATAAATTTTAAATCGCTTTATTCTTGATTCCCTTGATACAGTACCGATCTTTCCTGCTCACGTCAGTTGCTATCTGCGTTTGTGTTGCTTTCTGTTATTTTATCAATTCCCACATAAGGCACAAAATACTTGACATAAAACAAAAATTTCAGGTAGTAATTATTATCGATTACAGAATAAAAGAATTAGTCGACACAACTTATTGATCCTAGAGAGTGGAATACGTCAAATTAATAAATTTATTTGTTGAAGGATATTAAAAATGACGCTATGAAGACGTGATGGTGAGTAGAAATGGGGCAGACATTTCCACGATCGTGGAATAGAAGATCGTAGAATTTCAATATCAAAAATGTTTTCGAGATGATTGTTAACAGTGGTTCACAAGAAAACGTTTTTTTTCAGTTGCAAAACAATCTCATCGCACGAAATCAGTGAAATTTTAAAAATTGTCTGCTTACTTTGATAGGAAACTTTACTATATCGTTGACTGATTCAAAAGGCCTTTTTATGAGAAGGCTTACATGAGCTTTGTTTTTGTGATCGTTTACAAGCCATGAGCTACTTTGTCGTTTTGAGGTTCTTTTGGTTGAATTTGTCACCAGAAATTAAATTAATTTAATTTTGACATTCGAATTTTAAATTATTGTGAACAAAGGCTTGACACCTTTGTTAATTTTTGTTTTGTTTGTTTGGTGAGTAGGGACGTTCTCTTGTTGGTATTTTAAATTGGATTTATTTCAAACCACTAAAATTACTTAAAATTGCTTTTTGGTACATTTTACTTACGGTGACGAATTTATAAGTAATTATTTGAGACAAAGATATATTTTTATTTTTATAGAACAATATCAGATATTTTCAAAATTGGTATTAAAAACATTTTGTGTCGGGAACGCAACCGACTATTTGTTAAGTTGTTATTGTCTGTGATTTGTAAAGCTACTAATTACAGGTAATTCGTTATTCGGGCTCATTGATTTTTTTTAAGCAATGCTATTTTAACTTTCCACAGTCAGTTTTTATTTTATAAAATTTTGATTGATATCAACACAATTGGCAATACTTAATTTTAAAGAAAGCATTATTACATTATACATACCTAATTCTCTTGATGTTCGAGGCCATAAAAAAATATATGTATTTTGATTTAATTACCTTGATTGATATGCCAATTGAATCCGCTTCAACACCTGATGACGATGTACAAACAAACCCAAAGATCTTTTTTCAGATCAAACCCAATAATCCATATTTATTACTTTATATTGGGATACCCTGTCAGAGTAGTACTAAATTTCACATTTATTATATTACATTGGGTTTGGACCTTCAACCTTCGTTCTCATTGTGTTCGTTACATTATTCGAAATTTAAAGATTTCCAACATCAGCTCTTTATTTATTTATTTTATTATTAGTATTAAACCACTGACACTTTTATATAGTAGAGTGTATATCCTAACGTGGAATTCACAGCGCGGCACAAATCGTAAATAGAATATAATACATATAACAATTCTATGTTGTTATTTACATATTATTTGTTATTACAAAATTACGATTAGTAAATTTGTATGAAAACGTAGCGATGTCCTCAGGGACAAGGGCCCTTAATCTTGTATAATAATATAGAAGCATATTTATAGAACGCCGCACACACAGTAACAAATGAAAATTTATAATAAAATTAATTTTCTGATTGAATTTTGTTCTTTTGTTGTTGTTTTCATTTTTCAAATAATAAATTATTTTATCGGTTTAAGAGTTTTAGAAAATTATAATGAAACTGCTTCTAAAGAATGGCATCGACAAAATAATTTAATTTCCGATTAAATGAAACGTTAAAGTAAAATTTGCAAAAAATTCAATTTCCTAAAACTGCAAATAACGAAAAATTAAATTTTATGTTTAAGATTTATTTTTTGAATGTAAATTTTTTAATATGCTGATCTCTTAAGCTTTAACTCGTCATTTGTGTAATATAAATAAATTAGCAGGTCGTTTTTTAAAATAAAGAAATAAGATTTTTGTATTAAACCAAGAAAAAAGAAATCAGAGCTGTGCTTACCTAAGGGACCAGGTTTGACATTAAAGTACGGTTTAAATACCTGACTGTTTTTTCAATAAGACGAGCGCATTATAAATGACTCAAGAAGTCTCAGAAGATGTGTGAACATTCGAAAGCATCAAAGACACATTTTTTTGGTTTCGAGCGTGAAGAACTATATTGGTTGCAAATGTTCGTTTTCAACAACCGTTGTAAGCCGCATCACATTCATCATTCTTGTCCGATCTGATCACCTTTAGTTCAGTTTACTCATTTTACTTTTTGTTTACTATACTCATCACAAGAAGGAGCAACACATTTTTTTGCCACTTTTTCGCATTTCAATTTATTTCGCTAAAATTACATCAATTAATTAATTAACTGCAATAACTTTGCCCTTTATAAATGTATGCATTAAGCTTAAATTCAAGTTTCTATTTCCGCTTTCTACAAATCACGTTCAAGATTTCGTATTCTAATAGCATTCCTTAAACACTGCATTTATATAGCTATAAATGAGCCAATGCCGTGCATCCCCATGTTACAGCAGTAAACCAATATTCATTACATTCAAATAATTTGTAATTTAATGCTAGTAGATTCTTGTTTTACGGTAACTCCAAAATTAGGTCGAAGAGTTTGCAAAAGCAACGCGTCGCAATAAAATATTTTTGTCTTGAAATTCTTTTATTTAAATAATTTTATTAAATGCATAATAGCACAAAGAAGCTATGTAGGTGTAAGTACAATTTTACAAATTTTCATTAAAAATTTTTGTTATTAAATTTTCTCAAAAGAAAATAAAACGTTAAACGAAATGTACAAAAACGTTATATAACATTCAGCTTGTCTATATTAAAATTTAATTACGAGATGACCGTCACAAAAGCCAAGCGTAAAAACGCCCATTTTTTAATAAATTTTTGTCGGTCTCGTTTTTAATAAACAGACAAATGTTTTATATTAAGCGTAAAAATTAAGTATTAATCTCTTTCAAAAAACGCTGACAAAAAGCCGCACATCTGCTGAAAAATTAAGAATAAAATAGCCAGGAAAGCTGCTGCTCTTCATTTAAAGTTTTTTATTATAATATACCTGAATGTACTACGTTTATGAAATGATTTCGTTTCGGACGTTTTTCCAATTAAACAAAATTATGTCGAATCTAGAGCTTTTCATTCTGAAAATTAGTAAAACTCTTTGATCATCAAAAATATACTTTTCGAGATTTATTTGTGTAGAAAGGCAAAAGATGGACCGAAGTTTGAACAGTGAAACCAATAAAAAGTTATCAGTAGTCAGCACTCGGCTTACAGACTTTACTGACTGAGGGTGCAGGTTTTTGTTTCTGTCGTACTGTCACGCTCTGAAAGACAAATGCGAATTTGAGCTTTTCCGGGAGACAAAGATTTCATTTATGATTGAATTCTTGTCTCTAATTCTTCAATATTGGAAAAAATATTTATTTTTCTTTCCATTGTGGTTGATTACATCGCGAAATTTGACAAATTTAGATTTGTTATTGTGGTGCCATTCGCTTTGAAGCTTTTATTGTGGAAAATATTGTAATTCAACTAAAATCCAATCAACATTTTATATAATTTTAAAAAATCAGTTTATATAGACAATTCACATCTTAGATTTCTTATTTTCTATATAAATACGGGATTTATAATATTAAATAAATTTAGGTTAAAAATAATTATTTTCGATGATGTATTTTATAATAATTAATCGAAAGCTGCAAAAACACTGAAAATAGGGTACATCTTATCCTTGTATTCGCTTAGCCAAAAACAGGAAGAAATGTTTCAGGAAAAAAAAAAGTTTTGTTAAAAGTCAGATATGTATAAAATGTATATTATATTTTTTATAATTTATATTTTCAACTTTAAATTAACTTTTCTTTCTTCTAATGTTTTTTTTATTATATTTCTTTGCGGTCTAAAAAGGAAACCGATGGTCGCAGTTGAAAAACTTGTGAAGGGCAATAATTAGATCACAAGTTTTCTCTTTGCTCATTACGTTTATTTTAATATTAGTACTTAACTATTGTAAGCGTGGAGACGGAAAAAATTTGAACAAAGCTAAGAAAATTTTAATATATAATTTCTTATAATTTTGTAGGTAGGAACTTACAATAAAAAATAATCAATAACAGTGATAAACAATAATTGACTTCGAAATAAACCGCATGATGATATATCGTTTATTTGCTATTACTATGTAATTATCGCTTATTACGTGTAATTCATAACAATTTATAAAAAAAAGTTATGCGCGTGTTTTTACTATTGTCGTTATTTGCTATATCATCGACATGTGCGAGCTGGAAATTTTTTTAATATTGAACAATTGGGAAATAGCAGTAATAATAATTAAAGTCCAAACTGTAGTTAGAAGAAATTAAACTAAAATTACACGTAACAAAAGGACAACAGGAGGCGGTATCAGTTTTGTTATTAGTAACGCGTTCACATTTCCTATTAAGTGCTTTGCATTAGGTGTGTGTGTCAAACGTAATATACATTCAAATCGTTGCAAATCGAAATTCAATACGCATAGGCCCAGAGAGCTAATGCATAATTGCTCCACAAGGAAAGCGCGTTCGTGCTTTGTTAGTCATGGATCTTGTATAGCACGTGAGCTTGTTCCAGTTTACCATTCACACCATTTAGAGATTTGTGTGACCGATATTAATCTAATTATTAATAGCTTATTAATAACACTTATCGACTTTATTTAATTAGCACCAATAAGCTTTCAAAATACTGTAATTTTATTCTATTAAAACAGCAATTTATAGTCAGAAATTAGATTAAAAATTGAGTTCTTCAGTATTCAAAATCAATATTAATCAAAATATGAAAAAAAATCAAAGTATGTAAATTAATTATTCTCAAGTTGAATCGATTTTTATTTATCGATCCTTAAGTTACCAACCCAATACAGTTAATTTGCTCGACCCAAAACAAATTAATGGCCTACCCATTTTTTAAAAGTCCCCCAAAATCTCCTGGTGTTGCACAATCGGATATTCACGGTTGATAAATGTTTAGTAGATCAAAGCGATTGCAAAGTTAAAATCAAACACATGAAAAAGTACCTCGATTTATACATTTACGTTTAAATGAAAATATTACGAATTTTACTATTGGAGAAAATTTTTTTTCTAAACAATCGTGACGCAATGCAATCGCCGACATGATAGTTTGACTTATATTACTAATTAATCTTATTTTCATAACTGCATTTCTTCCAGAGTTTATTGTCACGAAACTTGGTATGATTGTTTTATACTGCATTCAGAAGAGTGAGATAGAATTAAACAAAATTGTCGAAAAAATTTGTAAAGAGCTTTAGGATACAAGCAAAAGCCCCCCCCCCCCTCTGGTATAACTATTACTATAGGAGATGACTTTAACTTATGAACTAACAAACTGCAGCTAGGAGGGTTATGTTGATGTATAATACTGCAAAAAAAGTCAACAATAACTTAAAAAATGAATTTTTAAGTAATTTGTGGTATTTAGTAGTGTGATGTTAAAATAATCAAACCTAATAAATGTTAAAATAATAAATTTTAACTGTTAAGTAAAGAATACATACTACACTACACTACATACTAAGGACCACTTGTACAGTGTGAGTTTAATTTCGACTTTTGTAAAACTTGGTTTAATTTATAAACGACGTTTAAAAACGTAGGTGTTGTATAAATAAAGTTTAAGAAGGGTTTAAATAATCTACAGTTTAGCAGTAATTTGTATGGTTGGTATTAAAATTTCTAGGGATTTTGTTTTATATTTAACTAATTTGGTGTTATTTACTAACGAGAATATTTTAAAATTTCTAAATTGTACGAATAAGCGTCTGTTTTATTTTGATTTTTTAAATTGTTTAAATATTGTTAACAACATTGTTAAACAATAAACTACAATAGTTTAATAATCGTAATATAGTGTAATTTGAAAATTTAGTACAAATTTAAATTTTACCAAGTTTCTTATAAATACTCTTATCACCCATCAAGCCATTTTCAAATTTAGCCTTAATTCTAGAGTTATTGAAAATAGTAGAATCATGACTAGAACCTGGCCATCTACAAACTAGATTTCTAATTTTTAATTTTGCATCGCCTGTAGCTTGCATATTTATTTTCCCAAAAAGTCTATTTAAAAAATACAATATAATGCTTGTTAATATCTAGGTTATGTTTCAACTATAAACTGCTCTTAAAACCTAGTTTAATCCTTAAACTATGACTAAACAAGGTGAAAAAATAGTTAAACCTGGTTTTAAGTTAAATTTGGTTTAAACGGCGGTTAAACTAGCACTGTACAAGTGGCCCTAAGTTTAGTAAATTTCTTGATTTTTAAAAAACTTTAAATTTTAAATTGTTTCAATTTTATTTGCTATATTTTCACTCACTTTCAATGTTATATACGACTGATGAGCACAAATGATTGTAAAATAAAGGCCTTTATATGGTATTACAGAGTTTTTCTTTTTAAAGTAATTTTTATCATTTCCATAGCGTAATTTTTTCGGAATCAATTTCTTGTTTATTCAAATATTCTAAGTTTAACCCTGTTAAATGTGAATTATTGTCATTTTAGTGTTTTTTTTAAATATTATGTTTCTGTATAGTATGTATTCTTCACTTAACAGTTAAAATTTATTATTTTAACATTTGTTAGGTTTAATTATAACCAAGGCTCGGAACTTTATGCGCTAAAAAACAATGAAATATATGCATATATGCATAAATATATGCGCTAAAAAATAGTAAAATATGCGGTATAATATGCAGTAAAAATTAGGATAATATTATGCAAAATTTATAAAAAATTTTGCTTTATCTTAAAATGACAAATAAAGAAAGTTGTAACTGTTAACATTTATTGAAGAATCAAAAACAATATTAAAAATAAAGAATAAACTTTGGAAGTTTAGTAAAACTTGGTTTAATTTATAAACGATGTTTAAAAACGTAGGTGTTTTTAAATTATTTTAATACCAAATGGCGTAACTATACCATCTGAGGCCCGTGGCAAATTCATTGGATCCTCCCCCCCCCCCCAGTAAAAATCGTCACGTTGTAATTGAATTTTAATAAATCACTTAAGAAGTTACTCGACAGTATTATACCTTCCAATTTAAAAAAATTTTATTTGAAAATATTTCTTTGACAATGTTGACATGTTGACATGTTGACATGTTGACATGTTTTTCCATGACATATTAGCGCTAAAAATTTTAAATTCCATGACTTTTCGAAATTTTCCATACAAGTGGGAACCCTGTTATATAAAATTTATAATTTTTACTAAATTTTGTTAAAAATTTTAGGTTACTTCTGAGTTTGTGGCTTCTCGGGCAGGGCTTGTGGAATTTTGCCAGCCCTGCCACTCTATAGTTACGCCACTGTTAATACCAACATACAAATTACTGCTAAACTAGTAAAATTAAACAGTAATTTATATGGTTGGTATTAAAATAATTTAAAAATTTTTAAACGTTGTTTATAAATTAAACCAAGTTTTACTAAACTCGAAATTAAACTCACACTATACAAGTGGCCCGAAATCAACAAAATATGCAATTATATGTTCTTAAACCTAAAATATGCGAGTTTGTCTAAAAAGTAACGAAATATGCAAAATTATGCGACAAAAACTTTTACATTTGATATGTAGGTAATATGAAACAAATTTTTGACTAACCACAATTACAATATGCACTTTCCAAATAAATATGCAAAAGCCTAAAGTTCCGAGCCCTGATTATAACCATTTGAGTTTGAATATTCACTCATGCAACACCACAGCTTTTCCTGATCAAAGCAAAGATTCAAGGTCCGCTATTCATATGCTCAAGAAAATATACTTTAATCAAGGATAAACATACTATTTTTTCTCCGATTGCAGTACTAAGTAACATTCAGTACTTGTACTTAATACTTGATTAATAAATATATCTTTGCACTTGATTAAACTAAAAAATGCAAATTTATCATCGCGCTCACATTATACAAATAATACATTTTGTATTTTCATTGATAAAAAATCTCAAATTCATGCCTCGGTGAATCTAATCAAAGCAATCGCTCCGCAACTAACATCTCAAAATGTATTGCTTTGAAATCAAAGGAAACCCACGCAAACCCAAGAAGAAAACTGGGTTTTGAGGTGATCCTTTGATAGTATAAAAAAAATTTAAAGATCTAGCGAACAAAGATAAGAGATTGTCTCGGAAGGAAATTAAGAATTAAAAAATATTATCTTATTGATTAAATGCTAAAAAGAAAAATAATTCTGAAGATATTAAAATATTCTCCAAATTGCCACACACATATTTCAACCAACGCCAACAAGCTGATCTGTTGAAACGACAATCTAATTTCTTAAAAATAATTTTTTTATAATGCTTTTGAAAACATTTTAATACATAAATTAGTGGAAATTGTAAGACCAATAATGAATTGCTGATAAGAGTCAGAATGGTATTTATGCTTTTGAAGGTATGGCAAAGAAATACCTAATAATGTTGATACCCTAAAGATTTTAATATTCCAATATTGCTGAAAACATATCTGAAATTCTATTACCAAGAGTTATATTTACAATTTTGACAGGTCTGATGATGAATTTTTTTATTGCGACCATAAAATTTTATCCTTATAACATATTTATGTATTTATGTGGTTATAGTGTCGATGAATTTTACCGGATAATTTAATCACGCAAAAGCATTTGAATGTGTAAAGTACTTAACCCAAGAGTTACAACTCTTCAAGAGTTCAACTTCGTTTTAGATTGTTCCCAGAAGTTTAACAAGGTTTTTTAAAGTTTTAATTGTTTTTGTACAATGTTAACAAGAGTACTTAGAGGTAAAGTCGATTTTGTTCATCGGCGTATCATTACTATTATTCGGCGAGGTTAAAAATAAATCATTACAAATTTTCAAACAATTTATCTTGCGAATGTTTTATTCTTTTGGTCCAACTTATTTATGTATTACAATTTTGAAGTAGTGTCGGCGACCTCCGTGAAGTTGGCCTCCCATCTGAAACATTTTGATATAAAAAAATATGGAATCGTTAGGTCATCGTTAGGTCTCGAAAGGTCACCCGGTTTTATCGTTAGGTCACTTTTAGTTTTATCAAAAAAAATTATTCAAATTTTGAAAAATTTTCTTGGTAAGTTAGCCTCCCCATTAAACGATTTCGACGAAATAAAAGTGGAAACCGGTAGGAAATGCACTGCAAAGGTTTGGTCACGTAAATTTATCGTTAGGTCACCTTTCATTTCTTTGCAATTAATTAATTACAATTTTATGTCCTTATTGCGCATGCGCTAAACAAAAATATAGTTGTGATGAAATTTTTCTTACAAAAGTAAGAAAAATATAACATTTTGATATAAAAAAATATGGAATCATTAGGTTGTCGTTAGGTCTCGAAAGGTCATTTGGTTTTATCGTTAGGTCACTTTTAGTTTTATCAAAAAAAATTATTCAAGTTTTGAAAAATTTTCTTGGTAAGTTAGCCTCCCCATTAAACGATTTCGAGGAAATAAAAGTGGAAACAGGTAGGAAATGCACTGCAAAGGTTTGGTCACGTATGTTTATCGTTAGGTCATCATTAATTTGTTTGTAATAAATTAATTACAACTTTATATTTCTATTGCGCTTGCGCTAAACAAAAATATTAGTGTGTGCAAAATTATACCTTAGGACGCGTTCTTGTCAACTCTTGACTTGGGGTGCGTTCTGTGCATTCTCGCCAACACTTAAGCGCTGAACTCGAAAGCAACTATAAAGCACAGAAAATATATATATATATATCAAATAATGCGTTTAAAGTGTGAGGATCTTCTATTCTGTAGCATTTTACGGTGGATTTGAATATTTAAGAAATTTTTTGTTTAAAATCATGCAGCTGTTATATTTTAGTGATTCGCGCATTTTGCTTTGACATAACCTCAATATCTAACTTTGAATTTGAAGTTATACAAATAAAAAACCTAAAAGAAATTTGCATCAAGTTGCAACATCAATTACGTTGTACGAACGTAATTTCAACCAAAACTTTGAAGTAAAGTAGCTGCTCTTTGTCTTCGTAGCCACGACAAGTTAACGTAAGAAATTATAAACCAAAACAGTGTCATATAATTGTACATATTGTTCGATACGAGAAGAAAAAAAGAACAATTTATATGCGAATCTGGCAAAAACTGAAAATTATATATATAGAAATCCAGTGAATAATATACCACAAGAAAGGTTTTTATAGCTGTACTTATTTTATAATTTCTAAAATAAGTGAATAGTTTTAAAATATTAGTGTTGGAAAGGTTTGTACTTTTTATTATAATATGACGGAACTGATTTTTATTAATAAGTTAACTGAAAAAGTCTAACCTTATATTTTCATTCCAGTCTAAAGTTGTATAACATTACATTTTATCTAAGCAATAATATTAATTTATTCTTTATTGAGGTTCGGTCTTTTCACTTCTAGTTAACCTGACGAAAAAACTAACAAAGTTTTGGTTACGTAGTAATCATTTTACATGGCTTTTCTCACACGTGATAATTTGATTTGACTGGTAATTTTCTGCATAGGTATCGGAAGCATTCCAAAATGAAGGTCCGTATGAAGTATCCAATGCTGCTGGATTTTAAACTTAATAAAAACTGGAACGAAAACACAGATTTGGAAGTATCAAAATGAAAGAATTTTTATTGGCCATAATATGGAAGGATTTGCATATGAAACTGATTTGTGAACTCGACTGGCTATGAGGTGCCCTTGTCTTTGCTTTGCTTGTAAAATAAGTAAACAGAAACTAAGTATCAATTTTCAAAATAAATTCAGTTTTTATTAATAAATTTGGAAGAAAACAAAAACATATTATACGTATATAATATTGTACATGCAAACAATTATTATCGTGCATCACTGATTGTCAATATCTGACAAATATTTCAAAATACCATCTTTCATTGTTGACATCTTTTGTTTGCTGTAACACGGTTAAATTTTTATTACATAAACAAGAATACTAGTGGTTTAAAAACAGTCTATTATGGTTGTCTGAAAATATACACAAACTTTTTTTTAAATATTGCAACTTAGTAATTGCAGTAATAAATTAAAATAATTGGCGAATATTTAGTTGTAAAAACTATTAAATTAATGTACTTGCTAATTACTTAATAAACAATCTAAAATTTGTCTATGATAGAAAGAACCAAAAATAAAGCCTAGAATGAATTTTAAAAAGCAAGCTTAATGTTTATTAAATATTTGAACTTAAAATAATTTTTTTTCTTAATTGTCTTTTATCTTCATCTGTTAGGTTGCACCTAAGTTAGTTCTAAAACATAAAAAAATAAATATGTGTTTAATAGAAGGTGTTTTACAAAAATTACTTTTTTCAATATAGACTGCTGCATGAGGTTCAATTTTTGTTGTTGCTCGAACCGCCTCTATTTTGCCTGGAGAATCATCGTGCTCTTCCCAATGTCCATTTGCTCTACGGCAATATGCAATAAAATGACCGCTGCAATACGAAATCAGTCCGTGCAAACTAAAATCATCTCATTAATAAATTTGTTGTAAAATAAATTACATATTTATGTCTTACCCATATTCTATATTCTGGTTGTTATATGTACCTAAGTTTAATGTGGTTGGGATCTCTTCTAATGAGCATTTCATACCATGCGTAGTTTGCATGTTTATCCGAATATCTAGTTCTAGAAAAATGTGCCGATTGTATAACGTAGTTGTACAGCATTGTTTTTGACACATTTTGCAACTTATGACATTACTCGTATTCGATAATAACGCATTTTGTAATGAATTAAATCCTTTTTCCCATATTACTTTATGATTTACAGGTAATGTGATTATTGGTGTACTTGACGATGATCCACAATTACAATTATAATTCACTAATGCACTAGGTGCTGAAACAAAACACTTCGTCCATACAGCAGCTGCACTGTCCCACATATCTACAGTGTATGGCATCAAATCCCAACGTGGTGTTTGCACTTTATTAGGAAATAATGATTTTAGTAATGTAACTCGATCTTTATACACTGCACCATTAACACCATTTTTAATCACATTTGCAATAAATTTTAAAGTAATATTATCTGAATTTTGGACATAACTGTAATAATAGGAGTTATCCATTGCAGTAGTAACCAATACCTGTATTATTGAATCAAAAGGGCATGTATTTTGAATTAAATAATAATGTTTATTTATCAAAACTGCATTTCGCACATTTCCATTTTGTAAAATTGGAGCACGTTTTACAGATGTGAAATTGTTGCGGTGAGAAATATCTGGCTGTTTCGTAAAATACGTGCCTTTTCGTTTCTTCTCGGTTGAAATTATTTTGCTTTCTACTGGTTCATCTAGACTATTTTCTCTATCGTTAGGATGTATTCGAGCTTTGTTTCGCCAATTGTCTATGGAACGTGTGTCAGGATCTGGAGTTGGTTTCTTCACAAATAAATCATTTATGTCTAAAGACTTTAATGGCATTTGCATAAATACTTTTTGTGGACTCTTAGTATTAATATTTGTTTTAATTAATTCTATTGATTGCTGAGGGTTCGAAGATGTTTCATTTAGAAGATCATTAGATCTATTCAAATTGGGCATATTTATGTCTTGAATCATTTTTGATTGAAATATAGCAGAATTACCAACATAGTCTTGATGTTCTAATTTTAAAAATACATCTGCTCGAATGCGACCTGGTACTTTTCTCAACACTCTGTTTTTTTTGTCGTTGAAAAAACCTTCCACAAAGCTAGTTGTAGAATGTTCTGCATGGTATGGAAGACATGCAGCCGTCCATAATGGAAATTCATAAATGACTTTCATCAATCTATCGATGAACTGCTTTGAATAAAAAGCATTCAGATCTCCACTTTGATTTGTTTCGTTACTTTTAGCCATGGATCGAATATCATCGATCCATTGCATTCGCGGATTAGTTTTTTCGTGGTTACCACAAGTAATGTCTTCATTCAATTCATCAAATTGTTCCTCGGGAAACTCCAACTCCTGCGGTATGAAATTTAATTGATGTGTTGCAATTAATTCTTCCAATTTTAGCCTGGCATCAATAACAACTAAATTTGTAGTTTCTAGTATTGTATCTTGAAACTCATTTAAAGCTACTACGCATATCAAGAAGTAAACTTCACGAAATTGTAATAAAGTTTGGCTGTCGATGAGTAAACCGATACAATACAAATAAAATTTTCGCTTCACTTTTAGTTGCATATTTTTCATACATGTCCAACGTGTAATCATTTTGATAAAATGCGCAACATCTAATCGTACATAAGTAAAGATTTGTGGTCTTTCATAATAACTGGCATGTTTGGAAGCACACAAAAATAATGTATCCATATAAACTTTAATTGTTTGATCATTAAGCGCTAATGACAAAGCATTTATTAAAGCACGTGAACTATCGCATGAAGCCTCAACTGGTTTTGGTGCTCCTAGTATGAGCCATTGTCGTAACCAAAATTGTAATAAGTTGGTGTCCTGGCATTCGGTGATCATGTGGTAAACCGACAGCGTTGTGCTATTGTAATTAATAACAATCGCATACAAAAATATATGCCCCGATGTTTTACCATCGTGTGAATATTTTACTGGTTTCACAATGCTTCCGGTACCATCCACTGATATACGTGAAATCTTGCTAACTTTGCAGTAGCGCTTATAAGCATGTAGTTGGCTAGGAGTACTGTACATGACATAAAATTTTTCACGTCGCACATCATGAATAAATTCATGAAATGGATATTGGTGTCGCATTTGTTCAACTGTTGCTACAACATCTTTTCCATCTAATAATTTCACTCCAAGCTCTTCATGTAATGCTTCTTTTTTGCATTGACGCAAAACATCTAGAGTAGGAAGGTTTGGAGGCAATCGAGATCCTTCTGAAGCATATTTAGCGGCCTGCCGCTTTAACCAATTACTACATCCTTCATTTAAAACTTCTCTCGCTACTTGTTTCCGTCGTAATCCTTTTAAAGGTCTTCTAACATCTTCGTGTTTTTCGTAAAATGTATCTCGAGTTTTTATTTTCAAGAAACATCCATTCTCATTTGGCAGGGTATCAACATATCCAAAAAATGGATTCTTACAAAGTTTGCTTTTACATTGAGCTTTAATTCGTATATAACGTAAAGCACTTTCTAATTTAAATTTTCGTGCGTTCTTGAAAACATATGCACATGGTAAATGTGCATGTTTGAAAAATTCTTCAAAAATAATATCTGTCCACTTATATGGTTTTAAGATTAAATACGTGCGTTCAACTTTTTTCCCATAAATAACTACCTCTGATTCAGAAATTTCTTGCCACAAATTTTCACTAATGCATACTTGAAATGTTTCCAATCCCTCCACTTCAGAACCACTTGTATCAATTTCTTCATTTAAAGAATCTGTAAATGCACTCGTATTTAAAGTAACATTTACATCATCTGTAATACTTATGTTTTCTCGTTTTCTTGCTTCGGAGAGTATTCCTCTTCGATCTTCACGAATTTCTCTATAAGCATCACGTGGAGTCCATCTACCATTCAAATAATTGCTTATTTCTTTCCATACATTTTCAGATAAAATTGGAAGATTATTTCCTTTAAAATGATCAATAAACTGTCGTAAAACAGTTATTGCCTCCTCAACCGATACCTTTGCAATTTTCGGCATCTTTTAATCGTATAAGCTGGATACCGACTAAAATAAAAGTACCATGTAATTTCTATCACTACAATAACTTTAATTACAAAATCTTACCTTTAGATCGACTTAATTGAGAATTTATAACGAATTACTGTAGCTCCAACTGTAATTGCTATCAAAATTTTTTGGAAAAGCCAAAAAATGCACAAACACTTTTAACAACTAAAATATTTTTAACTTAACACAATTAAAATTCACAGTAAGTATAGCAAACGTTTTTACTTCAAGAGAAGAACTAGAGAGAAAAGCGAGAAAAATTCTGCTTTTATCGTCCAAAATGCAGGAAATGGAGCAGGGAGGGATATTTTTGAGAAATTGCTTTTTTTAAGGGGGAGGGCTAACAGTTTAACAAGACCATAAAGTCTTTTTTAATTATTGAAAAATATTTTTAAATTAGGAATTAGTTGTAAGAATTCATAAGCTCCTGGGCTTTATGGTCTTTTTAAATTGCATAAGCCGGGACATCCTGTTCGGGAATTATTAGAAAATAATAAAAATAAAACCAACTCGGTAACTACTCAAGAAATTGTAATTAAAAATATTTTTAAATTAGGAATTAGTTGTAAGAATTCATAAGCTTCTGGGCTTTATGGTCTTTTTAAATTGCATAAGCCGGGACATCCTGTTCGGGAATTATTAGAAAATAATAAAAATAAAACCAACTCGGTAACTACTCAAGAAATTGTAATTAAAAATATTTTTAAATTAGGAATTAGTTGTAAGAATTCATAAGCTCCTGGGCTTTATGGTCTTTTTAAATTGCATAAGCCGAGACATCCTGTTCGGGAATTATTAGAAAATAATAAAAATAAAACCAACTCGGTAACTACTCAAAAAATTGTAATTAAAAATATTTTTAAATTAGGAATTAGTTGTAAGAATTCATAAGCTCCTGGGCTTTATGGTCTTTTTAAATTGCATAAGCCGAGACATCCTGTTCGGGAATTATTAGAAAATAATAAAAATAAAACCAACTCGGTAACTACTCAAAAAATTGTAATTAAAAATATTTTTAAATTAGGAATTAGTTGTAGAAATTCATAAGCTCTTGGGCTTTATGGTCTTTTTAAATTGCATAAGCCGGGACCGGGACATCTTCTTAACATAATAATTTTATCTTAAAAAGAATTATGAGAAAACCCATATTTTGTATTAAATTTACAAAAGAAATAGAAGTTAACAATAGAATCAATTGCCTCGATCTCATAATGATTAAATATAATAATATGCACTCTTTTGATATTTTCTCTAAACCTACTGAAACAATTTCTTCAAATTTAGCAATAAATAATTATTTGCTTCAAATAAAAGCAAATTTATTGATAACATTATTAAAAATAGTGTTAATGTTAAAAAAGAACGAGTTACAATGCTAAAATCATTATTTCTTAATAAAGTACAAACACCTCGTAATTTGATGCCATATTAAGTATACACTGTAGATATGTGAGACAGTGAAGCTGCTGTATGGATTAAGTGTTTTGTTTCAACACCTAGTGCATTAGTGAATTATAATATTGTAATTGTGGATCACCGTCAAGTTCATCAATAATAGACGCTACTTAAATAGAAGATCTTCGCACTATAAACGTTTTGATTACGCTCTATAGCTGCTTTCGAATTCTGCGCTTACGAAACTTTTCTAACCATTTAGAGCGCACGTTATGTACGAAAATGTTGGCGAGAACGCACAGAACGCACCCTAAGTCAAGAGTTGACAAGAACGCGTCCCAAGATGTAATTTTGCACACACTAATATTTTTGTTTAGCGCAAGCGCAATAGAAATATAAAATTGAAATTAATTAATTGCAAAGAAATAAAAGGTGACCTAACGATAAATATACGTGACCAAACCTTTGCAGTGCATTTCCTACCTGTTTCCACTTTTATTTCCTCGAAATCGTTTAATGGGGAGGCTAACTTACCAAGAAAATTTTTCAAAACTTGAATAATTTTTTTTGATAAAACTAAAAGTGACCTAACGATAAAACCAAATGACCTTTCGAGACCTAACGACAACCTAATGATTCCATATTTTTTTATATCAAAATGTTATATTTTTCTTACTTTTGTAAGAAAAATTTCATCACAACTATATTTTTGTTTAGCGCATGCGCAATAAGGACATAAAATTGTAATTAATTAATTGCAAAGAAATGAAAGGTGACCTAACGATAAATTTACGTGACCAAACCTTTGCAGTGCATTTCCTACCGGTTTCCACTTTTATTTCGTCGAAATCGTTTAATGGGGAGGCTAACTTACCAAGAAAATTTTTCAAAATTTGAATAATTTTTTTTGATAAAACTAAAAGTGACCTAACGATAAAACCGGGTGACCTTTCGAGACCTAACGATGACCTAACGATTCCATATTTTTTTATATCAAAATGTTTCAGATGGGAGGCCAACTTCACGGAGGTGTGTCGGCGTGAAAGTTTGTCTCGTTCGTTGTGTTATTCAGAAAGATTGAACTACCAATTCTAACAACCGAATAACACGCTAGGCTCTTTTATGTTATGTCATGCAAAAGCATCTTCATAAATAGTACGTACGTGTAAAAGTAAGAGTTTTTATAAACTTTAGTATGGAATATGAACCGGACCGAGGTTCGTGCAAAAAGCTCGTACGTACTGTGCGGTTGTATTCATACATTCTTTCCAAGTTAGATTTAAAATCTGCGAACAACCCTGGTGGATTAGCTAATATTCTCTAAAGGATCTTTTCAATTTTCGTGATTATAATAATGCGGTTTTCGTAATGGAATAATAATATAACTTCGGGACCCGTCGAAAATGACGTTTAGTGTGCTGTTTGTGCGAATTAACTGCACACAGAGAAATAAAAAAGTAATTATAGTCTTGTGGGACTTGGGAGAAGCGTTCTATTATAAGTTGTATGTAGGTATACTAAATTGTTTAAGTTCGTTGTGCTAAACTAGAATGAATATGGTGGATTATTCTAGCGAAGAGATGAAATTATAAGAACAATTGAAAATCCGTTTTGTGTCAAACAATCCCTACGTTTTGAAATTGAGTTTGGCTGAAACATTCAACTGCCTTCCGTCTGAATCAACCACAAAACAATTACAAACTTAAAAGATTTTCTTTTACCGTCGGATTTATTACTTTCTTTTGGGTTAAAATTAAATTGCGAGTTGGAACAAAACGTATATTGATGGTTGTGGTGGGAATTGTACCAACAACATTTTGAATTCATTAAATTTATTTCATCTAAATGAGCAGATATAAATTTCTAGGTTAACGTACCTTTTGCTATTATTTAAGCAATCAATAGCTCTAACACTACCAATAGGGAAATTAAAAATTAACAATTCCCATAATGAACCATGATTGAAGCTGAAAGCTAGAATCGGTACCATTTGAACAAACGAAAACACCGTTTATTTATTAGGTTCGTTTGAATGTATATTGAGCATAATTCTCTAGAGCTATAAAGTATGTAAACCCAATTTTCATTCAACTACAAATGGGATTTGAGCCGAAAATTAAGGTGAACGTTATCAGCTTTAGGGAGTTTCCTGTAATCAAACAATAAAGTGATGTCAGAAAGCAAATTTTGTCAAGTTGTTTGCTTAACCGGTGTGTTTGGACACAGCGAAACCCTTTGGAAAGCGTAAAACTACCCTACGGCAACCTCAATTAATAATGGATCGTGACGTCATCCGATGAGAACGTCGACACGCAAAATCCATGTCATCGCCAGCTTCTCATTAATGTCCACGATATTAATTGTCAACTCGTTGATATGTATTTGAAGTATTGACTAATCGTGTTTAACAAAGGTACGCGCACGATCGAGTTTAATTTACAATACATTCTATTCACTCGATTATACTTAAAAAATGTTATCCATGTTTGACATGTAAAACCAGCCAGCATACATGAAAATTGATTATCTAACTAATGCTTTGTTGCATTTGCGTTCCAAAAATTTCATAATTCGTTTAAATTATCTATTGTATCATCAAGTACCGTTGCCGCGCAAATCGCATTAACAATTTCGTCGAAAGTTTCCTCAAATTTTTACATTTTTACAAAACATTAAACGGCACGACGAATAAATTCAATTAAATAGCTAAAATACATAAAAAGACTTAATAAAGCGTGGAGTTGATAAAACTCCGCCGTTTGGTGGTGGTGGTGGGCACATCATTTATATACCTTTGATGAAGCTAAAATACGAGTGGAAAATATATATATACCTAAATAATGTAAATTGCGAAAACTATCGTCAATTAAGCTTTTGTTCTAAATCATTTTCAGAATCAGATTTGGCCATTTAAGTCGTTATTTTCAAAATATGCACGTGTACGTAAAACGTAACCTTTTCAACCCCCTTTAACATGACGTTGCTAAATTTACCTAATAAATGTCAGCATTATTATATTTGTATCATTCAAAAACGCTACGCAAACAGATTCTGTTGTTGGTTTTATCTAAATTTCGTTATTATGTTCTACAGAAACATAAAAACGCACCTAATTCGTTTTTTATTTAAGTTTTTAAATTTAATTATCAACTTTTACCCCTTGAGTATGGAGTTCGGCAAGCTATTATACGGTATTTATGCTTGAATTTGTAAAATGCAAAGCAATAAAGGGAGCTTAACTAAATTCGGGTTTAGTTTCTAAAGCTGCTTAATTTAGTAACAATACTTGAACTTAAAACACGTTTGTCCGAATTTTGGCTTTGATATTAGCAAACTGTTTACTTACGAATAAGGAAATTGCAACCACGTGCGCAATCTTCCAATCACTAAGTCGAAACCAGCACGCAGTCAACATAACATACAAAAATTAAATTAAAACTTAAAAATAAAAATATTGATCTGCAATACAACACTATCGATTACGGCTTTTAATAAAATCACATTATCTGATGGTATTTTATAATTATATTATTTAGAGAAATTGACGTATTATAATTATATTTCAGTCGCTTTAAAAAAAAATGCATTATTATTATGATTATTTCTAACTTTTTATACTTTTGACCGAATAAGTTTAAACTTAACTCTTTGAATTTATGATATTATATTATATACAGTGGATAACGGTGGTACAGTCACTTTTAAGCACAACTTATTGGTGGGATACTTGGGGTATTGCATTCCAAGGCATACTACAACATGGTAAGAGAAAATTGCCACGTGGCTGGATATTACAGCAAAATAATGATCCAAAACAGAAACATGGCTAAAATCAACGTTTTGGGGTGTTTTTATCAACCTCCTAGTTTAAACCCGTTAGAATATTTGTGGAAATATCTAGAACGACGAATAAGAAGTGAAACATATAGTAATAAAATTTAATCTAGAGCAACATTAAAAAAAAGATGATTAAAAATACCATTACAACGCTTCGGGAAGCCAGTTGACGATATTCTATCACGACGTAAAGCTGTTATCGCCGCAAAACGGTTTGCGACAAAGTACTAATGTTTTTAATCTGTATTACGTAATTATATGCATTTAATTATTTTTTGCTTTTCAGAAATTTTAAAATTTGAAAAACTTATTGACAAAAATCAGTTTTTGTACGTCTTAATTCACATCCGATAATAAGTACCCTACTCGCGATCTAATCTAGTCAGGTATTTTTAAAGCGTCAGGTGTTTGTGGTTAATCAAAAATAAAAAAATTCTAGAAAAAAAGAAAAAGAAAATATTATTACAGATATATTGTAGTGGTATTCTATAATTACAATTTTTCTTTTTACTTCCATGGCAGAACCCTTTACTATCTCTAAAGATTTTACCTCGGCTAGCTTTTTTTTCTCGTCGTAGAGCAATGAGCTCTATCCGAAGCGAGTTTCTGTGACAAATCTCTATTGTCGAATTAGAAAGAAAAATGCTGTTTTAAGGCAAACCGAATTCAATTTATTTTTGAAAAATGGAATTTTGTAGGTGACAAGTTCACCTTTAGCAGATTTAAGTATTGGATGTATTGTGTAGATTCGTAAATTTAGATGCACATTTACTATCATCAAACGTACTCGAGCTAGCATCTAATTTTATTAATCTTTATGGTGTTAAAGTGTTGGCATAAATTTATAAAAAATAATCAATATTCAATAACAATTTTAAATAAAATGTACTTTGTAATTTTATTTTAATGTTTTAATTTACCTTTCGTTGGTACGCCACTGGCTCAATAAGATCCACTTTTTGACAATCTGTACAATTTGCAGTCGAACGTTGCATGTGTTGTTGAAAACCTCTGTTTTTTTACAGCTACCGTAAAAATTAATTTTGCTTTCCAATTTCAAAAAAATTCGCTCCTCGCATTTCACACAAAAATCCAAGAGTGTTGTGATTATTCCTACAAAATAATTCTTTCTGTTAAGGTAAGTAATTTTAATTTTTAATTTGTTGAGATCAAGTTTCGTTTCGTTATCTTTAATAATGAAAATTCAATTTCAAGAATCAAGAATCAATTTGCGGCATGCAAATGATGAATTCTTCAACGTAACGAAGAAAAACTCCGCTTGAAAATAAACTCGCTTTTCACAAAACTTGTAAAGATTTACTAGCAAAACTCTTTGTCGTTCAAGACAAAACGCAAATTTGACCTAACTAGACGACCCTCGCATCTCGAATCCTAGTTCTTCTGCCTGCAACGCCAATTTTTTAAAATGCCTGCTTCAAATTTGAAGAAACGAAATTCCAAAACGTAACTTAACTTTTGTACAATGTCGAATATTTTATTCTTTTTTAGGTCACCGTACTTCTCATAAATTTTTGTGTTGAAAGTCTGTGTGTAATCGTGTATAACATAAAATCATTCTGCGTGTTTCACCTCTTAAAAAAAAAACTTCTATCAGAACGAAGCGGTTACTGACTGTTAAATATAACGTATGTTAAATACGTAAACAGTAATTATTTAAAAATTAACTTCAAAAGTTTCCAGCCAGTTTAAAGCCAGACATTACTTAATTTTGTTCTAGTGGGATGGAAATTTGATCTGACAAAGAATGCCATAACATTATCAGGTGAAGCCATGTACAGTCCAACTTATCATTCAAACTGACGTTCTGAGCAGTCAATGCTTCAAGGACATCTGACCAGTGAGCCAGTGCCGTATACACAGAAAGTGCTTGGGTAGGCCTAATTTACATATTATATTGGGTATTTCGATAAATTGTTTTAATGTTACTGTTTAACTAACGTACGTGTTAGAGTGAAATAATGAAAACAAAAAGATCATATAACCTTAAATTTATTAATATTTTGTTTAGATAATTAAAGCTAAGGTCTTGTTTTAATTGGTGTAAACGTAATCAGATTTGATTTCGGTGTTATATTTAAGCTGGGTCTAACCTGCATTATTCTGTGTGGTTAAATGTATATTTTATACACTTAATTATTATTTTATGTTTATTTTAGCTCAACGTACTGCATTGTCCAATACTTTTCAGAATGTTTAACATTTTTATGTACATACATATGTAGCCTATTAATCGTTAATGAGGTAGGTGTACACAATGCAGCTGTAGCTCCAAATCAAAACTTTATTTCTACCAAAGTTTACATATTATATTGGCTTGAGTAGAATTTTTGAAAACAATTTTAGAAAGTGACTTAGCAGTTACCAGGTTGATGGTTCTATACTCTTTACATTTTTTAGCTTTTGATTTGTTAGATTTTTCAACCAAATAAAACATCAGTGACTTTTATAAAATATTTCCTATTGAATATGATAGCTGCTATATCCCGTTTTAGATTTTTTACTTTAAAAATTCTGCTGGTATACCGGTATACGATTATAAAGCTGTTTCATTATGATTCCGATCCTACTTTGTATTGTTGCAAATGCAAACTTCCTGTGTTCTATGTATATTTATTTTTATAATGAAACTGTTACCAGTGTTTGATTTTTAATTTGCAAAAATAAATTTTTAAGTCAATCTTGGTTAGTTTCCGAAAATTTATTTTTCTGTTAAAACATTTACCAATATTTATGTGTTTCAAATTTTTAATTTTTTGATTTTGTAATTATCAATTTTAACTTCTTAAAATATATTACTTCAAAATTTATCCAAGACAAAGTGGATATCTTACTTTCTCTGTAGTTGTCAGTTTTAACTGATTTAACGTAACTTTCTACTGTCATTTGTCGTGTAATCGTCTTCGAGAAATTTCTTCTTATCTGAGACCTTAAAAAACCATGCTTTCTTACTATATTTTTATCTCTATTGTTCTTCTCAATATTTCTTTGTTTGTTATCTTTTTCATTCAAGTAACTTTTTGAATATTTCTGTAACACCATATTTCTAGAGCCTCAAAACTCTTTTTCTTCTGTGCTCCATGTTTTACAGCCATGCAATGTCCAGACAAGTATAAAATCCGATTTAGTGTTTATGAAAATTTTTCTAGATGTCAGCATCACTTTTATTAAAAAGTAACAATATTTTCCTCTCTTCTTATTTTCCAGTTTTTCCATTAGTTTCTGGATGTACTATAAGTTAAACAGCCGCGACAATAGAGTACATCTCTGTTCTTTTTATTTTTTAATATTTAGATTTGTTATTCTTAAATTATTGATTTCAAAAGATTCTTTATTAAACAACAATAAGTTAGTTTTGTTATGTGCGACTTTTAACCAAATAGAAGACAATAGAAATGAAGATGTTGAAAAGTAGTCATATATCTTTCTAGATCTGTAGAATATGGAAAAGACAGAAAATCTTTAAATGGTTTCTAAAGTAAGCAACAATATAACAATATTTTGGAAACACAAAATTCTAATAGGGCTGTATCTTGATGATAAATCTCGACAAGAGAAAATCTCGAAAATACGGTGATTACAATACAAATCTTAGAGTTAGGTTAGGTTAGATTACTTTATGTTTGCTTTAGGTTAGGTTTAGAATAGGTTAGATTCGGAATTTGTAAACTAGTTTATGAAACTTTGTCGCGAAAAAGTATTTTTTATTGATAAAACGTATAAATTGCAGATGATTGCATTACTCTTACGTCAGAGTATGTTATGTTTAGGTCAGATTGAAGCTAGGTTTAGGTTAGGTTCAGTTTAGTTTATGTTGAGTCCAGAGTTTATTAGTTTATTTATGTTGCTTTGTTTGACGTGCAGGGAACCTTTTTTATTAATGACAAAAGAAAAAATATAAACGGCGGTCTTTTGAGCTTATCGAGTTTTTTGTTGTTGTAATTTTAGATTTTGGTTTTTCATACCAGACTGAAGCTATGTTAGGCTACGGGCAAATTACTAACCAATTACTAATAAAGATATGACACAATAAAAAGGTTGAATTTACTCGCTATTTTTAATTTCACGTGCATTAACTTAAAGGATAATTAAAAACTGAAACAATTTATACCTAAACGTAGGCGATAAAGTTTTTATTACAATTCAGTTTTTTTAATTTTTAAGTTGTAAATCTTATAGTGACTGCTACTGTGTCCTTAGGCGTATTGAATTAAATTGATCTCAAAATTGTGTGCAGTTGCTATGACACTTACTTATAAAAGACCCTGTACATAAGTAAAAAATAATGGGTAGATTTCGGATAAATTACATAATTATTTACATTTTGCAATACTGAAGATTTTTTACAACCTGGAAACGTAAGATTTTTAATGCTGATAAGTGACAGCTTTTTCCTTCAAGTTCTACCCTGCTATTTTAAATAATGAAATATTCTTAACGTTTCTATTTGATTTTCGACAAAGTAAAACAGCACGTACATGGAAACCATTGTATTGTAGTGGATTTAAGGTTTAATCTGTTTAATACAGACACCGGTTTAATAGTCGCCGGTGACTTAGAAACATAGAGGATTTTAGTAAAATCCATTGTAGAACTACTTGTATGCGGCTAACTTTAGCTTTGTAATAATAACCTATAGTCTATAGTGTGTTAAGTTCGCGGTTAAATACACATAAAGTTCTTAGATGATGCACTGCCGAGAGCTGCAGGATTCCGTGGATATTCCGAATGTTCGTTATAACAAATTGCAGCGTTGCAGCAGTGTTAATTTCTGCAATTTGCGATGGTTAGTTTCCTGACTAAGCCCAAATTATAATAATCTCAGAAATCTATTTAGTGGCACTGTTGGAGAACTTAAGCTAACGACTACTTCCTACTATTCTCTATAGTTTTGTTTGCTAATAGACTAAATGCACAATCAAATGGCCAATTTGGCAATTCGGGTTAATACCGCAAATTTTATTAAATTTTAGAATTTCCTGTCAGAGTTCGAATTAAAAAATGGATAGCTAAATGTCACAAGTCATTTGATGAACGAAAGCGTTTTAAATTAAACACGAAGTCGTAAATCATCAAAGGTATTAACGTAGGGTACGACAAATTACCCAACGGAATAAAATGAACGCAGGATTCGCTAGAGAATTAAAATTTTGTCATTTAATAAAACTACTTGTAATTGTGGAAGTTGCGGTAGGTTTATCCGCTAGGTGTACAGGTGGAATGAATTATAAAGTTACCAGGATTTTGAAACTAACAATTAATTTTACTTAAAGTAAATAATAATTTTGTAGAAGATTAGTGTCAAAAATGTTTTCCATTTAACAAGGATAATTAATAATCTTGACGACCATAATTGTTGCTTTATGGTTGAAATAGTAACTGGTGCTTTTCTTTATTTAGAAAGGCTAAACACCATGTCGAGCTCCGCCTATTGACGCCCAAAGCACCCGAACAACACAAAGATTATGGTGAAGTTCGGTTCCGGGCCACCAAAACTGACATCCGGTAACCTCATCAAAATTATTTAATAGCAGTCGGCGGTAAATAGGTGGGGTGTTTTGACAGCTTCGTTACTTACTGGTTAGTGTCAGTAAACGTCATCGTCGACCGTCTGTCCGTCATTTTTGATAATGGTTAACAGTTTACACAGTTGCTTGCGAAATTGATGAAAAATGCCTCTGGAATTACGTTGCATTTTTCACCCTACTTGATGATTTAAATATTGCATACACAACAAACCGTCATCTACGAGTCCATTATTATTAACTCGAACGAAGCAATGACATTGACGAGGGATAATAAAATTACTCGAAATGATAAATGATCCCAATTAAAATACAAATTTAACTTAGTAGTAATCAATGTTCCATTTAAGCATTTCGGAGTGTATTTATATGTTGTTATTATTTTTCTATATGATTTTCCACTATAGAATACGTCGAAAAGCATATAACAAATGTGTTTACAGTTGCTTTACGACTTGACTAAAAGCAATATATTATTTTTCGGATAACACGAAGCACTGGGATATATTTCATTCGTGTTTGTCAATATTGATACTAACTTTTCTTACTCATAGTCACTACATTTTCAACATTCTTAAACTTACAAGTCAAACACTTAAAAGCAATGATCAAACGTAATAGATTTTCCATCATTGACAGACCGCTTTCTCTCATCTAAAGCGTTCAACATCAAATATATGGATAATAGATTTTCTCATTTAGAATTCATTTCGAGAAATTCTTTTCAGCTACTCATTGGTGTTGTGGATAAATTTTCTTTTTGATAAAATACAAAAAAACGTCGGCTCATTATTTATTTATTAATTGCCGTGTCCAAAATTTGTATTTCCAACTATAATAATCAGTAAATCGCTAGGCTCGTAATAGATTTCTTTAACAAAGACATATAAAACAACCATTAATTATTATTCAATGATAAACATTAATTTTTATGGTAAACTAAACCGAATTTTTTGTCAAATTCGAGAAAATTTATTTAGGGTCTCTTAATTCCGAAAGAGTTGACAAAGAAAAACTGATATATTTTACGAGGCCCACATATCAATAACTACTTCTTCTAAAAATATGATACTCCTTTACTGCCATTTTATATTTTTGTAACTTATTATTACTGTAACATCTCAATTTTATCAGAAAACTTTTTTCAAGAACTTTTTTATTTTTCACTCATACATTTATTGCTAAATTCTATCGCCATTTCAAAATTATTTTATGTTTTATATTGACGCTGGGTTATTGATTTAAAGTTTGAAAGACGATGTGATACAAACACCAATGTCAATTTCAATAATAGAAATAGCTAATACAAAAGGTTTGTCGTTTACAACAGCGATATTTCTAGTGCAAAGTTTCAATTGTTTTATTACAATCTTATATTTAACAATCAGTTAAAATAAATCGTGTTTCTTCTCGTAAAATGTGTTATATTCCTTAGTACTCGGGAAACAAGCTAGTAGAAAATCTTGCATGTTATGAGGTTAGGGAAAAATAAATCATCAAGTAACGAAACTGTTTCGTATACTAATATGGTTTAAAAATGAAAAGGGAAACGTGATGATTGCATGATGGAAGTGACAAGTGACAAAATACAAGGGGAATTGTAACACGGTATTGATGAAGACGTTTGAAAACTAAATTTCAACTAACAAACAGATGATAGAAAAACTAAGTGATGATAACTAGAAAAAAGTTAAAAAAAATTTTAATTTTCTCTAAAATTGAGGAAAGTGTCGCCCGCCAACAATAACATTAAAAATCAAAAATAATGAAAGCGAGAATATCAGGTAATCGTTTAGGTAAGGGTTAGTTTTTATTAGATCATAACTTCAAAATTCAATTAACGAAAGGAACGTTCTTTGTGTTGCAAATACTTGGCTAAAGTTAAGATGAATTACGGAAACCAGTACGGAATAAGTTCTATTTATTCTTCGAATTAGCTTCGCCTTAGGATGCATATCCGCTAAATTAGTTGAAATAAATAATTATTAAATCTGTTTCTTCAAAGTCCTTTAGGTATCTTTAGAGTTTCTGTCCACTACAAACATAAAAGTGAGTAAACGTCAAAATTACAAATTGAAACTAATAGAATAAATTTATAACCATTTTTAAGTCAAGTTTAACTCTTTATCTTTTAAATTTTAATTTATAGGTAATTTTATTACATTAATTGCAAAAGTTAGGGTCATCCATCTGTGGTTTACGAATTTTCATACTTTGAGTGTTCTTCAAATGTATGGTACTATTTTTGTGTATTCAATCATTAATAAATTGAATATTAATTTCTTAACTTTATTGGATAACAACTTTTTGATATTTATTGCTTTAAATTATACATTCTTTTTATGAAATCTTGAAAAACTCAAAAACTCGTGTAATCTAAAACATCAGTTATGTTCGTTTAGGCTGGGATGTATTCTATACTTTCCAGACCTTCCAGCTTATAAAATTTTCAATTCGTGCAAATCCAATAATAGTTTTTGGAAAAATTTTGGAAATTTAGGTTCAAGAATCTAACAGAATTTATTTTTATCAGTTTTTAGCTGTGCTGTAAAATAGTGTCAAAGAGAGACACATTTCTTATTATGTATTATTTCCTGGTGTCCAAAGTCTCCTAGCTTCCCCTACACAATAGCATAATGTAAACCTAAATTTATACGTCAATCTCACGGAAAAAAATACCTGAAATCCTGGAAAACCACTTGAAACGTTTTTTGAACTATAATTTAGTTTCTACCACTCTCTAAACATCTGTTTATGCAAACACGAAAGGAAAATCGATTTACCTACTTATTGAAATATTGTGTAAAATAAAAATTGGAGTTTAGAAATTCCTTAATTCTAGTTTTCAATTTATAAAATATTCCTATTCGAAAAATTAGAACGGTTTTCTTATTCACACACACGGGTGCAGATTGAAGGAAACTTGCGATCGTTTAATGTTTTAGAACATTTAAAAATAAATTACATAAAACAAAAATTACTAAAAGAAGCACGAACGTTAAAAAAGTTGGAGCCATTAGAGACAAGAATATATCATCTGAAAGAAGCTCTAAATTTTAATTTTATTATTGTTTACTCAGCTTATTATTTTAAAATACAATTTAAAACTTTTCACAGAAAATTTTTATGCCACTGCATATTAAAATTTTGCACTTAACTTAAATCAGGACTTGAAAAAAGAATATTTTAACTGAAACTACTACAGATAAAAGTTTTCTGGTGACAGGTGGAAGTAGAAATGATTATTTGAAAGAACTTGGAAAATTCATTTATAAAGTCATGGCGTACAAAAATATATGTAAGCTACATCAAAATGTAATTATATTTTTATGAATAAGATAATATTATGTTTGATAGATTTAAATGAAATACATATTACATAAATAAATGGAATCAAATTAACCGAGTTTCGTTTGCTACATCTTCTGCTATATACTTGATTCTTTACAATGAACTAGCGAATGAAGAGCTTAAGCTAATGGCTTATATACGGATGCCTTTACAAGATGAGAAATTAAAATTAGAATTTCTTGTGAGGCTCAACAAGTTAGACTATAGTTTAACCAATTTCATTCAAAAACAAAATTTTGCATTAATAAAGTTATATTTAGTAGAAAACCACGATAAATGAGATATTAGTTTTTGTAACAATTTTTCCAAATTGAAAAATATGTTTCATCAAAATAATTACTAAACAATTACCAAATACAAACTCAAGTTTAATTAATATGGTTGCTTGTTTTATTTTATACTACTTTGTAGGTTTGAATTCTCTATAGTAGTTAGTACAGTTTGACAGCTTGCAGCGATGAAGGTTAGAAGGTAAAAAATTACAAAATAATTTTTAATTTGCATCATAAAATCTATCCGCTTGTATTTTATCTTAGAATTAAAATTAAAATATAAAGTTTGTTTCAGTTTAGCAGCTTTGTAATAAAAAAATTTTAATTTCAGTTAACTTTAGTTTTATTTTTTTTATGGATCTGAAGATTCTTTATATCAGAATTTTGATTTGGTAATTTTTCTGTCAGTTTTCATGTAACCTATTACATTTAATAAGGATTGAAAGGAAAAAATTATGTACTTTATAAGGATACTCGACCTGTTCTGTTTTCATTTTGCCTGACTAACTAAAAATGAGTAATAGAAAAATAACCTAAAAAATGAATTTTTTAAGTGGATACTGTGGTAGTTAGTAGTTTAATTTATTAATTTATTTAGTAGTTTAATTTTTTAATTTTAATATTTTTTCAATTTGGTTGGTATCTATAATTTTCTTGCTTCTCATTATTTTTAAGTTTTTCTTATGTTATATACGACTGATGAGCAATAATAATTGTCAAATAGGGGTCTTTATATCGTATTACATAGCTTTAAATTTTTATCATATTTTTATAACGCAATTCTTTTCAAATTCTTAGTCAGTACTATTTAAAGATTTTTGTCCGTTTTATTCTTGTTTATTCAAATATTCCAAACCTGTTAAATGTAAATTATTATCGTTTTTATTGTTTTTTTATATATAATTTTTCTATGTAAGTATGCATTCTTTACTTAACAGTTAAATAGCTATTATTACAACTAGGGAAATATGAATAGTATATTTCCCGAGGTTGGCTAGTTACATCTCGAGGGCAAAGCCCGAGAGATGTATAGACAACCAAGGGAAATGTATTCATATTTCCCGTGTTGTAATCAATAGTTTTCTTCTGATTGAAAAATATATTATTAAATATATCAATATTGCATCAATAATTAAATTTGAGATTTTGAATTTGCAATAACTCGAAAACGGCGCTAGATATCGAAAAACTGAGCAAAAAATTTACCCCCCTTTGCTCGTTCTCAATCCCCCCATAGCAATTTGTCGAAGGAAGCCTTATGCAAAATTCTAGATCAATAGCGCGCAGAATGCGCGCAAAATAATTCAGAAAAAGTTAGGTTGGTTTTTAAAATATAAAAATAAGTAGGCACATTTTTTATTTTAAACGTCACTTAAATGTCACTTTTTAACAGGGATGGCTTTAGTATTTTGTTTTGCATGTTTGATTGTCCAATCACCGTACGCAAAGTATACTTTAAAATGACGTTTCATATTTCCCTAGGGACAATATGAGATGACGTTTCATATTTCCCTTGGGAAATATTAGTGTGTTATGACATATTGTAACTAAGGCGATATTGCTCTATATTGTTTCAATCAGAAGAAAATTTATTATTTTAATATTTGTTTAGTTTGTTTATTTTAAAAATGAGTAACTTTTTATTAATTAAAAATCAACTGATTTTGAACTATGGATTAAATTAAGTAAAAATATTATGAAAAATTGTAAGTTTTGTTTTTAAAGGAGACAATGTTAAAAAACCTAAAAGCAAAATGTCTCCTAAAAATTTAACGGTCAACTCTAGTCTTGTAAATATTTTTGAAAAGATAACAGATTTCACGTAAAATACATTGAGTTTTTAAAAATGTTTATTAAATTCAAGATTTAGATGATTAAACTTTTAGTTGAAGTGATGGTTTTAATTAATACGGTGTCTAAATTATGAGATTCCTGACAGAGACTTTGGGGATTATAGAATACTTTCTAGACTTTCTAGAAAAACTGTGAAAAGTGAGAATAATAATTATGTAACAATTGTAATAATATGTAATAATTATTATGAGATGACAAACTTGAGACCCTAAAAGTTCTCGATTTTTTTACATTGTAAAGTTTCATGTGCTTACCTGTGGAAAGCGGCTTTCTATTTTAGTATATAATATGTTTACTTCTTCGTTAATTTCGGTGTTTTTTTATATTTAAAGGTATTTGTATGTGCAATGCTTTAACTGTCTATACAATGTATATACAAATAAGCAGAGCCGATTTATCCATTAGGCAAGGAAGGCAGCTGCTTAGGGCGGTAGTCTTTTAGGGGGCGGTAAAAATACTAATTAATTCTAATAAAAAATGTAACATATAAATAGAAACTTGATTGTAAATTGTAGGTACTTTTTTAAAAATCATATTACATTATGTAGAAAACATAAACAATTTTTAAGACACTCTTAAAGGTAAAGACAATGCATTGAATATGTCTGGAGCATATTCAGGACTGTAAGCCATAGGATTAAAAATCATAACTCATAACAAACTTGTGAAGTACATACCTTGTTCTGCACATTCGCTCAACTTGACAGAATCTGTTACAGCAGAGTCATGTCAAAACGCTTACTTTGTTTTTCAATTTTTGGGAAAATCTTTACACGTTTTTTTCAGCTTTATCATACCGGAAATGGGAAATTTTGTCAAGAAATTTAAAGACACCGGTTGTGAAATCCCTATCAAAAACTAGGTGGTCTGCAAGGGCAGATGCTACTAAAGCTCTGTATTCTGAGTACAAGGAAATTAAATTTCACTTTCAGTGCTGAGCAATGATGAAAGTCAAACTGGAGCTGTAAGACATGAAGCACACGTAATCTTTGAAAAAATTCGTGAATATGAAACTTCCTTACTTGTCGTCATTTGTAAAATGGCGGCAAAATCTAAGTTATGATGAAGTCATAAATAATTTTGCCAAATAAAAGTCTAGGAAGAAAGCTCTTAGAATATAATATTTACTTTTATGCGCATCATATTTTTATTTTGAGTTACCTTTTACCAAAGACCAAAGTTAAAAAGTAGTATATCTTGTTTCTTTTTATTATTATTATTATTATTATAAAATCTTTTTTGTCTTTCTTTTGAGAGTTTGTATTTATTTTGCTAATAAATATGATGCTGTTATAATAAGTTCAATTTTTAATTATAAGGGGGCGGCAAAAAAAATATGCCTAGGGTACTTACATGCCTTAATGCGGCCCTGCAAATAAGCACCAACTTTTATAGAGAATTTTAGTTGTATTTGTGAATTACTTCACTAGCTGTAAACTTCAATATAGATTAAATCTGTATTTATCATCTCAGCATCTCGAGTTTTAATAAATTAGTCCTTCAAAAACACTAAGCAAGGGATCAGGAACGATCAAAGCATTTCTTCCATTAGGTATAGTTTTTGATCTTTATTATTCAACTCTTTGCTAGTTTTACATTCTTATTATTTTGGTACCATTGAAAGCCGAACTTATAAGCAATCATACCTAGAAGCAATTACCATAATAATTTTTATATTTGCATTTAGCTATGTAACAGTCTCATTTTTGATATTTCAATATAGATTTTACAGTAAGATATTCAATTTAAATTCAACTGCTATAAATGAAAATTCAATTGATTTTGTTTTATTACCTTTTAACATGATTCAATTTAGTAATGGCCTAACTGGGACAAGTCTTATACAGTACCCACCAGTTTAAATAATCGAATTTTTGGTGAGTAAGCAATTTTAAAACAACATGCATGAAGATAGCATCAGAACTTTCTGTTATTAATTATCTTACATTTTTAAATACAAGAAACGCGAATTCGATAAGCTCAGAACTGCATTTTGGTCGCCTTCGTATGGCACCGGCCATGTTTATTGTACCACTTACAAATTGAAGTAAAACATTTTACGCTAATTTTATTGCTTTAAACTTGCAAGATACCTTTTAACTTTTATGCGGGTGCTCTCGGTCAAATTAACAACAATTTTAACGAGGTAGTTTGTTTTATTTGACGAAACTTAGTTTTATTGCTGCAATTTAGAGTCCTTGTAAAGTACGTACTACATACAGTACATCTAGTATTTACTCTAAAGTTTTCTTTTAATATTGCAGTCGGCGTTTAAGAACTCGCAATTGCTTTAGTAAAATTACATTTCAATCTTTAATGCAGCATGATTGGCATTTTGTTAAAGTTGTATTAAATTATGTTTCATATATCGTGACTGCAAGTAATTGAATTTTGTAATAATCGTACATGATGTATGCTTTAATGTTGTTATTAACATATTGTTTAGGGCGATTTGTTCAGAAATAACGGAACTCGAGAGCAAAAGTTCATGTCACATTTGTAATTTTTGTCGTTAATTCAATGGACGTTAAAATATAATTAATTATTAAAACTACGAGTTGCAATTTTAATTAAATAGTATGTTGTTTTATTTTGTTTTAAATTATTCCGTTACAATGCCACAATCAAGATTGTTAAATTTGAGATTTACAATTTTTGCCGACGGGCTGCTTACATGCAACGCAGCTCTCTAATTATTTTAAGCTGGATGCTGGATATCTACTACAATTTTTAACAAAGGTATACAAAAATCATTCAAAGGGCTTATAATTACCGCTAATTTTAAAATAAAATTTTGTTTTTCAATTTAATAATTTACTTTTTATAATATGTGTCTAGTTCAGTCATTAGCTACTTTTGCGTGGAAATTCAATTATTTTTGCTTAATCCTTTGGTTCACCATCAGAAAAAAAGTTTTTAATTTTAGATATAGAATTTAAGTACTGATCCAATACGCATTAATCAATACAATATAATGCCACTATTAGATTACATAGAATAGCAATACGTAATCCGAATATTATGCCTACATTGTACTAAAATTTACTTAAATTATTGTCTCAATATACATAAGCAATATTGTATCAATATTAATAAGACGTGGAATAGTTAATATACCATTCCAGTATTTATAATAAATAATAAGACGAAAAACCAGCAGTGTGGTGTAAAGCTTAAATCGACATGCTGCGAAGCGGGAGACCGCAGTTTGATGCTTGCTAGCGCCAACTGCACCGCTGTGATCTAAAGCCCCAGTTTGATCTAAGGGCTAAGCATCTGGCAAGGTTAGCACCCTACCAGAATATATTATGCAAGTGCTCAAAGAACCGTGAATGCCAAGTGTAAATTTGGTATATCATATGGTTAAAAAACAGGACGTAGTTTTAGATTAAGAAGAAGAAGAAGAAGAAGAAGAAAAAGAATAAGACGATTCTTGTTGATTATTTTATATTACTTGCCTTCCTTTCCCACTCATCTATATCTTTTCCGATTGTTTTTCACTGCTTCTCTTGATCTTCCCACTTTTTGTATACCTATCGATTGCCTCTTCAGTACCATTTTGGGCATTTCATTCTATTTACCATCACAACTATCGTTATGTTGGGTTCTTTGTGAAGTTCCTTTAACCTGTCATTTGCACTTCTTCTCCATCTTATTTCCGTGTTTACTCTTTCTAAGGATCTTTCACTTCGAAATCTCTATAATTTTGTAATCGAAAATGATCAGCGTCCATGCCTCAGATCTGTCTGAAACTATCGGGTTTGTGCTCTCCTTCTTCCGTTTTTATCTCCAGAAAGTCTTCTGTTTCTCTTTCTTCCATGTTATTTTATAGTCTCCTATACTTTGTCTTCTTTTGATTTATTTCTAGTTTCATCTTTGATCCTTCTATAAACAGTACGTATAGTGGTATCTTATAATCATTGCATACCTATGTATTGTATTACTTTGATTGAGAAAATTTGGTATGTGGTTGATCTCCTTCTTGGCAAACTTGTTTGGTATTCGCTATTTTATTATCTTAGTTATGACTTTATACATAGTCTTCACTAGCGCAATCTTCTGTACAGGGCCGTATTTAAGGGGGGGAGAGTTAGGGGTTACACCTCCCCCTTCATATTCCACAAATATGAAAACCGAAGATGAAGAGTATAAAAATTGCCCTAAATATTTACAGTACTGTGTAAAAGTCTGCGACCACTTAATTAATTGTTAGTTATTACTCCTATTCATTAATTTTCAATTTTTTGAAAACTAATTATATTGAAATAAATGAAATAGGCATTTTATCTTAATTCTTACTATTATGGTAAAAATTTTAAAGAGAACATAAATTTTATGACCATCATAGGCAGCATAGCTTAAAATAACACTTCCGCAATAAATTAGAGTGGGCATTGTAAACCCATAAATTGTTTTATATTTTGTACATTTGGTTATTCAGGAACAGAAGTGATCCAAGTAATATTTTTACAAAAATGGAGATAATACCAATTATGTACTTTAGAATGTGTAATTTAAACATTGGAAAAGAGATCGAAGTGTTTTCGCTATTTTATCCGTGTGATATTGGATTATTGTTCTATTCACTTCACAAGCATCTAATAACGCCAAACCAATTACTTATGCAAAAATGTACAATCTAAAGTAAATGTTGCTCTATGTACCACCATTCTACCATCCCTTTTACTTAAACTCTTTTACTTAACTCAGTTTTACTTAAACTCACACATTACTCAAACTGAACAGAAAAACGACAATGTTTTACCAAACATAAAAGAAGATGAAGATTTTCTTTAATGAATTTATATTAGTTACCTAATGTTTTTGAAACATTGTTTTATAATTTTATTGAGTTTACCATTTAAAGTCGTGTTGAATTGTTGTAAAATAATGAATAACAATCATGCATTCCATTCTGAATTCTAAATTTTATCGAAAACAGAAGTGATCCAAATGAAGAAAATCAAAAGTTTTCCTAATAGAATTACAAATTTTCATAATATTGTATAGAAGGTAATTTAAGTATTATGAATTCTGTTAACATAAAAAATGATTTAGGAAAAACTTTATTAAAGTAACGGCAGGATTCATGAAAACGCGTTGTGGTTAATATCTCAAAACTATTGAAATGTCACTTGGATCACTTCTGTTCCTGAATAGCCATTTGTACATAAGTGTACATTTGCTTAAGATTTGTGATTTTTTTTTTCAATCTAATGTAGTTCTTCGTTTTGACAACATTATTTTACTATCGCCATCGGTAAAATAAGAATTTAGTTTGTGATTTTTATTCAAACTTTAAAATTAAAAAATTTTATTTAAAAACGGTTTTTTACATGAGAGTTTAAAATTAAAATATGAATAAGTTTAAACTTATTAAAAATATCGTAGTAAACAAAACTTTTAAAATGGTATAAACAAAATTTTATTCGCGATAACGCCCCCCCCCCCCTCCCGAAGTCAACCTGTTCATAAAATTATAATTTTCTCTGAATATCGAACTGAAATAAAGAAAAATCGCGCAAAAAAATAATTATTTTAATTAAATAAAACAATTGTTTCACAAAATTTCAATTTTTTTGCGGTAACTTTCGACAAAATACTTTCAAACAAAATTTTCTAATAACAATACTCAAAAATAAAATCTTAATTGCAAAAATAAAATTATACTCAGAAAATCAGCGGAGCAAAATCTAGTCCTCTGTCGTTTCTGCTATCTTGGCAAGAAAAACCTCTCTCTACTCACTTTTCTGCAAACAGTATATTTCAAAAATTAATATAACAAAATTTAAATTTAAAAGAATTTTCTTTGTATTTTAATAAATTAGCCATTTATTTTTGAATTTTTTTAAAACCTCCCTCGAAAATCTAGTCTAAATACGGCCCTGCTTCTGTAGTTTTTACATATAGTTTTTCCTTTTTTTCATCAATTGGATATTTTGTTGCACTGCTACATCTATTTGGCATGCTTTCAACATTCCACACTTTTACAATCAGCCCATATAATATTTTTTCAAATCCTCTTTACCGTACTGTTATTTCATTCGCTTTTGGTGTTTTATAAGTTGGCAGTTTCATTATTGTTTCTGAGACTTCTTCTATGGTGACTGCTCTTATACGTCCTTCAATTTCTTCAGTTCGTCGGTCTGTTTTCCCAACATTTAAATAATACTCTTTCCACAGTTCTATCATCAGCATTTTGAGTATTGATGTGTTTTTGTGTATCCAGTTCTTATTCTTTTTAGTTCTTGATATAACTTTTTAATTTCCTTATTGTTATATTGTGTTGTAGTATGTTTTCTTCTTGAAATCTTTTTTATTTGTTTTTTTATTTAACCATAAGCTTTTCCGATAGTCTCTGTATTACTGCTTAACATTTTAATTCTCGTTTTCTTCTTGAGTAGCATTAGTTGTTGACATTGATCATCGAACCATTTCTTTCCTTCGCTTTCGTGGTATTCTGTTCTATTTTATTCCATTCCTCTTTCACTCCTTGGTTTTTTCTATTTTCTTCAGTTTAAATTCACTTCTGATTTGTATATTTTTGTTTCCACTTTGGTAGTACTCTTGGTGTTTATCATTTTGCATTTTACTTTGACTAAGTAATGATCTGCCTTCTTTTAACTGCTTTTCCATTTGAGGTCGTTTATGTTTCCTTGTAAATGTCTTTTTGTTGAAACTATTGTACGCACATGATTAAAAAGAGCAGATTTAATAAATTGTATTCCTATTCAAATAACAAATTTTCTAGTTAATTTAATTTTCTCAAAAATTTTTGAATAATAAATTATTAAAACTCTTCTTTATTTTAATTTGTAAATAATACATTTTTAACCTAATAATTAAAAGAAATTACATCAATAAATGTCAAAATTCAACATTAAAATATCGTAAACCAAGTTTCAAATTGATATCAATAGTATTGCCTCCGTTACAATAATTTCATTTCATGCTTAATTTTAGCATACAATTAGCAAGCAAAGCAATTGGCGCGATAACAATTATATTTGATTGTGCGAATTCGTTACATAGTCGTTAACATATTATGAAATTAAAAGTTTTTAATAATATTAACAACTAAAGACACAAATTTTATGCTTATGACTTCGTCAAAATAAATTCTTTTGTTAGACAAAAATTTAAAAATTTAAATAATTGGTTTGGATAATTTAAGTTCACTTGTGGGTTAAATAAATTGTTAAGCTGGTGCATTAAGCTAAATTTACTCAAGTTATGGCTGGGTAAATTTAAATGTAATTTTTTCTTAAATTTAAACATTATCTACATGCAGGAAATGCTAAATTATGTAAATACAAAACAATTTATGTTTTACTCTCACTGGTTTATAGTTATTCCGTATTTAAATTAAAAATCTTGCATATGCGAAGCGGGAAAACCTGGGGCATTTTAGATCACTTGATATTTACAATGCTTCGGATACAAAGGTTTAATTTACCGATGCGTACCGAAAATTTATTTGATGGTAATTAGTTCTGTTAAGTTGATTGTATTTCATTTAAGTAACCATGCTGCAGGTGGATACCCAATAAATCTCGACACGAAATCTGGTTAAAATGTATTGAAATAAGAAACTAAAATTGTTTTTATCTTCTAATGAAATACACACCTTATAAACTGTGGAACATTAATCACGATAAGTACGTTATAAATTATGTGCGAAATGGTCGATACTAAAATTATAAATTCGAAATAGGCAAATTCCTAATACTTTGCGTCTTTATTTCCAATAACAAGATGCATCTCGTTGATGATATCACTCAAAACTGTTAGGATGTCATAGATATTGATAAAAACCACTAAAACTTTAAAACTGCTATTAACTTATTATGGTGATTGCTTACATTTTATAATTCTTTATATAAACCTTTAATGTATTCTCCAATCGAATGTAATTCAAGGCGTGCCATCCTTATCAGTCCTTATTATTATAACTTGATAATACCTTAGTTCCTTAAACAAACTCAAAATTAAAAATAATGTAAAATAATTTTACTATAAAAGCAATGTTGATATAATAACAAAAAGGGTTACCAGCTGAAGTACTCGAGGAAAGCATCAATGTGAGAAAGGATGAAAGGCGTAGGTTGGGCTAGGTAACGGTTTAGGTTGAATTAGTAGGTTAAACAAAGTTAAAAACTGTCAAATTATGTTAATATGAAAATGTTCGTTAAATTAATAAAATTTCAAACAATTTGTAAATATCTTTGTTGTATTTTATAAAAGTTTCTTATTTATACTTACTATATTAGTTGAAATCTGTTTTTCAGTGTAGGTTATTAGATTAGTAGTTGTCGGGGAGTCAAATTTGCAACATTACAAAAAATGTTGTAATGTGAATATTTAGTAATATTGATTATGTAGTGTCAATAATTTATTGTTAAAAACATTTAGTAATATTTTTGCAAAGTAGTATAAAATATTAATACAATATTGTTTTCCAGGATGTACGACATTTTTTGGAAACTACATCTAATATTAAAAAGATTTAAAAGAAACTTTTATAGATTGGAAAGAGAATACCAGACTAGATATTTTGTGAAGACTCATCTTCTGACCTGCTCCGATACGAAAAACTTAAACGGCGATATGATGGCGATATCTTTGCACCCAAGGAAAATTAAAGTTGATAGATTCACTTTCGAAAAATTGTGCAAAAAGTTTTCTGCAGAGAAAAGTTAAAATACGTTTTGGCAAAATTTGGATGCATACTCTCCGAAGCACGAAAACGGTTATAAGAAAGTTGGTATCTTCCTGGGTGCTAGAGTACTATTGCGTTAGCTATTACGTCAATGAGCGTCATTACCTTTTGACCAATATTCTTTTTGACTACTTTTCTTAAATTATAAAATTGTATGCTTCAGAATCTATGTGAAAAATCGAAACGATTTTTATATTATGTTGGTAACATTATAAAAGTCAAGAAGCTTTGAAAATACCATCCATTTACATTTATAATAAATTGTATCTGCTGATGTTTAAAGCACACTCTTTTGAAAAGGTATACTTTAAGAAATTGTTTTGTTAGTAGTAGATTGTAATTCTAGCGACTAACATTACATACATATTATATCACAAATATATCTTTTGATAATGCGAGACTTGGAATCCCATATGTATACCTGTTAGGCAAATATACTAACCACAGAAAGCAGATGAGAAGCTTTGCTTTATGCTAGCAACACATTAAATAATTTATTAACTATATTATTTTTTCTACTAATAAACCAAAATGATTATTATTTTTAAATGTCATAAGTTATAAACATAACAGGTGGGTAATTATAAACAATTTCAACTGTGTGAGTTTTTCAAGAAGAAAAATGCATCTCATTTTGACCTACACCATTATTCACTTTAAAGAAACATTTTTAAAATTATGTAACATAAAAGGAAAAATGAGAACATGGTGTGAAGTAGACTGACATGTACTACTTAAAGCGCAAAACAATAACGTTGTGTAATTTTGATTTAGAAATAATGTTTCGGATGATATAGTATCGAGCTTTTATGTTGTTTCTTATGCATAACCCTTAGCAAAAGGTGATTTCAGCCACCAGTTCCATTTGCTAAATGAACATCAGAATATTTTATTTTTCTTATGATCGCGTGCTTTAGCAATTTTTGTATTTTCTTGCAGCGCTAGAGTCACGGGAGGTTGAATAATGGTAAATTGCAAAATGAAAATTATCTAACTACGTTTATCATAATTTATTCTAGTATTATTTTACAGATTTTATGCCACTCAAAAGAATGGCATGGTGTTATTAACCACTGGTTATGTTAAGTAAGTGCATTCTAAAGTGTCATGCTTCGAATCGCACTTGTTGGCTTAGAGATTACGTCCTGAATTCCTTAACAGACTAATCATTAATTTTTAGTGTTTTAAACTCGTGTTTTGGCTCTGTGCACTTGTAAATTTACATAACTACCTATTTTGTGCTGATGATAAATATAATCAATAATTTCTAATAAGTAGAGTGGTATCTATGTAGTATAATAATAATATGATTCATGATTTATTCGCCACGACTTCTAATAATCATTTATGGAAGTTAAATGTTTCTGAGCTGCTTTATTAGTTATTGCCGTATTAGTTACGGTATTGAAATCGACATACCTGAGTAAATAATAAGAATCAAATTTTTTTCATAAGGTTTTAACAATAATTGGTTTTGCTATATTGAATATAAATTTTAAAAAACAAATTCTTATAGTGAGAACTAGTATAAATTGAACTAGTAGATTTACTATAACCGTTCCGGTCCATTGCTGAAGTTCTCACGCCGAATATGAAGCTTTAAATTAGATGCTCTTGTAATATGCGGAATTTTTATTCCTGGTCTCACTAGGTTCCGAGCAGTTGTTGGTAGAGAAAAAGCAAATATTATTTTATAACTGTAATAAAAAAATTCAAAAACAAGAATTACATCAAAAGTATCTCATATATGAGGGTTTATGTAATATTTTATGTAATAGTGTAAAAATGTAAAATTGAAGATGATAATCAAAAAATGTACATAACATAATAAATTATTTGTAAATTTTAAGATGATGAATGAGATGAGAAGCAAATAAGAATTGCTATAAATTGATAACTAAATAAACTTCGAACTGGTTGTAAATTATGCAACAACAAAAAACGGATAATTCCAAAAAATTAATTTCCTAAATTTTTCAGATAATTAAAAAAAATCCTTCTGATAATGTTGTTTCCACGGAACTTGGCTGTTACGTCATAATTGTATCCTAATTGTCTATATTGTTTATTGGATACTCAAATTCTGTGGTAAAGAGTGTTCTCATCAATAAAGAAAGCTGCAATAAAGCAAAAGTGATGATGTAACCATAACTTGTTGATAAAATGGAATAATCAATTAGATAATTCTCAAAATTTATCCACCTACCAGGTTTACATATATAAATTAATGAAATTATTTATTTTAATATTTGAAATAGTAAATTCTTCTTCTTTTGGCTTTACATTCCTAGAGGAATTTCGCCACATTTTCCAATGTTTTCAAATCCAATTTGTTGGGGTGGATTAGTTCCCATATTCCTTCTCTACTCCATACTATTTCTCAAATCCTCTTATCTGTCCTTGCATCTTCCACTACTCTTCTCCATACCTTTCTATTCATTGCTTTACTTCTCCAGTCTTTCACATCCATTAGCCTCAGATCCTCTATCTTGTCCGCTCTCCATGTTTTCCTCGGTCTCCCTCTCGGTTTGTTTATGTCGGGTTTCCACTTCATTACCTTTGTGATTGTTCTTTCGGCTTGTGCTCTCTCTACATGTCCCAGCCATCCCAATCTTAGTGCTTTCACATGTCTGACTATATCAGCTTCTTGTATTTCACTGGATATCTCTGCATTTGTTCTTCGTCTATATTGTCCTTCTCCCATCTTTACAGGACCCATTATTCTTCTCAAAATATTTCTTTCAAACACTCTAAGCTTTTGCTTCTCCGTTTCTGTCATGCAGAGTAGTTCAAGTCCATATGTCGTTACCGGCCTAATCAGTGTCTTATAAATCTTGATTTTAGTGTTTCTTCTTAAGTTTTTGTTTTTCAATACGTTCTGGTTGCAGTGGTAAGCTCTATATCCTGCCATCACTCTGTTTTTTATTATTTCTTTTTTTTTATTTGTTTCGTTTATTTCTGTTCCAAGGTATTTAAATTTTCTGACTTCTTCAAATTTGTAATCCATGATTGTTGTTACTTTTAGTTTTTTTTTTCTTTCTGCTGCATCTTATTTTTTTGGTTTTGCCTTCATTTACCATTAATCCTGCATTGCGAGCTTCTCTTTCAATACTTTTGAAGGCTTCCACTAAGGCTTTGAAAGTTCTTGCCAAGATAACCAAGTCATCGGCATATTTGCCACTATCGTACTTCATTTTTTATTATTGATCCATTACAATTTGCTCTTCTTATCACACCTTCCAGTACTATGTTAAACAAGGTAGACGACAGTGCATCTCCCTGCCTCACTCCACTATTAAATTCAAAATTCGCCGTTTCTCCTACTCTGGTTTTCACTATGGCACTTGTTCCTTTGAGTGTTATCATTACCAGACGTATTATTTTTCCTGGTATTTCCCATTTTTTCATTTCCTCCTCGAGTTGTTTTCTGTTTATTCGATTAAAGGTCTGTTTAAAATCAACAAACAGAGCCTCAATGTCTATATCAAACTCGTGTGATTTTTTCATAATTTGCGTTACTATGAATAGAGCGTCGTTTGTTGATTTCCCGGGTCTGAAACCCTGTTGGTAGTCACCTATTTGTTTTTCCGTGTATTTTTGCAATCTTACATGTATCAATCTTGTCAGTATTTTATAATATGCATTATTAAGTAGTGATATTCCTCTATAATTCAGGCAGTCTCTGTTGTCTCCTTTCTTATATATTGGAACCAAACCTGCCTCTTTCCATTGATCTGGCATTCTCTCATTTCTCTACACCACTACAATCAAGTCGTACACCCTTCTCATTACATCTTCGTTTCCGTTCTTTAACAGCTCCGTATTTATGTTATCGGTTCCTGGGGCTTTATTATTTTTCATTTTCATTACTGTCTCGTAAAATTCTTGGTATTCTGGTTCTTTTTTTATTTCAATTTTCACTCTTTCCTCTGCTATCCTATATTCTACGTCTTCTCTTTCCTCTGCGTTTGAACCGCTATTCAGCAATTCCTTGAAGTATTCTTTCCATCTATTTTTTATTTCATGTTCTTCGTATCGTAGGTTACCATTTTTGTCTCTCAATCCTCTTACTTCCTTTTGTGTTTTTATCCTTTGGTTTTTTATTTTTCTGTATAGTTCTCTCGCATTATTGTGGTTCTTCTCAATCTCTTTCATTTTGTCTTCCATCCATTGTCTTTTCTTGTTTTTGCACAGTTTTACTGCGTTTCTTGCTCTTTCTTTATATTCTTCTCTATCGGCTTCGCTTTGCGTTCTCGTCCATTTGATTTTTGCCTTTCTTTTCATTTCTATTTCCTCTCTGCATTCCTTATCAAACCATTCTTTTCTCTTATCTTTTTTCTTCGATCCTATCGATATCTCCGCTGCTTTCGTTATATTCTCTCTTATGTTTATCTATTCTTCGTTTATATCTTTATTTCGTTCTTTGTTGTTTATTTGTTTTTGCAGTTCTAGTTTATATTCTCGCTGATATTGTTCTTTTTTTAATTTTTTAATTGCCACCTTTTCATTTGATCTTTCTCTTTTTGTCCACATTTTTCTCGCTTTAGCCTTGTCTATTTTCATTACCACTAAATTGTGATCCGTTTCGGTGCTTGTACCTCTGTACGATCTCGCATCGCACACAATAGTAAATTACTTGTAAATAATTTATTGTAAAGAATAAATAATAAATAAATTCAAAATTACAATTGAAATAAATTCGGTGCTTTCGGTAACCAAAGAATACAATTTAACAATATTAACGAAGTTAATGGATCTGTATTATACAGTATATCAGTAATATAGAAAACGAGTCCTACATATTTTATTTATTTTGTTTTTTTTTAACTAGTTAATTTTAAAATATAGTTTAATATTAATGTAAAAATATCCACTACGCATTAAGAACACTAATAAAATAATTCGCAATATACATAACATAATGATATTTATGTATGTATCTTTATAAATGATTAGGAAAATGTGTTGTGAATAAATCATGAATTATATTATAATATATGAACCACTTTAGTTAATAAAAAGTATATCCAGTACATAATTTATATAATATTCAAAATATTTTTAAATTGATATAAATATTAAATTATTTTATTTAGTTATTTAGCATACGGGGTGATTAACTGATTAATAATTTAATTAAAATTTTTAAGTGTATTATAATAATCTAATAGTAAATAAACAAGTAATTAATAAAAGCTTTCAAATTTTAAAAAATTTAAAATTAAATAATTACATTTTGGAATAATAAATCCGCTTGCGTAGTCGTAACGCGTGTTTGTTAACAACTTGGCAAGTTTTTTTCTTTGAAAGTATCTATTCGGATACATCTTGCAAATTTATAAAGAATATTCAATTTGATAGCGGATTCTGAGCAGATGTTTGTATCGTTGTAAAATGAATAAAGCTGGATTATTAAAATTTGCTATAAATTACAACGGATTCAACCCTTTGCAAAACCAAGCATAATAAAGGACATCTACTAAATGTCAATTGTGGTTTTAAATTTATCGATTTTAGAAATTTTAGTAGTGATGATGTTCAAATTACAGCGTGCGGCAGAATAATTCAAACTGACATTTTTAACGTAACAAGCTTAACACGTGGTATTGATAAATTATAATGATTCCGTAAATCAATACTAATATCTAATAATAGCAAAACGCTCGCAAGTGAACGCTAAAAAAAAGACCAAAAATGGAGTATAAAATTTTGATAAAAATTATCCTTCTAGTTCACGTCATGGATGTTTAATATATGACTTTGCACATCTCAAAACTTGGTAACTTTATAGCTTTTGCGATGTATAAAAAGCTCCCAAAGATGGCGTTTTTCCTTTTAAATTGAATTATTCCTCCGTGTCTTCCGAGTAACAATTCCGAGGTGTGGTTCACTTTCAATTTCCATTTCCTGAAAAATCGAATCTACAAGTTGGCTATTACTTTGCAATTTGCATTAAAAATGAGAAGCCATGAATACAATTGGATGATTTACATACAAATTTAAACAGGTTGCCATTTATTCTTTTCAAACGAAATTTTAAAGGATTACTGAATTATTATTGCTGAAACACTTAATATTTTTTCAATAATAAATTTGTCATCACAAAATATTAAAAATTCGGTTTACGAATAGACATAAAATCATGTGAAGTCTACTCGTTAGTCTACTCATGCGCATGACTATCAAATTAGAATTTAATTTCAATACAATTTATTTTTGCCTACTAAGTATTTCTTTTTCTAAAACAAAGTTTCGTTATTTATTATTTTTGCTAATTGTTGTTTAATAACTGATTGTGAATATCATAGTATACATAACTTATGAGGAACATTATTTCTGTCTATCTTACCAACGACAGGAATGCTTTAAAAATAAAATTATTTTTATTTTTATGAAAAATAAAATTATTAGATTATAAAACTTTTGAACGAAGGATAGGTAAATATAAAACTAAAAATTTGTTTGCTCACTCAAAAATTCCTGATTGGTTGATTTTTTATTACCGACTCTAAAAAAGCTCATTTAAATTTGTTTATTTGCTGTCAAAAAAATACAGAATTAGGTAAAAAGCAAACAAGTATAAAAAAAGTCAATACAGAATACTAGAAACAAAAAATACAAATACAAAATTTACTAATGAATAAATTTTTCAATTGAATTTTCAAAGTACCATAAATATGTAGAACAGGCTCTGATTTATAAATTTGTTTTAATCCAAAATTGCTTGCAGAGTAATAAGTTTATAACAATAAAAATCAACAACAAAGTTTTGTTAATAAAAAGTATTGTAACTGATTGTTGCGGCAAGTAAAAGTACAAATAAAATTAAGTAGATTAATTTATCATCTCATAATTTTATCATTGATAATAATATCTCTCGGGACTCTTATTTCTCTTTGACTCTCGATTCTTTAAGTCTTACGACTTTTATTCCAATACTATTATAAATAAATCATTTTTACTAATAAATTAATCACCTAGTGTAGGTCGTCTCGTGTAGTGAGTGCTATTTGTGCTAACTAGATGACCAAAGAAGAGCATTTGCTTGCATTCGGAGCTGAAGTAAATGTGACTACATGTGAAAGTTTTGATTATTTATTTTCATAATTTCGTAAATTGCTCTCTATTGAGTACGAGTTTTTTTTTCATTTTCTAAAAGTTTATCTACCGTATCATTGCAATCAAATTAAATTAAAATTTTAACAGAGAAAAAAACTAATAAAAAATCGAACTAAACAAATTTAAAAAATATTGGATAAACGAGATACCATCGTTATGATTCGACGTTTTGGTGAAATATTTGTTGAATTACAACTTAAAAAAAACAAGGTTATGTAACAGAAAAAACTACTAATAGTAATTTAAACAAAGCAAAGTCTAAATAAGTGCTTTTAGATTGATGAGTTCATCATAATACTATTCTGTTTTCATTTTAAAACGTTTTTTTATTATTTTTATTATACTTAATATTTTGTTGTTTATTTCACGTTCCTTATTTCCTTCTATTATTTATTTTTGTTTGTTATTGCTTTCTTTATAAATTACATTTCGGTTGAAGTTTAAAAAAATATTTACTTTTTGTTATTATGAATAATTATAATTTAAAATTATTTTAAATAGGTATATTAAGACCATTGCTTAAGGTAATGTGGAAATGTTTTTAATATACGCAATAAAATTTTCAAACCACTACATAGCGGATAATAAAGTTGGATCAACTTTAAATTCCACTGCAAGCTTATATCAATAGCAATTGGTGCAGGCCAATAACAGTGACAATGGCAATTCAAAAGTAATTAAAGTGTGTACGAAGCACTATAATAATAATTTTAATTGACACATTTATAAAGGTAAAATAAACTCAACTGTAAAATGTGTGTGAATTATGATTTATAGCTTATGTCGTTAATTTTGCATGGTTTTTACCAATTGATGTAACCCGCATCGAAAAATCCTAGTGCAATTAAAATTTAAAATACAATGTATTGTAAAATAAATAAATAAAAGCAGTATAAAATAAATATGTTTTTAAAACGTGGTTTCTGAATATTATCAATTTCAACCAAATAAAACTTTTAAATTGGTCTTTTTTAATTAAAATATTAGGGATGATTGGACCGCAGCTAAAATAGTCTAGCCCAAGGTTATACAGATGAAAAAACAAAATTAAATTAAAAAATGTAACCAATATAAAATGCAAAATAATCCATTTATTGTTTTATTTGCAAAAATTTACATTTTATTGTTTTCGAATTAACATGCAGAAGATGAGTCAAGTCACGCATATAATGATCGCTATTTAGGGAAATTTTCATCAATACTTTTTGTACAATTGCGTATTTTAATCACGTGTTATCGGTAAATGCCGGCTATTATGAGGTTTGTATTAAATTAATTTGTTATAATTTGCCGCGGAAAAATTCTAAACTAAGTCCATAGAATTATCGTTAATTATCAAAATATTAAATTACAGTTCGTCAATAAAACATTGAAATAATGAAACAGTGGTGATGAAATAATAATACATATTTAGTAAATATCCCGCATTATCCCCGTATTTCACGAGATATCTACTAAATTTGAAATGTTGTTTTTTAAAATCAGCAATATCGTCTCTACCAAGATTAATTAAAAGTTATGAGGCACAGAAGGATAAAATCAATACACGACAAAAATAAACCAACAAAGGACTTGATAAGATTTCCACACTGTCGATGTACGTATTATGTATAGGTAACAATGCTATATAAAAAAGTAAATTTAATATTATATTACTAATTTAATATTTATGTATAATAGTAGATTTGAAATTTCAGTAAGTTTTTCTACGTTTCACTTTTTAATATCTTAGTTTCGGTGTTTGTAAGGTCCAGTATAAGTATTAAGTACTAAATGTAAGTATTATGTTTCCCTTGAGGCAATCCATTGCTAGAATTTCCATTACAAAAGTTATTTAAAACTAATTAATCCCACAAAAAAAGACAAAATAACGATAATAAAAAATTAATCCACTGACACACGAAAGCAAGTTATAATTGTATTTGGGTTAAAAAAAGACGTCTAGTCAACTGGTATCTTAATTTTTTATTAGGATTTTAATTCTTAGTCCATTAACGAAACACGATGGATCATTGATTGGCACTCGATTACAAGTGTCCGTAACATTATAATGTCGGCATTAAATGAATTAGAGCCGTGCATGTGGGATAATATTTTAATTGCTTTCTAAACGAATGCTATAAAAACAGGAGCACCTAATTAAAAAGTTATCAGAATATGTAATTTCTTCAAATGCTGTATCAATTGTCATGTAAATTCTATGTTTGATTTTTAAATATTTTAATTATGCTTTTCCCAGAAGCAGACTTGCTTAACGCATACTCTCTGATTTATCTTTGAATTTCATTACTTTTAATGCATTATACATTGCAACTCACAACTTACGCCAACTCACATCATTTAGGGGGCAGCTAACACAGTATAATATCATTGTTTACTAAAACTATAAAAGTATAATTTTTTTAACCTGTTTTTTTTTGGATTTTGGCTTATAAGAGAAGGGCGATTGTGCGCCACTCTCCCAATACAGAAAATTAAATCATTAGTAAATTTTAAATATATAATTATTAGTATTATTGCTATATTTGAAGAAAATTAACGTTTACAGAATGTTTTCAGGTGCTTTTGAATACCATTGAACACCATTACATATTACCATCATATATACATAATTTGTGTATGAGTTTCATGAAATTGAAAATCCTACAGTATCACAGTAATGTATGGAATACTCTTTGAAGTGTAAACCTTAAATTGAAATTTTAAATACTACCTTCCCAAAACAGATTATTAAATTTTAAATATATTATTATTTTTAATTCGGAATATTCTTATTAATAAGTAGAATTACACTTTAGTTCCATATTCATCGTCGTTACTTTCCTATTTTAGCATAAAGGTATAAACCAGTGATTCCCAAAGTGGTCTATATCGACCCCCAGGAATCGACGACGGACTGCAAGGGGTCTATGTCAGCGAAAAAAAATATTGGGGGTCCATGAGATGAAAATGGGGGTCAACAATAGTGGATCTCGTTTAGGTCCAGTTATTCAGTTGCAGGTTAAACCACAAAATTTAGATTAACCATTAATATTACCATATTACTTAAAAACAGCTTTTCAACGTATTTCATTGGTTAATTTAAATTTTCTGTATACATACATACACACATACAACAAAATACATACTACACAGAAAACATAATATTTAAAGAACATTAAAATGACAATAATTCACATTTAACAGGGTTGAATTTTGAATATTTGAATAAACAAGAAATAGAATTCTGAAAAAATTACGCTATAGAAATGAAATTTTTATCATTTCTATAGCGTAATTTTTTCATAATTTTATTTCTTGTTTATTCAAATATTTTAGGTTTAACCCTGTTAAATGTTAATTATTGTCATTTTAGTGTTCATGTTAGCAGTGCACCTGCTGTTTATCGACTTCCAACAGGCTTTTGACTCCGTTAAACGTGAAAAACTGTACGAGGTATACTTGAGCTGAATATACCCAAAAAAATGAGAAAACTGATACAAATGACGATGAGAGATTCGAGTGCAATCAGCGGTTCTGTTCAACTTGGTGATCGAGAGCGTTATGAGAAAATTGGAAACTAGAGCAACGATATCAACAAAAGAATGGCAAGTAATAGCTAATGCTGATGACATCGTGATTATATCCAGATCAAAACAAAAAATGATACAGACTCTCAAAGAAATAAAGAAATACGCGATGGAAATGGGACTAAAGATTAACTAAGGCAAAACCAAGTACATGAAATTCAAGAGAAACGACGATACACGACAGAGTGACCTAAAAATCGGAAGCTACACGTTTGAAGAAGTAGAAAAATTCAAGTATTTTGGTGTACAAATAAACAAGAACAATGAGAGATCGCTAGAAATAAATAAAAAAATACAGGCTGGCTTGAGAGCTTTCCATGAAAACAAGAGGGTTTTGAATAGCAAGAATATATCTATGAAAACAAAAATAAGAATATATAAGACATTTGTGAGAACGGTAGTTACATATGCAGCGGAAGTATTAAACCTGACTAATGCCCGGTTTCTAAAGCTTGAGTTATACTAAGGTTAAGGTTAACCGTAATATAACCGCAGATTTTGGGTTTCTATAGGGAAAGATACCTGAGATCTCTGGTTAAAGTTAACCTACCGATCTGCACGAGTTATGTGTTGGTTAACGTTTTGGAATATGCGCAGATTGCGTATTCGAATAAATAAATTCTGACAAAGGCGATAAACGTCGATGAAAGCTCAATTATATTGATATTAGTGTTTAATTAACTTATAGTTAATTTAAAGTTTTTCCTTGCTTTCTTTTTCTTAGAACCATTGTTTCATTGGCATTAAATTTTTTGCATACTTCCATCCAAGCTTCGGTTTTTAACTTGTCATTTGTTGCATTTGTTTTTTTATTTTCTACAATGTAATCAATTTTTGTACTATACCAAATAAAAGATCCCTGTCGAAATCGGTGAAATTTTTACTTCGTTTACTAGAATCTATTCTGTTTTTCACTTTTTTCTTTTCACATATAAAATAATTGATTTAAAATTTTTTCCGTTAAACATTTGAATACTCAGATTTTTGCAACATTTCCAACATAAAATAATAAAATTACCAATTATTTGGTTAATTTTAACTAAGTTTTCTATGTCCCCATCTACCGGCAATTACATCAAACGAGTTGACAATAGATTAGTTATCCTTTAGTAGTTTGTGGTTTCAGAAACCCATTTTACTTCAACCTTAGGTTAACTTTAACCTATGATTAGCTATGTGTAGTTTAACCAGAGATCTTCAGAAACCGGGCATAAGAGAGAAGAAGAAAAACTGAGAATATTCGAAAGAAAAGTGTTAAGAAAGATCGCAGGACCAAAAAAGATTGGTGAAAACGAATATAAAATAAGAACAAATGCAGAAATAACCAAAATACTGAAGAACGAAGACATTGTAAAATTCATAAAGGCGCAAAGAATTAGATGATTGAGCCATGTGACAAGAAAAGAGCCGGAAAGCGTTTTAAGACAGATCATGGACTGGAGACCGGGTAAGACAAGGAACAAAGAAAGATCAAGAGCTAGATGGCTGGATGAAGTAATAAACGATCTAAAAACTATGGACGTGAAGGATTGGAAGAAGAAATGCAAACACAGGGTGGTTTGGAGAAGGATAGTGAATGAAACCAAAATACATACGAAAATCTAGAATATCGAAGAAGAGAAAAAGAAGAGTGATTCACCTCGTAAAGCGAATCGTAAGGACTTCTATGAAGTAGGAATATTCCAAAAGGAATGAATACCTAATTATTATTATTATCAAATATTAATTTGGTATGTTTTAATTTTCAATACCATGTAAGTAGGAGCAAGGGGTCTACGAGACAAAAAAATTTGGGAACCACTGGTATAAACCAAGATTTCCATGGTTTGTTCATCTACATAGATGTGTATAATTTGTATGTGTATAATTTTTTCAGAATTAAATTACATTGTTCAATTATTAAAAATGTGTACAACGGGATTTTTTTCTTCCTTCTTCAAATTAATGAAAAACTGGTAAACAGACTCAGCCCAGACAAAGAGTCTGTTGTATGGTACTTTGTTAAACTAAACTTCATCTTGGGTACAAGATCAAACTGTAACTAGATCCTCAATATTATTTCTAAACTAACCGCAAGTAAGTTATGACGGAGGTTCCATGATGCCATACTCTGCATACTCCAGATACAGCACAGCCAATTCTGCAATCTTTCAGCTTGTCGAGGTCGTTCTTTCCTACAAAAATTTCCAGAAGAGAATCATACACACAAATAAATATGCTCTGGGTATGATGCTAAACTACACTCCACATTTGCTACAATATCAATATGATGCTAAAGGTGGAGACTAAGATTTATGATGTGTTCAAATTCCAGAAACAGAAAAACCGACCCTACAAGCTTTCAGTTAGCAGAGGTTAGGTTAGGTGGAACAGCACCTAACTTCATCTTAGAAATGATGCCAAATTGCAGTCAGCTTCTAATCAAGATCTTAAATCAGTCATAAAAAAGACTAGAACAGAAGTTCGATGATGCCTAACTCGAGTTGTGTCTTATCGACGGTCGTGGATATTAGTAAAGCTTCTAAAACTCGCCAGTCTATGACGGTCTGGGATTCTTCAACTGTAGTTATCCTGTAGACAAGTTTAGTTTGCAGACACTTTATTGGAAGAGTTTATTACCAAGTAAGCTAGCATGATACATAATCCTGTGCCAAACATTACGTTCTCTTTGAATGGTTCCTAATTCGAGTTAAAACTATTGTCAATAAACTAAAACTTCAGAACCAAGACCAATATATCCGTATTTAAATGTTCATTGATGTCTATGACAAATTTTAGAACTTTTCAAGTAGTAAAGTGACTAAATATTTTGTTTGTCAATTTACTTTTATATTATCATATCATCTAAATTGCACATCAGAGTTTTCTACGTTATTAAAACTATAATAATATTATAATATAGAATATTATCTTAAAAAATGAATTCCAAATACCTAATTAAATTTTAAAGTGGTTAATAATTGTAGGAAAAATAGTTTCTGTATCGTAAGCTAAAAGTAGTAATTTTCATTTTTGCATAATTGCTGGTGTTGACTGCGGTTCTTTATCCTCAATTACACCAACTACTAATTTAATTTTAATTTCGAAAATTTTAAATTCATAGATTTCAATTTTGGAATGTTTTATTCTTTTAGCTAAAGAATTTGTGTGCATTTAAACTTAATAATTAAAATTAATTATAGTTATTATAATATTTGTTTAAGTTATGCTTGGCAGAAATGCATTGTAAAAACTGATGTTTACAAAATATGTAGCTATTTATATAGTAAGTATAAAAAAGTCAACTTTTGTATTGTGTTTTTGCACAATATTTTTTTTTATAAACGTAAAAGTTGTAACATACACATATGTTCATTAGTAAAAAAAGTATTTTAAAAATTACATCGGTTTTAAAAGAATAGAATAGCGAAAGCTTGAAATACCAGCTATTGCAAGAAGGGTGCCAGGTCACTTCCTCTGGTACCGTATGGAATGGCTTTACCAGCTTTTGTCATTAAGGGTAATGATCCAACACATTTATATACTAGTTCTTGCGTACAAATTGACACTTATCCTTGGATCATAAATTTACTTTTAGGCACTAGGCACTAAAATGTCGGATAAATAGCCTACTTTCACTCCGTTTGCAGAAATAATTCTTTTTGAAAAAGTTTTCTAATTGTAATAAAGGTGTTAAAATCAAATTTTATCCAAAGCACCTACTTGTTACAAAAATAAAAACTAAAATTTAAACCTGCAGCGTCAGAATAGGGTAAGAAACTGTAACATGGTTATAACCATTTTCTAAGATTACTGCAATTTGTAACTGCATTACCACCTGAATTTATATCTCAATTCTATGTTACAAGGACAATGTAATCTGCAAAGAATGCAATTTCTTTATCATGCTAAATATTATGTAAATAATGGGGTGTGTTCTGTGTTGTAGATATTCTTGCTGTTCTGCAAGATTGTTAAAAAATTTCAACTGGCGAGAAAAAATAGATTGAAATACATGATGTATTATATAATATTATGCTATCTAAGCATATCACAGTTTATTTTAAATTTGTTAAAATAATATTTTTGTTACGTGAAGGTTTTTTGATGTATTTGTTTTATTTTGAAAGTTTTCACTTCCATAAAGTTAAATTTAAGTAAAAATCACATTCGTTTAATTTAATTTAAAGCATCCATTAATTTTGAACAAAATAAATCAAGTACCTGTAGTAAATTTTCATTTAAATTTTATTCGATTTATTTCCATTTTCTATTATCGCAACCTTCGGGTATCTAATTTATTTCCTTTTTAAGAGGTTTTCCATTCAGCTATATTATAATGTATATTTTGGTATCATTTTCTACTGCGGCGTTGAAAACGATAATGCTAACAGAATGTTTTACACAACTGATAATCAAACATTAATTTATATTATTGAAACTTCTTGTGGAACGATATACCGAGTAAGAGTATAAAGATGGATTTTTTTAGGTAATTGAATATATGATGTACTGGGTGTACATGAGTCACGACTAATGTCAATTTATCAGTATGGAAATCGCCGTGGCGCATATTGCGGTATTTTTGATATAATAATGCACCCTCTTAAATTCAATCGAGTGGATTAAAATACCACCATAGTAGACCCTCCCTTAGCTGTTTATCAAACCCTTCTTATATCCATATTTTAACGATAAATGCAGCTGCGAACCCTAGTAACACCTTAACTAAATAATACTTTTACCAAATTGAATATTTTAGAATTTTATTAAAATAAACCGGAAAAATATTTTATTGAGCATTAAAAGCGTCGAGCTTAAAAACTTAACAATTCAGAAGACGTTGTATTATGTAAATGTTTATTGAGATAAAACAGGTATTGCTTATAAAGCTGCGTTAAGTTAATTTGAAAAATTTTAATGTTAAATTGTACTTAGAAACTGACAGGCTATAATTTTATTATCTTAATTTAAAATGTTTAGCAGACCACAGCTGTTGGAAAACAGCACTCAGTAAAGATTAAATTTAGCGTTTTTAGTATTTTGAACGCACCGCTCAGTTTAGATTTTTAATAATGACTAAGCATTGTGCGCTATTTCGTAGGTGGGTTTTGTCTAGATTACCGGCAAATCAATCAATATTTTTTGTTATTATGTTAACTCATAATAAAACTGAAATTTTAGTGAAAAACAGAATTTATCCATTAGTCGAGCTGGTACAACAGTCGACATCATACATAGTATATAGAGTCTCAATAACCAGAAGTTACTCGAGGGAATTCGCAACATCCCTTTCTGCAATGCTAATCACATCAAATATAATTTAATATTTTCTTCCATCAATCACAATCAAATATTACATTACAATTCGTGTGTGTGTGTGGTTTTCATAAAAATAATTGTATTAGTTATACTGTCGCCATATTTTGTGTGGTCTCATTGTTAGCCTAAGGGGTGTGCTTATTTCGTTAAATTTTTGTGATATGTTTACTTGCACGTGCACTTATTATAAAAATTACATTTGTGCGTCAATAAAGCGCGAGTAATTTTTGTTGACTTTCCCAATAAGTAAATTGAAAATCATGACAGACCACATTTTTCATATTACTAAATAGGTTATCTAATTATTACAAAATTCACTCAATAAAGTTTGTAATTGAATAATGGGGGTGCGTTTTGATTATTTGTATTCAGCATTAAACAGCTGAAACAAGAAAATTTATCACATACATACCCACTTATTAAAAATTCATTGTATTAAGCAATGATTTGAATATTCATAATTCATAGAGAAATGAGTTGCTCGAAAATCTTTGTTTTTCTTACATGCGACTAATTTAAATATTCAAAAGTTGTTTATCCATCGCTCTACGTGTTCTACTATGTTGGGAATGTTAAAGTTAAGATTTTCCGGAATGATTTTCCAGATCAGATTCGATCCACGCCAGATGTGTTGCTTTATATTTGTTAACTTTTAAATTCCAATTTTATAATTTTCACCTTATTTAACTATAATATTATCATACCATATATTTTTATAATATTATATATAAAAAAGTTGATTGACGCTTGGCAGTACTTTTATTTAAGATTAATTGACTGATTAATTTATTTAATTGAAATTATTATCTTGGATATATCTTTAATGCCGACTATTTCTTCTACATAATTATTTTCGTGCTAATTGTGAATTATTTAAAATAAAATAATAAATTGATATGTAATAAAATCTCAAGTTACATTGATATTTGATAATTCATTATTAAGCTTGCATGGGATCTCTTAGATTTTAGAATGAAAATCGTAAACTGTCGCGTGTTGCAAGCATGGTTAGCTTCATTTAAATACATGTAACACATAATTAATAACAGAACATTACAAAAAAAAAAATATGTGTTAATAGCCTAAGTAATTTAACCTGGAAAAAATTGTAAATCTAGAAAATTACTCAAATGTTCTTAAAGCTTTGCTGAGCAACATCCTAATATGCTTGAAATCGCAACCACCGGTTTCATTAATTTTTGATAGTAATAGGGACATAATTAAGTCACATTCCTACTAGTAAAGTTTTGCTAAAACCCAACTAAAACAATGGTAATTGAAAATTAGCTTAATGTATTTAACTAAATAATTTAGATATGAGTTTTTAAAAGTTTATTATTTTTTTACTCTTTTTATTTTATTCTCTGAAATTTTGCTTTTCTTTATTTCTTTATAATTAAAATTTGCCATGTTATGCCTGTTTATTTCTATAAAAATTTAAATTAAATTTACCCCGTAAACAGAAAGTTCGAATACAAAGTTAGAAATCGAAGATTTAATTTTCTTTAATACATTTGCTAATTATTCTTTTGTTTTTAAAGAAAACTCATCAATATTATTTATATTATTAGTGTCACAACTGTCACAAAAAAAAATTACTTCAAATTTAGAGAATTTAGAGAATAAACCAAAAATGTAATGTATAAAGAACTTAAACATATTGAAATTAAAAAAGATTTTGTTTATAAATCATAAAGCGATTTAGAATAATCAAACTTAACAAAATGTTAAAATAATAAAACTTTAACTATTAAGTAAATAATACATACTACGAAGAAAACAATATTTGACGAAACCAAAATGACAAAAATTCACATTAAACAGGGCTGAACTTAGAATATTAAAATAAACAAGAAAATAGAATTCTGAAAAAATTACGCTTAGAAGTGGTAAAAATTACAATAAAAATTCAAAAAAACCTGTAACATAATATAAAGGCCTCTATTTCACGATTATTATCGATCATCAGTCATGTTTAACAGTGAAAATAACGAGTGAGAGCAAATATACCAAACAAAATTGAAAAATTTTAAATTTAAAAATCAAAAACTAACCAAACTTTAAAATAAATATTGTGCTTACCAAATGACTAAACTAGAAGGGTTCACGTGTTTAAATGAAATTTTAGGTTAAGAAAAGATTATGAAATCAAATCCCATACAATTAATGGGTTAAATCAGAGACATACAATGCCATCTATTGCTTCGAAAATAAATTTGAAAAAGGTTTTCAAATTTTACCACGTTTTGTACCTAAAGCACGTTTTCTGTAAATAGATAATAACTTAAAAAAGTTTACAATTTTTTAAGTATTTTTGTGGTATTTAGTAGCATGTGATGTTAGAATAATTAAACTTAACAAAATATTAAAATAATAAAATTTTAACTATTAAGTAAATAATACATAATACGAAGAAAACATAATATTTAACGAAACCAAAATGACAAAAATTCTTATTTAACAGGGTTGAACTTAGAATATTAAAATAAACAAGAAAATAGAATTCTGAAAAAATTACGCTATAGAAGTGGTAAAAATTACAACTCATGCTACTAAATACCACAAAAATACTTAAAAAATTGTAAACTTTTTAAAGTTATTTTCTATATAAAGCGATTTGTTGAAACTTCTTCTACAGATGACCCCAAAAGAATTGGTCGTTCACTGACAGCATGCACATCAGATTCTAGTTACGAGAGAACGTCTTCGCCAAAATTATGTATCAGCGTTCACCATGAAAATCGGCACATGACTTAAAAATCTCACAAGCATCAGTGATAAGTATTATTAAAAAGGATCCAGATAATAAAGCTTATGAAAAACAGTTTCGAATGCGTCCAAAGGAAATCATAAGCAAAAAGTTTCTCTGATACTTAATCGGCACTCAGATGACAAATGTATTTTTTTGGATAAGAAACTCTGCGTTTAATAGCAATTCCACTACCCACGAAATGATCGAGTGTGAGCTGTTAGGGTCGAAGATATTCCTTACTACAAAAAATATGTGAAGCAATATCAGAGTACCGCATCGGTGATGGTTTGTGATGGTAAATTTCCATTAAAGTTTATTGAAAAAAGGGTTAAAGTAAACGCAAAATACTACTTGGAGGAAGTTACGAAGATAGTTTTTTTACCTAGAGCTCTAACTTTATTATGAGGTGATTATTATTGTAATCTCACCCGCAATGTAGTTTAAGATTGCTCCAATACTAATTTAACAGACTTTTTATGTGAGAATGAATGGTCTCCCAACTCATCTAATTTGAATCCATTGAATGTTTTCTGGTTATATAACTATTTTGTCAAAGGTTAGAGATTATAAATTCAGAAAATTGAAACAATTTAAAAAAATTATCACAGAAATCAATGAAATCAGTATTTTTTCTATATTTAATATTTAAATTGTTTATTTACCTTCAAAAACAAAATTCCAATAAAGCTTTCAACGTAAAAGCAATATTTCAGTCATAATTATCACATACATACATACTTTGACGTAAATACGACCCTGATTAGTATTCACTTTAATAATCACAATCACACTTTGTTTGATAAACGATCTAATTCATTAATAATGAAAGTTAAAAACTTTTAGTACTTTTTTTACTTACTTAAAAGAGAAAAAATACTTAATTTACGTTCATCATTTTAAAAAAATGAAATTATAAAATAAAACAAAATACAAAAACGCACTAATTAATTAATAACAAATATTAAGTACTACTTTTAGCTTACCCACCCTCTGGCGACGTCGCTTTAGATTATATAACAGATAAAAATTAATAAAAAAAAATGTTCATAATACTAGCCAAAAACGAATCTGTTTTATTTATTATTTTTGGTACAAAATAACAACATCTAGTTTATTTTTTTAAATAATTAATTATACATTTGCAGATTTAACTTAACTTTTAAATAAAAATTTGGAGAAGATTTCTCAAAGCTCTTAACATATTATGTATTTCTAAATTTTCAAACTATAGTTGAAAAATAAAAATGAAAAATCAACACACTGTTATACTTTCGATATGAACGCCAGAAACTAATATCACTTTTATCTATAAGAAACATTATTGTTTTACTTATAAAAAATGTTTTTTAAATAATTTATTAAAAACCAAAACTGAAATTTATTTAGGCTCAAAATAAAACTAAGCAAAATATGAAATTTAAAACCAAGTGGTTCTACATGGAGCCGTTAACTTTTAGGTCATTTACGTAAGGATTAAAATTGTTTTATAGTTTAATAGTTTTTTAGTACTACTACTTTTAAATTAATAATTTAAAAAATATTAATAAAAGTACTTTAATACATTAAAGCAAGCCAAGGTATGCTGATAAACAAAATCAAAACTTTTCGGCACTCAACTGCAATTGAGTTAAATTTTTTGCTTTCCTAACAGTGTAAAATAAATAAGTTAAACTGAATTCAGCTCTAGGATCTCTAGATTTCCACCCCAGAACTATATATAGAATGGTTCTTTTAAAGTAAACTGAAACACAAATTCCATTGAAAAGCTACAGCAAACAACCAAACTATGGTTTACCAATTCTTCTCAGAAGTTATTATTCCGATAGCAGGGCATCAAATGCAACCTTCAAACCAGCTTAAATTTGCGTTTTTAAAGGATTTCTATTTTAATTTTATCAAAACAATAATCATCCTCTCTAAAGAAAGAAGAAGAACATATTTATTTAACTTAAATTACTAAAAATTTTACTCAAACAGTAACGAAGTAAACTTTAAGCACTTGTTCCGTTTTGGATACATGATCCATATTATCTAATTCAAGACTTTCTTGTAGTATAAAAATTCTGACAAAGACAATTTATTATAATGTATGGATATTAGTTAAAATACAATTTCAAGCATTAACTTTTAATGGATTTGTTTTTCGAAATTTTATGTAATTTTAGTTTACATTATGAGATGCGGTTAAACCTATTTCGGCAAACAGGACGAACTTCCTAGTTTAATAGAACAACACTTTTAACGGGCAAATTTAATTTAAAATTAAGGATTCATTATTGTTTAGTGTTGAAAGGTCTGCACTCTAATTATTCAATGTTTTCATTTTTACATGTTTAATACCGAAACATTCCTAAAAGCTATAAGTGCACGTATCCAAGCAATTCTTTTTTTATTGAAAAATAATATTGGTCTAATGTTCATTTCAAAGTTTACATATTTTAATTAAAATTTATGTTTAGAAGCCAACGAGCAAAATTTAATTTTGTAATGTTTTTATTTAAATTAAAAAACTTTTACGAACGTTTTGGCATAAATTTCTTTTTTCATTGAAAGCCAATAAAGTAATTTATTTGCTATTATAGTTAAATTTCGAATTTAAAAATTAATCAAGAAAAATTCAAATATTTTTAGTCGTTTCAGAAAAAAAACCTTAATATTATAATATTGTAACGAAAGTAAATATTAAAACATAAAACATAATTTAAAATTTACCTTGAAGATAAGCCAAACTATTTCTTACCTTTTAATATTCTCAAAATGAGTTGTATTACCTTTTACGAGTATATCGTGGGTGTACCGACAAAAGAAAAATTAAAAAATTAGCTGTTTTTACTGCATCAAATTGCAATAAAGTTCTGGAACAATTTTACTTTATCAAACAATAGAGACCGCATGAATGCTCTTTGCAGCGCAGCAGCAAACAAGTATACAGCTTTATTTAAGGTTCTAGAATACTTGGATTATATCGAACTGCATACTACAATCAGAATGTAATAATCCAGAAGAATACATACAGGACACAATAGCGTGCTATCTGGGCTATGCATTTTAAGCAGTTGCCCATTTATACAAATTAATGTGGAGTGTAAATATAAATTTGCAATTAACTCCCTTAAAGATTAGTTTGTAGTAAGTTGCAGTTGTTGTTTTCTTTTTCTTTTTTTTTGACTGGCTTGGGTGTGTATTTCTAGAACCGAAGTTTATGTTGGATTGTTGTACTTTACCCATCGCTTGCAATGCTGTTGAGGTATATAAGGTAAGCATGTCTTTACATGTATGGAACTACTTGTTAAGTTTTTTCATATCTTTTATTAAGAACAATGGCTTCTGAATCCCATACATTGTTTCTCCGCTGCTTAACAACATAAATGCATTCTACAATGTAATTGTTTGGTTTAGCAATGCCGTACAAGACTAGCGCTCTTGTTGGCCTTTGTTTTAAATTGTCATTAGTACTTGGACGCTCGCAACTTCTATTTAATTTATTACAATAAGTAATTAAGTAGCTAGCTGAGCTAACAGGCAACTTATTAAATACACAAACCTTAAAGCTATTACTACATTACATATTATATTCATATACTTTAATTACGATAAAACTATTTAAATTGTTTTGTTATAAAGAACTAATTTGAAAATTTACTTTAATTCATTATGACAGCAATTATTTTCTGAAAATTATGTTTTGTGTTATTAGTTTCAATATAATTTATATTATAAAATTCTTGCCTAGAAATACGATAAATTAACTGCCGATAATTGAGATCGAATGGATTAACGAAATTTCAGCTATTTGCAACTTCACTATATGTTAGTGATGTGGAAGTTTAACATTATAGGTATATAAAGTTTTAATTAAAAATTGTAATTTGTGATACACATGAATGGATTAACGAGATTTCCACACATACGTTTTGGTAAAACTTGCAAAGTTTATAATTATAAGCACTATAAGATTGAACTTCACCATAGACTCTCTGAAAAAACCAGAATAACGTGAAAAATTTGATTTCTTTAATGGAAACATTGCGATAACAAATTTTATTGAGTCAACTGAATTTCTACTTCTACGACAGATACATTTTAAGATCATTTTAGGATTTGCTCTGCAGTTGTTTTAATTTGAACAGAAACAGGGCCATGCTATGGAAGAAAATGATGTGAAGAAAGTGGATACAAGTACATAAAACACACACTTATCAGATGGAAGATAAGCAGAAAAACAGATTAGCTTAAAAAGATTCAAAAACAATTTGGAATTTTAATTTTATTTGCCTAAAAAGATAGCATTTTGAAATTGCTTTAATTAGAGGTGTTATTTTATTGGTCAAGGAAAAGTATAAATGTAAATCCTACTATAATGCAGATTACACAATCTAGTCGTTTAGGAAAGTTTTGAAATTGTCATTTCACTTATATTTTGACTTAAAATGATCCCTCTTACAAACATTGTTGCTTCAAGTATCAGTTAACCCAGGATCAACTGATTGATTCAATCAGAGTGGTCAAAGCCAGCGTGAACCTTGGGAATCCCCTGGGTTAACTGTAATCTAAAGATAACCTTCTGTTATCTATCTTTTGTAATAATCTTCTGGTCCCTAAAGGTATGAATATTAATATTAACATTAAATCAGAACTTGAGAGACACACAACATTTAAAATAGTTAACCATTTCATGCTGAAGCAGGCATTCTACTGAATTTTCAAACCGGTACATGATAACTCAGCGACCGGTCAACTTGGCGACATTCAACTTGGCGACATTCAACTCGGCGCGGCGGCCTGTCAACAGTCAACAAGAAAACTATGGCAAACCGGATATTGAACATGTCCACCACCAGATTGGTAGTGCTCGCGTGCCGCAGTTTGCAACCCCTGAATTAATAATATGCTACTAAAATCTTATTATATAGCATATTTTTCGAGATGATGGAATAGCATACTGTAATATATTGTCATGTTTTGAAACGTAAAAACATTATTTTTTTATTTTGTAAACTATTTTGAAATTTGTTTTGGATGTAAATGTTAATTATTATTTGTAAATGTACTGTACATAAGATTTTAATTGTGAATAGTCATATGTTGGCAATAGAAATAAGTAGGAGAATATGTTCAGCGAGGTTAGCAAGTGAGACGCGGTGTACGTTAGCTAAAGGCGGGATAAATGTTCTTTTCCCGCTAAGCTATAATTTTTAATTTTTTTGATTATTTAATAACAAAAAAGTGATTTAGTTTGAGTTGAGGGTTGTTTTTGTTTAATTAACTAAGTGTTTTCTTTATTTCTTCGTCTCTCTCGCAGTTTCTATTTATGTGCACTCCTAAGTAGTTGAAATTGTCTACTTCTTCAAAGGTGAGATTATCTATGGTTATAGTATTAGGCAGTCGTGCATTGTCCTTGCAGCATCTCATATATTTTGTCTTATTTTCGTTCACAGACAGTCTCATTTTTTTTGCAGCTGTTCTCATTTTCGTGAAGATCTCTTCCATTTTTTTTCGGGTTCTTGTCAGGATGACTATGTCGTCGGAATATGCGAGTATCTGTCCTTCTTTAATTGTTATCGATTCTTTGGTATCCAACTTGCTTATAACTGCCTCTAGAACTATGTTGAACAATGTTGCAGACAGTGCATCTCCTTGTGTTACGCCGCTGTTCACTTCAAAGAGCTCCGTCATGCCATCTATTGTTCTAATGCATGTTTTGGTGCCCTTCATCGTCATCTTTATCAGATTAATGAATTTGGGTGGAAATTTCATCTCTTCCATTTCCTTATACAGCTTTCTTCTTTGCCCGCTGTCAAAGGCTTGTTTGAAATCAACGAACAGCATGTGTAGTTCCATATTGTGTTCATGCATTTTTTCTATTGATTGTTCTACCGTGTGTACCGCATCTATCGTAGATTTACCTTAGGTAAACCCAAACTGGTATGCACCTACTATATCTTTCGTAAACTCTTTCAATCTTCTGTGGATCAGCGTGGACAGCACTTTGTATGTCGAGTTGAGGAGCATTATGCCTCTGTAGTTTCTGCAATCGTCAGATGTGCCTTTCTTCTTAACGGTATTATCACATATTCTTTCCATTTCTCTGGTAGCTTTTCTTTCTCGCACACTTGTACTAATAAGCTCAGTCTTTTACATAGTTTATCTCCTCCATGTTTAATCAGTTCTATGTTTATATTATTTTTTCCGGGTGCTTTGCCATTTTTCATTTTATGTATTATTGTCATGATATCTTCTATTGATGGTGTCGTTATTTCTTTTTGGTTGTCATTGTTTGTTACTGTATGTCTCAGTTCTTCCTCTTCTTGTGTTTATTGGACGTTTAGCAACTGCTGAAAGTGGTGCTTCCAGATGTGTTTAACTCTTTCCGAGTCATGTTCTATTGTTCCATCTGCCCCTTTAATACCTATTGGTTTTACATTGTATATTGGTTTCTGTTTTCTCAATAGTTGGTAAAATATTCTCGCGTTGTTGTATTTATTGTTCCTTTCGATTTCTTCCATTTTTTCTGCAAACCATGTATTCCTCTTCAGCTTGTACAGTTTATTGGTTTCTCTGATGCTTTCTTTATAGATGTCACGGTCTCTCTGTTCACCTGTTTCCAACCACTTCAGTCTATTGTCTGCTTTTTGTTTGTTGTATAATGCACATTCGTTGTCATACCATTCTTTAGATTTCTTTTTTGTTTGTATCTAACCACTTCTCTCGCACTTGTGTGTATGCTCGATGTAATGTTATGGAGTTCTAAAGAAAAGAATCCAAGCTGGGAACAGAGCATACTACAGCAATAAAAAGCTTCTCAAAGATAAAAAATTAACTAAGGAAACTAATATCAAAATATACAAGACATTAATCAGACCGGTAATTGTATATGCGGTAGAAACAATCTGTTTTTCACAACGAGAGGCCGAAGCATTAAAAGTCTTTGAGAGAAAAGTGTTACGCACCGTCATAGGTCCAAAAAAGGAAAACGATAATGAAGAACCCAGACAGCTGATGAACTATGAAATTTTGAAACAGATAAACGGGGAAGATATAGTGAAGCACGTGAAAGCACAACGAATCAGGTGGATAGGACATATCATGAAAAAAACGACAACGACATGGTAAAAAAATAACGCTGTGGAAACCAGCAGAAAGCAGAACAAGAGGAAAACCAAAGATCAGGTGGCTAGACTAAGTGACGGACAACCTAAAGATCATGGAAATAATGAATTAGACTAAAGAGACTCAAAACAGACAGCGATGGAAAGAAATTGTAAGGACTGCTACAATTCATGCTAAACTGTAAACAACAATATGGAAACAAAACATTACTGTACTAAACTGAATTATGTTAGATGAGGACTGATCCCCCTCTATAAACAGATCTGTAAATCCTGAAACAGGATAGCAATATTCTCACGAATGTAATGCTTAAATAAATAAACTAAATATTTAAAAAAATGTAAACATTGAAGAAAATAAAAAATTATTGAATAAGATTTGGTCAATAGAAAATACATCCCAACGAATTTGTTAAACCGGCAAGCATATGTGGGTCGTACGTGCAAACCCGATTCCATAAGGTAACAACAAAATTTATTCAAACCAGCGTTTGAATATTAAAAATTGAAATAAAATAAAACGATACAAAATTTACATTTAAAAATTAAAATTAAAATATTTGAACAAGAGTCTCATTGCTCAATAAGTTAATAATGGATGTACCCAAGCGAGAAGATATTTTGATTAAAATGAAATTTTATAAATTTGAATAGCTACTAGGGACATAGCAATATATATGTAAAAGTATTTTCACCATTGTTTATTTATTGATCACAATTACGCGAATATTATTTTGCTTTTTATTGATTGATAATTTTTAAAATACTGTGACTTTTCAATTAACAAAATTTTCTGAGATGACAAACTTTACTGAAAATTCTTATTTGTATTATTTTTCTTATTAATCCAAGAAGATTTTCAAAATTGTTAATTCAATTAAAATAAGTTCAAAAGTAAAATTCGAATTATATTACCACTTGAGCCAGAGTTGTGCTCCGTACTCTGGTGAGCACTGTTTTATCACCGGACATCGTTCTCTAAACTTTCATTCGCCTCTGTAGGCATTCGTAAAATGCTCGATCGGTTGACAGTGAATTTTTGCGATTTGACCATTTAAGTGCATAATAATAATAATAATAATAATAGTTTTATTCATCAACTCTTACTTACAATAAAAAGAAAAAATAAATACATTTTATAAGAAAAAATAAATACATTTCATAAAACAGAGTCGATGAAGGGGCAAAACAATCAGCAAAACTGTTTTTCAGTTCTACCCTAGCACGCATTTTGCGCAAGCATCAGAATCTTCTTGATCCCGCTTCTAAAGGAACGGCTGGTTCCGCCGGTCAAGAACACGTCCAGATACCTATTGTAGATCTCCGCCGCTCGGTACTCGAAGGAGCCCTGAAACTTAGTTGTCTTGTGAGACGGGATAGACAAGTTCCCGCTATAACGAAGATCAAGTTGATGGCGTTCAGATCTTTTCACCATCAACTCCAACAGATACCCCGAGCTACCACGCTTATACAAATTGTACAGAAAGGAAGCGAACAGAAGTTCAAAGCGAGCGTGAATCTTGAGGACACCAAATTTATTATAAAAAGGAGTAACGTGACTGCCAAACTCAATATCACAAGCAAACCTCATGCAAGAGTTCTGAAGAACCTGTAGTTTGTGTTTTAAGTTGGCAGTAAGGTATCCGTAATAAACCACACTGCAGTAGTCAAGGTGACATAATATTAAACTCTGCACCAGCTGCAACTTAATCGTCGGGGGAAGAAGATATTTGTACCTGTATAAGGATTTCAGTTTGTAGTATCCTATACCACAAATCTTAACAACGTGCGCCCCAAAACTCAAGTTACTGTCGCAAATTACGCCAAGATCCCTAACATTCTCACTAAACTCCAGTACGGAGCCATCAAGTTCAACGTCAAGAAATCGTGTGCTGTCGGCTAGAGTACAGCAGTATGTACTTCCCACACGTAAACAAACCGTTTTATTGGGGTTAAGGATTAACCCATTGTCGCCAGACCAGAGCTTAATAGAAGTTAAGTTATTATTCAAAAATTGAACAACACTGTCAACTAAGGTTGGTTTGTTAGAGAGATATACTCGAGAGTCATCAGCATACAAGTGTACACCGCAGTCGGAAGAAAGAACGCTGGGAAGATCAGCAGTAAAAATGGCAAAGAGAAGCGGACCCAGAATGCTACCCTGCGGCACGCCACTGGTTATGGCAAGGTCACTGGACAAACATCCATTCAGTCTGACCCTCTGAGTTCTACCAGTCAAATAATTCCGCAAAAGAACAATGGCCGAGCCGGCACAACCGTAATACAGCAACTTAGAAAGGAGTAACTCGTGATTAATCACATCGAAAGCCTTACTGTAGTCCAAGAAAGCCACAATTGTTACCTTTGAATCGTCAATATTCCTGGCGATATCATTAGTAAACTTACTCAACGCTGTTGCAGTACTATAACCAGAGCGAAAACCAGACTGAATATCAGGCAAAATACTATTACACTCAATGTGATCTAGTAGCTGCTGGCGAAGAACGGACTCAAATACTTTTGAAAGAGCAGGCAACACACTAATTGGCCGAAGATCAGTAAATTTAGTGGCATTATTATTTTTAGCGATAGGCGTTATGATCGACTTCTTCCACAATGTTGGTATTACCAAATTAGTAAGACAAAAATTAATTAGATCAGTTAAGCTATCAAGACAAAAAGGTAAGATAAGCTTCAGCATCCTAGCGCTACAGTTATCGACGCCTAAAGCACCGGATTGTTGTTTAAAAATTGCAGCTGCTACCACTTCCGATGTGACAGGGTGAAATATCAATTCACCAGAAACAAGCGGGAATCGATTTTCATTGAAGTAAGCAATAACTTCCGGTTTAACGTCAGAAGAAGCAATGTTGGCAAAGTAACTGTCAAGTGAGTTGGGATCGTTATCATCAAGATTAATTGAGTGCTTGGATTTTGTATGAATGTTGGTCTGGTCGAAAAACTTCCATAACTGTTTAGGGTTTCTCGATCTTTGATGAATTTGGAACTGAAAGTATGCCTTCTTTTCGTTTTTTATGGACATCGTAGTGAAGTTGCGCAAATCCTTATAATACTCGTAATCAGTAGAAGATTTAGATTTCATAAATTTTTTATATGCCCTATTTCTCAATTTTATCATGAGTCGTATATTATCGGTTAGCCAACCGGGTCTCCTTTTCTTTATATTAATTTGACACAAAGGAGCATGCAGATCAAAGAGACAATTGATCGCAGCATTAAAATAGAATAGTTCATCATCCACATTCGCAGTCCCACTACAAAGTGTCCAATCGATGTTGGAAGCATCGATGGCAAACTGTTCGGAGTCGAAATATTTGAAATTACGAAAAGTTAGAGTTTCTGGAACGGATGTGATGCTCTGAAGATTAAGAGTGCAGCACACTAACCGGTGATCAGTCATATCGGGTAAGTCGTACGTGTGAACATTGGAGTAGGATAAATCATCACTTAGACAAATCAGATCAATCAATGTAGCCGTAGATTGAGTTACTCTGGTAGGTTGATCAACTATTTGAGTAACATTGTAAGATGCAAATAATGACTGAATGACATCAGACTGACGATTGACTTTCAGCAAGTCAATGTTGAGATCGCCCATCAGAATTAGATTATCGTATTCAACATAAAATTTAGACAAAGTTAGTTCTAACTCATGAAGAAACGATAAGGAAGATGTAGGAGGTCGATATAACGTGCCCACTACATAAGATTTTTTATTAATATACATTGCCAGCCACAATTGTTCCAGATCGCTTGTAACGTCATTGCTGACCACGACAAGATTGCACCTAATATCATTTTTAATGAAGCAACAAACCCCACCACCTCTAGAAGAACGGTCATTTCTATAAAGCGAGTAACCGGGAATGTCAAGTAAAGAGGAAGGAAACTGGGGTGACAACCAACTTTCAGAGATTGAAATAATTTGAAAGTTCTTCACAGTAACAAAGTAGGAAAAGTCGTCAAAACATTTAACAATTGATCTAATATTAATGTGACATATGAGGAAGTTATCGATAGTGTTACAGTTAGTAACAGTACTGCAGGTGTTACTATCATGATGGTCTCCAAAAACGGACGCGCCAGAACACACAACAGAAGGACTCGGAGAAGCATTTGAAAGGGAGCATGATAGTGGAGCTAAGGAGCAGACAGACCAGCTCCCTCGCTGAGAAAATTAGAATCCCCGGTGTTGCTACGTGCCGCACGCGCGGATCTAAAACGTTTAATGGCCACGTTAGACGGCCAAAACTCAGGCCTAAGTAAAGTAGGAACCACAGAAGCGGGAACAGAAACAACATATCCTCTATAGCTACCCGACTTCACCTTAAGCTCCGTACATTCAAGCCTGAGGTCAGAGGATAATTCGGTCGGCAAATTAGAAGAAATAAACCCGGTAACCTGTTCAGGAGTTGTATTAAGGCTCAACCTTGAGACGTGAATGCCAACAGGAGGGTCATAAGAAATAAGCGACTTATCGGAGCGCTTAGATCCGAAGACCACACTCCGAGACTTGCGATGTCCACCACCGGTGGATGACCTCTTCCCCACCAGTGAAGAAGCCGAATCCTTCGAAATCTCTCCTCGAATCCGCCGAAACTGTGAAGCAGGCACAACTGGACTCGCGACCACATTCGCGAAATTACGCACCACTAGAGTTTCATCCTGTGAGGCCAACACAGGTGTAGGGCTACCAGAAGGCGGCCGCACAGCCGCGGTACCAACACCCGCAGAGAGGGGGCCGTCATTAGAACTAGGTAGCTGAACACGAACACGCTCAAGTTCGTCCTCCTTCGACTTTAAAACCCCTTCAAGAAGCAAGACCTTATCATTAAGGAGAGCATTGGATGTACGCAACTCACTGATAAGTTCCTTGTAGAGACTCAACTGCTCAATATAGATCCTAGGGAGGTCAATATCATCAAGACCACCGAGAGGTAAATCGCAACACTTCTTGTATTTAGCAGCACAACTGGGATGGTATGGTACACCACATTTGCTGCAAGAACCCCCGAACCAGCCGCAACAACATACAACACACAACAAATAACATATTTGTTGGTTTGTTACATGTTTATTATTCAAGTGAAATAATGGAAATTAAAGTGTCCGAAGTTTAAACTTAACCTTAAAATTGAAAATTTATTAAAAAAGCATCGGGGGTGTTGCCTCGTAAAATAAACGCATCTCATTGGTCAAACATAGAAAACATAACGTAAAAGTTGAAGTTGACCGAACTTTTTGTTACGTTACGTCATGTCGGCTATGTTTTGTACGAATGTCAATGGTGGCGTTTGAAACCATGCATTTTAACTTTCCTCGCGTTATGCTTTATGTATGTCCGCTACGTACGTTACGTGGATGTAAATGACGCATAACTTGTAGTATTGGAATGCAGTAAAATTTCACAATTTGACAAATACCGTGTGCGTATTTCTGGTATTTGTGACAAATTGTGAGGTTATGCAGATCAACGTCACTTTTATAGTATTTAGTTAAACCACCACATGCGCTGGTTTAAGTAATTTGTTAAAGAAAACTGTCAACCCAAGACTGAAAAACCGCTAACTATAAAATTTTGTAGTTATAACTATTTTCATTTATTAGTTTAAACCACTACTGAAAAACTGGGGCTTTGTGCTGAATCGGTTACCATTGCTTCCGTCCTATATTTATTTCGTGAACGATCCTTAAAATGTAGATTTATAGATTATTAGTTATTACAAATGAACCAAGATTGTCAAATTAATAATTAAACTTTACATTTTTTTTAAGTAAAATGTTTTTGTTTTTTTTTTTTATACAGCACACTTATAATTTTTATTAATTTCAGATTGTAGTTAAATCAAACTATGAAAAATGATTAAAAACCGTAATAAAGCAAAATTTAATTCTTTTAATAAATTCATCTCTTTAAAAATCCATTACAATATAGACAGGGTTTATATTAGAAATTAACCTACATATTTAAAGTAAAAATGTGGTAATTTAGTATAATGCATTGTAAAATAGAATTTGAACTGCTAAGTGAAGACACGTAATAATTTTTATGTAGAAATATTTTACTTAATAAAGCACTTAAACGGCATTAATTCACATTTTGTGTTTTTCAAATATGTATTTGAAAAAGACAACTTAATTTTTTTTAACGAAAATCGATAAAATATAATTAATACAATTTAAGCAGGAATTTTATAATGAAATATTACTCGATTTCACGATTATTATTAATCTTCACTTGCATTTAAAAAAATAACTAGAAAATAGAGAAAGTTGATAGCAACAGAAAATTTGTTACCAAAAAATTAATTGTATTTGAACGTTTTTCATAAATAAATCAGATTTTTGTGACCCTCCTTATGTCATTTATAAATTATTTTTTTAAATATATTTAGTTCTACCTCTATCAATAATAATAAGTTTTGTTTAGATTTTGTTAAAACTTTAAAAATAATTAATGTTTAATTTGAAATGTTTTTGATTCTTTAGGTACTTATTTTATTTTAAAATGGCGTGAACCTTATTGAATAATTAATTTTCTCTCGACTTCTTTAATGTATCCATCAGAAATTTTAAAATTACTTAAAATACATTTTTATTGCAAACTCTTAATTATGAGAAAATCGGTATCACCAACAAGAGATTTCTATAAATTAAAAATCATTAACACCGGCGCATAATTATCGTTGATTAGATTATAAAAAAATATAAAACTCAAATTAAGCTATCAAATTACTTCTAGAATTATTTTATCCGCCATAGAACCCATACATATCATTTTTTAAAACTTTTGAAGTCTTTATCCAAACGTTTCCTTGGTGTGTCGTTAACATCCCTTAGTTTCAATAGATTTACTTAATAGTCGACTTGAAAGGTTTCTGACTTAATCATTCTTTCTACCTTTATTTCTTCACAAACTACACCACTTAAAATAAATGGAAAAGTGACGTATTTGTTTCAATGAGAAAATAAAAAAAACATTACTCTGTATATAAATCGTTTATCTTAAAGTCTAGGGTGGAAGTGTTAATTTCGTGACTCGTTCTTCCCGTTTTCATTCATCCTACTTATTTTTGGCTTGAAGATTTTGTGCTTCCCTATATTATAAAAATAATAGTGGATATAATATTTGGCTTACATTCAACTACTTCAATAAAATAATAAAAATTTAGACATCATAAAAGGGATTTTTACGTTAGCTTTTTATAGCAAATAAACAACTTTCAGGCCAAAGGAAACATTTTATCGTATATTCCTTAATTTACACTCCCATAAAGCGGCACGTTACCGTAGTTGTAATGTTTTATAACAACGTCTCGTTTAACAATCTGAGAGATTATCTTTGTAGTATAATTCTTGGAGAAAATACAATAAAGATTATGAATGACAGTTTCATTATGCAAGATATTTAATCAAATATTTTGGAAATTTATCGTTTAATAATCTATCGCGTAGGAAGCTTTAGATTTGAATCGCTTTTACGTTTCCTATTTTCCTAACGAAATTTGAAAAATTACCTCAATAAACTTTAGTACCGGTGCACGTGTGCGGTGAAGCTAATAATAAATCTCGGTCAACAAGAGTAGTTTAATTTTGCAATTGAGGATTAAATGTACTACGCTATGGTCTGGATTTTAACTTAATAGATAAATTCTATTCCGCTTGATACAGCATCTTCACAGAATATTGCCAACATGAACTTTTGACAACAAATGAAATGCTACTATATTAAGCCTCCATAAAATTTATATGCCTTTCAAAATTTGCGGTAATACAACAAGCAGACGGCATATAACTTTAATTGCTATTATATACTACGTGGTGAATAACTAAAATTATTTTATCAACTGATCGTAAGTAAGCTATTAAAACTTATGAAGTAGAAAGGAGCACATGGCACAATTATAATATAGTTTATGGATATAATACATCAGAGGGTTGCATCAACCCAGTTAGACTCAGTTTAACCTGCACTTGGCTAGATTTAACTGCTTATCCATAAAGCAGATGTTTCTCATTAACTTCCCACACCAGCCGACGTACAAACTTAATTGTTATAAATATAAGCACACTCTCTTGTTCTTTTCAAACTCTCTGCCGTATCTCCTTGCTCCCAATTGGTGCATTGTTTCTTAATTAATTGTATAAAGATACTCATACAAAACTTCGGGTTTCAACTTGTTTATAATAAATTATCTCAATTTAATTTAATCTTGTTAGTAGCAGCAGTTTAAAACGTTCAGAAAAATCACGCTTTTTGTCAAATTTGTCAAAATTTTTGACTTGATGTCTAATGTCTGTTACTTTTATAGTCGATACGTCGCTTCGACAAATGGAAAGAGTCTATTTCATACTTGAATCGTTTTCAAATATCGATTGAAAGTAGAATCGACTATCGGTACGAGCAAAAGTTGCTTGTTTATTATTATTTTTTAAATTATTAAAACATCAGCTTATTTGAAATTAATACATTTTAGTTCGCAAAATGTGTAATTTAATAATTATAATTATTTACAATAAAGACGAAAAGAGAAAAAAGTTGTTTTTGATACTTTCGAATGCACTGAGTTATTTATTTACATTTATTTTTATATTATTTATGTATTATTTATTTACGTCCTAAGAACCTAATGAATACGAACGTCTAAGTTGTATAAAAGGACATAAATCAAAAGATACACTGAAATACTTTTCTAATACATAATCTATTAAGTTAATGCTGGTTTTGATTTCCGGAAATTTTGTCTGAACTGCCAAATTCTTTATTGCTATGGAAATCTCCGCGAGTGGAAAACAAGCGGCGATTTTTTTAGTATCAATAAAGAATGAGAGACAGTCTAGAAGATAAATTTTAATAGAAAAACAAAACCAATACGAATTAGATTCAAATAGAGAATTTGATGAATTTAATGAACATAATATTTAAATAAAATATAATAAAGACAGAACTATTTTCTCTTGAATTTTCTTAAATATTATCTTAGTTCTGTCATTAGATATCTACTTCTCCGTGAAAATAGCTCCTGATATGAAATTTTTGTGCTTATACTTTTAGTTTGGTATCACGACAAAGGAACAGAGGCAAATTTGTCGGGTAAGTAAGGTTGGTCGGTTTCTACTTTTTTCTTCCAGGTTTTAGTTTTATTCATAAGATTTATTTAGGCATGTTGGATGCATCGGACAGCAAACATTCATTTATAAGTTAAAATTTTTACACCCCGATAAACACATACCAGTAACTTTATATTTGAGGGTAATATTAATTCGCAAATTCAACGTAAGATAAAAAAAGCTCTGCAGGTTTGGTAAAATATTACGTTCATATAAAATTGTATCTCTATTAAGGCCGTGATGAAGTTGGGAGCTTTCGCACTTGTCGCCATTGTTTATAGTGTAAAAATTTTACGTTCGCGCTGAGAAGGAATTCTAAATCGAACGATGTGTTAGCACTGTCAGCTTTACATAAGAGAAGAGGTTAATTTAAAATTTCAAACTGATAGTTGAGGTTAATCTAACTAACATTAATTTCAGCAATTAAAAAAGTCAACTTTTGTGCTGTCGACTTTAGAAGTACGCAAAAAAAGCAATTTGTTAAACTTAAGTTGAGTTTTTATTGTAAAACTAGCTCGTTAGTTTTCCTAATATTTCTCCTACATCTCTTTATATTTTTAAAGATTATTTTTTTGGACCAAATAATGTGTATGTAATTATAGAGAACTATATCTGTCACAAATATGTATTGTGCATTCTTTTCAATGTGATAGATATCAATTACAATAACTTTGATAGTCGTTCGCGTTTATACTCGCGGATAATAATATTCTTATTATTTGGGAACAAACAATAATAAACAAATATAAAAATTTTTATTTAATAAAATAATTTTAATAGCACGATTCTAGCTTGTATTTTATGTAAATTTTTAATGTTAATGAAGTTAACAATAAACTTGACGCATATGCCAACATGAATTTATTGTAAAATAGAAAAGAAAAAACAAAATTACTATTTTCCAAGGATTGTAAAGGCGGAAACGCCTTTCTTTTTAAATCTTTTTAAACTGAAGGGTTTTCCAATAAGGAAAGGTAGATTTTGACAGTACATGGCGGCCATGTTTTTGAAGCTGCTTATGTCAAACTTTGTTGTTTTTATTCAGTGATATTTGAGAAATTATTATGCCAAATTACAGCGTCGGAGAACACGTGCAAATGATAAAATTTTATTATTTATTAGTTTTATATATTTATTATTTAAAATTTTTTTTATTCATTTTAATAAAAAAATCATTTTAAGCGGCGAGGCCAATTTTTGAATGAGCGGGTACGTCATTAAGCAAAAATTTCAGATTCGGGGCGATGTTAATCAACATGACTTCGCAGAAAGTCACTGTCTGGTGTGGATTTTGGTCCGGCGACGTCAACGGTCTGTACTTCTTTCTACGACGTTAGCGTTGCCATCACTATTAACGCTACCGTTCGATGATAACCGATTTCTTTTGACCTAAATTAGATGATATGGATGAGGGTGACATGTGGTTCCAACAGTACGGCGCTAAATGTCACGCAGCTAATTTCACAAACACAATGTAACTTCTACAGCGGCGGTTTAGTTATCTCACACCGAGACGAGGTGAAATTCATGAAGTTCCAGGTCTATGCCAATATGCCGCAAACAACAGATGCCCTCAAAACCAACATCACTCATGCCATCGCCTAAGTTCAGTCTGATTTGTGCGCAAGAGTCATCGAAATTTGGACTTCTCGGGTGCGCACTACCATGCGGAGCCGCGGCGGCCATTGTAACAATGTTATCTTCCATACATAAAGTCATTGATAGGTCTTTGAAGAAAAAAAAATTTTGATGATATCTCACACATAACTTGTTTTATTGAATTTTAAAATCTACCCGTCCTTAATAGAAAACCCTAAAATATAGGCAAAATATCGGTAAAAATTTATCCTGAAAAAATAATTTTATTTATACAGTCACCTAAGACGTCGGCTGTTAGTATAATAGGATTAAGATATTCGAAATCCCTTAATAAGTACAATTTTATTTAATCATATTTTATGTTTCTAATTTTTGTTATTAATAAATAATATTTAATATGAAGTTAAAATTAGATATATTATTATTATTCCGCATGACAGAAAGTAAATGCAATCAGTGGCGTAGCTAGGAATTTGGTTTGGGAGGGGGGGTGCGAGCGCAGCGAGCCGTTATTTAATAGCGCCGCAAGCAAAATGTTTTCAAATTTTGAAGGTCATGTGCTCAATAGAAATTAAAATAAAAAATAATTTCTCCGAAGAAAGGGTTTCGTCAGACATTTTTTACGTTAACGACAGTAATAATAATTTCCAACTATATAAATAAACACTAAAAATTAAGTCATAGAAATTATTATTATTATAATATAATTATAATAAATTGTAAAATCATTGCGTCTTTTTTTTATTCCAAAAGTATTTAGTAAAGCTAAGCCGCTTAACCTATTCTTGCCCGTACTATATTTCTCAAATTTGGCTTTATTCGTTTTAAGCTGGAAAATGTTTTTTCTACAGAGGCTATAGTAACCGCTAATGTTTCTAAAATAATATATTGTCGTATTTTTTTTACCATTCAACCAGATAAATCCCCTGGTGGTACTTGGTGTTTTGGTCACCAATCTAAAAATTTGTAATTTTGAGAAAAGAATAACTGAATGTTTTTAAACACCGTAACTTTATTCTCTAGAAACACAAAACAACATAAACATAAACAGAAACAGAAACTTAAATTAATAAAATTGTACTTTAAATCTAACGTTAACGGAATACCTTTTTTTTGTCGCACTATTTTCTTTCTTTTCCCTTTTATTGCCGTCGTTTTTTTTGCTCTGCCACAGTTATTTATTCCTCTCTAATCTTCTTTTCAAATTTTATTTCTGTAACAATTTTATTTTTGATACTTTTGAGAGCCTAATTCTTCTCGAAATTAATCGCCCCCTTCTTTTAAATTAAATTAAATAAAATTTTTTTGGTAATTTTGAGAGGTCTCTCTCTCTCAAAATCCATGTAAAAATACTTTTTATTATCCTTCACTACTCTTTTTTTTCTTTCTTCCTTTTTTTAAATACATCTTAATATATATTCGGAAATATCAATATTGAACTGATTAAGAGCTTCCATTGTATTGGCAACAATTTAGTTAGGATTAATCTGAAATCTTCTCTGTTAATAATATTCAGTCTGTTTCTTTTTGTTGAGATTGACAACTGCGTTGAAACTCGTTTCCACTAGGTATGAGAAAAGAAGATTAATCTAAATTTAACACAAAGGCGTATCAGGTGCTATATAAGTTTATGCAATAGTTTCTAACTATCAGTTATGTAACTACTACTTCTAAATAAGATTTACTATTGTTGACCCCCATTTACATCTCATAGATCCCCAATTTTTTTTTACTGACATATACTCTTTGCAGGTCGTCACCTGGGGTCGATATAGACCACTTTGGGAACCACTGGTCTAATATAAGAAACTTTTGTAATATATTTTAACATATAGTACATGTGAGCACGTAGAAGCCCTATTATATAATCCTATAATATTTAATAGAATTTTAGGTTTAGTTAACTAATAATATAATTTTATTAGTTTTTTATTTTAAAAAAAGAATAAAAAATAGATATTTCTTTCTTCAGATTCTGTTGTATTTTAAGGCTTGTATTTTATGAACACTTATAATACCACCATTGTTCTCTCTCTCTCTCTGTCTCACTAGTCGTATCCTCATGACCGAGAGATCGTGATCCAATTAAGAATTTTCTGATACCTCGGTGGTTTGCCTTTGCCTGTTGAAGGAAGACGGTACGAATAAAGTTTTTACTCTACCCGGGATTGAACCGAAAATCTTAGCTTAGCAGTCGACGCATAAAAGCACCAGGCCGTGACCATCCTTGATCCATTGCTACGCTGCTGTTAGTCAGAGACTTAAAAAATGTTTCAAATATGTTTGTGTGGAGACATTTAACGTATGGCTAATCTGGGCTCATAACCTGTTATAATTTGTAAAATTATACTGTTACCTACCTTAAATTCAAGTGAGAATTAAAGAACGGCATTTTCTAATAACTCATGGCGAAAGATTTATAATTGATTTTTGTTGTCAATCGTTTTATTGTAATAACCTACCCTTATTTTTAATAAATAGCAGTCATTAAGATTAAGAATTGAAACTGATTGCTAATTATTCATAGTGAAGTTATTTTGTATTTGAAATTTCAGTAAACACTAAAAATCCGTTGACTACACCCCTACCTGCACCCCCCCCCTTGCGCCGGACCACCCCTGTTAGCCGTTAAATATAACAAAGGCGGCATCTCAAAATAGTGCTCATAGGCGACAATTTGATAAATCCGCCCCTGGGAGACCAAGGATGCCAGACCTAAATTAACTGGTTTGGCTGATTAGCTACCAACTAGCAACAAGTACCTACACTAAAAACAGTATCTAACTACAATCATATCAAACAGTCGAACACAATCAATATTTTTGTTTTGAAAACTTTATTATTGCACCGGTAAAAAAGCGACTGTGGTCATTAAAAAAAGGAAGAGTGTTTGGGGGAGCTATAGCCCCCTAGCCCCCCCCCCATTGGCTGCGCCACTGGAAAGAGGACAATTTTTTGAGTATATTAACACAAGATTTTTTTAGGATTATGCAATAGTTGTCGAAATAATGGCATTTTAAAAGTACGAAAAGCAGGGAGATTTAACATGATATACCCCGATGCGTGACGGTAACTAGCACGTTCGAGTCCCTACTTTTCATTTTGTTGACGGTACGTGTGCTTTGATATACTCTTAATGTTGTTGTATTAATGGCGAGTTCTGTCATATTTCAGGGATATTTTAAATTTTTTTGCCTTACTCAACAACAGCTAATCATGCAGCCGTGTTAAAAGGTGTATCTAAAATACATGTAAAATTTACATTTTTAATTCGAATTTTTTTAAACTTTTGCATTATCCTACAAAATTATTGTTCTAGTATGCTTAGAAAAGTGCTCTCTTATCTATTTTCAATAGAAAAAAGTTAAAATCGTAGGTAAGGATTTCTGACAGATCCCGATTTCTGAAAGGTGGATTCTCATGTCAGGAACTGCGTCAAGTCGATTTCGATACTTTGTTTTGCACGTTTGGACAACTCCGGATTTACTCTTTAAATTTACTTTCCAATTGGAAATCGCACCTAATTTCAATTGGGTTTTCAAAATCTACAGCAGAAAATTCGACTGGACATTAGCATTCTATGAATGGATTGCCATTGAATGTAATAGAAAAAAGTTAAAAAATATATTTAAAGCGGCAAAATTTATTTTTAAGCCATTTTGAAATTTTTTTTGGCGGAACCCTTGGATTTTTTGCGGAACCCCATTTAGGAACCGCTGCCCTAACCTAACGAAAATATATAAGGAGATAGTTTAAAGGATTTAAAGCTCCGCATGGACAAAATATCGACGGTGTTTTTTTTATAAATGCTTGGAAATTACAGATTCTCTTGCAAACATAAAAGCACAATTTATTAAACCCATTTTTATTAGTTGTTGCACCCTTGCACCTGTTGAATTAAATTATTAAAAAATTAATATGAATTATTAAAAATTTTAAAGTATTAGTTTTGATTTTAGAAAAATTAATAACTTTTAATAACAAATTTTACTAAAAATTCAAATATAATTTTAAAATGTTTCGAATTAAATTTGTATGTGGTTATATTTCGACTTTTATCTTTATATTTTTACGACACTTTTATATCTTTAGTATAGTTTTTGTTCAATCTCATATACACCTTAGCTTAGTAAAATTGTGGAAAAGTGAATTTTAAGTTCATACCTCAACTTCCTATTTCGAAATATGAACAGCGACATCACAAAATATTACGCCACTCCTATTGTGCAAACATAATATAATATTTTTTGTTAATTGTTAATGTATGTAATTTATGATATTCAAAATAGATATGTACAATCAGGTAATATATCCAAAATATAATATAATATACATAATAGCTTGTATTGTACTAATAAGCAAAGAAAAGCCATTTATTCGCTGTGATAAAATCTCATAAAAACTGCGTAGCAGAAAGAAGTGTAAAATTTTATATAATAATAATTATCTATAATTATTATATGAATATTTTAAAATAATCGCTGAATGGTTAAATTAATGGTTAAATTAACTAAAAGTTTATGTCAGAAAATTTACTAAAGAGTTTTGAAATTTAAAATTTGTGTAAATGTACAAAAAACTTGTTTAAATTAAAATTATAATATTTTCACAGAGTAACATACATAATATAGAATAAAATTTTGCAAGTGACCGTGTGGCCTAATGGATAAGGCGTCGGACTTCGAATCCGAAGATTGCAGGTTCGAGTCCTGTCACGGTCGAGTTTTTTTTTATTGGTCAATAGAAAAATTAAAAATAAAGAAGTTATAATAAAGACTTATAAACTACAACTTATATCGTAATTGGTCAAAAGAAACCAAAGTTATTTGTTATTTTAGACATGAATGACGTATATACATATTTCCTCGCCAATAATAATATTTACCTAATGTAAAATTTTGAGTTTTTAAATTTAAAAATTTAAATTTGTAATTAAAAGCAATCCTATAAAATAATAAGAGATAGTGTAATATTAAAAACGACACGTCACTGTCCGTGTCAAAAAGGCCCAAACGCAACATGTCTATATATTATAAATGGATTTTCAAAAATTACTTTTAATAAAATTGTAGAATATTATGATTTATTTGTTACTTTAAATTCTGTGTTTATGTTTTCTGTCCAATTTGTTACTTTTTTAAATAACAACCGTCAGGTACATCTACATACTTTTTAGGTTTTGTGATTCAATTCTATGTCAAAATGTTTAGTGTAGTTATAAAGTTGTGCAATCCATTTTAATTAATTAATGTATGGCTTTTTAGAGCATGCAAACTTTTTTGTTTATTTTATATTAGAGATAATAATGTTAAAATTGTAATTAAGGTAAAATGATAAAAATGAAGGTTCGTAAAATAAAATGGCTCCGGTATAGTTGGAATGAGAGAACTTTCCAATTAAATTAATTAATTTTAAAATTTTTAATTATTTGTTGGATTAGAGTTTTTCATTGTGATAATAATAATAATAAGTTGAAGTGAGTAAAGGTGGTGGTCCTAAAGAGACGCATAATTAGAATCTCATTAACATTATATTGTCCTTTAGAATAATAGAACCAACTTATAATGCTAACATAAAGGGAGAGTTTGTGTAAGAAATGGTGCGGAAAAACCGATATGCTGTCCTTTATGTTGATGTTTTCTAGTTGAAGTCATTATAAAGACATCACTTTAAAGTAGCTATAAATAGCTCTTAAAACAGCTACTTGATTAGCCTCTTTTTGAACCAACCAGTTAGTTATTGAAAGAGTCAGTGGGAGGTGCGCAATTCATCACTATCATATTTGATACACAATTCGCTTGACAGCTGATTTAAGTTTCCAAAACGTATGTAAATTAGATAAAATTCTACTCGAAATGGCGTCATTTGTTCAGCCCAAAACAATGAGACAGTAAAATAAATTAGTTTGATTAAATATTATACTTATCAATCAAACGCTGGTACAGAAATCCCGAATTCGTTGGAAGATTAAATCGTAACTACAAATCACGATCACTATCACCCTATCTAGCTGTCATAATCAATAACAATATAACATTTTATGGTTGTATTAATTATAGTAAGTAGGTAGATAGAAAAAATGGCAAACAATTTAACAATTTCAATTGCATATATGAGACCTTATACAAAAGCAACCACCATTAATCATTTATTATGACATCTATGATACGACACTCATTAATAATTTAATAAGTAAAAAATTGAAGAAGTTCGACTTCACAATCTTTATCAGAAAAAATCAATAATTTATACATTAATCATGCAAGTGCCTGTGACAAATAGCAACTATTGTCGACTCTCTGATAACTAAGTTAATGAAAAATTTCAAAACAGGCCACGTATTTGTAATATGGAAAGAATTCAGATATGAAGTTGAAGGATGTGAGCTCAGAATTCATTAAGGAAAGAAAATTACATCGTTTGAGCTTTATTACACTTTTACGAGAATTTTTATTTTTATGTTTTGGAAACTTGAAAACCAAGTGCTTTCCTAAGCAAATTATATAATTGATGCGAAAGCGCTGTTTTGCTAAGTTAAAAACAAATATATTGCAGATTTTCCTCTTGCACTTGAGTTTTCCTTTCGGTTGTTTTAAATATAACTTTGCTTTCAAATACTCTCTTTGGTACCACTAACCAATAGCAGGATTAGTAGAGTCATTACTTTTAACCATTATGGCCTTAATAGTTAAGCTCTTACTATAACATGAGATTACGAGGGTCTCTCTTGCAAATTCTATTAATATAGGAGAGAATATTGCTAATTACCAATTTTATTTACGGACAACACATGTTATTTGTACTGCCGATTCCGTACTATATCTCATCGACATAGATGGGAAAACAAAATGACAAATTATACCCAGTCAATAGTAATCAAAAACAAATCACCAACACATTTTACTTTTCTCTTTCCGTATTACCTAATAGAGATAGTAAAACCTCCATTACTAATAACACCGAACCTATGGGTTGGAAGAAGTCGATAAACCCAAACAATACTTAAAAATTACTTTTATGTAAAATTTAAAAAAAATTATTCGTTGAACTGAATGTACCTACTTACAGTGTAGCTTTTAGCAAATGTGAAAAAACATCAATTAAAACACACTAATTAAATTTATTGACAGCGAAAAATCAATGTAATGCGACATTTTAACTAAAATTGGAAAATGATATTAATGAGGTCAACATACATAGCATAATTAATTAAATCAATTAATATATTATTTTTTAATATTACGTTTCATCTAAGAGTTCTAAATTTAAAAATAAAATTTATAAACTTTTAATTGGTGTTTTTTTAAATTAAATAAATTAGACAGAAAATAACACGAATATAAGAAACTAAAGAGCTTAATGATAGAGAATAAGAAAAAACTTCAAAGACATATTTAACAAAAAGGAAAAAGACTTAATATAATTAAAACGACAAGAGAGCAAATAACCATAAAAAGATCTGAAACGATTTTAATGCAACTTATAATATAAATTAATAGAAGAAAAGACACTTAAATTGTACAAGAAACCACCATCACCCAGAAGATGTATAGGGTAACAATAAAATAAAATACAATAGTAGATATGCTGAAGGGTATTCCATACCCTAAGAAATATACTGTTACAAATATTTTGAGCACTGCTCAATGCGATTGAGAGTTTTTGTGCTTTCCTTAGTGGACAGTGTTGTCCCTACGTAGAAATATTTAATGGCGTAACATTAACTTAGAGATAAACAATTTTCCCTAAGGCCTCGTCTAGAGGTCCCACAATTTTACCTTTATGTCCCGAAACAACTGTTTAAAGATGTTTCTACTCATAGAGTAAAAAAGAATTTAAAATCAATAGATTAAAATATCCGATCATCTTATTAACCAGCTAATCCCTCGCGAAATACTCGATTTTTTCTCTTAATTACCTAATAACCTTCCTGCATACCCTCCTAACAAATACAAAAATATAACCTGCTCTTCCATTTCATTCGAATGCCATTTTGACAAAGTTTATTTTACAACGTTTCAGTGTCAATTTTATTTAAAAAATCTCTTTTTGAAAGTTGATATATCCAAAATCAAGCATACACATGAATAAATTGTCAAAATAAAGAGTTTCTTCGAATTCCTAAAAATTAAGTATAAATCTAAAACTTTGTGAGAATGTATTATCTAAAATGGTTTATTATATGCTACCTAACTAAAAAATTGAGAGGTTACGACGGGCCAGTGCGGCCTTCAGGCCGCACAACTTGGCCAATATTGAGTAGCACATTGATCGAGTTCCACATCATTCAAATAGTAGGTACATGACATGACAAGTAGTATACTGTCGTGTTTCGAAAACCATAACAACATTAATTCATTTATTTTGTAAATTATTTAAAAGTTTAAATTTGTTTAGTATTTATTTCTATCATATTGTATAAAATAGTTAAAAATTTGCTATGTAAATAAGGTGGAGAGAAAAAAAATAAAGTAAAAAGAGTGGGGCTTGAATAGATAGACTTGGGCTGACGTCTTCGCGTCAAATAGACGACCCGCAATAATAACTCTTAATTTTGATTGTTAATAAAATAAATGAAAGTTGTTTTTGTTTGTTTTAATTGTGGTGAAGTGGGTGTTTAAAACATAAAAAAAGAAGAATTTGGAAATTTGGAAGAATTTAGTGAAAATTTAGTCGATGCATTAAAAATTACCTCGCAGTAAATTTGTTTGTCCAGGCGTTAGCAGATGTGAAACCCATGTGCGCTTGCAAAGCCACAGATTACAAAGAAAAGTTGAGCATTTTAATTTTTAATTGACAAATTTTAACTTCAACTACAAGAGCTCATAGCTATATAAAATGAATGAATCCGAGCAAAGAAAAATTTTGAAAATGAGAAAATATAATAAATTTGTATAGTTCGGGTCATCTCAATACATATAACAATATATTCAATAAAATGATCATTATAATCAATGAAAATCAAATTGAAATGTCGGTAGGTTTTTCAGTTTTCTTATTTTGCAATGAAAAAAACTGTTTCAGCAATAATAATTTATTGAAGAGTTAATCTTTATTAACATCGATATCCTGTCTCGACAGCGTGGAAAATTGTAAATTTTTTAGTTAACTTTAAAAAAATGCTGTTAGTTTTTTACTTTATTATTATATTAACTTACCAAATTTATCTTACTGGCCATTAACAACCAAACAACTTAAAATTGATAAAGAAAAGAGGGAAAAACCAAATAAGAAATGCTAATTTGGAGTTTTTTTATACCAAATTGTTACATAAATTGTTTAAAAATATTAGAACAAAGTAAAAAAGTAACAATTAATTAAATTAATAATGATTTATTTAAAAAAATTAATAACTACATAGAAATAATTTCAGTATGCCGTTCTCTAAATATATTGCTATGAACCGTTACATTAATGATAAGAGAGTTTAGGACGAAGAGCAGTCATAGAAAACAAGGAACTTTAATGGCCTTGCAATAGGGTCAAAGATCATAGATTCATAAAAAAACATTGGTATAAAAATTTAGTTAAGCTATTTTTCACCTTTAAAATTATTTCAAAAATATTTGTGGATAATTTTTAAAACCGAACCGTCGTAAACTATGAATGTACCAAGAAGCATAATCAAAAAAGTGCAAATGTACCAAATACAATTATTGCAACCAAACCCAGAAGAAATAATTCAAGAATCAACATTTTACAATGACAAGTAAGAAAAACTTGATTATTTACCAACAGAAAGATCGAATATAAGATGATTTTAGGCTATGAAATTCAGTCAAAGTTGGTGTGTACTTAAAAATTGATGAGAGAAAAACTAGAAACCGAGTTCTATTATCCAATGAGAGCATAGAATATTTTATAAAATCAGGAATCCTGAAGTCAATGCAAAGTAAAGTTGCGTTCGCCGGTGCATCATAGTTTGAATAGCATTCAGCAACACGAAAAATATTTTCACTTCATTCTCCTTATATTTTATTTTTGCAGATCTAATTATTAAGTACACCCACAATACTTCGTCATAGTTACCATTAAAATAATTTTGTAGAGTTCAAATAAATACAAGTTAACTACAATTTTCAGTTTATAATTTATCCTTATCAGCAATTTCATATACAGTTTTTTTTAATCGTTTAGATTTGCTGCCTAACAATTTTTGTTAATGAACAACCTACAGGATAATATAAGGTAATTACCATAGGCTTATATAAAATAAACACAGGGCATCCTGAGGTTTCCTACATAAGCAAGGCAAGGTAAACACAAAGGGTCATTTCAATATATACAATAAAGATTAGTGTGGTATTAGAAAAATAGGTATGTAGTCAGATGAAATTTGGCAAACTACTATGCAGGCTTCTTAAATATTATACAAAAATAACACCATTTCAACACTTCTTTGCATTTGAATATTTGAATGAATTTATTGTCGGTTGATATGTTTATTATATTACAATTTTATTGAGATGTTTTCTTTTTTTAGCTAGAACCCTTCTAGCGTTTATACGATTCAAACAATTTGAATTATTTAAATTAAAATTTGACTGTTGTTATTATATAAAAATTGAACAAAATAAAATATTTATGCTGAAAATAAAACAAAGCTATTGTTAAATTTTAAATGGCAATGTTAGTAAAGACAGCGCATATAAAAAATATCGATCGGCTATAAAACAAAAGGCGGGTAATACGAGTAATAGGTCCAATAACTGATTACCCCCCTGAGGGAATAATGTTCGAGATGAGATGGGGCAACAAAGTATTCCATCAAACAGCCCATGTATCACTTTTAAGTAAATTAGTTGTGCCACATTTATTAAGGTAAATTAATCAATAAGTGTTAGTCATTTTGTATTCTCCGCAAGGGCGGCACTCACCTGTGCCCATATTGATAGTAATAATTGCTTGTGTATCCTCACATCTTCACTTCGTTTATTACAATAGTTCAGCGTCTAACGACATCCCGTCTTTAAGTTTTGGCATCGTCTAGTTAACATTTAACGATAATTTAACGATTAATATTCGACTTAAGTTTTTAGTGGCCGTATAATTCAATTAAAATTTGTACTTTACTTATAAAATAATGTTCACATTTAAAGTATATCCAAGCTTATAGATTTTCTCGACTGTTCGAAAATGTACACAAAAACTTGGACAATTTCATAAAAACAGATTTAACAATTTAAATTTTAGAAAAATTACTTTTTTGCGGTATTACGGGTTATAAAAATTTAATGTATTAGTTACGCCACAACACATTCGACATGTGTTTATAATGAAATCTAATTATTTAAAATATTTAGATAGGGATCCCAATTCGGTAAAAATAATGTACTTTAATTATATAATTACGTATACTCCCAGAATCACCCAAGGCATTGGCATATGTTCGTTGGAAATCTTTAAAATACATTGTTCTTTTCGTCTTTATGCATAGTGTCGTCTTTCCTTGAGTCGCCCATTCGGTCCACATAATTTTATAATTTTTTTGTAAATTTCCTTAAGGCTCCGATATTTATGAGAGAGATAAAATATCGTGATTAACATTCACAAAACGTTGGCTTGTCATCCTAAGGCGTAAGACAGTGACCTTTAGATTCTTTTAAGATAATATTACAAATTAACAACTGAAATTATCGATTAACTTCCCTCGGGATGTATTAGACGATACAAATATTTTAAAATTTTTCATTGCGTGGTTGCTGCATATTCGGATGTAAAAAAATAATAGGTTTATGTATGTGTATGAAAATACGAACCACTCATTATCGAACAATATTATAATACTAGAGTTTCTACACCTAAATTACTATTATTACGTCTGATTCAAATTAGGAAAATTTCTGAATAAGATGTTTGAACTGTATCCTGTTTCTACTGAATCTTCATAAAAGAATTAAATATTATTAATTACTCAGGGTGCTATAGTCAAATTTCTAAGAGAAATTTTTTCAACTTAATATTTTACATAATATTTACTTTTCAAATTGATATAATATTTTTATTTTAGTCTAAATATAATAATTTTGTTGGTATATCAAATTTATTGAGATAATTCAAGTACAGTTAGAAATTCTGACTGTTCGTTCATAAATTAATAGGAATTAAACTTTATAGGTTTGTTGAATATTATACATCTCTATTATTAAATCATTAAAATAATGCAGAACACACTTTTTGAAGCTTCAAAAAATGTAAAAATAAAATAACACACTGTATAATTTTGAACTCGTTTCCGTCAACCCAATTTTTGCAAATAAGCAATTATGGATTTAGTTCTTATACATTGGATTAAACTCTCTTATTTTTTAATTTCTGTAGGATGTTTCAACAGGTTTATTATCTATAATTATATATTTTTCCATCTATGTTAATTTTGATTAGATATTACTTTAAAAAATCTTAAAAGTAGTCAAGTGGATTAAGTAAAGGATTTATCAAAGAAAGATACTTCTCTTACTATACACATAAGGGCCACCCTATAACCATAGAGCTAAATGGACTCTAGCACCGAGGAGCTAGCCTTTTGGAGGTGGCAATTTTTATTTTGATCTTTTTCAGCCTTAAAAAGGATAAAAAATAGGTTACTGTCAGACAACGATCATCTTAAATTTCAACTGTACTACAAGAAAGAGGACAATTTTCTGAGTATAATGCAACAAAAATTTCGGAGGTCCATGCATTCGTTTTCGAAAAAACGGCATTTTAAAGTTATATAAAAGCAGGTAGTTGTAACCCGATACACCCTGTTGCAACGAGTGCTCTGATATACTCTTAATGTTGTTGTCAGTCGCGGTTGACACCCGGACGAGTTCTATGGCTTCGAGTTCTACCCTTGGCGAGTTCTGTAATTTTTCAGGGATATTTTTAAATTTTTTTGCCTTACACAAAAATGGCTAATCATGCAGCCGTGTTAAAAGGTGTATCTAAAATACATGTAAATTTAAATTTTTCAAATTCGATTTTTTCGAGAACTAATGCATAGACCTCCAAAATTTTTGTTCTAATATGCTTAGAAAAGTGTCCTCTTTCCTATAGTGCAGTTGAAATTGTGAAATTCGTGATGATCGTTGTCTGACAGTTTCCAAAAAATATTTACGATATTCTTTGGGACAGAGCAAATTAAATGATATAAGTATTTTATATACCGGGTGTCTCCGTGACCATGGACACTTTTCTAAAACAAATTTTCAAATAAAATTTTTGTCGAAGTCCAAACCCTTGGGGGTACCTTCCCTTAAAGCAATAATTTGAATTTTTGATTTCAAACGTCAATAGCTCCGATATTATTAATTTTTTAGGCTTAATGGATTAGAACTTTTTTAAAAATCATTTGCTTATCTACAAATTATATTATAACTCCTTATTGTCGAGAATCAACGGATTTCGAGTTATAAATTAAATTAAGGAAAAAATGTTAAAAAAAGTCAGGTTTTATAATTTTTTTCTTGCAACCCCCGTATCTCTTAAACAAAACGTTTTAGAAAAAACTGATGGCTTAAGCCGGATAGGAAATTTAAAGGGCTACAACTTTTGTCAAACAATTTTTTTTGAGAAACCAATTGTTTTCACAGAAATTCTGAAAATAATGAACAAAGAGTAGGTAAAAAAAATAAATTCACCAAGATGGCTTCCCTCATTTTTCGTACACAGGCGTTCTTTTTTCAAAAGGTGTTTCACGGTATTATTTATAATGGTGGTTCTTTCGTTAAGTTCTGTCACACATATCTGTATTTTTTCTATTCATTCCTCTCTGGTTTCTTCTATCGCTGTAAACTATAGCTTTAAGAGCACTCTATAAAAAATTATTGAGAGGTGTTACATCGGGTGATCGTGCCGGCCAATTGATAAATCTTCCTCTTCCTATCCATTTTTCTGGATACGCAGTTTTTAAAAAAATTTTTAATTTTGTATACTTATAAATTTTATGTTTTTGTTTAATGTAGTAATAATAAATTGACTTTTTTCATTTTGTATTTGTGTCTTCTCATGAAGATGAGCGCATTAATTTTAGTAGCCCAGGAGCGTTGTATATCTTAGGACGGCCCTGACTATACATATCCAAATAGCTTAACCTGGGTCTAATAAATTAACCGATATTTATTTACCTGCGTTTTACTTCTATTCTTCATATTACTTATTCTAGATGACACTTCGACTCTTTTCCGACTCATTATCATGCCAAATGTAAATTTATTTTTGTTTGACAAAAAAAGAAAACAATTGGAGATTTTCAACAAATCTAAAAGTTGTGAGGTTTAATTTTACATAATATTAAGATTTTATTGGTTAAGTAGCTAATGTGTCTTGAAATATGTTTTTCATCAACAAATGAATGACTGCTTATTTAAATTTTGTAACAGATGCGCAAGACTTGAATTTGTATGGATAAAAATTATAAAAATTTGGAGAGTAAACATTTTTTAGATTTTTACTTTTTATCAGTGATTGATTTAAAATATGAGCGCCGATAATAATAAAGGTAGTTACAGTTACGATTTGCTAAACACATTCATAGTACAAGAAAATCTTGGCATAAGGATTATGACTATCATACAGAAAATGTTGCAAAAGTTTATAAAACAAGATTCAGAACAAAATTTGAAAAATTTGCGAAAAGGTTTAAAACAAGATTTAGGACATAAACTAGAGAAAAAGAATCAAGATTCCGAGCCTAACATTACAGATATGAGATAAAAACTAGGTAATAATATTACAAATTTAAAACAAAATATACTTTTTTAGTTCTGTTCTGTGTTGAAAATGAATATTCTGTAATTAAAGTTGACAAGTTTAAGGAAATAAAAGAGTATTAAAATTTGAATTGAACAATGTGAATTAAAATATCTGAAGAATACAGGAATATAAAATATAAAAGCTAAATATTGTTTTACTATTGTTTACTTAGTTTGTATTATTTTGTAAATTTAAAATATTTTGTGATAACGGATTCTGTAAGTTGTGGCAACAGTATTTCTGGACTATTAAAGTATTGGAAAATGGAATGTTCTTTCAGCACGAGTGATTTGTGCTTCCTAAGAGAATCTTTTTAAAAATACTGTAAAAATAAAAATTGTTGTTTATTTTAAAAATTTATGATTTATGCACTTCTATGGTCATAAATTCAACTATTTATTTATTTGTTTGCCATATAAATAACAATAATTGTTGAACGAGTTAACTGTAATTAATACATATCAATGAAATATAAGCGAATCCTGCAGTTTCTCAAAACTCTCAGAACAGTTTTTCCAAACTAATCAGCGAGAAATAAACCATTTTTATCTTACAAGAAAAATAATTCATTACTTTGCCAAATAATTTAGATGCCATTCCGTTTAAATACAATCTCCACCGGGGAACCCCTTGCAGAGCAACGTCAAATTTGAAAGCAGGAAATAATCTTTTAGCTGATAGTTTTAAAAATCCGGAATCAGTTGTAAGTAAGATACATTATAACTTTATGATTGCTACCAGAGAAACTTTTTAAAAATAATTATTTTATTTTTTATTATTTACTTTGTGTAAATCAATGCAAGCAATTTATCGAATACTTTAATGCGATTAGCTTTAATATTGCATTTGTAAACATTTTCATTTAACAACGGTTTATAACATTTTCAAAAAAGATTACAATTTTTTAATTGCATTTGTAAAGATGTAGAAAAATTTTATAAAAACTATACTGAAGTATTTTGAGGCGGCACATTTCTTTTAATTAATATTCACTTCTATAATGATTGCGCTGTAATGAATTTTTTTACGCACGAAATAGTACGGTGTCGTGATCACACAGCCTACAATAACTTAATTTATTAATTCTGAGTGACCTAGAGCAGAAATTAAATGTACGCTAAGTTTTCGAATGATCTTTTAATTATAAAACGATCTCGGTTGTATATGAACGGAAATTTCTATAGCTGCTTTAAAATTTTCTTAAGGAATATTAATTTAAAAATATATTAACTGGATGTTAAAAGTAGACAAACGACATAGCCATCTGCTAAACAAGCCTACCGCAATTTTAACAAACTACCCTCTTACCGTGCTTCATTTCCCTGTAAAAACAGTCACACACTGCTCATTATTTCTTTCAAAGGATCTCTGTTGACAGTGTAAATATAAAAACGCTATTTGCTTTCAGTAGAATTTAAACGACATTGTAAAGATATCTTTAAGTTGTGTATCTTCACTTACTTATGAGGGGTATTTATAATAAGATGTACGTTGATTTAATTTAAATTCTTAAAGTATACGCAGTCAAAATTTATTCGAAAGTTCAGTGTATAAATTTTATATAACGTCACTTTGTGTCGCAGTTTGTACTTCAAGTTGACTTAAATTCATTTATGTAGATATATTTGTATGTATAGGGAAAAAAATAAATTTAAACGTCGATATAATATTTGCACGATTGTGAGAAGAGCTTTACCTATCATAAATCACTTCGCAACCACAACGACATAAAATTCTCATATAGCAGTCGCTGACGGCTACGAAACTAGCGCAATAAGTCTCTTTTGTAACATTGCATCACACACAAATAATAAAGGTAAAGTTAGAAAGGGAAATTCTTTGTTCCAATTGCGACCAATTTCAACGCTCAGGATAACGAACTGTCAAATAATCTTGTCAAGCATACACAACATAAAGGGATTTCACAAAAGATTTAAATACATAGATGCAATGGAAAGCAATGCTTTCTTTAGACACAAATCGTTTACTTTGGAGTTTAAAGGATATTTTTACTGCAATACCAATTTACTGCATATTTTCGTTAGTTATTCTTGGCGCAGATTTAATTCAATGATTTACATTTATACAAAAATAAAAAGTAACTTTTCCGCTTGGAACGCAATAAAAATTACAAGCCAAGTTTTATTACAAATGTAAATGCAGAGAAGTTATTAATGAAATGAAAAACTTACCTTTAAGTTTATATTTTACTTCAAAAATTTATAAGTTATTGTAGCACTTAACATGCAATAATAAAAACTTAATCTTCTTTTAACCTCATATTTGTTCAATTTTGTAGTTACGCGTCCGTACGTGTTTAATTTTCAGGTTCTTTTTTGTTAAATTTTCTATAGACAAATTATTTTTCAATTTATTTTTATATTTATTCTTATCAACTGCTAGGTTTTGGTTATTTTAGTTAGGACGAGTGATCCTGATCACTGCTTCTTTTTGCTTTGGCTAACACTTTAGATTTTTATTAGTTTGTAGCCCTCGCTCTTCGTATAAAGTAGGTGAAATACAGCGTATGCTAGGGTACGATGTACTTTCTAAAGAAATAAAACCTAAAAGAAATACAGAAGTGACATTAGCCACTTATAATAATTGAAATGACCGGTAACGGTTATGTGACACTATTGAAATTTAATCTCAAATTTGTTTAATAAAAGCATACATTATGTGAAGAAAAATGCCTTATTTTCTAAATATTAATGATATTAAGCGATGTTATTAAATAATCGTTGAATAAATAATATCGATAATTGCTGAATTTAAACTAATAAACTTATTTATGAAAGCTTACGTTACGCTGACGTAACAAGACATAGCTTACACGTGAAGAAAAGCTTTTTTAAGAAATTTTTTTATTATTTACAATTTTTTACGGTATATGCTTATATACTATTTTCTACCGGAATAGTTTTCCTAAGATGAAAATCTCTGTTAAACTTTGTTTTCTCTAGCTTACCCATTTGAAAACTTAATGTGTATGAAAATTAAATTAGGTAGTATCAGCAGTAAAGCGTCATTCACATCCAAGTAACGTACGTAGCAGACATACAAGACATAACGTACAAAACATAGCAAATGACTTGTCATTCACATCAACATAGAAAGCATAGAAACGTAAAGAACGCGCACGCGTATTTTCACCCGATAGGTTGACTACGGTATCGGTTTCTCTACGATCGTAGAGAAACGGATACGAATGTATCAGATCTATAATTTTTTCGTCATCCATAATTAACCAAATATCAATAAAAAACACACTCACAAGAAACACACGACACGCTGTAATTTAACCTAAACGTTTAAATGTCGGAAGTGTAAACTTCATCGTAAAATTTAAAATTTTAAAGCGGGGTGTTGCCTCGTAAAATGAACGCATCTCATTGGTCAAACATAGAAAACATAACGTAGAAGTTAAAATTGACCGAACTCTTTGTTACGTTACTTCATGTCGGCTATGTTTTGTATGAATGTCACTGATGGCGTTTGAAACCATGCATTTCAACTTTCTTCGCGTTATGTCTTGTATGTCCGCTACGTACGTTATTTGGATGTGAATGACGCTTAACTGACAGTATGAAATGGTCATTGGTTAGTAAGTTAGCCAGTAAGGTTGAATTCAAAGACTATTTCTGTGCTTCTGGGTAGCTCCTGGGTTGATTAACCAGCCGTCGACCATGATACAATAAATTTAATGCGCAGACTGTGACACATGAACTGTGACGTACACAGGTTTAGATATTAACCCTAGCATGCTACCTACGTAAGTCGTGGTAAGCGTTTGGGTATCGTATTATATTTAATTTTACCTACGATAGCATTCTAGGGTTAAACAAATAGCGAAAACGACCAAGTATTGGCGGTCAACTACGGCGGGAACTATTCGATTCGATTCTTTATAACCTGTGTTTATCTGTGTTCATGATCTCTGTTTTTTATGTATTTAAATTTAGATTTTGTAAAATATAATCACACGTTTTCATTATTTCCCAAATACCGCTAAATATTTGAATTTGGATAAAGCGGTGTACGTCATAATGACGTCATACGCCAAACAGACGAAAATATGTTTGTAAAATATCTTACCTTGTAATTCATTATACCATGAGCCGTGGAGTATAAATTGTGTTATTTTTCTCAAAAGACAATTAAGCTGATTAGGAATAGATTAAAAACCTGATGAAAAACTGCAGTATCGGCAGTATAAAGTAACAATAAGAACCGTCAGTTTTCTAGGGTTAATAATTACCACCTTAACAATAAAAACTGCGGTAACAGGTACATTTAGTAATCCAGTTTAAGCAGCTGTAAAGTCTAAATGCTGAAACCTATCTATACAAAAAAGAGACATGTAGTAGTTTTCCCCCATTTCCCTATACTAGAATCTAGCCCAAATTACCTAAGCGCAACCCCGATGGTCATAAACCCGAACATACCGTATCATCTAATACCAAGAGCCCCACGTTGTGTACACAAGAAAATCACTACTGCAAACCAAATCCGTCAATAATGCCCGTTTTCACCAACAAATTCCTAACGTTAAGAGTTTCTTAACTTGAGATAAGAAACTCTTATGTCAAATTTGGTTTTCACCAAGCGCTAAGAATTCCTTAGTGGTATTAAGAAATCCCTAACCTTAGGGATCCGATTTACCGACCCCTAAAGTGTTAGGTATTCCTTAGCGGTTGTATTATACTATTTATAGGTTATAAATTAGTGTTTGTGCTTGTTGATTTTGAATAGTCGTGCATTATTCTACACTCTTCTCTAGCCATGGATGCTATTCGACTTTTTGATAGAATAGAAAGATATGATGATTCATCAGATGATAAAGTTGTACACTTCAGAACCATTAAAAAGCGGGCAAATTATTTTGATAGTTTCAATGAAGTGGAATTTGCCGCAAGATTTATTATTATAAATTTTATTATAACAATTTATGGTTTATTTATTTAACATGGTCGTTACTTGTTATATTTTTGAAGAGTGCAGTTGCCATCACTTGAGGATTCACATTGTTATCTTATGTATGTACACCACATATTAACGGTTTATATAATCCTTTACAGTACCTGCTTCATAATTAACAAAATTAACTACATAATAATCATACACAACCATGATACACAACCGTAATGCCGCCATTAAATATAACCTACAAATTCAAATATGACATTTATGACCCTCATTAGTTCATTTGTCCTCCTTAAAGAATACCTAGCAAGGGAACTGCTGGTTAAGAAACTCTTATGTTGGTGAAATGCAAATTTCACTTTATGGAATACCTAGCGTTAAGAATTCTTTACTAAGGAATTCTTAAATAAATGTTGGTGAAAACGGGCATTATGCCTCGTACAAAGCAGCAAAGCTGAAGGTAACTGTTGGGTTAAGAGAGAAATCGAACTTAGACACAATAATACACATTACGATGGTTCAGATGGTTTTATAATTTGTTGGTTATGTTTGTTACATTTGTCGGCTTCGACATACTAGTAAATTTGTTATGTATTACTTTGTAGGTTTTATAATATTGTTATTTGTTACCACACTGGGGGTTTCTATAATATTTGTAGTTTGTTGCTTTTATAGGTTCTGTTGTCATTGGTCACGAGGACCATTAAATTACATACATGAGTAAAGTTTACCAATTCATACTTCATTCAAAGTTCATACCAAATTCCTTCATTTGATTGTATAATGTTTGTTTGCTTCATAATAAATTATTTATATCACGGGAAATTTAATCATAATACATGAATACTAGATGGCTAAAATTAAAAAGAGACACAGTAGATAGCAAATTTCTAACCCTAACGAAAGATCGAGCTCTCGTGTGTCTTTATTTCAATCAGCCTACGCGTATTAAGTTAGATTAGTCAAGTTTTAACACTGACATAATCGGATATGGGTATAGCGTTAGTTGTGATATTCAAAATCTTTATTGTGCTGAGATGATGTGTTATAACACATATCGGCCAGCCAGACAGGTATCCTACTCCCATTCCATAATCAATTGTTAAAGCTTGTTACAATAAATCATCATAATAATTGAATTCAAAAAAACAAGAATTCGTACCTTTGTTGTACATAGTATAGTTGTAAATTAATAGTTTACCTTAATTCTAGTAGGTTACTTTGCGACAAATAGAACACAGTTACAAATTTTATAACAAAGATATTTTACTAAGTTTTGAACACGTCTGTCTCGCTTCACGGTTGGCTTCTAAGAGAGATTTTAACGTGACTCATCTCTTCTCGAGATGATTGTAGCTCAGTAGCGTCCATCTCGCTGATTTTCTTGGCGCAGAATTTAAAATTACTACATTTGGCGGTAGTTTCAAATTGTATATTAAGCGCTAGATACAAATTGCATTTATATCATTACAGACATATGTCCAAAGTTGAACGATCTTGTCCAGCAATGGAGAAGGAGGCTAAGAAGATGAAATACTACCACGTATTACTAATACTACTTGATACTTCCGATATTGCTAATTAATTCTGATACTACTATTTATACTGTTACTCAATCTACACTATATAGCTAGAGTGATTTACCCCTGGGTCACATAGGTGCTTGTTAAATAATTATTAAGAGCAGTGACGGCTGCAAGATGGAGAATGTGGCACCGCCCTTCCAAAACAGAATATTGAATTATGATTATACTGCTAGATCTGAATAATATTTTTTATACTGACAGTGACAATAAAGCAGAACTTTATGTTTCGTCCTCGTATGCATAACTATGATGCGCGACTAGTATTTGTGTTCGTTATGTTAAGATTTTTATTAGTTTAATTTTTTACCATTTGTATTTAATTTTAAGTGTTTGAAATTGTATTTGTTATTTTATTTTTATATTGTTTTGATATCGTTATGACTCACCAACAAGCAAGTCAGCGCAAATCGACCAGCAGTAATGTTGATTTACAGATTTTATAAACATAACAAATCTAGATTAAATTAAAAAAAAAGATAGTAGAGCCAATCAATAGTATTCGATGTATGAAACGTTGGATATGAAAATAATAAACAACAGAGAATAAGCAGTTCTAATTCAAGCGCGTTCGAGAGTAGCCGTGTTCCATAAAAATAATTTAGCGCGTGTCAAGAAGTATTGTGAAGAATTGTATTTGATTGGGAAGTTACCCAAGAGACTGAGAGCTATATTTTTCAAGTGTAGAAATCTTTATCGGCACGTGACTTAAATAAAGTGAGTTTTTAGCGTCGATGATTAAGATAAAGAAGGTAAACGAGAATATTTCCATTGAGAGCAGTTTCAAGTGTTGAAGGAGGAGCCAACAATATAGATAAAGAGTGAAGAAGAAGATATCCCATGAAGAGGGAAAGTTTATTGTTATACGAAAACGTGCTGGCCTACAAGTTGCGTGAGTCCTGCTTTAATTACATTATTGTTAATATCAGGTAGCAAATAAATATATTTTTATATCGTCAATTGTTTGATTGTCTTCCATGTAATCATTTTCTTTCGAGGACCTATTACGACCGTGAGATACTTATAAGCTTAAAGATATTACACATATCATTACACTACATTACTTTTGATTCTTTGTAACATATCTGTCTGAAGCAAACATTCTGTAGTAAATTCTATCTGAAATTCTAAAACTGATAACAAATTTAAATTTATGTAATATTGCGGTACAGCAACTTGCGCCATAGAGTAATAACCAACTGGTAGCAACTTTAATTACAGTCTACCGGATATACAGGATTACCTCTCATCTATAGTTTACTCTCAGCTAAATTTCAGCAACATTTGTACTTCAGGGACCGTCTGTGTGAGTAATTTAACGTGTTGAAAGCACAGGCTGACTTTTTGCCAAAACGGATGAATCTGAGCAGCAAACAGTTATCGCGCATTTTCTAATTGTTGTCAGTGTCAGATTAGGGTACAAGACACTTTGTTCTCGGATTTATAGAAATGACTATTCTGCCTGAAAATCTACACAATTAATAGTACTTGGGGATGATTGAACTAATAATTTATGTATTACTGATATCACTATTATCTAGTATATTTTGATCTCTGTCTGCGGAAATCCTCGTGAGCAATATCTCAATACGTTACATTAAAACTGAAAATTTACGGCCTGTTAATGCTAATTTATTTGGTTTATTGGAATAAACTAATATTAGATGATTTTGACTGAAAGCGGTTTTTTGACCTGAAAGACAGCACAATTATTTACTAAAATTTATGCCTTTTCGGGAGAGTACCTGCCTACATACATACATTATTACGATTAATGTTTTCTAATTTCGCAACACTAACTCCCGCAGTCCGCTTCAGTTAATTTAATTTTTTGAATTAAAAATTCAAATAGTTTTGTTTACTTGCCCACACGACTCGCACATAAATAAAAATTTTAAATAGGAAAAAGAAAGCTACAACTTTTACGAGAACCTACGTACGATAAAAACTTTGTTTTATATTTTTTAGTATCGCTCCATAAATATTTAATTGTATTATAAATTTAAGACGTTTTTAGTATTTGTGCGTATTATAGCTATTATCTTATTTGCTATACATTTACATTTCAAGTCGTTTAAAACTTTAAACACAAAACTTAACAGCAAAAAACCTCTCAGTATCTCCATTATCACTAATTTCTAGATGGATTTGCAGTCATTCTGAAACACTCTTGTTCTTCTGTTTGATAGATGCGTTTCAAGTAGTCTCTTACTTATTATTTCATTTATAAAATAAAATCTAACGACAGATAAAATTTTATATAATGACTTTTCGGAATTACAAAACCTTTTATTTTTCTGAAATTTAGTACAAAAAATATCAATCCATTTATTAGATAAAAGCAAACAATTGCAATAAAATCAAATATCAAGAATGTGCATTTCAAAGTAACAAAGAAAGTTGTACTTTTTGTGTAAATAGTATACCTACATATATAGGAAAAGCTTCAATCCAAACGTTACATTTAAGGATGTATGAGCATGACAACAATTTTCAATTTAAGACCTCAAAATTTTTTTACATATAGATTTTTACTCAATGAATTTACTGTAAAAATTTCAGCATAGGTAACCGTTCATATTTTAAAGAAAAAATTTTTTGAAAATCGACATAAAATACATTGCTCTTATGGAGAAATGGGTAGTTGTGATGATAAATCAACAAATATCAGTATGTTAAAATATCTTCAGTTTAAAAAAAAACTATAAATAAGAAAGATGATACTTGCAGTAATTCGTCAGTATATTAAAAATACTATGCATCGGTTCATCCCAAAAAGAAAAATTGAAATGAAATTCAAATTATTGTATTTTACAAATTTTTTCTCGCCGTAATATGACACTTGGCAACGTTTCACTGTAGTTCACTGCTATAACGAGCGCCACAACAAACTAGCGGTAGTAATAGTAAATACAGATGTAAATATAACCTCATTTGTGTATTTAAAAACAGATATTATATTATATTATAGTGAAAACAGCAGACTTGAGAATTTTTATATTAAGTAAACAGCATTTCAATAAATGAAAATTAAAAAATAGCATGCATAAAACGTTTAAATGTCAGATGTCACCGACAGGAAATTAATCAAAAAAACTGTGTTGCCAAATGTAAATTACACGTCACGTGGTTATTTTTGTCACCTCACCCCGCAACGATACTAGCCTATCCCCACTCATCAAAATTCGCTATTCTCCCACGCCTTCGCTCATACATCCTTAAGTAGTATAAAATTTATTTCTAAAGAACAAACGTCATTTTCGATAGCTTCCGAGAGGTAAATAGAATATAATTATGTAATTATGTAGTCATCAAGAACCAATACCGCAAAGCTATTATTCATAATCCCTTCGTAGGAATTGATACCATTCGTAATATGGACATTTATGTGCTTATTAGAAATTAAACTCAACTGACTGTTCGACAATTTGATTGTCGACTTAATTTACCACCATGATATGAAGAAAACTGCTTATCATAATAAATTAAACAGTAATTGGAGAACATGAATTTTTAAAAAATTTACTTTATCATTGGAGCATGTGTTTTTTAAGAAAGGTTTTTTCTTCGACGCCGCCGTTAAGTGCATACGAGCTTTTATAAACGTGTGAATACGACGTAAGGGTGCTTAATTTTTTACTTCTTGTCTTAAGAGAAAAATGCACTTCAAAATTTCTTTACGATATGTTTATTAAACAAGAATGATGGAAGGTCTTTTGGATTCGGTAAATAACTTTTAATTTATACGTCATCACGGATTTCCTGACTACTTCTAATAATAGCTTTATTTTTTGTATCCCAGAGTGATTATGGGGGTCCGGTATAGTTGTTGGGTAATAAGTTAAAAGAGATGTTAAAGATATCAAAAATAAAATGAATAAAATAATAGTGAATCAAAATTATTACCTCATCTTTTGGATAAATTTGAAATTCAAAATAGAATTTTTTAGATTAAGATGTCTAATTTATCAATGTTGTACAAGCACAACAATTTGAAAAACAAATTCATAATTAATTGTTCATAATTTTTGAACATAGGACATAAAATTTTATTGGCATATAAATAAATTGAACACAATTCTGGTACAAGTTGGTCTTTGTATATTTAGATTAGTAACATGGAAAACAAAATTGTGTTAAAATAAGCATCATAAAATATCCAGAATATACCACGTTATAGCAATGCAAAGTAATTCCAAATAAACTAGTTATCGTGGACGGGCACTATCATGATATATGGGGGCGACCAGGCCCACCACGACAAGATAAATACACTTGTCAAAATTTCAATTTCCGAACCCGTGTTTCTATACACCATCGTATCAACATCAACATGTAAATGTATGCAATTATTCAAAGATAAAATTTGCATCGCCGTTCCCGAAGCATCTTTCTCTATATGTTTTACCTAAGACGACAACCAACGGAGGAAGATGTTAAGATGTATTGCATTAATTTTATTAATGCCATTCTTTGTCATTATATCTTTCGTTAAAGGGAAAGTGATTATGGAAAACATTGTATAATTAACGTAAATCATTCCTCTTAAATAGCAGACAAACCCATTTGTTGTGATGGAAAAGCATTAAAAAATTAACGAGGTGCTTTCATGCAGTATAAATTCGCAAATCGAATATGTCTCCTTAACAATTTTAATTTATTCACAATTGAATTACCGGCATGTTTTTAATTTCTCCATGTAATAAAGCAAAGCACGAAACAAGAAATGTTTATTATACAAAGGAACGATTGCAATAATTTTAACTTTGCAAAGCATAGCGAGATATTTCCTAACAAGTCTTTACGATACCACAATAGACATAAATGTATAATGGTTCTGTTTTAAACGAGCTTTATTTACTTTGCTTTTTTCATTTAATGTGACGTGCGGACAATTACATTTCTTGACACAGATGGACACACAATGTGTATAAAAGCCACTAAAGCCAGTTTGACTTACAATTAAAATTGACTCAATGTATCTTTTTTAAATTCCGCACAGGACTTCAATTTGCATATTAAAGTACACGTTTTAAAGTATTCACGTCTCCCTACATAAAGTTTATTACTGATTAAAGTGAATTTCGGTATAACGATTGCTTCATGGAGATTCGACGAATTTGCTTAATTACTACTATAAAGTCGTTAAAATTATATTACGCTCGCTACAAGATGATACGTTGTAAAGATTAGAATCTTCCTTGCAAAGTAAAAGAAAATTTAGAAGAAGATTTCACGATAAAGTGAAATATAAAGAAACCCCTTTTTAATTCATTGAAAAGTTTAACAAATTCTTTACAATCCCTATTTCGCTTAGTTCTTGGTCTGGAAAATATAAAATATAACATTTTACTTGTAAGCATTTACCAACTTATCCAATAAAATAATTAGATATAAAAGCTTGTTTTAGACATGAAGAAAATTGTAATCTTTCGAAAAAACCAGTTAATTTAAATTTTATAAAATAATTATACTCGGCTCTCAATTCAACAATCTTTATCGATTTTTTAGTTGCGATAAAGCAAGTCTAAAATTATACAGCATGCTATAAAAAGTTAATACCTGCGCCTAATAGAACGAAAAAGTAAAAATCGACCGTTTTACGCAAAAATATAAAATATTTTAAAACTTAAAAAATATAAAATAAAAAGAAAACAGCTTTTTGTTTTAACATTTCAACGCGCAGAAACAATTAAATGCTCAATACATAAAATTAAAAACATAAACAATAATTGTATATTAAAAAATTTACCCCAGGTTCACCGATCTACAATTGCAGCCATCACTTTGTCGAAATAAAAAAGAATTTAATTCATAATTTCGTACTAATTAGTATTTTCCGCCAAATTCGTAAATTTTTTGCTCCAATCGATTCGTGAAAAATTAATTACTGATGTGGTTGTTGTAGCCTGATATCAAGCTAAAACCACCACATACGAAATTCGCGTATCCGTATCATTAACATAAAAATAAGTAGATCACGTTTTCATGCTTTTTAATGTGAATATTGGCGAATTAATTGGTTCAGTATATTTCAGGAAAAAATTAATTAACAGGTTATGAGTGATGCGCGCAGAGGAGAATCTATTATCCAACTAACATATTAATAACGATAATGACAGCTATTAAGATTTCTAATTTACAAAATCGAATATTTTATACTCCAATATCGGCTATGTCCACAAAAACGTGGACATCTAGACTCGCAAAAAATGATCGCACGACAATTTGACAAATGAAAATTAGTAGCGTAAAAAGCCTTCCAATTTGTGTGTTTTCCAAACATTGAGTTTGGTCATCTGATAATATTTATAATATCTATGATCTTTGATTATACTCCGGTATTAGGTAAGAAAACTTTAAGTAAAAAATTAACAAATTATCTGAGCAACTAAACTTTAAGTCTGTTTTGTATGCTCTTCGATTGGTATTTGGTATTAAGGACTTAAAGGACTTAAGGATTTCTTAAGGACTTAATAATTAATAACATTTCTTGCAATTTAGCATTAGAAAATGCTACCACGACGAAAAAATTGTATGATTCGTCTCATGCAATATCACTAATATCAGGCTACAACTTTGTACAATGATATACAAAGATGTACAAGGTTGGGAACTGTGATTTACTCTTCATTTTAGTTAAAATTTCATCAAAAGTTTTATGTAAAGTTACTATAATCAAATGAGTAGTTATGCAATTAATTACCAAATTATAACAGTAACTTGTGTTTGATCGGTGTGCTTTAAGTATATTTTTTCGTTTTTTTTTTGGATTGGATTTCTATAAAAATTCTATCGTATTTGCTTTTTTGTATAGACAAGCACTAGAAATGGTACTATATCTTATTCGCATTAAAGTGTCATTCACATCCACGTAACGTATGTAGCGGACATACAAGACATAACGTGAGGAAAGTTGAAATGCATAGTTCAAACGCTACCGTTGACGTTCATAGAAAACATGACAGGCATGACGTAACGTAACAAAAAGTTCGGTCAACTTCAACTTCTACGTTATCTTTTCTATGTTTGACCAATGACATGCGTTTATTTTACGAGGCAAAACCCTTGTCGTTTCATCGCCTTGTCAGCAAATTACTACCAAGATATTTTACTTAACTTAAAAAATTTTATACTTGATCGAGGATCGAACTTATAATTTTAAATTTATAATTCTATGTGGAATCTATTAATCCAAATATTGCTTTTTTAAATATAATTATAATTTTATATATCAAAATAACCAATAATTAAATTAAATTAACTGCAAAATCCAAAATCACTTGCAAAATTTGCACGAAATAGTTATTTATGTGCCACCTCCTGAAAGTGCATGTTTTTGGTATGAGCGTGGAAAATTATAGACTCAGGCGTAGCCGAAGTCTATCACCATGCAAATGCCAAAAATGCACTTTAAGGACAAGGTGCATACACTATTTTATGTGTAATTGGAATAAAATACACACTTTCAACAAAAATGGACGACAATAATATTATACGAAATAATTTAACGTTATACATACTATAATGATCAAGTTGGTAAGCAATAAAATAATTAAAATTAAAAAATACGTCAATAATTTATTTTTGACAGAAGAATGTTTGCGCGCGATCGATCTGAATTTTTGCATATGCCTTTCTACCGAAAATTCACCGGAAGGGGGGTGAGTACGAGACGAGGGGGGCGGAGAGGTTTTTGCTCAGATTTTAGATATCTAGCTTCGTTCTTGAGTTATTGCTAATTAAAAACATTTGTAGTGGTCACATGCCTGTACTAAAAGGTAAAATATCACGTGTCCATACTGAAAACCGCCACTTTCAGTATTGTTTTGTATATTTGAAAATAGACATTATAGTACAATTGGACATAAAAAAAACTTTTCAAACAAAATGGCAATGCCGATACCGTACTGCAGATGTCGTTCTTTTTATGTGGTTCTGTCGTTCCTTCGACAAATTATTTTATTTCAAACAAACTTTTATACCAAATTCTAATTTAAAGAATTTATAATTTTTCAAAAAAATATTATTCATTGAAAAAAATGTCTTCTTTAATAATAAAATACAATTTCCAACTTACAAAAAATATCTTAACTGCGGTCCGAAAGTTCTGACCGAAATTCTTCTCAAACAATTTTCTAATTATTAGAATAAATATTTAAAATAAAATCTCTATTACATAAAATACTTTTCACAAAATTTATTTAAAAATCAGCGGAGCAAAATCGAGGCTTCTGTCGTTTCCACCACATTGGCAAAATATTTTCATCTTTCACATCGCATCTTTTACCTCGTGTAAATTTTATTAATGAAGTGAAGCTCATTCATAAAATTCACCAAATCATTGTAGTGGTACGAATCCAAAAATATTAAAGTTATTTACAATTTTTAATTAATGGAATAAACAAGAAAAAATTTAAAAACTGATAAAAAGCGCTTATTTTAAAAATGTTTTTGCCTTTACCCAAATCTTCTGCTGGTTATTTAACTTTCTCTTTATAACCTATTGCCGTCCCAGCTGTCTATTGCTTTTCTCGCCACCCTCTAATATTCTTTCACAACTTCCAATTCTTTCCTCTTATCTTTTACACTAAATGTTTCTTTCTTTTCTTTAGATTTTTCCATCTTTGCAATTTTAACATTTGGCTCTTTTCTCTCTTTTGTCTATATCTTCTTTTTCACATGATATTTTCTTTTCTTGTTTTTTTTATCAATAATTCTTTTTTTTGTTCTTTGTTTTTATATTTCTAATAATTCTTTTCTTCTTTTTCCAATAAATCTTCTTTTTTCTATTTTTCATTCTTCCTGCACGTGCAACTGCGCTACGATGAATTCATTTATCAGCTATACATCATCCTTCACAATTTCTGTCACTTCCTTATCGGTGGAATTCAAATCCTTCTTTTCTTTAACACATCTACCTCAAATTGCTTTCTCGATAGCTTCTACAATTTCTTTTTTATCTTTGCGTATTTCTTCCATAAGTTCTTCTTCTCTATTAATTCTTTCTTACTTTGTTTTTCTTTTTCTAGTAATTTCTTCTTATTTTGTCCTTCTTTTTCTAATAATCGTCGTTTTTTTTCTCTTGTTTTTGTAGTTCTTTTTTTTATAATTTCCGTTTTTGTTGTTGAAAAAAAATTAACAACTACCAGACTCATTGGCTTCCTTGGCATAGCTTTGGTCAAATTACGACAAATTACTACCAGGGTTGTTTTGTTTGGTGCATCACTGATTTTAAAAGTAAAATTAATCAAATGAGAAATAATCATCATATGATGCACTACAGTCCTGGATTTTATACATCGCCTAATAGTTATAAGTAAGTAACAAAAATTAAATAACTTCTATCGTAATACATGAAAAATTTATTTTTAACATAAACTCAATTTTTTATTTTGAATTTAATTAAGTGGTTATTTGTTTTTTTTGTTATTATATTGAAGTATTTGTAATATTATGTTAAATTTATTTTGAATTTTAAATATTTATTGATAAGTATCATTACTTCACCGGTAGATGGCAGCGCAGTCTCACGACACAAGTAAAATTTTTGCTGATAGGAAACAAAAGAGCAAATTTGACTCAAAATATTTAGCTTCACTCGCTCCGCTCGCAGAATCCCATCCAAGAGACAAGCTTCACACAAGACAGAACACACTCCTCACCGCCGCCTCTGACTCCAATCCACGCAACAAGAGAACACCGGAAGAAAAAAAAAAAAAAAAAAACCACCAGGAAAAATCGAGGAAAATAATCCCAAGGGACCAAAATACCTAGCCAGATCAAGCCTAGCGCTCCAAGAAAAGAGGAAAGAAAACCTCAACAAACTCCAACGCCCGCTGCCCAAATGAGATGAAGGAGATAAACGTAAACACGTGGCAACTCCATAGAACCAATAAGTTCATCGTTCAAAATATTTAGCTTTGCGCAGAGGCGATATCGTAACCAATGAGGTTCATCCGAGGTGCGATTATTGCTAGTTGAAAACTTTAACCAATACCCCGCCACGTGGATGTGAAACACCATCCGCTAAGGCAATTTTTGAAAGCTCCTAAGGGGGTTATAAAATAATTAAATAAAATTTTCATAAATTCTTTAGTCTGCATTTGCTTTCTTACATGAAAAGTTAAAATGTTATTCAAATAATTTTTCTTTGATCTCCGCGGCTCAACATAAACAAAGAGGTTTATATTTTTTAAGTTTTGTTTCACAAAAATCATTTTCCTAACTATTTCATAGTAGCCTTGGTAGGGTGAAAGTTGCAAAATTTACCACGTGCCTGCCACCACTACACTCCAGTTAGAATTCTCAAGATAGCCAAAAATTTGAAACTTTTAAATGTCACTTGCCGGAAGTAAACAATTACTGAAAAAATAATTTAAAACTTCATATTTTTTAATGGAATGAATTTAAGGGTGAAACATAAATTAATAGTTTACTAAAAAATTTAAAACTTTGGGGATATGTTTAATTTCAACAAACGTTTATTGAAAAACTAATTAAAAAAATTAAAGGGGGGTGAATTAAAATAATGAATTTTAACCGTAAAGTAAAGAAACTTATATGTATTTAGACTAAAAATATCTAAAAAAACAATAAAAAATTTATTATTTTACATTTAACAGATTTAGACTTAGAGTATTCGAATAAACCAGAAAAATAAAAATTACTATATGAAAATTGAATAAAACAAATTTTTTAAAAAGTTAAGAAAAGAACTTAAAAAATGAATTTTTAAAATTCATTATTTTAACATATTGTTTATTTTTAATAAAATTTGTTTAAGAAAACCTTGTTAAAATACGTATTGTAATAAGAGAAAAAAGAATTTTGTTTTTTGAGGGAGAAGTCATTTAAATTTTCATTTGTTAACTTGAAAGTTAATTAACAATATGAAAATATATAAATAATTTGAACTCTTACATATTTTATTATAATACAAGTATTGAACTATAAATTCTGAAAGTTTCATTGAAATATCTCTAATAGTTTTTTAATTATCGATTTTTTAATTAAAAGTCACAAAAATTTTCATTAACAAAAAAACTGTTGTTAAAATGAAAATTTTTAAAAACTGTTGTGGGGGATTAATTGTTGATAGTGACTACTTCATAAAAAAATACTAATATCAAAATTCGATGATCAAGTGGAAAATGGGGGGTGCAGTTGACGTGATCTTGCTCAAAACGAAGTATTTTATAAGTATAAATTACATTTTATTACCACTATATAATTATATCTTGAAAATAGAATGAACTGACTTAGTAGATAAAATACAAATATAAAAATTTGTAGATATTATTTTTTTTATTTTATTAAACAAAAAACAAATTTAATTTTATATGCATAATTTCGAATTCACATACTTCTACACATACTGGGAAAACCGTCTGCTTCAAAAGCCTCTCCGCTAAGCTACTTTGATTAATACCTAATATTGATTCCTTGTATTCACTGATATAAAAACAGAACGAGTCCGCGTACAAATGTGCAAGTGAACAGACGAGTTTATTGAAACGCATTGTAACAAGGTCAGTACAAAACACTAAACATTGTAATTATACATAAGGAAGACTAAATAGAAGACTGCTCTGCAAAGAGAGTTTATACACAACTATTCAGCAATCAGCATACCCCCAGCCACAGGGGTAAAACATAATAAAAGATTAACAAACAAACATAACCAAACATGAATCCAACACAAAACAATAGTATATCCACATACTCAAACATCCTAAAAACAAATCAAACTACATTCACATATCCCAAAAAAGATCAAGCAATAACATTAAATGCAATCGAGGGAATAAAAATCAAAGATTATGTATTTGCTATAGGCAAACTTGCCAAACCATCAAACGTTATCGCGGCTTCGCGGATATCAAACGAACGCATATGTATTTACCTAAAATCCAAGGAACATGTGAATCAACTTTTGCAAATAAAACACATAATCATCGACGACCAAAAAATAGAAATAAGACGGCTTATCTCACAAACACATAAAATTATTCTATCAAATGTCTCACCTACCATACCAAATATAATACTGGAAGAATACATAAAAAATGAACTAAAGTTAAAACAAGCATCACCTATCCAATACATCAGATATTTAGCTGATCCAGAATACGCTCACATAATAAGTTTCAAAAGATACGTATACGTCGAAAATAAAGAGGAAGAAACAAACATACCAACATCAATCATAATCAAATATGAAAGTGAAAACCATCGAATCTACATGTTTCACGAAGAACAAAAATGCCCTAGGTGCAACCAAACTGGTCACACAACAGCCTACTGTAACACACCTTTAACAGAGAAAACTACAACATTGGAAGCGTCTTCAGTAAAAATAATTCCAAATACACAACAAGAATTAGACATTGAAATAGGATCAACCCAAAATAAAGAAAAAACACTAGACATTGAATCTTCAAACAATAAACGACCCTTGACATCAAGTCACGAGGACACCACACCAGAAATTACACAAAACACTCAGGACAACCCATTTAAACGCCCTCAAATCCAACAAAACTCACTACCAAAAAATTTAACCCCAAACACACAGAAAAATGAAAAATACAACAAAATAACTACAAAAAAAGTTAAAAATGACATAGAAGAAATAAACCTCACCTTAGAGGAGCTGTTAAATCCAATCAAAGAAGAAATAACAAAAAATCCCTCACACTATGACTTCACATACGAAAAATTTGAAAACTTTTACAAAGAAATTTACAAAGCAAGAAATCCGCTCGAAGCTGCACAAAAATTTAACCAAAACATCGAAAACACAATAACTACCCTAAAAGATTTAAGAGTACTGCTTCAAAACAACAAAATGAAGTATAGATTCACACGCATAATTTCCAATATCACTAAAGCACAGAGTAAGAGCTCAGAAGCTTATTTCTCAACATCAAGTCAAGAATCTCATGAATAAAAATCCCACTAAACACAAAAATAAACTTCAAACACAAAACATCAAAAACACAACAATTAATCACACTAAAACGACTAAAACGACAATAATACAATGGAACTTGAATGGATTCTATACTAGACTAACCCAACTACAAATTCTACTAAACAACATAAATCCACAAATACTCTGTCTTCAAGAAACTCATATTAAAGAAAAACAGAAATTCAAAATAAAGGGATACAACCAATTTTTCAAACACAGAACTAATCGACAACACGCTAGCGGGGGAGTCGCAATATTCACATCTAACAACTTACACTCAGAAATAATAGAACTTGATACAGAATTGGAAGCTATTGCCGTTACAACTTATCTACCAACAAAAATACACATATGTAACATATACATACCCCCAAACTACTCAATAAAATTAACCGACATGCAAAATTTGATAAACCAATTACCAAAGCCTTACTTGTTAATTGGAGACTTTAATGCCCACAACGTGATCTGGGGATCAAGATACATAAATCAACGAGGAAATATTATAGAAAATCTATTACTACAAAACAACTCATTAGTAATAATGAATAGAAACACCCCTACGCACTTTAATTCTTCAAACAACACGTTCAGTAACATCGACCTTACATTTGCATCAACACAATTAGTCCCAAACATCACATGGTAACCGATGGACCAGCTTTATGACAGCGATCACTTTCCAATAAAAATCGATATCTTACACAAAACAGAAAACGATCTCACAACAACACCGACAAATTGGAAAATCAAAACAGCAAACTGGAATAAATATACAGAACTTACAGTACTACAGCTACCTATTGACCCTTACGAAGAACAAAACATCAATAACTCAATCAAAAAACTTACTTCAATTATAAATCATGCAGCCAGCGAATCAATAGAAAAATTCAAACATTGCAAAAGAAGGAAAACTGTCCCCTGGTGGAACGAAAAATGCAAAGAAACACTAAAACTATGCCATCAAGCATTCAACAGATATAAAAAATCAAATTCAAATAATGACCTAATAGAATTTAAAAAGAGGAGAGCAATAGCCAGAAAAACAATAAAAACAAGCAAATCAGAATCATGGCAACACTTCGTACAATCAATAGGTACAGATACAACGAGTCAACAAATGTGGAACAAGATAAAAGCAATCAAAGGTACAAATAACAATTTCACAATATCTGCCATAAAAGAAAACAACGAAATTATAACTAACAAACAAGATATTACAAACATCATAGCAAAAAATCTAGAAAATACATATGCAAACGAATCATATAACAACCACTTTTTAGAACATAAAAAAAGAACCGAAGAATCATTTGTAATTAATCATGACAAAGCTCAGGAAGACGTAATAAATCATGCAATTACCTTAAAAGAACTCGAACAAAACATAAACAAAACCAAAAACACCAGTCCAGGTCCAGATAATATTCCATACGCATTTATTAAAAACCTATCTACGTCAGCTAAACAATCGCTTTTAAATATTTATAATTATATTTAGAAAGAAAACGTGTATCCAGAATCATGGAAAGAGGTTACAATAATACCAATCCTTAAACCAAATAAAGACCCAACCAATCCGCTTAGCTACAGACCGATAGCATTATCATCATGTCTAGCCAAACTATTGGAAAAAATAATTAATAATAGACTAATATGGACATTAGAAAAAAACAACCTAATAACAAAAAATCAATCAGGCTTTAGAAAGTTACATTCTACAACAGATCAAATTCTCAACATCGAATCTGAAATCCACGAAGCCTATATTAACAAAGAACACCTAATAGCAATATTTCTCGATCTAGAAAAAGCGTTTGACAAAACCTGGAGACACCTTATAATACAACAAATGACAAACTGGAAATTATACGGTAATATACTAACATTCATTCAAAATATTCTCAAAAACAGAACGTTTAGAGTTAGGGTTAACAACGTGTACTCGAATATAGCAAGCATGGAAAATGGTATTCCTCAAGGTTCGCCCATTAGTGTGACATTGTTCTTAATAGCTATAAACAACATAGAAAACCACATTAATCATCCAGTCAAACTCTCCATATTTGCTGACGACATAACAATATATTCTAGAAACAAAGATCTCCAAGTTATAAAAAGAAATCTGCAACAAACCATTTCCTCATTAAAAAATTGGTCCAAAACAACAGGATATAACATATCTGTAGAAAAAACAAAAGCCGTACATTTTACACGTCTCAAAAAGTATGACACCGAACTACCTAAAATTGAAATAGACGGTAACAACGTCAAATACACTAGGGTCATTAAATACCTCGGAGTTCTCTTAGACAACAAATTAACTTGGAAAGACCACATAAATCACATAAAAGCAAAAACAATCCAAACACTTAACATCCTAAAAACAATCTCAAACAACAAATGGGGAGCTAACCGGGACACACTACTCAAGATTTACCAGTCAATGATTCGTTCTAAACTAGACTATGGATGCATTATATACTCTTCAGCCAAAAAACATCTACTAAATAAATTAGAACCAATCCAAAACGCATCACTACGAATGATATTAGGTGCATTCCGAACAACACCAGTAGAAAGCCTACGCTGCATCTTAAACATCTTAAACTCCATAAACTACCAACTACCAAATATTATACTGTTCAAAGAAACTAATATAAAACCCTGGAACACACATGAAATAACTATTAACTTAGACTTAACTAAACACAAGAAACAAGACACAGCACAAAGTACATATCTCACCGAATTTAAAACCATCCTGGAAAAATACAACAACCACGAAAAAATCTATACAGATGCCTCTGAAATAGGCGAAACGGTGGGATGTGCATTCTTACAAGGAGACATATCCAGACAATACAGGTTACCAAAAGGAACATCAGTGCCTACAGGCGAAATTTTAGCTATAAAACAATCAATAAAATTCATTCAAATACAAGACGACCACAAGAAGCTTTATCTAATCATCACCGACTCAATCGCTTCACTAGAATCCCTCAAGAACGAAAATCGCAACAATCCTATCGTAAATAAAATTAAACACATTCATCTTCAATTAAAAAGAAAAAACATAGAAGTGTCGTTTCTGTGGGTACCATCACATATGGGAATACCAGGAAATGAGACAGTAGATAAACTCGCAAAGGAAGCTACTACTAACAAGAACGCAAAAATAAAAACGAAGATCCTACACTCCGATGCACTAAATTTCATAAAAAAATACTCCTACAAGCTATGGCAAGAACAATGGACTACCACTAACCAAAAATTGGGAAAAGTAAAAAAATTTATCAATCCTTGGAAACTACTAATAAAACAAAATAGAACCACAGAAACGATCCTGACCAGAATGAGATTGGGCCACACAAAAACAACCCACTCATTTTTACTTGATAGAGAACCACCACCAACATGCACTACCTGCAACCAAACATTATCAGTACAGCACATACTAATTGATTGTCCACTATTCACAATCCAAAGAAACAAAACCAAATTACCAAAAACATTGGAAGAAGCACTAAATCCTGAAAGAAACACCATCCAACACACAATCAAATTCTTACAAGAAATAAAAATAGAAATTTAATGTAAATATAAAAATGTACATATACAGGTGCTAATAACCACGGCAGTTGATGCACCTTCATCAAACCTAAATAAAAAAAAAAAAAAAAACAGAACTTATTTGTTTCATTTGGAGTAGGTAAAGATATTTAAAAAGAATTTTAATACATGTAGAGAAAAATAAAAAGAGAAATACCTAAATAATTTTTATTGGTATTTAAATTTAACCATTCATATTCTATTTTTAAACATTTTAACAGGTTTAAAAATCAGCAGTGACATGTTTCTTGAATGTTAATTATATAATTTTTTCAAAACAACAAATACGTAAATTAATTTATTATTATTTAATAATTTAAAAACAAACCAACGAACATGTAAAGTACATTTCGTAGAGTAGGTAAATTCAAATCGTTATCATGTTCAAGATCTCATTAATTTAAATTAGCGTTTCTAATCAGTGTGGAAATTGTTAATATTATCAAAACTATTGCTTGAGCTTTTCCTTAACATATGCGTCTTCTCCTTATCATCTATGAGTACATATGCGTATCGTTTTCCGTTATGTCATCCAATTCATCAAACCGTGAATATTCAGTCTTGATCCGATTTTAAGGCAAGTGTGAATTTTGGAGTCAACTGTAGCATTTATAAAATGATAATTTACTATATAGTACTTGGAGTAAACTACACACGTAATTGTATTAAAATTTTAATAGTTAACTATTAAATATACATTTATTTATGTAGAAAGCTTTCTTAGTTTTTCTATAATTTCCATTTTCTCGTAAAAGAATTTACTTTTTACCACTTAATAACCTTCCTTTACCTTTTTCACTTCTTAGTAAGAATGTTAAATTTCTCTATATTCAGTTTTAATTTTCACTTTACAGTTTTTCTTTGTTGTTTTTTTTGTTCTTTCTCCATTAAAAAATTAATTAACTAATTATATATTTTGTGTTTTTTTTATATTTTCAATTCAAGATTTCAATTTAAAACTAAAATTCCTTTTAAAAATATTTATTCTAATATGGCAGCTTTGCAATTCATTTGAATATAATTTTATGAGGTAGAGTAATTTTTTACATATACATCAGATATGTATAAAAGAAAGGAATCCTCTCCAATAAAAACAGAATTTAATATCAAGAATTGAAGTTTGAGTAAGCAGAATAAGGGGGAATGTCAGTGGTAAAAAGTATGCGATCTAACTGAAAAAGCCAGAAGCATATTTATAAGAAAAGAAAAAGTTATTATTTTTACAGCACAACCCCAAAAATAATTTAATTATGAATTTGTTTTTATTATCTTATAGTTTTATTTTTTTTATATGCGTTGTTTTTGCAAAATATTTTTAAACGGTACACATTAGATGAGATATTACCAAAAGATTCCATTTTAAGCGAAAAAGTCTTCGTAACACTTGAAATAAGGAATAATAAATTTATTACAACGTGCAATAAAAATACGTAGAGGGTTTATATTAAACGTTGAATTTATGATAAACAGAGCTCTTGCACTGTAAGGAAACAATTGTTGCGAGGCTAAATTTTAACGTCCTATTACTTATGTTTTTTTATATTTTTGTTGTAAATAGCTTTCTATTTTATTTATAGTTTTATTTGTTGTAAAATTAATTTCGTAGTATATGGACAATGTTGGGGCAGCATAAAGGCAGTCATTCTTTTTGATGAACTGGAATCGATTAAATATTCAATAGCCACTACATAATAATTCTCACGCCATTCATCAAAGTATCGATTTCTAATTGGAAACATGAAAACAGAGTTTCCGTTTTTCTCTTTGTGCTACATAAAACAGCAGGAGTATGAGTCAAACGTACATCCCAAAAATACGTTAGCACGCAAGTTATAGGGAAGTTGATATTTTGAATTTAATAATTTGATAAAATATTCAGAAAAGTTCGCGCTGTTGCAAAATAAAAATGTGAATGTTATATTCCAAAAAAATTATATATCTTTGCTTTATTAAATTACGAACACTTAACTTGTATGGCACAGCTTGGTGTTTGTGAGGTGTAGAATATTAATTGTTAATTTACAGAACTTGTACGGAAAAGTCTCTGCGGGATGGTATTACACCTGTCAAAATATTTAGAAAATTAAGTAGGCGAGCCAGCACCTGCTGTCTCCTAAGTAGTAATCCTAGCTATTTAGGATTCATTTTGCGAGTTACAATTTGTCACAAATCCTTCTAAAACGGTAACCGAAAGGATATCGCAAAATTGTATTCCGTTTATTTTTCCAATCGTTGACCCCGGACCCAATCACGGTATAGCAAAACTAATAACATCGATTATGCAAATTAGTTACATACACGCAAATTTAATTTAACATAATGACAACCATTATTTACGAGGCTATATTTAATTAAATTCTAAAAGAAATAAAAAACAACGGCGAAGAAATTTTCAAGTTTTTATTTGGCAAATACTGAAAATTGCTTCTCTACACAAAGAAATTAGATTTATATACAATTTATTTTTAATATCAACCTAGGTAATTTCTTTCATTTGCCATATACATCACTTTATATATACTACACTCTTTTCTAACAAAATGCTTCACTTTCTGCATCAATTACTTTTATTACGTCCATAATTGTTGACAATCGAATACATTTTCAAGTATTACACGCAGTTTCTGGAATGGGGTAATTAAATTTAAATTTAGTGTAATTTATAGAAGATTGCTTATAAGCTTGATGAATTTGTAGCATGCATAAATTATAAACTAACATGGCACACATGCATTACAGATTATGGCTTCCTAAAATTAATATAAAGCTCATAATAACGTTAGAACAAGTTTTATTATTATTCAAAAGATTTTAAATTTTAAGATTCATCATAACATTGTGCTCCAAGCATGCGGTTTCCATATACGCGGATTCATTGCATATAATATTCGATTTCTGAAAAACTGAAAAATTTACTATTTTTATATTTAGCTGCAATTAAAATAAAATTACATTCCAATTTTTACAAATAATATGTCAACAATACATGTAATTTTCATTAAATTTAAATAAGTAATAAATTATTGTTGAAATTATCATTAGTTTGATTGTATTTTTATTAAAAGATGTAATTATTATAAAAATTAATTTATTTCATTTTGAAAATAACAATTTTGCTTTATGTCGTCTGTAATAATCCAATTTCAAGCAAGGTATGCTATTTTTTATGCCGCAGGAAAATTGTACGAATAAAAAATTATGATTTTGTGTAGGTACTGAAAAGGAAATATTTAATTTTTTTTATAAATTGATCATACTTATTTAAAAAAAGTGTGCTGGTATTATTGAGAACTATTAACAATATTTGGTAGGTAATTGAATTTAAACGTCATTATATTTAAAAATAATGATGGTGTACTTTAAGAAATTAGATTTAGATTAATAATAAACGACATGGAAGTTAACCTAGAATTAATTAAATAAAAAATTTAACACTGATAAATTGATTTTTTTAAATATGAAAAATGTAAAATGTTACATAATATATTCAAAAAAAGAGCATCTCGTAATCGATCGATGAGCAAAGAAAAAATGAAATTATTTGCAAGAAAAATTTTGATTTTACTTTTTCCGAATAATTTTGATGTATTTTCACTTTCATTTTCATGTTTTAAGCATCTGAACGTTTAATTCTGGTTTTGCAATAATTAATTTTGTTGGAATTGCTAGGTGACTCAGTTTTACGCAAAACTTAAAATCAATTACACCATCATCGAGAGAGAAATTAATACTACAATTTCTACTTGATTAAACGTCACCCGTTAAAAGAAAACTAAGGAAACTTTCGTTTATAAAGACCTCCGATGTTCAGACTTTTTCATTTTTGCATCGATTTAAGACTTCTCGCCGTCGCCATTTCGCTATTAGCACTTTGCCACCGCCGTCAAAAATTTAGTATTTATATTTTTAATGTTAATAATTATGAAGAACTACAAAAGTTTGTAATTTTTTAGATATACGGTCGTGTTTCAAAACCACAATTTATTTATTTTGTAAAATAATTTTAAAGTTTGAATTTGTTTTATTGTTTATTTGTATCATGTTGTGTAAAATAGTTGAATTTTAACTGTAAATAAGGTGGGAGAAATAAAAAGTGAGAAAGTGGGGCTTGAAGGTTGTACAAGACATTTGGGCTGACGCCTTGACGTCGAGTAGACTAGCGGACGAACGTCATTCCTGCAAATAAAATTTAAATTGTTAATTGTTTGAAAATTCATAAAATAACTTAAGTTGAGTTGATGTTTTTTTTTTAATTTAATTGTGGCAAAGTGCAAATTGTTAAATAAATTGGAAAAGTTGAAGAATTTGTGATAATTTTTGGTTGATGTGAAAAATTACGTCGCAGCAAATTTGTTAGACCAGCTGCAATACCATATACGGAGCGTGCACGTGCGCTTGCAAGGCCACACATGAAAGGTAACAAATTTGAGCATTTTTAGTTTACAATTTTAACTTTAACCACAAGAGCTCATAGCTATAAAATAAGCTAGAAAAATTTTGGATTAAGAAAAATTTATAAATTGGTATAGCTCGGGTCATCTCATTAAATGTCACCCAGACGTAGGGCTTAAAATTGTAAGAAGGTCATTGCATTTAATAACGCTGACAACGTGGAGCTTGAGTGAATGAATCCGAAATTTGACCCTGAGATAAAAAAAAATAAAATTGTAAAGAAAATAAAAACAAAAACGTATAAAAATGGCAGGAGTAACTAAAATGTCGGATATACAAGAGGAACGAACAATGAAAATGCTACAACAGTTTATGAAAAACAAAAATGAAAGATTCGACAAATATTTTGAAGATATGAATATGATAATAAAAGGAGATGTAGAAGAATAGATTAATGCGGATAGTGAAAAAATAAAGTCAGATACAATCATAGAAAATAACAAGAATATGAGTCGAATAAATGAAAAAGTAGAACCGGAACTTAATGTGGTTAGTGAAAAAATAATAAGATCAGAGTCAATAATAAAAAATAGTGAAAGCACAAATGATGAAAAAGTTTTAAAAAGGAAGAATAAGAAGATAAAAAGGAAAAATAATAAAGTAATAAATAAGGTAATATGGTTAAGGAAGAAAATTTTAAAATTATTAGAATGTTTGCTCCACAAAAATTATTGAAAATGAAGAAAAATTTAAAACGCTGCATTAATAACGGAAACAAAATAAAAATATAAAAGAAAAAATTTGGAAACTAAAAGTTGAAAAATTAACGGTTACAACAGGAAAAAGAAAACTTAGACAAAAAAACGAAAATAATGAAATTGGACAACTGAAAATTATAAAATTTACAGATCCAAACAAAACGAAAACTTCAACATCAAAGAAATCAAACAAGAACAAAATTAAAAAAGAAGATAAGAAAATTTTAATAAATTTGCATAGCTCGGGTTATCTCAATACATTGTATTATAATGTTTATTATAATATTGTTTATAATAATAGGTAAATATTATTATAAATTATTATAATAAGTAAATATTATTATTTACGTCATTTAGATAATTATGAAAAACTAGTAAATTTTGATTGGACTACATAAATTAATTTATTCCGAATGCAATAATAGAAATAATTTAAATTTTATTGTTTAATTATCTCGTAAATTTTAAAACTTTAATAGATTACGTCAGGAACCCAACCTACGCCTCACTAGAGTTGCTCAGCTTAATATTCAAGTCAATTTATATATCTTCCCTAAAAGGGTTTCTTGGAGCGTTTTTGCTTTGGACGTTACTGCCTCTTAATATAATTAATATTATACTGCTATAATAATTTTTATCAAAAAAATACCAAAAACTTGTCTTGCTCGGGTAACCCTGGTGTGCGGCAGCAGTTGGAATATTTCTAGGATCGAGGGGTTCTAGCGTCTTCAAAATATAAAAATAAAAAAATTTCGTAGCTAAAAAATAATAAATAGTTTTCTAAAAATTATAACTAATCCAAAATCCAATGTAATTCCAATTCAAATTAAATATTTCCTCAAGAGATCGAAGTTTTGGTTTTACCGTTATCTAAATCGCCTGCTTATCAATAGCACCATTCGTTCCTACGAATGTAATTTTTAATTTTCAAATTTTGAATACAATCCAAATTGACTTTTAACTATTGTTTTTTTAAATCAATCAAACCAAATCGATACATTACCGCTCGGTAGCAACTTATTAAAAATCTCCAATTTAATTCAAATCTCAAAAATAATATTTCTTAAAAAGCGTAATAATGCGTTTGCATCTAATTCACTTTCTTTAAACTAATGTCAAAATAACAACTCATAATCTCAAAAATAAATCACAAATCTCAAAAATAATTCACAGAGCCAAAACTTAACGACTAGCACGAGCAGCCATCTTGGCAAAAAACTCTTATCTTCACTTCTTGACACTCCACCTTGCACTCTTTCGAAACCACCAAATCAAATTACGATTTATCAAATTTTACTAAAAGAGTACAGGGTGGGTCCAAATACTTTGTAACACGACAATACGCTTAAATAATTTGAATACATTTAAAATAAATGAAGATGAAAATACTAAACAGAACACAATTATTAGTTAAACGCATATATGTAATAAGTTATCTATCTGAATGTCTGAATCTTATTGAGTTTGCTTACCACCCCATGAAATAATTTGATGTATACTCTTATTTGACATTAAAATATAAAAATTTAATTTTCCGATAGCTAAATAGCCAATGGCGAAGTGTCGACGGCGAAATGTCTCATTTCGCGTTTGCCACACACAACAGTGCACGATTTTTATGTTTATTTTAACCGTGCTATTATACTCCATTGTATTTTTATAAACAAGAATATTTAAGTTATCAATTTCCTTTCTAAGATTATTATTTTTTTATTTAGGATTATGAACGATTGTTAATCAGACGTACTTATTATTAGTCATCAAATGAGCTTTAATAGTGTATTGTTTAGTTAAAGAATTTTACTTTTTATGTACTAATAGTCTACCCTAAAGATAAATAAATTATGTTTAAATGAATTAAAATAAAAAACGAATAATAATTTTGTGTATATCAAACACTACCGAATTCATAATTTTCTGCTATCTAAATAAATGTGGTTTTTTATTTTTTATAAATTTTTAATTTACTTATTCAATGCGTTAAATAGAAATAACAAATAAATAACTTGATTAAAAATTGTTAATTACACATATTTATACAGTACAGAAATTATTAATAAAGTAAAATTGAGTAATTTTTAATCAAAAAAAAAATGAAAAAGTAGTCTTGTCCTTTTTTAAAAGCCATTTTCTTTTATCTCGCAGCACCACCAATTTAAAACTTTTTTTTCAACGTAGTTTTTAGTTTTTTTTCATATAGTTTAAACATTTGATATAATATTTTTATTTCTTATTATTTTTCTTTTAGAACTTTTCAGATTGATTAAATTGTGGGGTCTGTTAACTTTATTTTTAATTTTGCAGTTTGACTAAAGTAACTGTGGTTTCTTCACAGTTAAAAGCTTTACAGTTAAAAAGATAGGTAACTCAAAAGTAAAAAATAAATAATTTCTTCTAAATTTTCTGCATACTGAACTTTTACAGCTTTGATAGTTTCTATCTTTTATTCTATATTGGACTCACGCCAATAAAGCTTAAAGCTTCAAATTAAAATTAAAATTTTAATGTAGGAAATTATTCCTTATATTTGTGAGTTCATTTTTATGAAGCATTAAATTGGAAAAACTTAAAATATAGTCATGTTATATCAACAAATCGATAATATTTCGTTACCTTTAGCATAAATAATAAGAGACAAATAAAAATAAAGTCAAGTCGTCTAATAAGAGACAAAAGTTTATTTGAGAATTATTCATGTTTTTCATTCTTTAAAATATGTGAAAATAATATTTTTGCACTTAATTAGTAATTTAGCCACATCGGCATTAATTTCTACAGTCGTTATTAGCACCCCAGTCATAAAAAATATATCTAATTTTTCACAGACTACTGAACAAATTGGAGATTAGCATCACATAAATTACGAAAACACTTTTCGACCTCTTCGATCATATCAGTACAAAACGCATATAAATAAAATTAGACAAAGACAATTTGAGTTATTAAAATAACGATTTGAGTATTAAGTTAATATATTTAAAATATTATAATATAAACATTTGAATCCGTTATAATTATTTGGTAAGTAGTACACAATGAAACATGTTGAGTATAAAACATCTACTAAGGTTTAATAAGGTCTTGGAAAGATATTTGGATTATAATTCTGGCAAGGATCAAGAACGTGGGAGAGTACATTTACCACCCCTGCTGTCAGCGCTGACAAACTCGCCCTCCAGCAACGGGATAAACACTAATGTTTTAATCCTGTTTGAATGGAAGGGTAAAACAAGAAATATACATTTCCCTGACTCATTTGTTTCTCCCTATCATATATAATTGACAATTCAATACTTATTCACCATTGTATTAATATTGTTTTATATTACAATTATAATTTTGTTATATAAATTCCGAAAACGTACCTACAACCCCACTTAAATTCTATTAAATTCGAATACAAAATGTTAAAATATTATTTTATGATATTGTCTAACGTTTAGTTTTACGTTATGCCTTCCATTTATTATTAAGTAGTACGGCATAATTTATCTTAAGAGTCAACGAGAATTAAGTACCAATTTAGTGTAATTGAAAATTACCTGAAGTAAAAGTAAGTAGGTACACACAGTGGTAAAATAAAAATATATAATAGAAAAGTTAAAAATTGAATAATAAATTCGAATAACCATTTCAGACGTACTAATGGAATCATCTTCAGTTAAAATATATTTATTAAGATTTTAAAACATCAACAACTAAATTTACGAGTTCTAAATACAATACGCGGTGCCTATTATAAGGCAAAATGAATGTATAGCTATTATCTACTATCAATTTCTTACGCACTAATTCAACTAAATCGTTTTGATGAAATTTATAGACGATTTTTGGTACAAAATGAAAAGATTCTTGTTATTTATTACCTCAACTTCTCTCACATGCTCAACGTTAGCGATATATTTATTTAAGCAATGAAATAATAGAAAGTCTTTTTTCTTTTATTTAACAACATCGACAATACAAAGTTAATATATTAAAAACTCACACTTTTTGTTTTCAATTTTTTTTGTTAGGCAATTTTTATTATGGAATTGTATTATTTAAAAATAGCTTCAATAAAAGATAATTAACGTTATGGCTTTTATTATTAAAAAAATGTTATAGAACTTACTTTGTTGGCAGTATTTTATTTTATCGACTATAAAAATAATATTACGGTGTTTTTAAATAAACAAATTCGATAACTCCAAATCAACCCTATTTTTTGTTAAATAAAAATTTATATATATACTATCAAATGAAGCATTGTATATTGATTTTTATTATTATGCTTACACAACAGGTATGGAGAACAATATTTTATGAAAACATTGCTAAATATAATATATAGTAAATATGGGTAATACCAAACAAATATTTATTTTCAAACTTCTGTGTGTTCAACTTTGTCTCATTGCAAATGTATAAACAAAAACGAAAGTTAAACGGGAATTAAACCTTGAGAATAATAAATCTAGAATTCAAATCAATTTGGTTGGGAAGAACTTTTTTGAGTAGTCAGTTCCATCCTTACTTTTTTTATGTATCTGAATTTGTCGATATAATTCAATAATCCTTCTTTTGTCACCGGATTCCCAATTTTGATTCAAAAACGGCTTTTGCTGTGGTAAAGCTATTCAAAAACAATTTTCTACGCTTTCTTATTTAAATGTTTTATGTTTTGAGTAAACTGAGTAAATTCAAATGGTTACGTTCAGTTTCCCTACATATAGCCGACAAACTTTATGGTTTATTATGCCAATTTCTTCTTCTTTAACAACATCTAGTTTAAAATCGATTGAATTCATACTGTCAGGTTTCTATGTTTAACGCTTTCTTATACGTTCATTCTTTGTATGGTATATCAAACCATCATGTTCGTAGGGTAATGCTAGCAATAAAGTAATACCTTTTACGTCTAACGTAACAGGCTGCAATCCAGGGAACGTTTTTCCTTTCCATTCGCACATTTCGGCAACCTTTTTCTGTACTTTGGTTACTGCTAATTTACTATGTAAATCAGTAACTACAGGAATGATTTCCATAAATGCGCGAACCATTTCTTGCTTGTTGAATTTAAATCGTTTTGAGTTGCTTTCTGTGTTGCTTATATCTTCGTCGAAATACCATTCTGGTAAACTGGGTGGAGATGAGCAATTTCTACTATCATCAAATCTTGTATAAAGTTCTACCAAATAATCATTTTTGAAAATTTCAGGTGGTCTAACTTAAGATTTTTTTTTAAAGCTTTTCCTAAATTAAAATTCATTTTTGTAACTAAATAAGCAACCACTTTTGTTAAAATCGTGTGTGCAGTGTACCAATATTTTCTTTGTTGGGTGTTTTTCTACAAACTCTTGAACTTGAACTTGAACTTGTTGTGTATGGCAAAACAATTTCAAAATATCCCCGAAGAATGACAGAACTCGCCAAGGGTGGAACTCGAAGCCATAGAGCTCGTCCGGGTGTCGACCGCGACTCGAATCGAAATCGAAATCATAAATTGTCACAGTAGAGTGCCGATATCTATGTATCTATGTTCCTTCATCTGTTGGTTGTTCTTGACGTTAGAATTTTTACGAGCCGAGCTCGGGAAACGTCGAACCGTTTTCTTGAAGTGCAGGGTTGAGGAAGGGAGACTTCCGCTGTGAAGCTTGAGGTTGTCGTGGCTATGTTTATTGTGGTGGTACCGCAAGGTGGTTTAGCATGTCTTCCACAATGCTTGCAATTACCTTGCCGTCGATGTTGTGACGTAAGAGTTGAGCCGTGAGTGCAGCAATCGTGTTAGATTTCGTTGAAGATTCAACTTGGTCCCGATGTTGGATCCTACTGACTGGCTCGTATTGCTGTTGAAGGTGATCTTTCCTCGGTATCTTTGGAAACCTTAGGCATCCCTGGTAGCTTGCTGGATGGGCGCCTGCGCAGTTTGCGCAAGTGGCTGGAGTGGAGTATCTCTGGGTTTTACACAAATTGCGGTTAAATGTAGTTGGGCACATTTAATACACTTTAGTGTTGCCTTGCAGTTTCTTTGCACGTGTCCGACCCTGGCATCGGTGACGTTGGGTCGTGCGGGCTTTGTTATTTGGATTTTCCACTTGAATATTGATATCCAAAATAGTAGTCCAATCAAAAATCCTTTTGTTGTTGGGCGTAACTTCCATTGTAACTAGGAGGAGAAGTAAAGGTTTTCTGTCCCGCCCTCTGTGCATCCTGGTGAGCGTGAATTCCCTAAGGGCCTTCCTTTCCATGTCTTCTTTGATGTCGCCGATGTCCACATCTTGGTGTAGGCCCCTGATTACGACTCGGAGGCGTCTTTCCTGTCTGATGGCGTAGGTGAAGTAGCCACCCTTGCTCTGGTCCAGGTGTTGGTGGAGGTACTTGGTCATTTTCCGATAGTAGTCGGGCGATGACGGAGTGATCGAGAGTTCCTCGTGGTCTTTTAGTGCCAATCTTAGTTTCGTCCATATTGAGACCTCCTTAAGGATGATTGGAGGCACTCTCTCTTTCGAAGTGTTGGCCGGTCTGGGGGTTTTTGACTGCTTGTTGTCGCTGTCGCTGAAGGACGGTCCTGCATCGTGTTGGGGTTTGGATGGACTTACGTTGACTGTCCGCGCCGCTCCCTGTATTGCGTTTCCCACCTCTGTGTTGGGCGACCGCGACTGACAAAAACATTAAGAGTATATCAAAGCACACGTACCGTCAAAAAAATGAGACCGTCACCGACGAGACTGTATCTTAACGGGAAACCGACCGTCATGCATCGGGGTGTATCATATTACATCTCCTTGCTTTTCGTTACTTTAAAATGGTCCATAGGAAAAACTTCAATTTTTGGGATGGGATACGCAACAGTAACCCCCCTTTTTGTTTTACAAAAATGTGGAAACAAATAATATAAAAAACCTTCGTTAAATTAAAAGCAACTGAAATAATTTCGATTCAAAATATTTTTTGTTTTACTTGGTGAGATAAAAACAAGTTTTTTAAATCTTTCCTCCCCACTCTATAAAAAAACTTAAATTTTGTGTATAGTACAGTTGTCGTCATATGTATTGACCACCCTTTAATGGATTGAAATTCAACTGTTATTCAATTATTCATATGTCACATTATTTATTAAATTTAAGATTTAATGGTACCACCTTTCACTTTTAATTGCTGCCTAAACGCATTTAGGAATGCTACTAACAAGTTTATAGCAGTCTTCTGTTGTAAATTTTTCCCACTCTTTAAAACTTTTTATACCAAAACATTTTTTCAAAGTATTGTATATTTACAAACCTTTCGCTTTAGTTGGTAGCATAAATTTGCAATGTGTAAAAAAGTTGCTGACTAGGGCAAGGAAGGGGGGGGGGGTAAGCAATCTAACAACGGAATCATTTCAGGATAATTTTTTACAAATTATTTCAGAGTTGTAGATTCCAGAACCTCCTCCTATGTGTCAATAGGTACGGTTATTTATGTTGCCATCTCACATTGTTAGTTCCCGGAATGAAAAAATAACTATAATTATTATAAAAAGATAAAAAACTAAACAGATTAAATTTTTCAATAAATACTACATTCATTTTATAATAAATAAAACTTACCTCAATATTTGATTCATCTGACTAAATTATTTTGTAATAGAAAAATAACTTAAAAAATGAATTTTTTAAGTCCATAGTGTGGTAGTTAGTAGTATATTATGTATAATGTTAAAATAAACAAACTAAACAAAATATTAAAATAATGAATTTTAACTGTTAAGTAAAGAATACATACTTACAAGGAAAAATAATATTTATAAAACAATAAAAACGACAATAATTTACATTTAACAGGTTTAGACTTAGAATATTTGAAAGAAAAGAAAAATGCAAGAAAAACAAAAATGAAAAATGACAAAAATCTTTAAATGCTTTAAAAATTTTGAAAAAATTACGTTATAAAATTATATAATTAAAATTATTAATAAAAATAGAATCTCAAGTATTTTAAAGTGAAATAAACACTGGTAATTCAATATCTACCACCAAAAGATGAAATTGAAATTAAAATAACCTTACAATTTTTTAAAAATCTAATCTAACTTAATGTTCTTACTTTTACACCGGATTATACATAAAACACCTTAAATGATTTTAAACTTAGGAAAATTAGGAAGCTATTATATTTTTTTAAACTTTCGTGTCTTTTCCTATGCTGCAGTATTTTATTATTTATTAAATAAACAAATAATATAAACAGCATATTATTGTTAACAAAGTGACAATAGTAATTTGTCAGGTGCCGATAATTAACAGACAAGTTTTGGTACTGCCTAGAAAGATTCAAAGAATATTATTTATCCAGAGCTTAGAATTGTTTATTAATTGCGAGTTGGATTGTATGTCACGGGGCGATCATCTGAGTGCCATATTACTTACACGAGCGATTAATAAGCGGTTTCTATTCAAATAATATATACACTACTTTATCTGTTTCTAAAAAATTGGTAAAAAAATAAAACAAGAAAAGATAAAAATCTGTCGAATTAAAAGTATTTAGTCAATACAAATTTATTGTGTGGTTGTTCTCAACACAGACGGTGATCTCATACTCAATATGGCAGTTGATAATAAAAATCGAGATATCTACTATACAAAAATATATAATCAGAATATTATATAAGTATATTCTCGTAGATATATTAAATCATAAAAGTTGAAACAAATTATTATTTTCAAATGGTAAGTAATACATTACATTACGTATTAGAAACAGATAAAGTACTTTAGTGCCATCTTAAAGCACTTTTACTAAAAAACTGAAGCTATTTCTCAATAAGAGCTGTAAAAATTAAATAATTTAACAGGATGTATGATAAATATGTATAGTATACGAATTTTTTTAAAATAAATAATTTAATAGTAAACATAAAGTGACAATAATGAATGAACTATGGATTCAATATTCATAATTAAACAAAAGAAATATTTGCCTAATTAAAAAAAATTGTAAAACTACATACAAAACATAATGAAAGAACTGAACTCGAAATGAATTAAAATTTATTACTCTTTAAACATAGAATTCATTTTATTGTTTAAATTTATTTTGTTTATTTATTTCAGTTTTACAAAATTATTTAGTACACAATATCTTCATTATTAGCAAGTTAAGGTAAGTAGCGTTACATCACTAGAGACCAAACTTTCCAACAAGAGTACTTGAAAGATTGTTTGCTTGTTTTTGATTGGTCTGTTAAAATAATTCGCATAGTTCTAGTAACTTTGCTAGCTTATTGTTTATAATTGGCTATATATAATTGTAATAAATTGCGGTAAAACTTGTACAAATAAAATTTGCGTTGCTGCTTTCAAAAGTTAAAATTACACCCTCTCAAAATGTATATAAGATTTGCTGTGCAGAAGTGGATAACTATAAAGGACTGTACCTTTTTTTTAAATAAATACTACTTACCTGCTATAGTATATTAAACGTGATACAATTTTAAAATATCGTACATTTGCATGTTATTGCTTTATTCCTGCATAAGGTTAAATATGAGGTTTATGAAGCAAAACTCGGTTGTAATAGCAAGCACGGAGTAATCAAAATGATTGCTCAATTTATCTTTGAAAGCATTATTCCAAATATAGTACGAAACCTCAATATATGTCTTAATAGACACAATAACAACAAAATAATCGCAAAGTGGTTTACGCCAGCCGCCGTTGTGAAATGTAAGATGGCAAAATATCAGAAAAAAATGCGATACACATTTGACTTTTCTATAAAAATTGGCATGTTTATCCGTTTCCATTATTAAAGCTGAGAAGTATCTTGCACATCTTGACATTGATTTATTGCGTTTCTCTTTCCGACTCAGTGAGAGATGAAGATAAATATTTTGGGGAAGAGAATAACTCTGTAATGTGCATTTAGTTTTTGGATCAGATTGTTTCCTAATCGTCAACCATTATTCAATAATCGCGAAATTATATTCCAGAACATCGCAATCTGAAAATAATCTAACTACAACAAATATTCTAAATGTAAACCAACTTGTGTAAGTTTGCAAAAATATGAAGGTTTTTGAGCGGATAATTTTATTATTTTTGTAACTACAAAAATACAGCAAATCAGTGGTCGTTGGCTATTGTTTGCAATTCAGAAACTAAATTTTAAACAAAATTGTTAATCATAATTGCTAGCAAACTGTTCGAACAGCTTCTCTTGCATTATTTATCGCTACTATTAAATATAATTTTATTTATACAACGTGCGGAAATAAAAAATAATGGAAACTAACGTTTTTCAATACATTCGAGCAACAAGGTAATCTGATAATTAATAATAATAACAAGTAGGCAATGGATCTATCTACTCTCGTAGTCAGATTTTACTAATCTATTACATTAGGCCTCATTGTTTATTACGGTCGCGGTAGACTTAACCATATCGATTACAGTGCTGCCAATAGCTATTGTTTACTAAACGATGTCTTAGATTTAAGTTTATTATTGCTCTACAACTAAAAATTGAAGCAAAAATTTAGTACTTCCATAAATTTTTAAAACAAAATAGTTATAAAACCATTAAAATATATGTTAAATATACCGAATATTTGTATTACAGTTTCGATACTATACTGAAATATTCTGATTAATTTAATTTAAATTGTATAAATTTTTAATATTATGTTGCTGCCAGAAAATATAATACAATACTTTATTGTGATTCAGAAACCTAGTACACTTTCAAAATTAAATGTGCATGGTTTTGCTGGAGGCGTCTACATCGCTGTATTGAAGTAGAAAATGACGATACAAATAAAAACAAAAATTAAATTCCGAAACATCGCATTATTTCTAGATTTTTTTCTACAAGCTAATCAAGTCAAAATTTTATGCATTATAATTTGTTCCAATAGCTTTACAGAAAAATAAAATAATTGTACCATCCATGCTGAAAGTAAAATTGACTTTTTATGAATAGTAGAAACTAAAATCGGGTTAACGTGATATAAATTTTGTTGAATATTTTATAATTACATAATTAGATAGTATGTATGTCGGAAACAAACCAATGTATAATATAGTAACGTATCCAATATTGCAAAAGCAAAACATGTAAAATATTACCTAGTATAGCTGTATGCATGAAAACTAAGTAATGAAACAGACATGCATGCCTACAATTTAAATTTAATACTCAATATTTTAACCCACTCATAAAGCGTTTTCGTTAACGTAAATAACCTATCTAGAAAAGTGGAAGTAAACACAAAGGCTGATGTATGTAAATCCCGAACTGGTGCGGATAATAACTATAGAAATAGGGTCAAATTTGAATCAGTAGTGCGTAGCGCAATTTTATGTACCGAAAAGCGTTAATAATTGAAATATTTGATGTTGTTATAGATTACATAGGGGCACCGGAATCAAACAGGAAAATGGGATGAAGCTGATTGACCATAACATAACAATGGCGCCGATGTACTTCATTTTAAAAAATTTTAATTTTATACATGACTAATTTGGTCTCATACCATTGGTTAAATAATAAATTCCACATTAAGTGTTCCAATAGAAATTTTATATCACGCTAATTTAACAGTTATTAGAAGTTCCTATCGACACTTAATTTTTACAAGATTCGATAAATATTCAATTTTTATTTTATAGTTTTTAAATTGGATAGCTGTACTATCAAATTCCATTCATTTTAAATTACAAACTAAGGTAGTTTATACTTATTTAAACAACATCATCTTAATTTTAACAAAATAGTTTGAGGTAATTTTGAGCTTTGGCTATTTATTTAGTTTACGGTTGGGCACTGCAAAATCTTCTGATAACATTAAGAGGCTGTGATTTCATTGGAATCTTAATTTACTTCATATAACACATAATAAGGATATCCAAAGTTTAAATTAAGGGTCGTACAAATTTTATTTTTTGTAAAAGTCTAAAATATTTCAACTGCATTTAAATTTTAAGTCGAAGCACTTAAGCATCAGACCGTAACCGTTCTTCTTTAAGATGGTATTAAAACTAACTAAAACTAAAACTAAAAAATTGGCGTCGAATGAACCACAAAAACTTTTAATTTTAAATGAAAATTTAAATAAGTAAAAATTGGAATTTAGTAATTTTTCATAATTATGTAATGAATTGAATTACATTAATTATTGAATTACAGCAGACAAAACACATAAATACATATTTAAAGTTGTAAAAAAACTTTTCATATTTTATCATCTATTTTTTCTTGTATTTATAATGAAAACGTTTATAGAAATTTTACCCCCGCAAAATTTGCACAAGCAATTTGACCTCTTGTGATTTGACTAGCTAAAAGTTTGGCCTATTGGAAATTTTGTTAAATTAAATTAGGTTAAAATTAAGTACATAGGGTGAATTTGGGTAAAGTTAGGTTTGAGTTAAATTATTTTTACATTAATTATTTTTAAGATTAAGTTAAGTTTAAATTATATTAGGGGAGGGGAGTAGTTAGTTTAGATTTAAGTTGAGTTAGTTTAATTTTAGCTATTAGATTTTGGCTTACTTTAAATTTAATTTAAATATTAAATTTATTAATATATAACATATCCAGCATGTGCAAATGAAATTAATTATTTAAATTACTAGATAAAGTAAAACCAATAATATAAATAATATTAATATAACTAGGTAAATTATCTCATTATTTTAATGCAACAATGTTAAACAAATTTTTGTAAACCATAATTCTACTATTAATAATTCAGCAGTTCACTAATTCAAATAAGTATCTACTATAAATTCGAACAATAATTTAAAGCTATTATTTATAATTTATTTAAATAAATAAATTTATTATTTTTGTATAAAAGCCCATAATATATTTTTGTTAAAACAGAACAATAAAGTTCACTTTTGTTTTTGCTTTTTATTTTCTTTTTTTTTTACTTTTCGACGTCATTGTACTAGACTAAGACTTTTGTAAATCCTGAAACTTATTTGTCAGATCCTACTATGGAAGTTTACGTTGTACTGTAAAAAATTAATGTAATTTTACCCATAAAAATTACCTGATAAGTGTAAATTTATCGAAAAATTGAAGTATCAATTACATCTTATGGTAAATTTATTCCTAAAATTGGTGGCAACCGACCCATTGATAACCATTAGTTCATATGTTCAATTATACCGTTTGAACTGTTACAAACCGGAGGGTGTTGGAATATCTTTTGGAATATTTTCTAACCAGATTATAACTGATCAAGGAAGTATACAAAATTACACTACCGCCGGAAAGTTTAGAAGCAAGCATTAATTAATTGAAATATTTAATTATTAATTTTTTATAATATTTTTTAAGTTTAAGTATTTTTGCTAGTATTTTAACTTAAAAATAATGTTTTATTTAAACACATTTTACAAAATTGAATTTTATTACTACTAGGTACCGACAAGTCTTAAAAAGTGATTTATTTGTTTAGTTTAGTTTCGAAGTTACTTTTTAGGATAGTGAATTTACTTGCACTTAATTTTTATAAATATCGTTAAATTTTTGAAAAATTATGAAAAAAAATCAAATATTAATTAAAAAATGTGCTGCTATTTGTGCATTACATGTCAAAAGTTTAACAGAACATAAAATTTTAAGTAGATTAAATGTATCTTGCAAAGGGGTGCATTACACCATAGCGCGTAGAAGAGAAACCGGACAGCGAAGTGTTAGGAAACGCAGTGGACGGCCTCGTGCGACAACCAGTGTCGAAAAAAATTGTATTGCTACAACATGTAAACGTAATCGACTACTTACTTCACCCGAAATAACCCACAAGGTGAATAAAATTCAGGATAAACCAATTTCTGTTACAACCGTTAAAACGCGGTAGTTTGCGGCAGTTTTTAGGAGGTTCAAGGGGTTGTGTAGCGGTAAAAAAAATCATTTCTAAAACCAGTTTACAAAAAAAACAGACTCTTTTGTGCTTGTCAACATTCGAATTAGTCGATAAAACACTCGGAAAAAGTACTTTGGACGAACTAATCGAAATTCGAAATATTTGGTTTTAGAAGATAAAGTCGGCAATTTAGTAAAAATAAAAGGAATAATGCGAAAATAGCAATATTTAAAATTTTTTTATGAGAATTTAGTTCTTTCTGGACGGCCAATCGTTAGAAAAAATTTTGTGTTTTAGCTGGTTAATAATCCAAAAGAAACCACCGGTGTACATCAAATAATGGTTTGCCCGTCCCAGTCACCCGATCTTTCACCAATCTAACTTTTGTGGGACGAATTGTACTGAAAAATTAAATAACACCAGTCACAAAATAAAAATATTTAATAGATTTGATAAAAAAAAACGCCCCGAATTTGTAACGCAGTAAAATGTGCGAAAGGTAGATATTTTGATAAAACAAATTTATGAATGTTTTTCAATAATAATTTAATTGTTATATGATATAAAATCAACAGTTATTTACCTATTTTCTTAATATTAGCATTAAAATAATTAAATCGTTTAAAATTATAAGTTTTTTATTGAAAAAAAGGTCTGCTTCTAAACTTTCCGACGGTAGTGTATTCCACTAACCTAAATATAAAATTTCTATGTTAATCTTAGTTGCAAAAATAATATTTTAATCGTAAAGAAAAAAAAGTACTACCTGATTCGTCGAGGCAATCAAGGTTGTCTACAGGAAAAAGTCAAGATCGCAATTTCTGACTTTGAAGTTGTGTTTGGACTAATTAGGAAGTAAACATGCTGAAAGTTCCTGAACCTAGGAAGTGCGTGGGGTGCAAGAAAGTACAAAAAAGTCTTGAACTTTGATTTTTTGTTTATATGCTCAAAACGGTTAACCTTAACCAAAAAGTAGTTCCGTATAGAATTGCAGCTGATAAAATTTTCTACAAAATATTACTAATTATTTTTAACATGTCTATTTCAGTTTTTAGAGTACTACTCGTGAAATTCGCAGAATTTTAAGAAATCCTTTCTAGCATCACGTTTTTTGATAAACTTTGTAACTTCATTGCTGTTTAAAATCACAAGATAAGTAATTTTTTAGGTTTGTTAAAAAAATAATCATTAAGCAAAGTGTGTGTAAGTTATATTATAAAATTAAGTCCAATAAAATAGCTTGCAATTAAATCAACTGCGCTCATTTATCTTCATTACAGCATATACTTCAAAAATTGAAACAGATATGCCTTTAATTTTATACAAAACAACCTTTTGGCTGTCGCTAACCGTTTCTGAGATATAATCAAAAAGCAAAATCTGGAATCTTTTTTATATCTTCTTATGCCCTCTGCACTTCCCATGTTTGGGAACTGTATGATCACTTACTAACTAGTCCAAATACAGTCCTTAAGTCAAAAATTGGGATCTTTTTATTTAGCGTTCATTACTTGCACTATAATATTTCATTGGTGAAATTTTGGCATTGCTAATCATCAATAATTAACATTCCACTACATTTATTCGTATGACCCAATCTGAAATCCTTAACAAAATCTGATGTTGCCATCAATATGACTTGATCATATACTTTTAAAAAAGTTAAGTGCTTAAGTTAAATTAAGTAAAGTAAAATTTAAGTAATTTAATTTAAGATTTACTTTTAAACTAATAAAGTTTAAAAAAAAATAAATTTAAAACAAAATAAGTCTCCGTAAACCGATTTTAACCAAAATCTAATCAACTCTAAGCCTTAAATTAAAGTACAAAATACGAAATGTTCTTAGAAACTTTTTATTTATTTATCAGGTAGTGCACACAAAAATTGACATTCCAAAATGTTTAAATTCAACAAAATCTCTGCACGATTACAATATTATTAAAGATTAGCCCCAAAACTCAGTCTAGTCCTACTATCAGAAGTTAAGAAAAAGTTGTCGCACTTAAAAACAATTTTTTATTGTTATTGTATCGAATAAGTTTCAATGTTGGTGATGAATAAACGAGAAATATTAATTAATGGAAATTTTTTATGTAATTATAATAATTACATCCTTAATAGATTATCTAATTTTTGATTACGAGTATAGTAAGAGTAAATTGATATTATGTTTTGAACATTTTCTTCACTTTAATCATCATGAAATCATCAAAGATTGAATCTGTCCAGAGAGATGTTAATCTATTCTGCTAAAGTTTTTCAATTTTGGACTGATTGATTGAATAATTTAAAAGTTACAAAGTTATTTGAGAACTAAAAAGTTTAACCTTTGATGTATGTAAACATTTACAAAATACATGACACATTCCCTACGTACGTCCATCATCGTATACGTAAAGTTGTATTGTGTTGGAAATACGTAACATGGCTACAACAAAGTAGAAAAATGTCAAGTGGAGAAACTGTTCACAAACGTAGATAATTGGTTTGCCCTATACGTAGATCCTAAAACGACTAAGTTAAATCTAAATTTGTTAGATTTACTTTTATAGCTTTTCTTATCTCGTCAATCCCATATTGATTATGCAGGACCGTTATCGGTTTTCCCAGTTCTTCACTTTTTTTCTTTCTAAATTCCGAATAGTCTAAGATTAAATCTAGATACGGACTTGCAGAAACTAAAGAGAGAAACCTATACATATTTCAGGAAATTGAATTTTGTTTTCATGTTTTTATGAAGAATAAAAAACATCCTCTCAAAAAAAAACAAATAAAATCGCTTTAGACATTTTATCAACATAATCGACATAAATCTTTAAAAAGATTAAATTTTATTTTTGCCATTAAAACAAAATTGCTTAAATACATTTTCAATATCTCTCCTGCAGTCAAGCTTCCATTATAATTAATTGTCGGACCGTTTAGAACGAGCACGGCCGTGACGTATTGTCAAATAACATTGTTACAATTTGGTTGATCAAAGAGATTCACGTAGTAGGACCTTGCAACTCAATTTACCGCAAGTAACCCTTGCAATACTACCGTAGACTCGATAATATTTTAATCAATACTGATTATTACAACCCTTTAGCGCACCCCACGTCATAAAACTAGATATGTGTGTTTTATGGGCACAAACCTAAACCTACCTATAAGTAGTATATACACCGAATGTGAGTTAATCGTGCGTGACCCTCTATTTCAAACACGTTCGAATTAGTCTAACATAAATATTAGTCTTTAATTTGATAGGACACGCCGTTTATATCTCTTTTCCCAAAAGACAACCTAATTTATTAAAAATTTAAAATTGCTTATTGCATTACATTTTCCTCTTTGAATAAATAATAATCTTAAACAATAAAACGACACCTATACCTATATATTCGAGGTTCTCGCACAATGGAAAATAAAATAGTAGGTACTGTGTATTTTAATTATTTACACTTTAACAGCAAAATTAATATTAATTTTAAATGATTCAATTATTTCAAACCACATTATTCAAAGTTATATTGACATGAGTATTTTTTAGCTTAAATTAGCGACGTCAACGACTTAAGGGTCATGGATCGTCTGCACATAATCATTTTTCAACGTCACCCTTTATTGATCTTGACAAAAACCAGGGTGATTCCCTGATTATTGAAATACAAAAGACCCCTTTGACCACAGAGCGTTTCTACTCAATTTTATTTCTTTTCGCTCGAAAGATTTGCAAAAAAATTAGTAGTAGTAGTAGTAGTATGTAATGTTAAAAATAAACAAATCTAAACAAAAATGATAAAAACTTTAAATTTTACTTTACTGTTAAAATTCATTATTTTAACATTTTCTTGTGGTTTGTTATTTTTTTATTTAAAAAGGATTGAATTTTAAATCACAATAACATTTTCACTCTTTTTTTCGAAACTTAAATATTTCATATAAAACAAAATTTTCAATTTTTACTATTATTGAATTGCTTTGCCTTGAGGGTATTCCATACCCCTCAGACCTCTCAGTAAGAAGATCTTATGATATACTACTTTTATATTGAGCATGTGATTCTGATGAAGGATTTACACCGTTGTTGTTCAGAGTATAATAAAAATTTTGGTACTGTCAGATAACTATCACTCTGAATTTCAAAATTTCAACTGCACTATAGGAAAGAGGACAATTTTCTGAGCATTTTACAAAAAAAATCCTTGGACCGTCCATTAGTTTTCGAGAAAACGGCATTTTAAAATTACGAAAAGCAGGAGAATGTAACATGTAACCCGATGTATGACGGTTGGTCTCACGTTGATTTCCCTACTCTGAATTTTGTTGACGGTACGTGTGCTTTGATATACTCTTAATGTTGTCAGTCGCGGTTGATACCCGGACGAGGTCTATAGCTTCGAGTTCCCCCCTTGGCGAGTCATTTTTCAGGGATATTTTTAAATTGTTTTGCCTTACACAAAAATGGCTAATCATGCAGCCGTGTTAAAAAGTGTATCTAAAATACATGTAAATTTTACATCTTTAAATTCAAATTTTTCGAAAACTTATGCTAGACTAACTAACTGCTTAGAAAATTGTCCTCTTTCCTATAGTGTAGTTGAAATTTTGAAATTCGTGATGATAGTTATCTGACAGTCCCCAAAATTTTTATTATATTATATTTTTATTTTTGTCACTATCATAATTAATTTTTGAGTTTTTTTCTTCTTTTCGAACTTACACACTTATGCTAAGCCAACATTTCCGCAGGCTAATACAAGTTTATATTAAAACAATAAATTAAATAACAATTTTCTTCTTACTAAAAATAAAATTATAAAGGCTACTTAAGAAAAGTTAATAAAAATAAATTATAAAGACGGTTACGTTCTGACGTTACGTGCTTTGATTATTAAGCAGAGATCCCTGCTTCGAGCCTGAGTGGAGCAAGAACTTTCTTTTAACTGTTCTCTCCTAGACAGTGGCAAACCACCGAGGTAATCTGTCTTAAAAACCCTGTACAAAATTTAGTAAATATAATCCTATAAATAATAAACTAAGCAAATGTTAAAATAATAAATTTTAACTGTTCAGTAAAGAATACATACTTACATAGATACATAATATTTAAAAAACACTAAAAATGACAATAATACATATTTAACAGGTTACAATTTAGAATATTTAAATAAACAAGAAAAAAAAATTCTGAAAAATTACGTTACTATAGAAATGATAAAAATTATTTTTTAAATAAAAAAAATGTAATACGATATAAAGGCCTCTATTTCACAATTATTTTGGATCATCAGTCGTATATAACATAAAAAAAACGTAAAAATAATGAGAAGTAAGAAAATTATACCAAACAAAGATTGACAAAATTAAAAATCAAAAATTCAAGAAATTTATTATACTTTAGAATAAATGTGTGTGCTTACCAAATAACCAAAAACTAAACATGTCACGTGTCTGACTGAAATCTTTAGGTTAAATAAATGAAAATGAATCCTTAACCTATACTATAAGTTGTGAAGTGGAGACGCACAGCGGCATCTACAGATTTTTCCATTTAATTTTTCAAATTTTACCACGTTTTTGCACCTAAAGGCATGTTTACTATAAATAGAAAAATAACTTAAAAAATGAAATTTTTAAGTATTTATTTTTCATTTTTTAAGTTATTTTTCTAAATATGATCCTATTATTTAATATCATACATATTATTTTAAGAACGAGTTCAAAGAAATTCTTTTTTGAAAATTCGTTTTCAAAGAGCTCTTGAGTTTTCTAATCATACTAAAGATTTCCAAAAAAATTTAGGAGTTTATTGTAACACTTACGGCCCAGGCAGTACAGCTAAGTAGAGAGAAATAGAATTTGGTATAAACGTTTATTTGAATTTTACTGTTGAACCTGTAAATCGTCCTAGAAAATTCAAAGAATTTTGTAAGTGGACTTCAACGATTTTCTATAAATATTAATAATTTTCTTTTATTGACAAGCAAAAAAAAAATAAAAATAATAATAGATAAATAAAGATTTCAATAAAGTTAATAAATAACGGGTTATGTGAAAAAAACCATTAAAGTGCACCATTTTCCATCTTTTAAACTTCCAAAACTTTCTACAAGTTCAACAGTAAGATTAAACAAATGAACCAAATACCAAAATTCTCGTACTTATTTCTTCCAAATGCTTGGAGGAAACTTCGTTGCCTGAGCATAAGTACAAATGGTTTTTCATCATGGCAAAGTTCGGAAAATGGTATGGTGGTAGCATTTGAAGGAATTGATATCGTCGTGCTAGGTGGCAACAAGATTCGGGCAAGATGATTTTGAGTTTATCATGCTATGCAGCAATAGCTTTCATATTTAAATGCTACTCAAGTCGTATCATCCAATGGATAGAAAATAATAATTTGTCGGTAAAAAAATTAAAGTTAATAAATAATCGACATGATGCTAGGCCAAATGAATTATTCAATGCTGAGAAAACACATCTATAAACTTTTAACCAATATGAAAGTAATCAAAATCACGGTTTAACATTTCAGACTGAAATTCTAAATAAATTAAATTAACTGTAAATATTAGAAACAAACAACGTCATTTTTTATAAAATTTTTCTAGCAGCACATCGTATTTATTTTTAATAGTTACTTTTTTAAAGATATATGTGAAATATATTACTTAAAATATATTTAAAATTTGTCATAATAAATTATAAAAGGTCTCGATAGTAATCAAACAACTTTAAAAATTTCTCATTTATTATTGTCGTAAAAAATAGTTTTTTTTAACTTTAAATTAAGTATGATTATATCCTAATCAGGGGGACAGCTTTGATAATGTATAATAATTGCAGTGTAGATGTCGGTTAACTACAATTTCCTTTCCATGCGTGTAAAGATTATAGCTTTCATTATGTGCTAAACTATCATTAGAAAATTGATTTCATATTATCAGAATTACTAAATGAACTAATTTACTGATCAGAATTAATGATAGGCGTAATGGTAACTATATCATTTGATGTGTTGATAGTTTAGCAAAGTATAAAGCGTTGAATAAATAATACCGAAAATAAAAATTCTCGAGTTTATGAGATAGTGTATTAATTTTTAAAAAGTTAAAAACAATATTGTACGGTACACTACTTGTGAGATCTGAGATGAATAGATATTGGTTTTAATTTTCAAAAAATAATGATAAAGTAAGATAGCAATAAATTAAATTTCTAAGGAAAACTAAGACGGGGTTAAAAAGGAACAAAACTACTCTTTCAATAATTTCAGAAAAATTTTATTTATTGTCCAATTAATAAGCAATAAAGATTGATGTTCTATTTTTAAAATAAAAAAGCAAATTTAACTTAAAGGTAATTCCTTTAACTGGATGATTTCGTTGAGGTTGAATTAAGATGGAATTTAAATAGTATAATACATACATTTTTATAGCAAACTTCTATATTACTATAATATTATTTCTTTTATTAAAAATACTGTCATCTATCAAAATTGCATAACTTTATTAATTATAAAGTAAATCTAACAGGGTGTGAATTACTTATTAATAATTACTTAAAGTTGTAATCGGTAATATTCGTAACAGCAATTTTAAATTGCTGATTGCAATTTTCACTATATCGGTTCTAAATTTGATTTTCACAATTTGCAGGTTTACAATCTAATTAAAATCAGAATGAAATTAAATTGTATGGGTATATATTATTATAATATAATAAATAATATAATTAGTATTATAATTATTATAACGAAATTTTAACACCTGTTTTGGAAAGCATAACATAATACGGTTGATCTTTAGCGATGAAAATCTCGTTGTTCTTAGCAATTAGAGCAAAAATCACTTAAAGTTGTATGCAAATCTATTAAACAGTTTTTATATATGATAAAAATAAAAACCGTTTCAACTAACGCATTTAAATGGCTACAGCTCCCTTAGGGCGCATTTAAGGACCTACACTCATGCAAAATTTCTTTGTGAAGTAGTAAAATAAATCGCCCCCAGAAGTAATTTTTGCAAATTGTGTCATGTTTAATCAGTTTCTATAAATCTTTGATAAAATAAAGGTATTAAAAATTATAAGTATTCAATACAATTCCTTCCATAATTTATGTGGATCTAAACATTAAAATTTTATAAAGAAAGTTAGGTGGGTAGTATAGGTAACGTAATTATTTTATTAATTTTCGATAGAACCCAAAAAGTTCAACAGATAATTTCTTAAATTTTTAAACACTATTGTGTTACAATTTCAAACTTCAGCACACGGGTTAATTAGTAATTAGGTTAGCAAAGTTGTTAAGGATATCTAATAAAGAAGAGCAAAAGGGACAATGGTCAACGGCAGTACGGTTGGCCAGCTTTCATATAACTAGCACGTTCAATATTTAATCGGTTATTGTGCTTAAAGTTTTGCTAATAAGCTTTGCAGGAATAACATCTTAATTGTTGTAATTAAAATTTCTCATTAATTATTAATTTCAAAACTAAAATAAATTGAATAACAAAATAAAATAGCAAACCATCAATAGTACGTAATAATAAAACCAAATTGGAAAATGTTTAAAAACAAATAATATAATAATTTATTGTATAGTGGCGTGAAATTGCATAATAGTTCTTTTGTTTATATTTAATTAACTATTAGTAGAGATTACCAGTACCGTGGTAAGTATGTTTTTGAGCTCTAAAAAGCCCATTGTTAATTTATTTTTGAGCTGTCTAAAAGCTGTATTATTGACTTGCAAGATTTTTTATAGTATAACTCCATACCTATTTTGAAGAAAAAATAGGTTATTTCAACATACCTATTAATACAAATTCGCTTTTAAGGCTATCATTTTATCCTTCAAAAGATCGCCCAAGCACCTAAGTTGCTAAACCAAGTAGTAAAAATAATAAAACCTAACAAAATGTTAAAATAATAAATTTTAACTGTCAAGTAAATAATTACATACTACAAAGAAACATAATATTTAAAGAAACTAAAATGACAAAAATTCACATTGAACAGGGTTGAACTTAGAAAAATTTGAATAAACAAGAAATAAAATCTGAAAAAATTATACTATAAAAATGATAAAAATTACTAAAAATTAAAAAAATATTAAAAAAAACCTGTAACATAATATAAAAGCTTTTATTTCACAATTATTTACGATCATCAGTTATGTATAACAGTAAAAATAAAAAGGAGTAAGAGCAAATATACCAAACAAAATTGAAAAAAATTTTAAAAATAATAAATTAAATAATGTGCTTACCAAATAACCTAACTAAACCACGCGATGTGTATAAATGAAATTTTAGGTAGTTAAATAAAAATGAATCCTAATCTCCTTACAAAGGAGGGGTTGAAGCAGAGACATACAATGCCATCTATAACTTCGAAAAATAAATTTGAAAGAATTAAATTTCAGAAGAAATGAAGAAAATTTCAAATTTAGTAGTAGTAAAATTACAAGTAGTAAAATATTTATTGAGAAACTCCTAGTTTTTCGGTAAGTAAGGGTCATGAATCTATTTTGCAGATTACTGAAAAAAAAATATAAGCTTTAGTAATGTGACATCATTATAAAAAAAAATTGACTTCCATAACGAGAAAATACTATATCACTCTTGTAAATAATAACTAAAGCCGATAAAACTATTAATGCAAATAATCAAAGTTACCAGGAGAAGGTACCAGCGGAAGTGCTATAGCGCCTACTTTATAAACCTTTTGTTGTTTTGTTTTAAAGGTTTTTATTATTTTAAGCATTTTTCGTACAACATTTCTATTTCACAAACCGTTGTATTAATAGCTATAAAAATACTGACTTCAAATGAGAAAACTATAAGTTGGTAAAATAAATTCGACTATCTGGTGTACTACTCCAAGAAAGGCATCTGCTGTCATTAACATATTCCACAAACCGTTGGCGTTGTATGTATTTAAAAGTTATGCAATTACAACATGCTTGCAGGCAAATTAAATTTACTATCAAGTCACCCGTGAAATCTAAAATAAAATGTAACATGAAATTTAACAACAATTTCAAAGTTCTAGAATTAAATTTATAAAACAGATGTAACGTATGAGTAACCCTCAGATAGTGAACTGCTCATACCGCAATGATATCCTTAAAAATGACTTATATGTGAGAGAGTCGAAGTTAAAAGATGAAACTTGGATACTTACACTTCCAAGTTACATGATATGCATAATCCCATGGTAGTCAAAAATTATAAAGACCAGAAGGACGCTATAGAAGATATAACTTTTTTTTATTTATTTATTTTTAATATTTTAAATATTTTTTGCCAAAATGTTACTAACTTATGCTTATTGCGAAGGTTAAGCGTCATTCACATCCAAGTAACGTACGTAGCGGACATACAAGACATAACGTACAAAACATAGCAAATGACTTGTCATTCACATCAACATAGAAAACATAGAAATGTGAAGAACGCGCACGCGTATTTTTACCCGATCGGTTGATTACGGTATCGGTTTCTCTACGATCGTAGAGGAACGGATACAAATGTATCAGATCTATAAATTTTCCGTCAACCATAATTAACCAAATATCAATAAAAAACACACTCACAAGAAACACACGACACGCTGTAATTTAACCTAAAAGTTTAAATGTGGAAAGTGTAAACCTCACTTTACAATTTAAAATTTTAAAACGGAGGTGTTGCCTTGTAAAATGAACGCATCTCATTGGTCAGACATAGAAAACATAACGGAGAAGTTGAAGTTTGCCGAACTCTTTGTTACGTTACTTCATGTCGGCTATGTTTTGTACGAATGTCACTGGTAGCGTTTGAAACCATGCATTTCAACTTTTCTCGCGTTATGTTTTGTATGTCCGCTACGTACGTTACTTGGTTGTGAATGACGCTTTATAAGCATTCAAGAGACAGTCGTCAGCTAAAACGGTTAGTAAGTTGCTGCTAATGCTAATTGCATGGTTCAACTACGAGTTCAGTAAAACTTTATTCTAATCGTCTTCCCTCGGAAGGCAATGCCAAACCACCAAAGTGTAATCTGCCTGGTATACTCTCTCTGGCGATGAAGTGTATACACTTCCGCGGTTCGGAGCCCGCGAAGCAGTAGGTCCCCTGCTATGTGTGCGATAATACTTCAACACAAACATACAGGAGAGGTCGCCAACGTACGAGAAACCGGATATGGCACGTGAAGAAGAATAAACATTCAAAAAATGTTCACCAGCTTTTTCGTGCTTTATTGTTCTTTTTTCTGCTTTTCGGTGTTTAAAAAAAATTATAAAAATGATAAAAACTTGAAAATTTCTAAAATTTCTATTAAAAATTCAGTACCCTCTTAGTTACATATTAAAATGATAAATTAATTATCAAACATAATGTTAACATTTTTATTAATCATTTTTTCAAATGCGGTAAACACAAAAAGAATGCATTATATTAATCTACTAAAAGGATGAAGAATTTTCTTTAGTTTTATTATCCGTTGTTTTCTGAAAATTTTTGTAAGCTTTTTTTTGTTTTCTAACGTATTTGAAAAAATTTTTTTCTGAAGAAGTTTGTGCTTTTTTGAAAAAGTTGATGCTTCTTGGGGTCAGATTTTGCGTTTTTTAAAGTCTTTTCTTCCGGATTTTTTGTACCTATTTATGAGGACCTTATGAGAAATAAAATTGTTTATAAAAAAAACCAAAAAATTGAATCACTTATTAAAAATTATCTCCTAATAAACTCAACATCTATTATTTTATTTTAATAAATCTAATATACATAAATTCTACATAATTATACTCTGTTAAATAATTTACTATTTAAATTTTATCTTGGATATTACTAATATTGACTGATATGTAGTATGTAGTGAATTTTGAAGTGTTTACCTATGGGTTGTTTGAGATATTAACCTAGAATATACATAAAGCCATTTAAATAAAACGTTGCAAAATTGAAATTCAAAAGAGGAAATAATAAGCCTGATATTGTGTGCGTATCTACTATAGCTTATAGTTATTGTTAGTTGATAAAGTCAAGATCGGGTTCGTTATTCGTTTCGTATGGTTAGGCTTAGTAAGGACTTAGCAATGTTAATAATTTCTAAAATGTAAGCATTGGATTGTGTTCATTATCTTTAGATCTGCATATTATTTACTACTTCAAAAATTTAATTATCTTGTCTATGTCGCGACGGCACAAAATAACCCTTTAATCTCGCTATGTGTGAGCAAAGAGACTATTCGTACATAAGTTCTTGTGTTAGTTTAGTTAATATATCCATCATTTTCACAAATATCATGGTAGTGCTTAATATACTAACTTGAAACAAAATGCCGCAAGCAAATCTTAGATCAAAGACTAAATGACAGCAAGCTTAGTAATGCACACGTACGATCTCTCTTGCATAAATGAACAGCTACGTGAGAACTGGAGAACTACGATGGAGAAACGAATAACCTTTGACCCTTGGGCTTAGACTTCATCTTAACCCATTCCTTTCTAGACTACCATTCTCATGTCTTTGAAATTTGTCACATTTGCGAGGAAATGGCATTGCACACAAAGACCTTCCTAGAATTCCACTGTCATATCAAAAATCAAAAACAAATCTGCATATCAAAAGTGCTATCAAGGATTCTTAACATAACAAAGTTGGAATTAACAAAAACAGGCGTACAACAACTATTTAATTGTAAAACTTTCGTAATTAAAGAAATCGATAACCACATAAAGCAAACACTTTTAATTAGTATTAAGTTTAATTAGTGATTTATTAACAAGCAACAAATTTGCGTGTTCCTTATTTTAAATATTTTACTTTGCTTTATATTTTATTCTAATACTTTTTAATTAACTACCGAAAACAACAGTTTGTTGTGTAAAGTATTTAAATAAATAAATTTTTCTAGTTACTTTACTACAACTTTTATTGCGCACTTCTTTCATAAAAATTGATAACATTTGTTGAAAAGTCTATTCTGCCCTTAAATTTCTCCCTAATTGTTTATTGATGCTGTCTCTTTAACTCAGATCCGGCTATTTTCTTTTCCTGTTTCCTGGTAACATTCATTGCAGAAAATGGTTTTGTCCGTTTCTTCCAGAAAATATGATCTTTTGTTAAATATGTATGAGTTTTTCTTTAAGTTCTATAGTGTAATATAAGCGAGAATTAATTCTGCGAAGAACAAAGCACTAGCAACATATTTTAGCTTATGCTAATAGTATTACTTACATAATTTCAAGTTAAATTTACCTTATGAACTCTTTTTTTTTCTATGCCATTAAAATATCCATGTGGATATCCATGTAAAATCTCCTAATAAACATAAAGAACTTTTTATGAAAGCTAAATTTAGGGTCTAATATCTTCATTTTAGTTAGTTGTACTTTGACTAAGTAACAGTGGCGCCACCCTTATTGTAGAAAGTTTCTTGGACGTTTCCAACATATTGTTTATATTAATTTTAATTTTTAAGTGGGTTAGAGAGTGACCAATATTTTTTTAAAAATCCTAGTCGACTCAGTTTTTGAGTTGTGAATGTTAAGACGGATCTGTATAAGATAACCCTTGGGCAATGTACAAAATTTGGCAGAACTCCAAACCGATTTGTTTACTATTAGATAAGAAAAAATTCATGAAGTTCTGCACTTAAAGGTTGTTGTGAATGCACTCCCCCCCCTCCCCCGGTGGTCGGTGAGGAATACAAGTTTAAAAATTATTTGTTCTAAAATTATTACAATATTTATTGGTGAGAAAAATTACATTTTATGATTTCCTGACAAATTCTTTTAATATTTGGTTTGATTTCTGATAGCTGGATTCTCATATCAGGAACTGTCAATTTCGATACTTTGAATCGACATATTATAATATAATCCGATAGTTAATCTATTTTATTAAACGGATTATATAAGCATACAGGGTATTCAAAAAAACCAAAAAACTTTAGGAGGCTGTATTACAATTTTACTGCATTAAGGGGCCCTATTCTCGAACTCACACGATTTGATTCTCATGCGAAACTTTTCGCATGATAAGTTTCGCACACGAATCTGTGATCGCTTAAAATCGGTATTCTCGAATAGCACACGAATTGTATTGCGTACTTACGTAGAGTCGTAGCTTCAATCATACGAACATATACATTTCGGCCAATAGCATTACAGCATCATTATAGGTTAAATAATTTCAAATGTCAGTTTTGAAGTTTTAAATTGAATTAAAATTATTTACGATTATAAATTTCGTAACGAATGCCGAAATCAAAAAAAAGCCGGGTTGGCAATGTGTCTGCGAGACAGAAGAAAGCAATGATCACGTTCATGTACGTCCACATTCAGTTCTGCATGGTGCTACTTAATCATATCAATAACTTATCGAGCTAGATCTTTAGGCTGGCGAAACAAACAAAAAAATTGCTTTTATGATAGCTCAATAGGATCACTTCGGAGATGAGATTGTTTGCATATTTCTTCAGCAGAAATTTCAGCCTCTTCCACCGTCTCAATCGTAGATAATATTTCCAACTCATCAAAATTTGCCATGCTTTGAACAATAAATAGGTTTGTTCCAACAAGCAGTTCTCTCCAGTTTTAGGACTGTACGCATGCTCCTTAGTTAAAATTTTAACCAAAATGATCTTTAATACCATGAAATTTGGTTAAAGAGCATACGTATAGTTCTAGAACTGAGAGAGAACTGCTTGTTGGAACAAACCTAATATTTTCACAGCTAGGACATATACTAGTACGATTACAATCTCAAGTAATATAACTTTAAATACGATGTACGTACTTACTTAATCTTTATAATTATAAATAAACAGCAGTAGTAGTTAGTACCTAATCAAAATCTAAACTCTAAATAAATAAATAGAAAATAGGAAAAGAAGTGGATGGTGTGGTAGTATGTAATGTTAAATAAAATAAATTTGAGTAAATAAAATCCAAATGAAATTAATTAGAAAATTAATCACATAGAAGCTAATTATTATTACCAAAATAAACTAAAATACCTCGAAATGTCATGATGTGATCGCACACGATCACCACACGATCAAAATTCTCATGCGTAAGTATCACACGATGTAAGTCGTGTGATTCTCATGCGAAAGCATTCGCACACGATTGCTCGAGAATACCAATTATTTATTCTCATGCGAAAGTAACGTATTTGCGTATGCGAATCAAATCGTGTGAGTTCGAGAATAGGGTCCCTGTATTCGCGAAATTGAGAGCAATAAATTAGCAAAACAGTAGTTCAAAACAATAATTCTGGTATGTTTATTTTTTGTACCTTCAGTGGTTCACGAGTTACGGTGGTGGGGGTTGCAGCTTATAAACCTGCTACCCCCACTTTCAAGTAGCTGTAATTCGCAAACGGTAAGAGCAATAAATTCGGGCTTACAGCAATAAATTAGCAAAAAAATAACTAAAAATTCTATATTAATTCTTTTTTGGTTTTGGGAAGGTGGGGTTGCAGCTTTATACGGGTCTGTAATTGCTAGCCTACAACTATGTTCTCTGCAACTATCTTTAAAATTGAAGAAAAATTAAATTTCTGATAATAAAATAATAACTGTTTTTAAAAACATGTAGCAGAGTTCTATAAATATTACTTATTGTCAATATTACTTATTGCCAATCTTTACATATTATGTAAGTTACATATAGCTAATTCAAAAAAATTAACTACATCAAATCACAAAAATTGTGCTTCAATTATTTGCTTATGCTACGTAATTTTTTCTCTTGAGCCTTTGAAAACTGAAGCGCAAATGTAAACTTCAATTACTTACTTTTATACAATTCTCTTATACAAATCTCTTAAGGTCCAATGTACTTTTAAAACCTTCTAAAAATAAACTATAAATTAAGAAAAAGTCTTATTGGATGACCGCGGGTTTTGTTCGTGTTTTATGATAGTTACAAATCAAAAAAAATCCTAACCACACTCAAGCAAATTGGATTAAATACAATTAATTTCAATTGACATGTAATTAAATATCTTAGCGCCTGTTTTAGTGACGTTAAACATTTTAACAATAATAAAAAGTTAACGCTAACGGTGCAAGAGAGCAATAATTTTTTTCATAAGTTAAGTTTAATTGTTAAATTGTAAGTAAATACTTTTCTTTATTAAAAATTTAAAAAAATTAAAAATTAATGTTTAAAATATTAATGCGCATTTTTAGACGCCACCGCCACCCACAAGTTTGCAGTTTATTTATATTTACAGAAATAATTGCCAGCTCATTCAAGTGTGCACAACTTTGTTTTTAAACGCTTTCCAATGTTACAAAGTTTTCAGTCGGAATCTCGTTAATCAATTCATGACGTTACCAATAAAAGTTAAGTTTGTTTCTAAAATTTTAACTACTTACTATTATTATTGAGATAGGGATAAATATGTAGTTTTATAAGAATATTACTAGAAAATTAGCACATCGCATTTTTGATATTTTTAATGACTACTTTTAACATTTAATAACAAACCAAACTTGATTAAATTAATCATTTACTTGCAAAAGAAACCGAGGTATTTGACTTAAACACAGTAATTTGATTGTTTATTTCGATTATAATAGCAACATGTGCGAAAACAATGATAAAAAATGTACGGTAAAATAGCAGTTACTTATAAATTGCTGTTATCTCAACAATAAAACTTCGTAATTGTTTCTTTTTTTTTTAAATGCGATCGACAATAGAAAATGTGCTTGTTCACCATTACAATTTATTGTTAATAATAACCGAACATGTATGTCTAATGACTTGCAGACTTAGTTACATTTTTCTATTGAAGTTTAAATAGACCTGCATTATTTCCTTCACAGAAAATTAAATGAACTCGTAAATGTTATCTTCAAGATAAATTTTAATTTTTAAAATGCTCGTTCGTAACTTTATAAATAAATTTGTCTAAAAATTTGAAATTACCGGTTTACATAATTTTATCGATTTTTATAACATGGTCAATGTATTCGGACAACTCTTTTATACCCACGTTAATGCTTCATGCTTATGAGACATGCATATTTGCGATCCTGAAGTTTAAAATGTTTGATGTTCAAACTCCCGCTGTTTTGTATATGAAAACAAGTTTAATAAATAATACATTTGGCAAATAACAACCGTAAATAATAGTATTTTTATATATTTTCGTTATATAAAATAAAAATGCTAAAAAATTTAAGTCCATCATAATACCTACGGATATTTTATATCTTTATTGTATAACTATTAGGTATCTGATGCCGCATGTCATATTAAGGTGGTCATTAGTGGATACGTTTCTATAATTACAGGAAATTAGTATTCATCACTTATGGATAAGAGGCACCTGTCCTAACTTTTTCGGAGTTTTAATTGTTCTTTTACTTGCTTAACGATTTTTGGGTATTTTATTACTTCTCGTTCTATGGTTGTTTGCAAATTGGTAGTAAAATAACCCTAAGCTTGCAATCTAAAAAAAATATCTATTACAGAAATGCCCGAGTTATTCCCCGAGGTTTTAAAGATAAACATAACAATTTTACTTTTGTTCGCAAATTATTTTAGGTTCCTTAAACTGACATTTTATCTGATTACTGTGCAGTAAATTTAATATTTCTGTTACTGTAATAACAATAAAATGTGCTTGGAATAGTAAGTTGGAAGAAGAATTGAAAAGAAATTCGTATTTCGATAAACTGTCAATTGCAGTACTTTTAGAGCCGACACACAAAAATTTATTCTAATATAAAGGCATTGCGTATTCGAAATACTAATCCAAGAAAGCCAAAATCTCTAATGTAACTCGAAACGCATCTATATCTAACCGAACAATCTGCAGACAAACAAAGCTTAGTTCGATATCTGTTAGTGGACGCCCCAGGAGATTTTAGCTTCGAATGACCTAATGTAATTAAGTGATTAGGTCCTCTTAAACACGCTTGTGGAATTTGATATCTACTTGCGATAGCTTTGACAAAGTCGTTTGCAAAGAAAATTGTTATGACCAGAGGTCTTTACTTTATGATCCAATTACAATATTTAACAAGGACTTTACTTAAACTCCGATTAAACTCGTTAAAGGAACGAACAATTAACTAGAAGGACTTTTCACGATCCATTCAGAAAGCGATTTTTTATTTTTCAAAATGCTCATCAAACTTTTAAAATATAATCAAAAAGAGATTTCTGTTATTCAAACAAAAAGAACTTTGCAAGACACTTATTTAGATTGATGCTGAATTGTCTATAATGCCACCAAGTTCTTGGATAATAATTAAGTGATTTTTCAAACTAGATGATATTGATTAAGTTATTTTAGTTTACATAAATAGCGAGATTAAAATGAATGCGATTTGATACCAGCTTTAGCTCTTTAATTTTTGAAATAAATTTATTCCATTAAAACAAATCACGTTTTATTAACTTACTTTAACAAATAGAAAATTTTATTGGCATTCTATATACGTATGATAAATTTTTATCTCAAACGTGAGTAAACCTTTGATCGTATTGCATTGTGTTATTTCTCCAACATCATACAATCTTTCATCGACGGAAACGGAAATCAACACTTTGCATTTATTGAAATTCTTATTTAACTTTGTAGTCATATCATTTTTTATCAAAGTGAAATTGATGAATAAATCATCATGGTTAACTTTAATAATTTATTTTTGGTCACAAATGAAAAACCTGACTTTTCAAAATTCAATAGATGGGTGGTTATTTTGAAATTCGTTCTAATAAAATAACGACAAAGTTGGTGATTGTAGTTCTCGCTATGTAATCTTAGATTTTGCAATAGAAACTTTCAAATATTCTGTAATCCCGATCGTGTACAAATCGAAATTTTCAGTAATAATAGCTCAAATATGATTGTTGTAACGATATTTTTTTTTTTTTTTGAAAATGTAGTAAAGAAGTTATTATAAAAACTACTTCTTATTCGGCTATATTGCTCAAATCGAAAACAAAATATATTTTGGTGCCAAGGGGTGAGATGGTTATAATAAAGTTTTTACTTGGCTTGAACGTAATAGTACACTTTTCTTATAATTACCGTCAGCTATTTACAAATTTTCAATGACGACGTGTTGGTGTACTCTGTATAATATAATATGGTTTTACAGTTATATATGCAAGTAACGACATCTACAATTAGTTAATGAAGCTTTGTGCTGAAGCTGTAGAACTTGAATACGCGGATGGTTTTCTGTTATGTGATTGCCTGCAAATTTTTTTATTTTTCTAATTATTAAAATAAATTATAACTGGCTTGACTTGTAGGTCAATTAAAGCAACATTTTAGTTGTTTATTTAAAACATTACAATAATTATTATTGCAGTGATCCTTTCAAAACGGGTTGATTTTTCACATGCATTATAAGTACTCTAAGCGTGCTCATGAAGGCGGGAGTAGAGACGGTCGTATCTCAGGTTGGGTTCTATCGTTCTCAAAACAAAAGTGAAATTTCCAATCAAAAAAAAAATAAGTCGTCTTCCAAAAATTATAAAATCAAATCCAATTTAAATTCAATGTAAAATGTTTAATAATTTTAAAAGGGAACGAAGTTTGATTTCTCTTATCCAAAACGTCGGCTTATCAATTGCACACCCTTTCCTTTGAATTTAATTTTATTTTACAATTTTACCTTTATTATTCAAATCGAAACTAATAATTCTTCCTTCCAATGAATCATCTAAATCAATCAATCTACTTCTATTCAGTAGCTACTCACAAAAAAATATCTAAACTCCAAAATATCAAAATAATTCCAAAAAAATACGCAATAATGCGTTTGCATTAACTCGCTTTATTCAATATCAGAATGTAACTCACAAATTTAAACTTATATAAAAAAATTTCAATAATTGCCTCGAGCCAAAATCGCACAACAGGCTCGGGAGGTCGCTATCGGCAAAAAGTCTGGTATCTCTTTTGATTCGCCCCCACCTGTTAATTTTACAATCCTCAAACTTCAAATTATTAAAATATAATTTTCTAACAAAATGTATAGGGTGGGTGCAAACCATTTTGAAACACCACATCATATTAGATATTAAATTAAAAAAATGTTTAAATACTCTTATGTTGCTAATACTAATTGAAATTATGTTATGCCTATGTTATTTTCATAAGATATTTAACGAGGAAGTATAAATTTTGCATAAAATATAGTAAATACCTAACATTATTTAAAACATTTGAAATATTTTTTATATATTTTATTCGAATGGTTATTTTAAAGCAGTTTAATGTGGAATCCCAACTACGGAACACTGTAAATGCCTGGGTTTAGAATTTAAATTCGGAAAAGCTTTCTATAGGATTGATAAACAATATTTTCAGATTATTAGTAAAGTACTACATTTGTCGTTCGGGATTGCTAGAAAATTGCAAAAACCGAATGCGTGCAGTAAATCCGAAAACAGCGCAGGATAAAAAATTATTTTTTCGTTAACTATATTAATTTATTTTACAATTTCTTTTACAGACAAAAAGCGGTCTATAAACTACAACAAAATGGAAATAACAATTTTTATATATCAAATGCTATTTGCTGTTGGCTGCATAAAATTCAGATGTTTAATATGTAAAATTTATAAAGTAATTACCATTTTATAATCAATAAAATATATAAAAACACCGAAAATAAAAATGTTGAGAATCAAAATTCGTAATACTCCGGGTGCCTTTTTTGAATAATCTGCTTAAAAATAGAGATTTGTGTAGCATTACATTTTTATGTTCTGTGTTTTTGTTTTTTAGTGGTTTGACTGACCACTAAAAAATTTTCAGATTCAAATTGAACCAAAGCGGAAAACTTTTGTGTAGGTATGACTAAGAAAATCAACAGAAACATTTTTATGTGATGTACAGGGAAATTAAAATGTTAAGTTGGCCAACGCTGCCAACAGCAAAATAAAATAATCGTCGTTATTTATTTTTGAGTAATGAACTTTTAAATTTATAAAATTTTAAATAAAATTATTTGCGGTGAGCTTCGTCTTAATATATTCGGTAGATGCTTAATAATATTTTATAGTTTATAATAACTCATATTCCTGCTTACAAGTAAAATTGAAATATTTCAGAATCTGAAATTTTATTATATAGTTTCAATCAAGAATCGATCAGTAATGAGTGGGTTAAAGTTTAGCCACTTTCATGTCTTCAATTAAGCTCAAGTACTTGTTCTTAATTAATCTATTAAAGCTTTACTATTATTTTATTATTACTAAAGCAATCTTGTAAAACGACAGAATTTATGGAAGACGTTGCGATCTGTGTTGTATTTATCAGATAATAAAAACACTTTTCTAAAATAGTACGAATAAAACTTTTTTGGTTTAAATTGATAATAATTAAAACCCGTGCTTTATCTCAAATTTTATAAAAGTAAATGCGTAGCTTGAGCGTGCTTAATCTGTTAATAATTTGTTGACTGTGTATTTGATAAATTTAGAATTTTGTAGTGTAAATTTTTGTGGCTAAACAAAAAAATACGGAATAATGGCTATATGACTTATAAAATTAAAATGTGAAGTGTTTAGTACCATCTCCCATAGTGTCCAGTTGTAAGACTCTCCCAACAATATATCACCGATTTAAAAAATTAATTAATTTGCGCAGTTATAAAACTAAATCACCATCGAGTCACATACGCAGGCACATATTTCCTTCTATCATAAACTTTTGATAGATTTATAGTTGTCATATAATTTAAATTATAAATTAGGTTTCATAGAAAAGCAATTTTGTAAAAGACATAAATTTTAAATAAAATATTAATTCAATTTTTTACGTACTTCGGTACAGGTTTTAAGGTAAATTTTAATTTATAATTTATTGAACATGTTCGTAAAAATTGTTCGAAAAGCATCATAATTTATTTAGATATTTTATTATTAATTTATCAGACACATTTTACGATTTTATTCAATAGTTACAAATTTTTTTAAAACCTTTTAATTTCTAACGTCTATAAAATCGAGTGAGATTTTAATCGCTGATTTTAGTGCACAAATAAAACATTTCCTAAATAAATCATTCTATTTGATTAGCTTGCCATAGGATAATAATAATAATTGTATTTTGTTGAATGTGGATTGTGAAGCATAACATAGTAAATGTAAATGGAGCTTATTTAAAATAATATTTATTGAAACGTTAGATATCATCAAATTGAAGTAATTGTAGCGGGAGAGTTTTCGTCATTTTTCTTTAACATAACTTTTCTCCCTTTGAACTATATAGCTTCCAATTATTTGGTCTATTGTAATTTCTTGTCAAAGCTTCTGGCCTTAATCCTGGGGTGTAAAGAGGGGCTGTAGTAATCTGCGCGATCTTAAGATTGTTTTCAAAGCTTACCGCGTTGATAGCTACTGTTGATGTAATTTGTCTGTTGTCCGTAATTTCCTTTTTTGCTTTACACTAAAAAACTTCAAAGGGGGAATATGTAATGAAGTCGAATACAATTGCAAATGGAGAAAGCCGTAAATGTTATTTTTGATTTTAAGAAGTGCATTGTTTTAAGAAGTAGTAATGGAGTCGGAGTCTGTCATATTACAGTTACTAATGGAACTGCGAATATGCGGGAAATTGTCATTATTTCCTGGTGGTTAGCGTGCCGTGTGGGGAACTCATCTATCATTGTAAGCTCGCTCTATTGACTCGACTTGCAAAGTGATTGATAGGACCATTTCTCTAAATAAATTTGCATTCTGGAGTACACCTACTGCTACCTCTATCTTACTTATAAATAATTTTAACCAATACATATCAATTATTATATCAAAGGAAGAGAAGCAATGCACAAATATTTAAATTTTAAACGTAATCGTTCAACGACATAATATCTTTAACTTTATAAATGCCACGCTTTTAGTTACATTAAATAATTTGGAAATGCTTTCTTTACGTACTGTTGTTATCTATCATTAAATAAGCATTACGTATGCAAATGATTACTCTAAATTATACCTCTAATATGGATTTTGATATATCATTTGCGTGCATATAAATATAACAAAATTAGGTTAATTTAGATTATTTATAAAAACACACATTCTTGAGGACAAAAACTTCACGAACCGTTTAAATCAATCAGTCTTTAAGTTAATTAAGGGGAAATTTCTTTTGAAATTAATAAATCACAAAATTTAATATGCGAGTGGGAGTATGGACAGTACTGAATAGATTTTAACATGGTATGGGCGGTTCGAAATATGCAAATTACTATTTTAAGACAAATTTTCTTAATTATAGCGGATTTGTAGCTGCGTGTTCTATTTAATTATTCCATATTTAAAATTTGTCTTATTTTACTTTAACGTAATTTGCACTTTTGTCTTTTCACTCTTTCCTAATTGGAAAACTAATATTATAATTTTACGACTACACAGGTGGTCGTACCAGCGGCGGATCTACATTAAATCTAACAAAGAAGATAGCTTCGGGTCACTGATATAACATCAGAGAGTTCATTATTAGTATAAATAACTAGTCGAAGGAACCTATTTTACTCGAATGCGATTTAATGTTTTACAACCCCGGGTTTTCCGACTACACCGGAAAACACTTTGAAGAAATTAATGCGTTGCTAACTGTTTTGCTAAATTAAGGTAGTCGTCTAGCCTACGGTAGTCTGTAATCTCAAGTTTTTGTTTATATTCTTAATTTTTCCCAAGTTTCCTGTCAGGCGGGAGGGGGGGTCCAGCACTGGCGATTGTATAATTTCTCAGCTTTGGTTAGTGAGCACTGGAGGGTATTTACACCCGTACGGTATGTAAGAATATCCAGAACTGTACAAATAACCGATCTAGAGGAGCGAATGCTAACATGTCCACAGAAGATATTATAGATACGATTAAAATTCTTACGGCATTTGATAGATAACATTAAAATGGAGCAAATAAATTATGAATATTAAGGAAATAATCGATTCTAAAGTTTCGATTTTTGCATAGGAAACCCGTAAAGAGTTCATTCTCTAAGCTGTGCGTGTGCTCTATGTAAATATTCACCGCACTTGATGTAGTGGGCGGGGCTACCCACAGTTGGATATAGCATCGGTACATCGGTAACATGATCGATAACATCATGTCATAAATTTATTTAAAATAAGAATTTGTTAATTTTAGCTGAATTTAACTTAAAAACAAAGATCTGCGTCTTTGCCGAGTAGAACCGGTCTAGGAGGATATTTTTAAACGGCCCGAAGCGGCCGGAGCGAGGAGATCAAGCGGAGGCTGCGCAACCACGGCAAATCTCGAATTCTCTCTAAAATATATCCTATCTGTAATTTTAGAGTGCATATTTAAATAAAAACACATCATAAGCAAAGCTAAGCTTATGGAAACAGCCAATCCAGTAAGAGCTTTCTAATTTTACGGTGTTTGGGGCTTTATTGTCCATAATCTACTATAATTTTATAAAAAAAAAATTAATTTTCTGTAGACACTATGGTATCTATTCCCACATTTCAATACTAAAAAAGAATTTTAGTAAAATACGCACTCTTTCTGATATTATAGTCAAGCTTATTTATATGCAAATTTTAGTGACACGTCGGGTAGCTGAAGACATTACACCTAAATTCGACCATTATAAAATGTCATTATGGCTTATCTCTCATTTTATTTACTCTCAATATGATTTACACTTTGCAACTAAAAAAAGTGATATTAAAACATAAAAATAATTTCATTATTATTTATATTTCTCAAGATTTTATAATAAACTCGGTAAAATAATATTTAGATATTAAACGCTAATGTTTTAGAATTTAAAGCTAATATTTTAGAATTTATCAAGAAATTCTCTTGGTATTTTTAATTGGTTTCTAAATTTCAAGTTATAATATTAATTTAAATAAAAAATGCGATGTAGCTATTTTGCTACCCATAAGAACAAATTAGCGTTAGTATAAGATTTTGTAGTTTTCTGATAATCATATTTTTGAGTGAATATTTCAGCTTCTGACTTTTTTTTTTCAAATTATTGGTATAAATTGCAAATTATTCTTTTGGAAACTTACGGAAAAATAGCAAAAGTAAGCAGACTGTGGTTTTCAATTTTCAATGTGTAGCTGATAAAATTTTAAGTACTATTTGTGAATTTGTATAGGTAAACAAAAATATTAGCTTAAAAAGAAAATATTAACTTAAAAAGAAGTTAAATTCTCCTACTGAATCTTGCTTAACAATTATTATTGTTAATAATATTTGTACTGACCTTTTCCTAAATTAGTAAAAGCCAGACTTCAAATACTGAAGAAATTTTTAAATCGAGATGCATTGTAGCAGCAAACAGTTAGATAGAATTAACGAGCCAACATTTTATATTTATAGTGAACTCTTATTGAAGAAATTGTTTACTTACTCTTCGGAAACTTTAAACTAAGACGAATTTAGTTGTTATAGACAAAATAAAACTATAAATCTTAGATTTTCTTTAAAACATTGTGACAAAATAGCCTAAAGTTATCGGCAATTATTATACAGGATTGTGACTGAAACTTGGGATAAAAAAGTTTCTACCATGTTGAATAACAATTTAAAATTTAATGCAAGTTTGTCGTGTAAATATTACAACAGATAAAGCCAATGTTATTATATACTAATATATAATGGTTACAACCAAGGGTAACGAATTTGAGTAATGAATGAAAATGTTGAGAAACTATATTTTACATTTCACTGAACTTTATTGACAGTTGCGGATGTTTCAAATAGTTTTGGCAGATAATGAACGTTTGAGAAACTTTGGAATACATGCGTTAAGATCACATTTATCTACATGTGTAACGTTGGCATAATATTTGCAAATTCAATGATGAATTATTATCTTTAAATTACCCACGTAAATTATTATAATCGGACGTAAGTCCATCAAGAGATTTAATCTCATCTGCCCACCATATTAATAAACGTGGTAAAAATCCAACTTTATGAAGCGGTTACAAAATGTTTTGTTATCCTTGTAAGTAAAAACTTTCCTGTGCAATATTTAACAGGAATAAAATATATTTTACACAGCATAGTTGATGTTTTATAGTAAGTTATGAGAGTGCAATCTGATAATATGAACATGTCGAGTGTATTATGTACACCTAAACACCTCCGTGAAGTTGGCCTCCCATCTGAAACATTTTGATATAAAAAAATATGGAATCGTTAGGTCATCGTTAGGTCTCGAAAGGTCACCCGATTTTATCGTTAGGTCACTATTAGTTTTATCAAAAAAAATTATTCAAGTTTTGAAAAATTTCCTTGGTAAGTTAGCCTCCCCATTAAACGATTTCGACGAAATAAAAGTGGAAACCGGTAGGAAATGTACTGCTAAGGTTTGGTCACGTATATTTATCGTTAGGTCACCTTTCATTTCTTTGCAATTAATTAATTTCAATATCATGTACCTATTGCGCATGCGCCAAACAAAAATATAGTTGTGATGAAATTTTTCTTACAAAAGTAAGAAAAGTATAACATTTTGATATAAAAAAATATGGAATCGTTAGGTTGTCGTTAGGTCTCGAAAGGTCATTTGGTTTTATCGTTAGGTCATTTTTAGTTTTATCCAAAAAAATTATTCAAGTTTTGAAAAATTTTCTTGGTAAGTTAGCCTCCCCATTAAACGATTTCGATGAAATAAAAGTGGAAACAGGTAGGAAATGCACTGCTAAGGTTTGGTCAAGTATATTTATCGTTAGGTCACCTTTCATTTCTTTGCAATTAATTAATTTCAATTTTATATTTCTATTGCGCTTGCGCTAAACAAAAATGTTAGTGAGTGCAAAATTACATCTTGGGACGCGTTCTTGTCAACTCTTGACTTGGGGTGCGTTCTCGCCAACACTTTTGTACATAACGTTCGCTCTAAATGGTTAGAAAAGTTTCGTAAGCGCGGAACTCGAAAGCAGCTATAAAGCACAGAAAAATAATATATATATATCAAACAATGCGTTTAAAGTGTGAGGATCTTCTATTCTGTAGAATTTTACGGTGGATTTGAATATTTAAGGAATTTTTTGTTTAAAATCATGCAGCTGTTATATTTTAGTGATTTCGCGCATTTTGCTTTCAACACAAACTATTTTATTAGCTGAAATTACGCTTTGCAAGTTTGACATAACCTCAATATCTAACTTTTAATTCGAATGCTTCTTTTTTGCATTGACGCAAAACATCTAGAGTAGGAAGGTTTGGAGGCAATCGAGATCCTTCTGAAGCATATTTAGCGGCCTGCCGCTTTAACCAATTACTACATCCTCCATTTAGAACTTCTCTCGCTACTTGTTACCGTCGTAATCCTTTTAAAGGTCTTCTAACATCCTCGTGTTTTTCGTAAAATGTATCTCGAGTTTTTATTTTCACATTGAAAACATCTGCACATATGGTAAATGTGCATGTTTGAAAAATTATAAAATAATAAAAATAAAACCAACTCGGTATAACTACTCAAGAAATTGTAATTAAAAAATATTTTTAAATTAAGAATTAGTTGTAGGAATTCATAAGCTCTTGGATTTTATGGTCTTTTTAAATTGCATAAACCGGGACATCCTGTTCGGGAATTATTAGAAAATAATAATACTAAAACCAACTCGGTAACTAGTCAGGAAATTGTAATTAAAAAATATTTTTTAATTAGGAATTAGTTGTAGGAATTCATAAGCTTCTGGGCTTTATGGTTTTTTAAATTGCATAAGCCGGGACCAGGATCTTAACATAATAATTTTATCTTCAAAAGGATTATGAGAAAACCCATATTTTGTATTAAATTTACAAAAGAAATAGAAGTTAACATAGAATCAATTGCCTCGATTTCATAATAATTAAAGATAATAATATGCACCCTTTTGATATTTTCTATAAACCTACTGAAGGAACTTCTTCAAATTTAGCAATAAATAATTATTTGCTTCAAATAAAAGCAAATTTATTGAAAACATTATTAAAAATAATGTTAATGTTAAAAAAACGAGTTACAACACTAAAATCATTATTTCCTAATGAAGTGCAAACCGTAATCGGTAAAATAGTCTAAGGAAAAAAGGTCTACGGTAAATTAGTCTACGAAAAAAAGTCTACGGGTAAAAAGGTCTAGGTAAAATGGTCTAGGTAAAAAAGTCTAGGTAAAATAGTCTAAGTAAAATAGTCTAGGTAAAATAGTCCATTAATTACATAAGAGTTTGGGGGGGGGGGGAGTATCGAAAGTCTTACGGATCTTTATACGTGGGGGGGGGGGGAAGTCCGACGTATTCCTTACGTAAGTTTCTTAAAATATTTAAAAAAAATTTTGTGTTAACTTTTTCACGTAATTAATTATTTTTATTTACTTTTATTTATATACATAAAGTTTAATTTAAATTTTTGTATTTTTTGTATATAATATTATTATAAAGAAAGGGGGGACTAACATTTTGTTTAATAACCTTTACGTAAGATGTGGGGGGTGCCAAAATCTTACGTAGGAAAGGGGTCAAAAATTACAAAAATCGTCCCTATGTAATTAATGAGCGCTCGCCTACGGCGAAATTCAATATGTCTTGAATTAAATTTTTAATAAAAAGTTGCGCTAACATTGCTAAGATCTATTATATTATATAGTTATGCAACGATGATGCAATTACGATTCTGTCACGAAAATGTTAGTTCTAGAATCTACTTAATCTATTCATGAATTTATTCCTCCCTCCCGGTGTGAATCCGCACTTGGGAAAATACATGTCTTCACGTTTAAAACAAAAAACAATATTATTAAGAATTATAGTTTATTATTAAAAATACACTAAATCTAATAGTATGCCCAATAGCGCGAGATTATAGATCATTTTACTTAGACTATTTTACTTAGATTATTTTACCTAGACTTTTTTACCTAGACTTTTTTTCCGTAGACCATTTTACCTAGACCAATTTACCGTAGACCTTTTTTCCTTAGACTATTTTACCTAGAATCAGTGCAAATACGTCGTTGTGATTTGATGCCATATTAAGTATACACTGTAGATATGTGGTACAGTGCAGCTTCTGTATGGATTAAGTGTTTTGTTTCAACACCTAGTACATTAGTGAATTATAATATTGCAATTGTGGATCACCGTCAAGTACATCAATAATAGAAGCTACTTAAATAGAAGATCTTCGCACTGTAAACGTTTTGATTACGCTCTATAACTGCTTTCGAGTTTCGCGCTTACGAAACTTTTCTAACCATTTAGAGCGAACGTTATGTACAAAAGTGTTGGCGAGAACGCACCCCAAGTCAAGAGTTGACAAGAACGCGTCCCAAGATGTAATTTTGCACACACTTATATTTTTGTTTAGCGCAAGCGCAATAGAAATATAAAATTGAAATTAATTAATTGCAAAGAAATGAAAGGTGACCTAACGATAAATATACTTGACCAAACCTTAGCAGTGCATTTCCTACTTGTTTCCACTTTTATTTCATCGAAATCGTTTAATGGGGAGGCTAACTTACCAAGAAAATTTTTCAAAACTTGAATAATTTTTTTGGATAAAACTAAAAATGACCTAACGATAAAACCAAATGACCTTTCGAGACCTAACGACAACCTAACGATTCCATATTTTTTTATATCAAAATGTTATACTTTTCTTACTTTTGTAAGAAAAATTTCATCACAACTATATTTTTGTTTAGCGCATGCGCAATAGGGACATAAAATTGAAATTAATTAATTGCAAAGAAATGAAAGGTGACCTAACGATAAAAATACGTGACCAAACCTTAGCAGTGCATTTCCTACCGGTTTCCATTTTTATTTTGTCGAAATCGTTTAATGGGGAGGCTAACTTACCAAGAAAATTTTTCAAAACTTGAATAATTTTTTTTGATAAAACTAAAAGTGACCTAACGATAAAACCGGGTGACCTTTCGAGACCTAACAATGACCTAACGATTCCATATTTTTTTATATCAAAATGTTTCAGATGGGAGGCCAACTTCACGGAGGTCACCTAAACATGTCTGACTTTAAAGTATGCATATATTAAGAAGAAACAAAAAGAAATAAGCTCTATGTACAAGTATGTGAGTGTTATACACAAATACATGTGAATGCAAAAGCAAATAAAATAAAAAAGTATACGCGTCGTTTTACATCTTTGTCTGGAATATAAAGTAAAATAACATAACGATATTTCATGTAAATTAAATTGAAAACAGATTTAATATTTACTTCCATTACTCATAAACAGGTTTAACAATTTTAGTTATCCATAATTCCGTGCTTGACACCTAGGTTAAATATTTAATATTAGTTCAAAACGTGTCAAATTTTATTGTAATAAGCTAATATGGATTAAATGTAAAATTGTAATGCGACAGTTCGACTAAACAGACTTTTAATTTTTTAAGCAAATTTGAAAGGAGTATTAAAAAACATAATTTCACATTTCAAATATTTATAACAATTTTAATGTACACAAATGATCGTTAGAAAAATCTGCAAAAATTTCGAAATTTAATTGTACTGCTTTTAACAAAAAATCCTTCATATAATAGGGGAAAATGGAGTCAGCTGTAACAAGTATCTATTGTAATAATTGACCTGCTTGTCCAAAAGTGTTTGCATTTATATATAAAACTAGAACTATCAAACTAATACTAAAATTAACTAATAAACTGTTATTTTGATTTCATGTCTATGTTTTATAATATCATGTATAGCTACAAAACAAAAACAATTGTTTCTGACATCTCGACAGTAAAAAAATTAATAAGAACTCCATGTTTTCTACATCTTTTAACGTATCCTAGTTTAAACATTTTCTCTGCGTGAGAAGTATTCGCAATTTTATTTATTTTATATTTAGATTTTATTTTGCTTATGTAAGTAAGTAAACAAAAAATGTAATCAATAATAATTTTTTTTCTAACACATTATTGTGTTTTTTATACAAACACAAACTAAAGGTTACGTTTGTAACATTAGTAGGTGATCGAAAATACGAATAATTTATTTAAATATCAAAAATATTATGTTTCTTCACAATTAGATCGCTTTAATCTTTAATTAAATGAATACTTTTATTTTTAAGCATATTTTCTAGGTAATCAAAAGATAGACATTTAGTTGAACTATCGGCACTAAATATTTGCTTAAAATTATATATTTTAATGTAAGCCTGAAGAAAATTGTTTGAATGGAATCGACTATATGACTTAAACTTATTGTTCGATTATAATGAACTGTAAGACTTGAATCCAAATGATTTTAAAATGGCGTTAGTTAGTTTTTGAATAACTTCTTTGCAATATCTTGTTGGTAAACAAATGATTTCATTTCTGTATTTCTGTATTTCTAATTTTAATCTGGATGATGTGTCGTTGTTTATTATTAATTTTGAGATGAAAATTTATAAATCACCTACTGTGTGATTTTAATATTGCTATAAAGTTAACATTAGTATTATTTAATTTGATGTAAAAAACTTATACACAAAGGTACTTGTACAGGATACTGTGAGTCTAACGAAATCTTTCCTAAATAATAAAATAGCCGGTAGACACATTAAATTTATTAATACTAACAGAAAACAATTAATTTAGGTTTAATAGAAAGTATTATGGAAGAAGGTTTACAGATGAGCTCACCAATAGCTGCTCTATCAGCCAAAGTATTCATGGATTAAATTGAAACGAAAATCCAAGATTTAACATTAAATCCAAATGTAGGAAATGGGTAAGATAATGTGAACAACATCCTGAATTTTTGGAATGTAAGTAAAGAATAATTAACAAATTTTTATATACAGATTAATTCCATCTATCAGACAGCAAGATTTTTCATTGAAAAATATACTAAATAACAATAAATAAATAACCAGGAAACTATAAGAATAATGAAAATTTGCTAGTACAAAATTTTTTTTGAAATTGTAAAATCACACAACAAAAATATTTTTTTTCGAGTAAATAATTGTATCGTAGGTATTGAACCTGATAATATAGAATTAAAAAATCATATTGCGTTTTAGATTATACTGATACTGAAAACAGTTTAAAAAAAAGAAAAACTTTTTAAAACATGCGCTGTGCTTTAGTAATTATAGTGTTTGTTTTAATTGAAACATTAAAGCTACATACAATTAAAATAAATATTACCACCATTTGTTTTTATTTTATATTAACTAATCAACGTTCAGGAATAAATTTTGATTATATTTAAAGAACAATATTGAAGAGTGTCAAGGATACCTAAGATACAATTATTTAAATTAATACTATAATTTAATAATAGCATGTGGTATCCGTGGATGTTATAATGGATTAAAATTAAATTTAATAACATACCTATTACAATACGATATTAAATATGCACTTTTATAATTTTATTGTAAAATAATTAACTACGAAGTCCAGCTGAGGTTTGAGCGGATATTGTCATTTATATGCTTGTCTTCAGAGAAGTGAAGTTATTTATAAAATAAAAATATTAAATATTGAAAATATTTGTCGGTTCAGGTCTTCGAAACTTCATGACCTTTTAAAAAAATTGGTAATTTTATTCTTTGGAATTAGTTAGTGTAGTGTAATCGATTAATAAAAATAGAATCGTATCTGATCAATTAAACTGAATTAAACCTGTAATAGGTTATGTGCCATTCCAATAACCATCACTTTTGTTGCTTTTTATAAAAAGGTACATTGGTCAAAATATTCAAAACAAATTGTAAAATTAAAAATATATTAAAAATTGGAAAATCTTATTTTACTCTCTAAATATAAACTAAAGGGACTACTCGTGAATTTAAAATGTAATTCCCGAATTTATATAAAGCAATATTCATAAGAATTCTATTCCAGATTATTTAGAAGTTTTATTAAATTTCAAAGCATCCCGTAGATATATACCTTCAAAGATGCATTACAACAAAGTTAATTATACAATTACATTTTCACTAATAGAATTAAACGTTTGAAGCAATTGCTAAAGGAATCCAACATGCAAAATTCTAAACCTAATATATAAACTGTTTGGATTTATAAATTATGTAATAATCCTATTTGCCAGTCTAGATAATACTGGTAATATAATTTTAAAAATATTTCAAACAACGCTAAAATTAATAAAGCGCATATCAAAAATTCTTTTTATACGCATAATCAAAAAAGATACATAATAATTTATAAAAAAGTTATTATTTATACTCAAGCAAACACATCAAATTCTTTTTGTTACAACAAACATTTTTATTAAATAAACATTTACATTTCCGAGCTTCTAAAAAGTAGTTACTAAATTAAATTTTGTTTTACGCTACATTTTATTGAGATATATTAAAATACTTTTCTTATTTAAATTATAATATTTAAATGCATTACATGTTGAAAAGAGAATTTTATATCGTAGGATGAAAGTTAGAGAGCTGTAAAAGAAATTAAAATTAATATTTTGTCTTTCTGGCTAAGTGACATCAAATTTGTAAAGAATTTAATTAAATTGAAAAGAAAATGGTGACAATCGAAAAATTGAAGGGATATTATAACTAAATACGAAAATTTTATAAAACTACTTTTTGCCTGCAATAAATTTCACTTCGGCGGTTAAAAATTTGATTACCAAATTTATGATTTGATCAAGATTAAAAATTTCTTTGTAAGATCTAATTTGTTAAATTCAATTTGCATGTTCAAATTGTCTAACATCAATCAAAGGAACAACAATGCTATTTTAAATATTAAAAAATTATTTATTCATTTGATAAAAGCAATTGTGTATCTCCTTGTACTTTTATTAAGAATTTACGTAGGTAATGACAGGTGACATGCCCGCAGTGGCGATTGTAGAGAACGACGTGGAATTACATGATTGCAGCTCCAGCTTCCCTGGTGATTTCAACTCAACGGGGAACTTTTGACGTACTTTATTAATAATAATAAAAACAATGACACTAAGCGTTTTGTAAAATTATTGTGTTCATTAATCAATTATAATTGATTTACTATCGCTTTTAATGCAAATTTTTAACAGAGCCCATCCAATCTACAATATTAATAATATTTAGTACAATCAATTATAATTTCACATCACTTGCTAAAATAATGGAAAATATATCATAAATAGCTTCAAAGTTTACAATGTATTATGGAAGTACAACTTTGTTGAAGTCATACTCAAATCTATGAAGAAAATGTTAAGTAGTAAGTGAACTTTCTAAGAACATCACAACTTACTATATATAACTAAAGATAATAATAATGGAAAATAAGTAGAATGAACATTTTAAATCCTGACAAACAAACAGGAAACTAATAGATCCTTGCTATATTAAGCTTACATTATTATACTTATGATGAATTATTTATACTGAGAAGGTGATGTTAAAAAAACTACATTACATGATGTTTTACCACAAATAATGTTAAATGGGTGTATTGTATTTTGTCTGATGTTAAAACGGAACAAAGAGCAATACAAATAGTCGGTTCATAGTATAATCGATTGATGCAACCTTGTAGAATAGGCTCAAATTTAAACTTCATAATAAAATATCAGATGTACCGGATATGTACGATGGCTACACTTTTTCGTTGAGTTTTGCCACTCTGAAAAACATACATAAAATGGAATATCACATTGAACTTGTATTAATTATTAAATTATTATTATTAAAGTGACACTCAATAAACCATGAACTTCTCGAACATTGCTCCTATACAAAATACTTACCAATCTGTTACTTATTTTATATCCGATATAACATGTAAATATGTAAATATTTACATGTTATATAAAATGTTAATAATTTACTTTAATAATTCTCTAATACCAGTTCAGATCTATCGATGCTTTCAGTTAGAATAAAATCATCTTAATTTACTATAATACGGTTAGATTTATTTGAAGTCATTTTGACGACATAAATGGCGGTCTAATATCACACTTAATGATAATCTTGAAATTAAATGACATTTATAGAAAATATTACAATGCAATATTAAAAATAAATATTAATTACACCAACCTGTAACAATTAGAACAAAATAGTGAATAAATTATTCTTATATTCCAAGTTGCAATTGTTTGAATGGCTTCCTTCTCTATATTTTCTCAAAAACTATATTGTAAACTGTAAAAGTCAACTCAAAAATTATATTTACAATTTTTTTAGTTAATTTTAATTCTTATTCGCCGCAGAAAAATAGTAGTAAATATAAAAATAAAAAATAAGTTATAAAAATATTTTTAATTTAAATAGTACGTTATGCAACAGGGATAGAAAGTGACCAATTCTTGAACTGACGGTAAAGGTTTGTTTGCACGAGCCTTTAGCCCAAGGCAGCAATTACCCTCAGGTTGAAAGTCACTTTATCCCCGAGGTGCATATACTATTTTTTGCAATTGCGAGATATAAAGTAGAAACTCCACCAATTACAAACTTAAAACTAAAAGCCTTTTTTTTGCCCGATGTGACTACTTTTTTGCTCTAGGACAAAAACATACCATTTTAAACCTGCAAATTGGGGTGGGTAGTGACTACTTTAGCCCCGCTATTGTAAAAAAACATTAAGTGTACTATGTATAATATATTGTAGTGCTATTCTCCTTTATTAGAGGCACAACCCTTTACTATCTTAAAAGTTTCACCTCAACTAGCTTTTTCTCTTTCGGTAGAGAAATGACACCTCAGGAGCGAATTTCTATGACAAGTTTCTTGTCAAATTAAAACAAATAATACTCTTTTTAAGGCAAACTGAATACTATTTATTTAGAAAATTAAAATATTGTCGATTACAATCTCACCTCTTGCAGTTTCAAAAATGGGGTTTACATTTGGATGCATATTTACTATCTCAAAAATATTCGCTAGCATTCATTTTTACTTGTTTTTATGTGTTAAATGTGTCTCTAAAAAATTTGTACAAATAGAAATGTTCAATAAAAATAAATGCACTTTGAATTTTTATTATTATGGTTTTTCTCAAATACCTGCTGTCGATAAGTCACTGGTTTTGAAACCTGTTTGTTTATTCTCGTTCACTATTAAAATCGGTTGATGCATTTGCCATCCATTCGTGTAGTGGTACAACCGTTTGAATAATTTTATCTTTCATCCAAATTCTTAACAAAATAGTTCTTTGTGTTCTACCCAAAAAATCCAGCGTATTGTGATAATTTACACAAAATAATTCTTCAAGCTTCGGTGAGTAATATCAATTTTTAATATCAACATCTTAGCGTCCCAAAATAGCGCCGTATAGATTTTATAAATTTTATTTTTAGGTATTAACCTGATATCGCAAATTATTAGGTTTTCTTCGATATAACGAAAAAAACTACGCTCCAAATATCTCAATTTTCACAATCTTGTGAAAAATTTACGCACAAAATTGACTTTCGCTCGCCTAGTCCAGCACTAGTCTCTAACGCTACTTTTCAAAAACCTGCTTTAACTTGATAAAGCCAAACTTCAAAATGTACTTTTAAGTTTATACTGTGCCGAACAATTTAATTTGTCTTTTTCGGACCACTGCACTTTTTATTTTTAATGTGTTTACGTAATTATGTATGTGTGTTTTATATTTACATGAAATTACTGCTATTTCAAACTTTCAAAATGTTCTACATTTAAACGTAGCGGCTATTGAATATTAAAAATTCGACAATCGAGCTTGTCACAAAATTACACCACAATATAGTATAGTATATTGTGGTGATTTTTTGTGCAGTCAATCCTTAAGTCCAGATCGTGGTCAATTATTTGTTTTAAGTACTGCAAACACGTTCTAATTTATTCACAGGAAAATTAAAAAGGCTAAATTTACTACTTTAAACACCTCCGTCACACATTATTTTAATTGTAAATTTTATAAAGCTTGGAATAGTGACATTTGTGTTGTGCTTCGAAAACCATCTACGAAAAAGAAGAGAAATTAATTTGTGCAACATCCTGTACGTAATTGAAAAACTTACCGGGTATGAATTTTCTTGAGGTTGAACGCAAGGGGTACCTGAGCGGCGTTGAAGGACGCCAGACGCTAAAATTGGCGTTAGTGCGTTTTTGATTTGCGATTTGTACAATTTTTGCTTATTTGATAAGTAAAAATTAGTTTCCGAGCCATAGAAGCCAGTATTTGTGATGAAACGTCGATTTCAGTGTAAAATTGCTGAAAAATATTTAAATTTGAGAAATTCGTTAAGTGAAAGATTACCAAGGTTAAATTGGAACGCCACGCCATATTGCAATCGAAAAATTTTAGATGCGAATGAAAATTTACTTACCTACGTTGAAGGTGAAGTTAGTTAATTTGGATATTATTGAACATTGGATCAACGCTGTTGAGATTGAAAAGTTTCAATCAAATCGAGTTCTGGAAAATTAAAATTACAACAGATGGTTTGCTGAATTTTGTTCTTAACAACACTTGTGCAACTGGATACGCACAGAAGCCAAATGGTGGTTAACAGGACGAACCGCACTCACTACCACTCCCGAGATTCATGTACAAGGTATTTGAAAAATTAAAGTCCATTAGTGCAAAACATTTTTATTATCAAGTCAACATTTGTAATAACATTATAAAATTTTATTTGCTACACAATTAACACTTAACGACAAATGAGCTTGAAATTTAGCAGGATTTTAAATACAGTAAATGAAGTTTCAAATTCAGTGGTCGAACACAATTACACGATAAAGCCTAAAAGCGAAATTGTCGCTATAAAATTTTCCTTTGAATAAAAACATTTTTTGTTATTCAAAAATATGAGTTTTTATTTGCTCGCAAGACAGACGGGGTGACCCATAAGAACTCGCTACTGAGTGTTTCATGCTTCCGATAAAACTGAGCCAGCCGAGGTAAATTTAAAGGTGGAAAAGGTTTTTTTTAGAAAATACCATCACAATATAACTTTTTTTAAAGTAAAATTGAGTGGTAATTAAAATCTCCAGTTAATTGTATGGTGGTAACTAAATTTTCTTTATTTTTACAGTTCAATATTTTATTATTCGTTAATTATTTATAAAATATTAATTATAGTTTGGTTCTCCAAAGCTAAAAATATCATATTAAATTATTATACTTATTAATTTTTAATAAATTTTATGAATCTTTTCTACCAATTATTTATAATGACTGTTCTGTTGATGAAGTAATTTATCTAACTATCGAACTAATTTAGGTGTTATTCGAAAACCTAAATATTTAAATTTCTGATTCTTAATTACGATATTTTAAAATATATAGATAACCATATAAATGTTTTTTTTTTAAATTACCGGATTTCCGATAGGGATAACAACTGTTATCAAGTTAACAACTGATATGTTTAACAAATCACCATGGAAAGATATGCACTACAGCAACATTCAAAATCTTAGAAATTTATTTCTAAAATTCTTCTTAATTTCCTAACTTAAGACTGCATGATAACACTTAATCAACCAGAAGAGAGAAGTGTATGTCGAAGAAAATATCGTCGGTGTTGAATCCAGTATTGCTGTAAACCAAAATTTGACGATTTACAGAGGTGGGCTTAAGGCTTACAATATCCAAATGATTGAAGAATTGAAGCCACATGACCAGAGTGTGCGTTGGATATTTCCTAAATGGCAAATTTATAGCTTAATGATCAAACAATGAATTTATTGAAAATATACCATCAAAATCCTATGATTTGATACTGCAGAACTATGTTTCCACTAAGATATTAATACTCAACATAAGATTTGTTATTGCGAATATACGGATGAAAATGCTTCAAAAACTAGTAAAAATTGCTCTAAAATTGAAATTAAATATTTCAATATAAAAAAATTGCATTTAAATAAAACCAAATTTATATTCACTTGCTCAATTTTTATGTCGTTTCATTTAAATTCAAAATCCAGACACTTAAAAATCACCGTTTGTAATTGTACAAATGTGGCACTGAGTTAGCGTTATTATCTACAGGGTCCAGCAGCATTGTGAAATAAAATGTTTCTATTTTTGTTTATTTAGCTTATTAATTTTTAAATTTCATTTTCATAAATTTATTGTAATTTGAGTTTTATCAATACTTTCGAGAAAGATTTAATCTTTATAACGGTAGTATGACGTCGGTGATCGAAAAGTTGACATTTCTACAATTTTAATGATTTTTTCCAAATTAAATCAGTTTAATTAAATTGTTCTTCCAGGGTGCCAGAATTTAAATAATATACTAATTATTTTCATATTTGCACAAAGTAACTTTTTAAAATAACGCAAATTTAAAGTATAATAATTAGTAAAGCAATATTATGATACTTTTGAAAGAGATGGCCAATTGTGCTTGCACGATGCACGTTTTTATAACGTACAAAAGCTTATGATTAACCGGTATAAAATTTAAAAGATTTTTCAGTTTTAAATTAATTTTAAGCAAATTTTCATTAAAGTGGACAGGACTGTAGCAGAACAGCATTAATTTTTTAGACTCTTTCTCTTCAGCATATAATAAAATAGTATATTCTGTATGATATATAAATATTAATTTCTAATTATATTTTATCAAAAAATGATCAAATAAAACATCTCTACCAATATACTTTTAGACGAAAATGTCATGTTTTATTTCTTATAAATCACATTTTTGGCACCAATTAGAATAGTAATACTTTACAATAAAATTGTCTGCATAATACAACAATAGTTGAAATTTATTTTATTCATTCACATAGTAGAATTTAATTAATTAACGCCAAGTCCGTAACACTTGGAGTGTCGAATTCAATAACAAAAACATAAAGCACGATAAAATGCTTTCTAAATTAAAACTAATTTAAATATATTATAATTAAAGTTGTGAATTATCACCTATTATTCATAACACGCATTACTTAATACAATGGAGAGAAGGCGTACAGTTGTTATAAGGGTAATAAATACATTTGAATAATCAAGCACATTAAGCTCGGTGTACAGTCACATGGCAAATTTTAAAACGTAAGTTACGACCATAAGCGACCATATTAAGAGTTGTAAAAATATAGCAAATTGCTATTTGATAAACCAGAATTTGAAGACAAGAAAATGGAATTTGAGTAACATTGACCTAAAAATGCTTTTAAGGCACCATGCGATGCCAGTCTAATTTAAATTTATCACATCATGTCTAACAGTTCTATTTTTTGCGTGATACTATTTAGCTAGCGATGTTAATTAAATAAAGCGTATTATAATACCTGTCCTGCATATTATGGAAAAAGGTTTCGGCTAAGCTTCAGGCGATGGCGGCTACACAAGTATAAAGACAGGAGAATCCATTAATGAGTGCACCGCACAATTAAACCTCTGCGGTAATTAATCTCACCGCGGGGGTTGTCCAGAATAAAGGGTCAGGGGTGGTGAAAACAGTTGGAACCCACCGTTCCGAAGTCATTTTTGATATAGCTCTTGTCTTTTAATATTTTATTGGTTGTTGTAACCAAACTCGTCGAAATTCCATCAATATTTTTTACGAAGTAATTGTTTTTTATTTTACACTTTTTGCTATTCGTTTTATAGAAAGCATATACAGAAAATGCTTTAATGCTACTCTAAACTTCAATCACTTTATTGTGATAGAAATATTATTTCTATACCTGAACCATTACTAAATTACCAGCTATCACGTTTTCATGAGATGGAAACATTATTATAATATTTAATAATAGCGAATACTATCTAAATATTTTATATAATATTAATAAAGAGCGATAGATTCTTCAGAAAATTTGAAGAATTAATTTCCTTTGCATGTATTATACATTTTATACAAAATAACGCAACAACTTTGCACTTTTTGTTAAACATTTTACAAAAAGTTTGAGCTATTGTAGTATTGTTGAAATGCCAGTCTTTGATTGTCACTCAATTCAATGCATTTGTGAATATAAGTGTTCGGAAAGCGAAACTGTTTATTTTTCCTTTTTCGCAAAATCTACTATATTATCATCCATAACAAAATATAAATTGAAAATGCAACAAAAAATATCGAAAATACGTTCAAACTTTTATGTGGTTTTGATTACAAGTTTTTTTATGAAAACTGTGTCAACTTTAAACACAATTCTTTAATATTTAATGGCATCATTTCATTGGGTAATTTATTGCTAATGGAAGAAACGAGTAAATAATACTAACTATTTTATAAAAATTAAAGGCTTCCAAACTAAAATACTAACAAATACGTCCATTATAAAACTGAAAATAGAACTACCGTTCGTGTAGGAATTAGAGCTTCAGCAAAATGTATTATTTTCATCAAAAATGAATAAAAATAAAACAGTTGCGATTAATTAAATGGGCAATATCTACTTAAATAAAAGTTCACGTAACTTAATAATTTACGATTTAGAATGTGCCAAGTAATAAATGACTTATATTCAAACTTACAATTTTGCTTTTCACTTTAGAGTTTCATAAAATATTAAATAGCATACTTATATTTTTCTATTCGAAATACATAAAAACCTGTTAAAAACGTAATATATTCTCAAATTTAAAATTTCGAGGATGAATCAAGAGTATTCACTTTAAGATTTTATAAATTTATTAAATATCATATGTTATTATAAGAATGAGTTCTGTATTTTATCCGATTTCGTGAGGAAGCATATTTTTTCTCAAAATAGTGTTTAAATATTCATTGCGTAATGGATATTATTCTTTTATAATAAAATTAACAAAATAAACCTTTTTTCAAATTAAGATGGAATTATGCAAATTAAGTTAACTTATTTTAAGAAAAAATACTAAAAACTATTACATATTTATGTCAATGTAATAGTGTGAACATATAAAAAAATTTAAACTATTTTTTGTTAATTTTCGTAAAGGAGATTTTTGTGCAACCACGTTTTGTAATTTACTTTCAGTTATTATATTTTAACCAAAAATAATTTGAAAATGTTTTATTATAAAGAATTTCACGTTTTGATCTTTCGCACGAACAAAAAATTGAAAATATTACAAAACATTAATTATTACTAAGTTGTTTATATTTTTTTAAAATGAAGTATCATAAACGATAATGGAATGTTAAATGCAAGAACAGCTCTACTCTGTAATAAATGATACCGCAATTACATGCTACCGTTTAACGCTTTCGATGCCTATCATTTTTTACAATAATGAAATCTAAACAGCAAAAGTTGCGTTCCATAGCAATTTGTAATACATATAATTGAAATTTATGCAGGATTGAATTAATATTGAACTTAGAAAATGTAATTTAAATGTAATTTATCTTAATTGCAAGTATATGAACAATGAGAGAATGCAATTATAGGAAATTGTAATTAACGCTTTTTTCACGTCTTCGTCGGCGCCTTGATTGAGTTTAATTTTAATTTAACTTAACATAAATGGTCTTTTTTATATTTAGTCTATTCGTCCATTACTTTGCTTGTAAAAAAGCCGAAACTCATATTTTATCGAATGTACAAAATATAAAAATCATTATGGCCGATTGCATTAACTAATTTTCGAAAGTTGTAACAACCTTTTACTTGTAAGCAGTAATGTATAAATAATTAGTTACTTTTATCAGTAAACTTGTCTCGGCGTACATACTAATGGGCATAATCAAGTATTGTTGAATTCCATCCTGACAGCTTACATTTTCTGTAGTTATTATTTAGATTGTCAAATATCATGTAAATAAATATCGCAACCGGTTTTGTTTAAAACGTCCATGTCGAACACTATCATCATTCCCAAGTTCGAATGCATGTTATCGGCAATTTGAAAAGCAAAATATAACCGTCATTAAAATATAAAATATTAAAAATTAATTTAAATAAATGGAAAAAATAATTTAATTTACTACCCATATGATTAATTAATTCAATAAAAATTTACAATTGTACCATAAAGAAATGCTAATTTAACCACAACCATTAATAAAGCTTACTGATTTATTGTCACGCTCCTAAATTTAGATATTTCGCTTTAAGCTTGAAAGAAAAAATTGTAAATCTTCATCACATGTAACATAAATTGTTAAAATTTAATTCTTTACCACATAATTACTTAATATTAAAATTTCCTTAGTTCCTTCCTACTTCCCTTTGATAATCATAATTTATTTACTTGCGCTACTATCAATTTTGTCTTAATCTCCGGCCAAATTCTAATTTTGAGATATAAATCTTAAAATTTTTATAATTATAAAAATTTATAGCCGACCTGAAGGAAAAAATTAAATTAATAAAATTTTTATTCTATTAATAAAATCAAAATGTAAAAAGGAAACGAACTCTGTAATTAAATGCTAAAATGACGATGCTCTGCAGAGAGAAATTATTATGATACTAAGATGGTGCTGTTGCATATTTTATGTTTTGCCTGACTCCCTCTGTAATATTGTCAGCTCACAATATTGTAAAATTTTTGAATTTATGATTGCTTTCAAACAAAAAACTGAGTCTTCGTGTTATATTCCAGATAATCATAAACACTACGCTACAGGGACTCTTTTGTTTATCTAGCTTTTCAAAACACTCATTTATTTTTGAATATTTTAATAATATTTCAGGCTATTAAAATTAAGTATCGGTAACCCATTCGAATTAAACATTTTTTAAGACTATAAAAGTTATGAAATGTAAAGTTTTGAAATTTTTGAAATTGTCTTGTGATTTCTGTGTAATGCAGAAATATTCCATTGACTTTATTCCTGACGGAATATATAATCACTTCTTTGAAGCTCTTAACTCTTTTTCTGTGGTTTTTGAAAATACATATTTTTTGTGTAATATAAAAACTATATTTTTGTAATAAAATAATTATATAAATTAAAATAAAGATGATAATTATATTACCCGGGAAATTATGATTTATTAAGTTTTTGCTTTTGAGGAACTAATAGTAAGAAATTTTTCTAAATTATTAACAGCTCATAAGAGTTCAGTTTTGGTTACAAACACGCGTTCGCAGAGCTTGGTTTTGGTACAGAAATCAGCTCTTAGAATTTGAAATAAATTAGAATTATAAGTTTATTGTAAACAAGCAAATTAAAATCTAAAACCAGAATCTATTCTAGAAAAAAAATTTTTATTTTAGTAGTTAATTTTGCTTACATTAGATAGATTATAAATACCAGTATTTATAGCATATTTTTTACACATATACAATAGTAATAAAGTTTAGAATAAAAAAACTATTAAAACAAAACAAAATATGAAAGGTTAGAGGTTCATCCAAATGACAAAAAGTGTGTGGCGGCCTTGTTTTGTTATCTTAATCGATATTTTAGACGATTAGAGTTATATTCAGTGTTGCATCTTCTAATTTTAATTTCAAATGTATAAAGAGGCAATGCAATGAATGCAATGAATCAAATTTAATATTTGATAGTGAAAATGTAATTAAAATATCAACAAAGATTTAGGTGAAGTTAGAAGCAGTTTATTTATGACTGAGTATTTTTGCAATGCAACAGATACTCATTATTGAGTTTAGCTTTGAATGTCGTTTTACAAAATAGTTTTCATGGTGTTATTTATGTGACTGCATAAAACTGCAAAATAAATTGTCTTTTTAGTTGCAAGCATATGCGGATAACAACTGACATATATTTTCAGTGAGCTGACGGTATTATTATGTTTAAAAGAGTAGTACCACTCTTTTAGCTTTTAGAGAGATTTAAACGAATATTGAAGATTATAATTTAAAATCTGTTTATTTACGTTCTACTCGTATGTTGTTTTTAAAGTATGGTCAGATTATCGATAAACTGATTACAAACGAAATAGTTCATCCGAATTATCCATTTATTTGATTTGATTTTTGGAATTTGAACTACTCACCAAACCTTGCTAAGCTAGTTTTGAATGAGCACGAGCATATTTATTTGATTTTCTTTATTTATTGGCGATTGCACTATTCGTTTATTTTGCACTTGTGGTATAGAAGTTTGAAATGTTTGTTCACTAGAGCTAAATAATTAACAACACCTGAACACAATAACCGCCAGCGCTGTGAAATTAAATGTAGCAGTATAAATTACAAACGAGAAAGAACAATTTGTTGTAAGAAGTTTATTAAAACTTAAAATGTTCAATATATTCGATAGATTGCAGTATATTGCAGTGCATTTTTCGTTGTTAAATTGTGCAACGTTAATCGTTTGTTTAGTTTGGTTTAGTTTCATTTTAGACAATTTTTAGAACTTTGTTCTAATTGCAAGCTCGTCTTTTTTCTTTTTTTTTTGAATTTTCAATAATCCTTGAATATTATGGCATTAAATTTGAACTGACATAATGAACTTATAGTTGTATGTTGTCGCTTTTTAAAAACAATATAAAAGCAATTAATATTTGTATTACCTTAGTACCTAGTGCACTTGACTCTGTTCAGCATGATATTCTAATAAAGTTGAAAGTTGAATGAATAATATTTCTGGTTAGAAGCACATACATATATCGCAGAATACTCGACGTTCTATTGTTCTGAAAATATTGTTGTTTTATTTTTTTATTATTATGTTATATTTTTAAACTATTTGACTGTTTTAAAAAAAATAGAGGTCCTAACAGTAATGAATTATAGATTTTTTACGAGTAAATTTTGGTCAGCGAATACGAAGTGATCCGAAAAAAATTCGCAATTCGCTGTTGTCAGGATCTACCTAAACATTTAATTTATCTTATATTGCATATTGAATTAAAGAAACAAACATTTATTTGGAGATATTTGGTAACAGTTTTCCTAGTGTGACATCGTGTTGAATTTTGGAAAAGAAGCTTCATAATAATTATAGTATTATAAATCACAATTTTGGCCCTCGTGGTATTACTAAATTAAATTAGGATGACTTTTTTGATATTTTTTTTTAGAATTGGAAGGCATACTTAGATAAAAGTTCTGCATTTTATGAATTCACAAAGTTTTCCAAGAATCAAGAATGAAAGCTTCAGTGAGAAATGAACATTGCTGCGTTTGCAGAAGAAGAATATAAAGAAGAAATTTTGGATTAACTAGAATGGAAAATGATACCATATCAAGAGGAGATTCTACCTTCTTACTGGTAGAACCCATATCTAGAAACTCCTATTAGAAGATGTGATGTTTTTATCGCATTTCAGAGAGGGAGCCGGAAGCCTGACCGTCCTATGGGGTATATTTCAAGGTTCAAATACGAAAACAGTCAGTGGTGAGAAATCTTACGGGAAGGCAGATATAAAGATGTGAAATATTGATGCTCAGCAAAAGTTTATGCAACAGACACAATTAAGTAACCAAATCAATTCCGCTGGTGCCTGCATCCGAAAACTGTGCTTCTCGATTACATCGACTGCTTGCAATTTGACCAGCTTTTGTTAGTATCCATACGAACGTTCTCAAATGCATTAGTTCACAGAGTGGTTTAAATAAATTGTAATTGAAATAATTAATTGACAAATAGGTAGAATTGTTTAATAGTTTAATTAATTGGTATGAAATGATTTATATTGCCATGCCATAATGAAAGCTTTAATCGTTATCTTTGGTAGTAAAAAATAGAAAGAGGAGGAGAATTAATTAATTTAATTTAAAAAAGACAATTTCGAACAAATTGATTTTGTCTTTTAAGGGATAATGTCATGAGGTTGAGCAAAGACAAGAATGGATAGAAAGAAAAGCTCCGCTAAGAGCATTATGGAAGGCCTTAATGAGTGATTATTCGCAGTGATTAGCGTGAGATTGTATCCCGAGGCAAGTGTAGGATAAATTTAAACTTAATATACATTACAACGTTACCGAGATTGAAACGAGTAAATTTCTCTCATTTATCTTAAACTTTTTCATTTGAAACGTTAGGAAAAATGTGCGCTTATTTTTAAAATAAGTTGTATAATAATTTTCTAGTGTCGTGAATCAATGACAATGAATTACATAAAATGGTTTCTTCTACTTTCATAATTTGTTCATTTATTTTATGAAGTTACGAGAGGATATACTGGCATAATTTGGTAATTTTGTAGCTACCGAAACAGGTGTTATTTATTACGTATAATGTGAACATAAATTTGAAATGTGCGAGAAGTAAAACTATTTTATCTTTTTTGAAGCAGCGAATGCGATGAAACATTGTTCTACTTTTTATTCTTTATAACTTTCAATAATTCACTTTAAACTTTCCAAAATACAAAAATAGATTACAGATTTACAGTAATCATCGCAGCAGAAGAGGTGCGATAAGCGGCGCGATGAAAGTAGAATCCCCAAATTCTCATATATGTATACTAGGTATCGACTTCATTAATTATCGCGTCTTGCATATTTTCTCCTTTACTTAATAAAAAATTAAAACGTTTCCAACTTCTCCTAGCAAGCAATTAATACTGGTAACTAATGAACATTTTCAACCAGAAGGTAAAGAACTTTCTCGGTTATATCCTACGACTCCCCAGAAGCTATACAAAGTTAACATTAATAGGTGCATTTGAAGGCAACTTAACGTAACGAATTACTCTAAATTGCAAAATTATAGCCTATTATTTCTACAGCCGACGTAATAATAAATGACGTTAGTACAGGTAGGTGTTTCGAACTAACTTGTTTTTTATTTTATTTTTCAAGTGTTAATGCCATCCTTCCTTAATATAAGCTGACGTATTTTTGGGCGGAGGTGACAATTTGTTTTTCATAAATTAAGATTTACCTTGCTAAAGCTCAATATTGGGTAATCCGAAGCATTTGCCAACATTATTCCGTAAATCTATAAACTGGTTTGATGTTCCCAACAATGAGTTATATGTTTTACAGGTGTCGTGAATTTAGTATATTGCACTATTAAATGACCATATCGCAAATTTATTATGGATTTAAATTTGTAAAGTAATATTTGTGGAACAAACATGAGCTATATAAAACGAAATTCCAAACGCACACTTTTTTAAATCAACAGTTTTATGTAAATAGGTAATTAAATTATAAAACAAATGCTATGGGAGATAAAATGGGTTATTAATGTTCCACCGCTTGCAGATTTAAATATGTATTGCTTTGTATTGGTATCTACCTAATCGGTTTTGTTAAGTTTAAATTTGCATTGCACCTTACATATACAATATGCCGATTTATGACAAACTGTTTTAACATTCTCAAGGTCACATTTGCCTTACCCCACGATTATTAAATTACAGGTGGTTCTTCTGAGTGTCGAGGAAAACACTTAATTTAATGGTCCGTAGTGCGTGCTAATCATAATCAAAGCCTAAACTTGTTATCCTTTTGTCTAAATTATCGAACGTAATCTAATTTCTTCTAAAATTCGATTTAAAATCACCTGATTTCAACGGTTTTACGCACTTTTATCAATTTTTAACTGCGAGGTCTGATATCAAAACTTTTAATATTGCTATTCAAAAAGTTTGATATATCGAAGACAAGTTTTACGTTCACAGTGTTTTATAGCGTAGCTGTATGCAAATCTAAAATGGAAAATAAAATTGCACTTGAAATAACCTCAACTTACCTAAAAATGAACTGCAGATTGAAAATCTATATTACAGGAAAGCTATGCAAGTAGAAAATAAGGTGTATAGATATAAAACCTAACGACCCCTGCTATTGAAAGCGGTAAGCAATTTTTATTTATTAGCCGACATAAAATATCGTAAAGCTTAATTAAAAAAATTCTTCTACACTAAATATTGTACGTTGCAATGAAAAATATATTTTTATCAAAAAGAAAGACTTTTACATTTAATTGTTTTTTTGGCACTTCTACTTAATTTTTGCATAAAATAATGCAAAACTTAAAAGCGTTTTAAAACATGCTACAATTTCTTCTCTTAAATGTTGGAAAAACTTGAGATCCTGACTAAGTGTTTCTGTCTTTTTTTTAAACATATTTTTATTTTTATTTTTTTTTAACATAATTTATTTTACAATACACATTATATATTAAAAAAGTCAAAATCTTATCAATACAAAATATACTACTATTAATGAAGGAATGAAAAATCAATAAATAAAAATAAACAACACAAAACAGCACAACGATAAAAAAGCAAGCAGTTACTGCAAAATACTAAAATATTTAAATTTGCTAGAATAACCACAATTTATAAATATAATTGTACCTTCTTTTAAAGAAAATTCCTCGTACACCGCACACCTGTGCGCTACCAATTATTTTAACTAATCGTAGACTCTTAATGCTAAAATGTTTCTTGATAAAAAATTGAAAAGTCGTAAGAAAGATAACCGACATTGATAGTTTAAGCAATATCTACACGAATTACATTTGATATTTAAAAACTGTATTTTCTCGTTAATCTGAATTAATTTATTACTTGACCAACGTGCGGTGAAAAGTTTAAATCGACCGGATTCGAAGCGGAACAAACCCCAAGTTTGATCTATGAGCTTATGCATATAGCCAAGTTAGCACCCTACTAGAATATGTTATTCAAGTGCCCACATGACTAAGTCCGAAATTAACAGAAAAAAAGATTTATTTGCTGATAGCTAAATATATAATAATAATTTAATATATAAATAATGTAAAATATTTGTAAAATTAATACAAGAGTATTACACGGGTTAATGGTTTATATTTTAATAATAACAATACAAAAGAATCTACATCAAAAATATACCGTACATTGTTATTAATGCAAATAATTTTGGTGATTATTTGATACTTCTGGTCTGAAGTGTGAAGTTGAGTGATGTTGTTAGACCTGTATTTTCATGATAGTTAAGAACTAATCTAAGAAAAATTCAGTTTGACCTAGCTAAATGAAAGGTTTAATGCTCTAGGAGCGACTCCAGGGTTGGACTTCAACGGAAAGACTCTTCCACTAAGATCGATTCATCTCGGTTCATTCATGCCCACTAAGCAAAACTCAACTTACTTATGGTCATCTCTCTGCTTCGGAGGGTGAGTAAATTTTTTATTGCCATCGTCAACAATAAGACAGGATTATAGAAATATTTCTTAACCGGATGATAAGATTCAATGGCTAAATAATACTACTAATCTAATAATATTAGATAGAACTGGTAAAAGTATATTGTAAAAATAAAAGTTTATACTGAAAACTACCAAGTTTAAATACCTAAAATGCCTTATTTCAACTTATGTATGCATGTTCAACTGTGAGTCGTCCAAACTCATCTTTAGAGCTGAAGAAAAAAGTACGTGACAGTGATCATAACTTATATTTTGCATAGATTGAAATAGGAAATAGAATAGAATCATTCGGTATAATTCCGCTTGATAAAATTTAAAATATTTAACATTTCATACAAAATTTTATAAATGTTGTCAAATGTAGCGCGAAGAGATCATTTAAAAAGCAACTACCGGTTAGCAATATTGTTTATTTTTATTGAGCATGCTTTTTGAAAAATAAGTTTAACGGAGGTTAAGAAATTCATTAATTAAACCTTCATTATTAATAACATTGTTTAATTGAGTATAATGAGTAGAGTGCGGATGAGTTAACGCAATAAAAATTTAAAACATTCAAATAATACTTAGGATCCTTTTCAGGTAAATAGAAAATTATTATTTTGTTGTTGGCGTCAATTAATACGAAAATAGTATTAAAAATTAAAAAAAAAAGTTCCGGTTACAATGTTTATTTAATTCGTTAGTCAAGAAAACAACCTAAAACAAACTTAACTATAAAGTTGAAACCTTAAGCATCATAAATAAATTAAAATAAAATCACCAAGTTAAAAACCAAATAGAAAATAACTTAAAAAAGTTTCGAATTTTTTAAGTATTATTGTGGTATTTAGTAGCATGTGATGTTAAAATAATAAAACTTAACAAAACGTTAAAATAATAAAATTTTTACCTATTAAGTAAATAATACATACTACGAAGAAACATAATATTTAATGAAACCAAAATGACAAAAATTCATATTTAACAGGGTTGAACTTAGAATATTTAAATAAACAAGAAAATAGAATTACGCTATAGAAGTGGTAAAAATTACTTAAAAATAAAAAACAAAAAACAAAAAAAAAAGCCTGTAACATAATATAAAGGCCCTTATTTCACGTTTATAATCACTCCTCGGTCATGTTTAACAGTAAAAATAACAAGTGAGAGCAAATATACCAAACAAAATTGAAAAAATTTAAAATTTACTTAATAGTTAAAAATTTTATTATTTTAACATTTTGTTAAGTTTGATTATTTTAAAAAGTAAACATCAGTAGTGCATAGAAGTTTGTAGGTTGATGCGAAAGATTTATTTTTCAAAATAAAATTTAAAGTTTTCAAATCGTCTCCGGCAGACAAAATACCGAAGCCAAATTTCAGCTTTCTAAGAGATGGTCTACAAGTAGACTTCCATGAAGTTGAACTTTCATCTATAACATTCTGATCTTGTCAAGGTCTTGAAAGGTTGCCTGGTTTTATTGTTAGGTTGTTTTTAGTTTTTCAAAAAATATTTAAATTTTAAAAAATTGTCTTGGTAAGTTAGCCTCCTATTTATATGCTTTCGATGAAATAAAAGTGGAAACCGGCAGGAAATCGACTGTTGTATATTTATTTATCGTTAGTTCGTGATTAATTTGTTTATAATAAATTAATTAAAATTCGACATCCTTGTTGCGTTTGCGCTTAACAAAAATATTGTTGTGTTAAAAATCAGCTGTTGGTGTTGAGGTGCGTTCTGCGTGTGCGAAAAATCGACAGAAGGGTGTAATAATTCTGTAGGTACCTATTTAATACAAAACAATCATTATTTTTAAATATTTTTATAGTACCTACTTAATTAATTAATCCAGTGTTCTATAAATTGGCAATAAATCAAACAATTTGCTTTTGTTATAATAATTTATTATTAACCTTCTAAAAAATTCGTATTAACTATTTAAACAAATATTATTTTTATTTAATAATTTCCTTTTATTATTAATTTTATGTTTTTAAATTTTAAATGCTTGTAAATGAGAAAATTTTTCAAAAATTGAATATCTTATTTAAGAAAATTTAAAGCGACCAATCAAAACCTAACGATTCCATATTTTTTTCTTACTTTTAATACGAATTTACTTACGAATTTAAAACGAAATAAATTGAAAGCGTTTAAATTTTCAATTTTTTCGTTTCAATTTTCGAGATTCACTTATCAAAATTTTTTTCAAAAATTGAATTTTTTTTTTGAAAATCGCTAAAAGTGACTTAACGATAAAACCGGATAATATTTCTAGGCCTATAACGACGAGCTAAAAATTTCATATTTTTTATATTAAAATGTTATATGTAGATGGAAGGCCGACTTCACGGAGGTTACAAGTAGCTACCCAAATTTTTATATAGGGCAGCTTCAGAATCGCGGAATTTTATAGGTAAATGTAATATTATTATATTATTTATTTCAACATCAGGAGCTTTTGGGTTTCCCATTAGTTCATAATTGGGCATTTGAAAAACGCACATTTATAAAATGGAATAACACATTCTCTCGAAATAATCTATCTGTGGTAATAATAAGTAAATATTATTTAATTATCTGTTATTCTATGTACGAGATATCCGTATGCAGATATTTATTTAACATTACAAATTGAAGTAAATAAAACAATTTTATGCAAAATTATTTAATAAAAGTTATTTTAGTGTGAATAAGTTTATTAGTTTATGTATAATTTATTTTAAATATTTTTTTTATGTAATTGAAAAATTTGACATTCTATTAAACTATAAACATAGTATAAATATCAATTTATTCGTTTTTATAATATTCTAGTCGACAATTTCGTAAAAAAACAGCTAAAAAGCTTTTATGAAAGTTTTATGAAGCTAAAAAAAATATAGCAATTCAGAGCTACAATCAAGTCCAGCAATTTTTTAGCTTTAAAGTAAATATGTACTTAAACTAAATCTATCATATATTATTATTCCTAAGAGTTACCCCGAAATATTTACTAGAAGCCTATTATGATTCCAGGAATCAAACCTAGGATTCTACAAGCATACTTAGAGCCGATCTTTCCATCTCCTTGTAAGTTGCTTTTAAATTTATGTGCCTTTTAATTGAAATATCTGTCTCTCCAACTTATTTTTTATTAAAAGTTAAGCTTATAAGTTATAAGCCACATAACCAACTTTACAAGCAACTTTTAAGAAAAAAATAAGTTGGACAGACAGATATTTCAATTAAAAGGCACATAAATTTAAAAGCAACTTACAAGGAGATGGAGAAATCGGCCCTTAATCTAATAAAATGTATGTTTTAGTTAAAAGCACTTCCCGTTGTAGTACAGATTTCATCGTAACATCATAATTATGTATTTATATATTAATTATTAAGAGATAAAATTCTAGTAACCCTCCTATACATTTTATAAGTCTTGCATTATGGTTGTTTCGTTGTTTTCTGATAATTAAAAAAATGTATATTTTAAGTAAAATATTTCGATATTAGCTTACACAAAATTATTTTTTATAACAGTTTAGCTCTTGAAAATAAAGATAATCTTTACAACCTACATAGGTATATTGTGATGTAATAAATTATATTTTTAATTATCTGCATTTCTCAAAATTTTAAGCAATGAAAAACATCACACTCTTTTCAAAAATTTTTATCTTTCACTCACTTTCAAATTTAAACAAACCACTATCAAAAACAAAATCATTTATTATTCTTAAATTCAAAATTTTTCACAAAAAATTAGCGGAACAAAATTTAAACCTCCGCTGCGGTGGCCATTTTTGACCAAAGGCATCTTATCTTCATTTTCTACTGCCAATTTTAGTTTTCAAAGTTTTACCTCTCAAAATTCAAATTCAAATATTTTATAAAATTAAAATCAAAATTCATAGCAAATTAACAGGGTAGGTAAAATTTTGGTTCGGAACATGACATTATATTGCTATGACTTTGCTTATAATTTTAGAGTTTTAAATTTTGTACATATTACAGTACTTATCTGAATAGATGATATTATCTATTCCAATTCCAATAAATTATTGGCAACTTAAGATAATAAATAATCATATATAATAGTAATAGTATCGTGAACCTATTCGTTTCTATTATTATGTTGCACAAATTTTAAAGTATATAATATACTTACTACATTGACAAAAATATTTTTTTTAATTTTTGTATAATAAAATCTTTAAAAAAAAGAGTTAATTTATGAAAATTTTAGTAGATATTTTAATACCATAATAGGGAAATAGTATTGGTGTTAATGCAATTGGTAATGATTATTGTATAACCATTAGCAGGGTGCCTGTGTGCACGAACAGCAAGGTATTTGTGACGAGCTGCGGTTTCATTCGATAACTAAATTAGATATCCCATTATCGAGAATTGGAATCGACATGAGGGCTTCGGTGTTATAATGTATACCTACGTAATGTATTATACAATACATATACAGCTATTCTAGTTATTTTTGTTTTATAACTAATTTTAGTGCAGTACTTCGTGTCGCCTACGATATGGTTAATCAGATTGTATTGTTTCTGAAAAATAGCAAGCATAAACCACGTTTAGCTTTTTAAATTACCTATTTAAAAACGAATGAGTTACAAATCTTTTTCACGCCATAAGAAATGACCCGACCTTTGCAAAAAAAACAACATTCAATCATATGGTAAAAGCATAGCCACAGAACCACGTTTCATGTAATGAGGCGAACTTATCGTTTGGTGTGAACATGTAACTCATTTTAAAACATCTAAGGAATTTCTCAATTAAGACTTAATTATAATTAACAATGTATTTATTTTGCCTAAACCGCAACGTTAAACTTTATTACTTTTATGCCTACAAGTAAAATACACAAACTTTTAAGCTTGCAAAAGTTTTAAATATTGATATAGGCGTTGTAATTCAAAATGAGAACATTTTAATTTCCTATATTAAAATTCTTTTTCTACGACATTTTAGTGGTTTTGAACAAATGGTTTAGGTAATTTTAACTCTTTACTTATTACTTAAATGTAACTTAGTTTGTTCGACGAGTTAAAATAAATAAGTTTTAATATTACAAAAGCCGGTGTTTAAGAAAAGATTACCATCTTGCGGTAAGTGATAGTGTGGGATTGAGCTTTCTCTATTTTGTATAATCTATTCAGTTCGGTTCCAAGATGCTGACCATTGGATTACCAGTTTTGCTGCTGATTTTGAGGTATTCCGTATTCAGCATTACACCATCAGTTTTTGCAGATGTAATTTTTACTTCTTTCTATTGCTAGAAATCTCGTACAACATTTCGCAATGCACTACCGCTACCAGGACTCTTTTCTTGATCATTCTCGATATTTGTAAGTTTGTTGAGTCTGCTTATTCCTTACACATTTTTTTTGGCTTTCATTGACACTTAATCAGATTTACTGTATAACTAAGTCATCTATTGCTTTTAATTTAATTTAAATAATTTTTTTTTTAATTTAAAGAACAAAATAAAACACGGTGACTTCATATAAGTACATACATACATATGTATGCAGATGACACAGAATATAAAAGATGGTGTTAGTTAAACTTAAACTATTAATTTAGAAGTTTGCCTAGTGAAACAGTTGTGAAAGGAATGCACTGAAATATTTGCGAAAAGTATATAAGCATTCCTTCATAATTCACTTGAACTAAACATATGCAATAAGTAAAGTGACTTTACGTTATTCGATGTAGATAGATAAAGTTGTAAAAGCAACAAGGAAAGTAAATTAATGTGTAGGTGATAATTATTAAAACTCCTTCCTGTTTGTAATTTCGACTAAGAATTACAACTTTATGTTTGATATATTGTTGTAATTAATAATACACCAAACTACTAGTGAAATGCGAGATGTTTACATCAAAATTGTTTATTAACACCAACTACAAGAAATTCATTACCTAAATAGAACTTTCCCAACTTATAGTTGCAACTACTAATTTAGCCGAGCATATTTAGTACATTGCTTGCAAAATGATTATTTTAATAAATAATTTCCGTTTAACTTAAGTACTTCTTAAGCCACAGGTGCTTGATTGTAAGCCTCTTCGGCAAGATAGTTACCAAAACTAACAAATATAGGGGGCTGTTTGAAAAAGACAACCAAAACCACATTACATGAAAAGCAACTTTTACTCAGACTTAAATCTAACTACTTTGGCATTGTTTCCATTAAGTAATAAATAATTTAACTCAAAAATCTGAAAAGTTATTGTTCAGATTTTCAAGTACTGCAATAAAAAAGAAAGAAGCTACAATCAAGCTCTCTGGTACAAATATAAAGTTAAACTTATTTGTGCAACGTTAAAGTTTAAACTAAATTATTTATTAAAAAAGCAAACTTTTTAAAAACTAAATTAAATAATTTGTGTTATCAGTTAAAAAGTTAACTTTCGACAGTTTGTTGGATGTACTTGTACAAAATTAAAATGTTACCCCGAAAATTAATTAACGTTGAATAAGAAGCAGCAAGTTACTAAATTAATATATTAAATTTAGTAAGTATTTCTATTTTAATTGGTAAATTAATTACTTACGAAAAGTAATAAAAAAATTACTTGATGCTTGACAAACGCTTCACTGTTATTTATTTTGTGAGCACATAGCGAGCGAGAAATTAAAATAATGTAAGGGTTGAAATAAAAATTAATTAAAATTTTATAATTAAATTGATACTTTCAAAAGTATAATTTGGCGAAAAGCCTTTCAAATTTTGAAATTCGAGTCAAACTCAAGTTAATATCCATTTTAATGAATCGTTTCCAATTTCAGTTTTACATTTTTTAATCTTTCATTACTTATTGCGGAATTGGACATTTCCACAAATATAATATTATACTGTTATAAATTTTTCTCACTTAAGTATTTTATTTCTTAGGTAAATTATTTAAAAATGTTAAAATATTTTTAATTTAATAAGCAAGGGTTATTTGTGGCACAATATTATTCAAAATATTGTGCTTTACTCAATTCTGAAAAAAAAATAAGAATTGCCATTGAGCCATAGCTGAAAAACAAAACCCAAAAAAAGTCAATGGCAAAAGTGAGAACTAAAAAATAAAGTTGACGTGGTCAATGATTTTTTTAAAAGTCTCTCTAAAAACTTTAGTTGATCTCTGTATAATATGATTGTGTTTATCCATTTAAACTAGCTAAACTGTGGTTTATTAATTTTAACCGCATCATATTATGTGTAAGCATATTCGACAAATAATCATTTATAACATTATAAAGTAAACCGATTCATAATTAATACTGTTGAAATCAAACAGCTACAAGTTTTATTTACAATAATAAAATAGCAGTTCTCCGCCTCCAACAGCCCCATATATTTTTCAATTTATCCAGCATTTATCAATTTTTTTTATCGAAGTTGACCATTTCTTTTAAAATAGTTCTACTTGTTTTAAATAATTTTAATATTTTTAATTTTATTTTATTATTTGTTATAAATTTTTGCAAAACCAAACAATTGCTTTGACTCGGTTTGTTTAATCTGTAACAAACATAATCGTCATTAGTCGATAACCAAACGAATGCATCATACGCGTCAAAACTCAATAAGACAAAAACTTTTCAACGAAAAAAATACAAAATTTTATCATGCTTTTTATCATTTTATCATTAAAGTATTAAATCGGTTAGCTGTTGCTTTGAAAAACATAAAGTATAACTTTAATTGACGCCATCTATATTTGGTCGATATCTAAATTTCGAACGCGCACAAGAAGATTAACGAGATTCCTTTATATAAGTTGTTACAAATTGCAACAATATAGATCGTTACATTTTATTTGTAATACATTTCTTCGGTTATTGTCAGTTAATCAGTTAATCGGGCTCAGGATTTCAACTTTTTTCTAGAGGACAATTTTCTGAGTATTTTAAAAGAAATCGTTGCGAATTATCTATTAGTTTTCAAGAAAATGGCATTTAAAAATAAAAATTTTACATTCGTTTCATGTTAGATAAGGTTTTGATCGTGTAGTACGTTACGCGGCATTCTATTGACAGTCCGTGTGCTTTGAACTACTCTTAGTGTTTGCTGTTAGATGTGATCGACACCCGGACGAGTTCTGTGTCTTCATAGATTTGTTATTTTCGAGTTCTATTATTTTTGAAGGATTTTTTTTATTGACTCCGCAGTTTTCGGCCGCTCCGGCCCGGAATTTTAACAAAATCTACCACGGCAAATCTCGAATTTATTCTAAAACCGAGTTTTTTTAAATTTGCAAAATCTAAAACTCGGCTGCAAGCGCAATGCATATTACGACTAATAAAGTTTTTAAAAACTAACGTATTTGTAGTCGTATGTAATCCAGATTGACAGTAGATTGACTGGCCATATTTTTGGATCTATATTAAACCGAGAGCCCTCTTGGTCTGTAGAATCTTCAGCACGTTCACTATGAAAATAGGAATAAAGAACGAAGAAGTGACGCAATAGCAGTTACGGTGGTTTTATGTCTTTTTGTGACTTGCAATAAGGACAATGGATTTATCCAAGCAGCTTTCAGGTTGGGAGTGGTCCGACATCAACGGAGTTAAAAAGCTGATGTACCATTTTGTAAATAATTCACGTGTGTGTAGTTACATTTAATTATTTAATCTATTATAAACTTTACAATATTGTAGTTTTTTTATTTTTATATAAAATAAAGTAAAGTTAGCAAATAAAAATGACGATTGCAAAATTTAAACTATTCCGACGAAATAAAAAATTGGAGAAGCTTTTTTAGCTAAATTTTAAAAAGTGAGTAGGAAGTTAATTAGAATTTATTTTAATTCGGCAGTTTTGACTTCGTGTAGTTAACCTTTTTTAAACGATTAAAGTTTGTTAGACAAAATAACTACTAATTATCGAATCTAATTGTGTTAATTGGCTGATTATTTATTTTAATCTTATTGTAAATAATGATAAATAAAGATAATTTGTTGCGTATTTCTCACCAATGAGTTGAAAATGTAAATGTATTTAGTTAAATTTTATTCTCTTGCCTTTCAACAGTTTTACTCCGACGCGATTATGTGTCAGAGTTTTCTGAGTCATTTCAGAGTGCTATGCAAAATAAAAAACTATCAAGGTGAAAATACAAAAAAATAAAGAGGAATAAAAATAATCAAGTGCTAAAATTTCAGAAGAATGCAGTAAATAATTATTTACATGCAAAACATCGCAGCAGAGCTGAATATTAAGAACTTGCATGATATTTTGAAATCACATGGTTCAAGTTCTACAGCCTCTCGAAGTTAACGAAACGACGTGTTTTACTGTTACGTGGTTTCCATAAAAATTAACACAACCTTTGACTGACAGTGCAATATGATGAATGATTTTCAACTGTGATGTTTAGAACGAAGACTAAGTAGTGGAATGTTTTGCTGAAAGTTCCATCATGCAGTGTCAACTATCTACATGCAATGCATCGCTCTAGTAGAGCTTCTTTGGCAACGTTACAAATACAGATTTCAGCTAATCTTGTGGTGTCTTGCCAAAGTAATGTTAAATTCATGGCATCGAAAAGTTAACTAATGGTAAAATATTTTCGTCATTAATCTTTTCGAAAATTATAAAGATTCCTGTGGTTCAGGTTTATAGTTTGATCACATAAAAGATTTAAATATCATTATCACTGATCCATGATTTTTCTTCACATTGTCTTTGAATTTAAGTATTGTCCATCGAGCATTTTCTTTGAATACAAATCTACTCTAAGCCGAAATAAGAAATTTCGTGAAGTTTAATCCAACCCTGTAACAGCAAGCCGACACTGTAAACTAAATAAATTTGAAAATATTATTTGCAATTTATTTAACAAAGTAAAATATTGCACAGTTAAATTTATTTTATTTTCAAGTTTATTTTATATGATGTCGTTTTGAAATTTACAATAAATAAAAAGTATTGTTTCGATAAAGTTTCTTTTTATTTTAAACTTTTTAAAAAATTTGTCGATATAACCATCGTGTGAGTAAATAAACGTACTTGAAAAATAATTGAAATAAAAAAGAGATACTTAACCTAATAATATCGAACATTTTCCGACGTGTCCTTTCGTCTGGATCTCATGACTCGTCATGGTCAGGCTTGATGTATCCCCAGAGCCCTTCTCTATCTACTCTAGTATTCTTTCTGCGACATTCTGCTTATTCCTGTCAGCGCATTCAGATATTGCGGTCTATAAAGTTTATGTGGAAAACTGCACGTTTTACATTTCTAAAGTGACCTAATTTATATTCTTTGTGTGTTGGAAGTCGAACTCTACACACTTCATTTTAGAATTTGCTATTGGGTAACTAACTAAATTGGATTTTGTATGCACAGGGGCAAAATAAATTATCATCAGCTGTCCATTGCAAGGCTGCATAAGATATTCCCCGCATGGTAAAGTACTTCAGCAATACAGCTCGAACCCACCACACAAGGAGCATTATATAATAAACGGATAATAGATAGTATCATTTATTGTTTGCTCAACAAAGCAAAGATGACAAAGAGGTATTGTGTTATTTTCATGAAAATAATGTCCGTGCTTCATTATTACGTGGCGCATGGTTCTTCTATAATACCTACCTAAATATCTAGCATTTTAGGAGAACAAGGCGATTTCACACGCACGAATAATTTCAATTCAAATCGTTTAGAAAAAAGAAAATTTCTTGCTAAAGTTATTTGTTGCGATAGGTATCGCGTGTATTATACGACACTTTGATGAAGAAGAAAAATAATAATACACATAACCATTTACTATTTCATTCAAAACGGAAAATGTTCCTTCCTTCACATTTTTATTGAAAACGTAAATTACTACCTCGACAAGTTTTTTTCGGTCTAGTTAGCTACAAGAGTAAGTTTAAGAAAATTTATTCAAATTATTATCAACTAGCCCCTGTCTCCCTACACACAAAAGTTTACTTGCTAAATTGGCACGATTTATTTAAAAAATCTAAAACAAATTTGCTTAACTTAAAGCTCGGAATAAATTTAAATTAGTTTCTAAATTTAACTTTATTCCACTTACATAATCAGATCCCGTAAGTACGAACATTATTGTTTCTGACCAGCTTCCAGCGCAGAATATGCAATGTTGTGACAGTTTTGAAAGCGGCAAATGTTTTGCATTAGGAAACTCATAAGGTTGGTTACCAATTGGTAACACCAATTTACGATTGAAGTTAAACTAAAAATGGAACTCAATTTATCAAAATTAATTAAAGATTTTATGTCACATAACAATCAAACGAATGTCCTTCGTAAGGGCAGTTTAGAGCATCGTTCGTTTAAGACTAATTAAACAAACGTCAGCTTCATTAGGCTTATAGTTTGCGGTTTAGATTGTGAAAGCTTAGGCCAGTCACTTCGTTTGAGAAAATGATTTTCATTAGTCCTGTTTCGAAGTCCTAACTGTAAATAAGGATTACAAAATATAGTTAACGTTTAAACGAAGTGGCATCGTGCGCAACTTTTATTACAATAAAATATAATATGATTAAATAATTATAACTTCAGCTGCTGGATAAACATAATTTTTAATTTGATAAATTTATTATAAGGACGTGATTATATTATTTAGATTAAATATTCATGAGCTGTTGTAGTGTAATATACGAATCAGTGCCGGAAAGAAGAAAGATTTTGCTGAGCAAGTAGAAAACAATAAAAGAGCACTAACTTAAGGCTTTTTAGACTTTTTAAGTTTAAAACACAATATCCTCGAGTTTACTAGACCGATTTTTACGAATCTTTCACCAAACATTTCAGCAATCTAAAACAGATTTTTTAGAAGTTTACATTATTTTCATTAGGTAAACTATTTTGTAATTTCAAAAAAATTACTCGATTTAACTTTTTCTGAAAAAACAGCCAGAGTTGAAATTAAAATGTGAACACTGATAAATGATAGCTTTTTGATTACATAACACAAGAAAAATAAAATTAAACCATTATTCTGATGTTTTGTTAGTCTTTGTTTAATTATTGCCAAACTTTATTTTATTTGAATTTTTGTTACAAGTAGTCGCACTGATTTCCTTTAAATTGTCTCGGCACGATATTTCTCACGATATATTATAGTTAATTTACATTTTAGATTCATAATTGAATGTAACGAACAACACTTGTTTTTTAATCTATATTACGCGCAGCTAGATAAGCATCTAAAATCTACAAAAATGCAACAAAATTTGCAATAGAAACTGTCAATGCAACACTAAAGCTATTTGGTTGAATAAGAAAATCGGGTTCTGGGCTCTCTTCAAGAGGACAGCACTTTTCGTGCTTTTTAGATCTCTAAAACGCATAATTATTTGTTACTCTCGGAATATCGATCAAATATTTTCCGGAAACAGTTTCTGTATATTGACTTTGCGATAACTAAAAGCCTGACGGAAATTAGATTTCTTCATTAATCGAATAATCAAATAATAATCTGGATTGTTCCTAAAACATCACAATTAATATTGTTGCGTAATAACAGAATGGTAGAAATATTTAAAATCAGGCAGATATGTATTAAAAAGTGTATTAGCCTGGGTTTTTTATATAACCCAGAAAAATCAATATTGTCGTGTTTTGAAACGTTAAATTCTGATTTAGTTATTTGTAAATTATTTTGAAGTTTGTTTCATTTTAATTTGTGAATTTGTAAGCATACTGTACATAGAAATTTCTTTATTAATTTTGTAAATAGGATTATGTTGGTAATTAAATTATTAAGAAGAGTCTCATGCTCACAAGTATTTACATACCCTCCACTTCACTCGAACCTACGAAAAAATGTAAATAAAAAGTTTTTAACAAAAAATATACAGGGTGGTATCACAATATATTATGTTATCAAGGTAGTTAAATCGTCAATTCTGTCGACCTTCAGTAGGAGCAAAATATATAGTACTTCTACAGTTACGATCGGTTACAATAATATAATATGTGACTATAACATTACACTAGTTACCACTATAGTGGTTTTATGAGCTCACAGAAGTGAGTACGTAAATGCTAACTCAAAATGACCCGATTTAAATAATTCTCTAATTAAGTGATCGCATAAGAACTAATATGTTAAATGTGGTATCATCGCTGTCTAAATGTTAATCTTTGTAGTTGAATTTAGGTTCTAAATGTAGTTTTAAGCTGGGTTTATGCACACACTGTGCACCTACATTAGTATAATATGTGTTGGTGCCATCTATCAAAACACTGGATATTTAAATCATTATTTATATTTCCAATAAAAAAAATTTTGATAAACATCAATGTTAGATTACTGTGGATGCCGATGAAGAATTTTCGGCATTTGAAAAATTTTGAAATGTAATTAATTTTTTTTAAATAGTATAATGCGTACTTTTACCTAATTACCAACTTGTTATATATAATCTAAAACTAATTACCGCAGTAATTAGTTGCCTCTCGACTATGCCTGAATATATGCGACAGCTGCTTGCCAACCTATACCTAACATAAAACATTACAAAATATCTTAAAATTCTAAAAATTAATTTTCAATTTGCTTCATGTTATTAATAAGTTGTGAGGTGTAAACTTGTAATTAATTGCAATATTTTAAGTGGGGTTTCTATTATGATCCTAATTATGTAAAATTAATAATTTACGACTACTGGTTTTGTATTAATTTAATTATTTCATTAAAGATACAAATTTATTTTTGCAATGGTATGTGATAATGCGAAAAGTTTAGTGAGAGTTTTAAACAAATTATACACTTTACAAATTGTACTAATTGCAATAAAAATTTAATTACATTTAATAATCCATTAACTCAAAAGATTAATCATGCCATATACATTTATGTATTTATACAACCATTAGACGGCGTTTTATAAAAACGAGTTAAAAGCTGAAATGTAAGAATTTGATGTGATTATAATTTAGAAATATGGTATTATAAATTACTTGTAAATTTTCTACCTAATTTATGACTGCTACAAGAATAAATATTTTGGCAATAATATGTAGTGATTTATCAGAAACACATTATTATTCCAAAATTTTATTCTGAATTTATTGCTATCATTAATTCAAAATTTATAGATCCATCTAGAATGTTTCCTTCTGTTAAGATCCTGCACGAAAAACGTTACCCAATTTAACAGACTATAATAATTCATAATTGCAATTTACTCAATTTGCAATAGTACAACCATAATGCACTGCGGAGTATATTATTGTATGTTGTTATGGACTGTACACTGCGCTATGGTAAACCTAAAGATTGTAGACATGACATACCTATTCGATATTAACATTATTGCAATTTGTGATACGCATACTGTGGAGCAATGGTATGCTATAGCGCATACTTGAGGTGAAAATTCGATTTAATTTTTTTTAGAGCAGTACGGGGCTGAAATAACTTGAAAATATTAAAACCACATTGTATAAACATTAAAGATGGTAAAGAGTAAATATAAAATGATGAAGCTATAATAAAATATCCACATTACTGTCAACGTCTTTTGAAATTTAACCGGTGCATGTAATAGTTCAACCCTTTGGACTCACACGATGAAGTAAAATTACAGAACGTGCCCAACGACCCCTCGTAATACCATAATCCAAAACTAAAGCAATAACATTCGCGACGAGCATTCACCCCTCACCCATTTACCATAACCGCTAATTGCAGAATCACGATGGCAAGGCTGGGAATGTATTTGAGTGTACACATGTGCTGTTCATCTCTAATGTAAAGATTTTTCCGACCCTCGTTGCCAGTAAATGGCTATTTGATTATGTAAATTACAAATTAAGGTGTAGCTCAAACTGATTGATTTAATTCAAAGATTTAAATAAATTTCTTCGTCTTTATAAGTTTCATGAAAATTAATTCTTTCAGTAAATTTAGTAGTGCGCTCTATTATTGTTCGTTCTAGCACTTGGAATGATTAAATCTGATTTTTTATTTAAAAATGAACTACTACATTGTCAGAAAAATAAGAACTACTTTCTTAAATATTTATTTCAGCTGCATAGTTTGCGACATCAGGATCGGAATACTAGATTTACTACTCCAACCTATTGTTTTACTTTACTGCTAGCGACATGCAGCATTAAAGTAGTGCTTTAGTGGCGTCATCCATTCTTTCGTCCAATAGAATTTTTAGCTACTAAGTTGAATCAGCATTCAATGTTTCAAATTCAATGACTTTCAAATCAGCTAAAAAATTTATTTTTAATGTCGCCTGTTCGGGGTCATATTCTTAGTATTTTCTTTAACCTCCTGGAGTAGTAATAGTCAAGTGTTGTCTTGATCGGAAGAATTTTAATAATCTAATCATGAAAATATATGAAAAAAGTCGATTTACGCGCTATAATTTTACGTGATAACGTTATAAGAAAACATTGATGAAAAATTGCATACTTTTATGAATTGAATTGAATTATGTTTATGTAACAGATAGTACGAATTAAAACTGTGTTATTACATTAACCCTCAATAGGTTAGTGCGTTATGTGCATGAAACATAATTACATCATTTGGTGATCGCGAGATCAAACCTCATGCCGGACAAGTTTTTTTTAATGGCATTTTATAATTCAAATGATGTCTATGTATGATGCAAAGCCGATCGTGCCTCTTTCTTGCTTGCTTCGCGCTCTAGCTTGCGGAACGTGACAATTTTTCGTGCGTGCAGCCGGTATATCAATTTATAAGACGTTATCACGTCTTTAGTAAAGTTTCATCAAAGATCCTAACAATATCAAAAACAAATTTTAAGCAGACGTTTTTTCAAGAAGGCAGTAACCATTCAGAAAAGCGCTCAAATAAGTGGTTACATCATCATTCTACAATATATTTAGGCACTATTTAACAACGTACAATTTATATTTTATCGAATAGAAACAACCAGAAATTATAAAGAACGAGTAACTAAGTTAAGCTGAAGTCATCAATGTAAGAAGGTAAATTTAAATCTTACGTCTTGACAAGGTACAGTCATATTTTCTAAATATTTGAATTCCTGTGGAATTAAGTAAAGAAGTTCAGTGAGAATTCTTCGTTGAGTGCTATTGAAAAAACCACGTTTTATCTGTGTTTTGCGTACTGACAATTGCAAAATATTTGTTTACTTCATTATGTATAATTAAGTTTGGCATATCTTTAAAGGTTTCATTTTCTATTTTTTTTTTATTAATTTATACCGGCGAGAAACCATTTTACATATGGTTAGAATACCGAATAGACCCGAATTGTAGTTATCTAAACTGGATGTTTTAAGTACATAAACACTTCAACATACTTGAAAATTCAAATAACTCAATGTGTCGTACTTGTAATAAAGCAGACGAAATAGTTGAATATGTGCCGGGTTTGGAATTAATAAAAGAAGCTATATTGAGCGACTTCTAACTTTAGGATCCTTAGGTTTGTCTTTCTATATTTGAAGGGTTCTGTTTAGTAGCCTGAGTGCTCGTGAGAACTTTTCTTAACGTGTTCCTATCCAAATATAAAAAATGCACGATATAAATATAAGCACCAACTTGTCGACTTTGTAAACAGTCAACCTGAAGTAAATTCAAAATTCTTATACGTTATGATGGAATAAAAAACCATTTTTTATATTTAAATATTAATAGAAAATAAGCTTTTTAAAAGTGAAATTAGTTTTTGAAAGAAAATATAAATGTAAATTTTTTCACTGATGTTTAATTATCTGAGTTTTGTTCATTCTTCAGTAAAACATTTTGTAATTAGCGGAAGTAATAACAAACGATACTCTTACATTACTGCGTAGGAGGTTTCACTTAAATGGTTAAATTTAAGACAGGACCTGATCTGTAATTATTATGGATGTTAAAGTGGATACCTCTCAAGGCACTTATGCAATCAACATGAGTGAAGTTAATTAAGCTAACAAAAAATTTCAATATGGAATTTAAATTTACGCCAACCGAAGCGTTCGAAACAAAAGACTTTGTTCTGTGCCCTAAAAAGCAATAATTGCAAATTAATTGACTAAATAAAAATTTTAAACGTTGTATTGTAGATATCAAATAATAAAATTTAATCTGTAAAATGACATCTTTATTTAATCAAATGGAAGAGAAACGAATTCAAACAGAAAAGCAATCAGTTTTCAACATTGGATTATTAAAGTTTTTTGTCGAATATCAATCCTTGGCTAACAAAATAAATTGGTGACGTAATAATTACTGTCTTTCAATTTATAACACGAACTTTATTTTCAATTAGTTTTGTTTAAGTTAAAATTTAAATTAGAAAAGGTGTTCAAATATTTATCTTTAATAATGAAAACTCACGAAAGTACAATCAGCCTTAAATATACAGAAGAAGAGAGCATCGAATAAATTTATAAAAATAAGTTTGATTCGCACATAAAAGCTTTTTAAATTTGGGATTTGATGAAGGGTTGTGCCCCGTTTAGCCTCTCAATAAGACCGTATCTAGAATGCATAAACAGACGCTTCTAAATATAGTCGATATATTAAGAGGTTCAAACTTTGATAGTAGGCTACATCGTACCAAGGACTAATCCTAGATAATCTCTTTTAAAAAAAGCTCGACATTGTTGGAAACTAGGGAGGATAGCTTGCGTTGTTAGCCTCAGCGGGAATCTAGTAACACTCAGTCTGACAGTTATTACACGGATTTTGGGAGATTCCAAATACAATTGTTACAAGTTCGGTTAACTTTTTGGTAATAATAACAATGCAGAAAATTAATACCAAGTTGTTGAAATGCAAGAAATATTTTCAGCATTACAATTAATATTGCAAAGCTAGACAACTCCTTGATTATCTTGCGTTGATATAAAAAGTTCTATTATGTTCTATTATTTATTTATTGTGAGTATTAAAAAATTATAGATTATTTTCCACAATAGCAAAACAATTTATTGTGTTTGATGGAGTGTTGAGTTAAACATAATATTTCCCACACTGATATTAAAATAACATTATTTTGAATAGTAGGTTGTAAGTAAATGTTCCATTGTTTAAAAATAAATTTACTGTTAATATTATTTCGATTATAGAAATCATACAAATAAATACTATAGATGTTTGATAGATAAGCAGTTTTGAACTATAATTTCTTTTTAATTTTCAAACTTTTTTGTAAAAATTTTACTTGAATATAATCGAATCGGCTTTCGTTTTATTGTTTTCATTAAAAAGAGTTGTTTAAATCATTTTATCAATACTACTAATATTTACATAATTTGACCTGTATTATAAAAATTTTTAATGTTTTAGAAAAAGTTGAAAATTGTACATCTGAAAGCAAAAATTCATTCGATCGCACACATAACTTTCGGTTCAAAAAACCAGGTAGGTATTACTCGATGATATTTAATTATGTTAAATGCGCATTAACTTTCATTAATTAGATAAAGCAAAATGAAACTGGCTTGGCGAAATATACGGCGAAATGAGCTGGAACTTTTATATCATGGTCAGTTAATCATCAAAATACAAAGAACGATATCGATAATGAAATCTGCAAGCGGGTCACAGTATAGGAGGTCGTTTTTCAAAAGGGTGCTGATATACGGTGGTTGAACATCAACCCTTTATAACTTATAGAGCAGTGTTTATCTAAATCTAACCCTTATTACTGTTAACCCTTTTTTTATAGGTAAACTAGTTTGCATAGATTGTCATGTTCATTTCATAGAAAAATTAACGGAGCGTTTATTATTTTTTGTTGTTAATCTACCGATTGCCTTTCAAATGTAAATGTCAATTAAGGGGAACGTACAATTCTTCTAAATCAACATTTAAGCAAAGATATTTTCTGCACAATATAATATGGTTAGATACATGGAATACCCAGCAGCTGAACGATAAAAATAATTTACCATGGTGTCTGATTAAATATTATTAATATTATTCCGAAGAGCTGTACTATCGTAATAGGTATGTCGAAAGTCGTCAAAGTGGTTCCACTGCACAAGAAAGAAAATGCAAACATGTGTAAAAATTATAGACCCATTTTGATCCTATCAATGTTTTCCAATAATTTTAAAGTGCTCATCAAAGATCAACTTGTGTTTTTTTAGAGGTCCGGAAGCTCTTCTGTTCTTCGTAGCAAGGATGGAAATCATCGAATTAATATTCGAGGCATTCGAAGAAAGAGAAGAGATAGAACTATCATGTCTGGACTTAAGCAAAGCGTTTGACTGCGTAAATCATGAAATACTTACTTCTAAACAAGTTGAAATTTTATAGAATCAGAGGTATCGTACTAGACATTGTCAGGTCGTATCTAAATGATCGCATCCGAGTAGTATCATGGAGGAATAATAAGTTACGAGAGGAAAAAGATGGAATTGGGAATACCTCAAGGATTGGTGCTGGGACCAATTCTATTTATTATCTACTTAAGCGACTTACCAGCAAACATAAACACCTACAAGATATGTATTTTTGCAGACGACACAACAATTTTAAATGAAAGCAAAGAAAGAAGCACACTAAAGCAGAAGTCAAAAGAAGCAATTGAAAAAGCACAAGAGTGGTTCAAATCAAATGAACTACAACTAAACGTGGTAAAAACACAGTAGTTATTGTTTATGACGGGAAAGCCACCCCAGCAGGGGGAAGTAGGTTTTCTGGGTTTTAATCTCGACAGTGCTCTGACTTGAAACAGACACATAAAGCGCACATGCAATAAGCTGGCATCGGCAATATACCTGATTAGAAATAGCAGCAAAAATGACTTACTACGCATAGTTTCATAGTGTGGCAACATATGGAATCCAAATATAAGAAGCTTCTACAAAGTCTACAAAAATATTAACGTAGAAAAAGAGAGCTATCAGAGCCATTGTTGGACTGACACAGTAGACAAGCTGCAGACCATTTTTCAAAAAACTGAAAATACTCACTATTCCTGCATGTTACATAGTTGCGTGCCTGAACCACATTCATCAGGTGAGTGGTACATATACTGTGATGTTTCAAACACGAGGATGCGACGAACGATCTCTGGGTGAAGGTAAAGCAGCCATAAAAATTTGCAGTTACCCTGTAGGCATGACAAATTTAAAAATAAGGAATGAAAATTTAAATGAGTAATAAAATTTAAAAGGTTGCAAGGTAATCTAAATAGAAAGAATTGTCACTTAAACACGAACTAAACACAAAGATTTTATAATTCTGTTTAAATTTGAATTTTGCGCTACCGAAAGTGTACAAACGAGCGTTTTAGCAAGTTTTAGTTATTAACAATTTTCAGAGTGAACAAATGTAGGAGAGTGGGCGTTCGACCATGGTGACATGAGGTCGAAGTTTGATTTTTGTGTGAATTTTTCGAGGTTAGCGTTCTTGAGTTGTTTGGAAGATCGGCGTACGATCGATTTAGTAAAATCGATTAACGATAAAAAAAGTTAACAAATGTGGAGAGTTTGTCCGACCATTGAAACATCAGGTCGATTTTTCAAGATTAGCGTCCTTGAGTTGTTTGGAAGATCGGCGTACAATCGATTAAGTAAAATCGATTACTAATCAAAGTCGAATGGTGGAAAGTAGATCGAAAGCGTTGATTGTAGTAGTGTAATTCAGTTTTCGTCAATAAATTTTGTGAACGGCTGAAAACGACAAAAGTTAGAAAAGACGGCTATTTTGGTGGCATTTTTATATGCGATAACAACATTGAGAACAAAGAAATTTTTATTAGTTTATGAACAAATTACTTATGTTCAAAGATTTTTCAACTACACATCGTGTTGGATGCAACACGTTTACAAAAAATACACGGAAGAAAAATTAATGCAACATCAAAAAATTTGGAAAAATTCACAATTACAGAAGCCAGCACATGCGTTGCATTTAGAAGCCAACCACCAAATAGTAAGAGATGAAACTAATCTGCACACACATCTTACTTAAACTAAATCAGTGGCATCTCGTTTAATAATGAAAACGCAACTTTAAATTTTTTATTTTTATTTTAAACAGAAATTAATTTTTATTTTAAAATTTGTAACATCATGAATATAATATTTCACACTCGATTAAAGATAACGAGAAAGAGCTAGTAACAAATTGCCGTTTCATTAACAGCACATCTCGTCATAGTTAATTAACACTTTATACACCAAATTTTCCATGCAGGGTTGTATAACCGCAAATGTTTCAACAGATATTTTGCAACTGATTTTGAACGACGGTTATTTTTGTGTTGATAATAAATTATATTTCTTATATTTTATGAATTTCAGTGCCAAGGAAAAGGTTATTTGTTTCAAAGTATTAGAATCTACCTCTCGAGATACGATTGTCTTTACTCCCGCATTTAGGAGCAAGCTTGGAGCACTTATAGTGAATGTGTAAAATCAACCAGTTTTGAAGGGATCATTGCAATAGATTAAACATAGTCAAAACCACAATTTATTATAAGACTCGTACAAGAGAAAAGATAATTCTCTCAAGGCATCGACTGTACAAGCTGCAAAGTAGCTTTACCTAATTGTGGAATTAAAATGTACACTAGATTACAAGATGAAATAAAAACCATAAATGGAACAAGTTTTAAAAGAAAATTGAAACAAATTCTGACGGAGAAAACTGTTTTTCCGAGGAATTTATAGAGTTAAACTTATAACTTTGCAAGATGTTTTGTGCTCGAGCTTCTGTATTACTATGTGATTTTGTAATTTTTTGATGTACCCTGTAATCATTGAAGGTTAAATAAATTATATGATCTAGAAAGATGAATTTGAGTACACAATTAATTTTTTGTTTTGCAGATCAGGAGACATTTTACTGTTAATCTTTCTGATATGGCAGTATCGTGCTGAAAATAATCAGTATTTGCTTATTCAACTATAAGGAGTATGATCATGGTAGGAGCATGATCGGTAAAACGTGGGGACTAAAACATAAACTTGTACTTTTGTTGTATACCAAAGTGGTGATACCCACGATCACATGCTGAGCCCTGATCTGGTGGCACACATTCAGTAAAAGGAAAAGCATAAACCGGCTTAACAGGCTGCAAAGACTGGCGTGCTTGGGTATTATGGAGGCAATAACATCAACGCTCACCGCTTCCATGGAAACTTTCCTGCCTTTCTTCGGCCTCTACACCTAGTTGTAGGGGTAGATGCTCTACTTACAACCTACAGGTTGAAAATTAACGGCTATGGTGAGATCAATCCTAGAAGAGGGACATCGCACTATGATCTTAAACTCAATTAAGAGCAATAGCTTGCTTAACATGCTCACAGATAAAACTATAGCACCATGAAGAACTTTAGAAAGCCCTGTAAGGTTCTAGCACCGGATAGGGATAAGATTTAAACCTCACAAACTTTGGGGCTTAGGAATGATGCCCTCTGGTATACAGATCTGTATACAGATACAAACCGAAGGATGCTTATAGCTTATATCAGCAAAGAATTGGTATGAAGGAACCTCATAAAAAAGAGAATCTGTATCATGAGTCATGACTGACAGCCAGGTAGCTCTAAGAGCCCTGGAAGAAGTTGAATCACACTTCAAGGTTGTCAAATAATGCAAAGATATTCTGGTAAGACTAGCTCTCCGCAACAGTGTCACGCTGATGTGGGTGCCGAGACACCGGAGCATCAAGGCAAATGAGGAAGCGGACTCTCTAGCTAGGAAGGCTGCTTGCACAATTCTAATCGGCCCGGAGCCTTCTTGCGGAATCGCATATTTGACCACTAAGGGAAGGATCAGGGATATACTCAACTAAACAACACCTTACTCAATAAGTAGACCTACCTGGACTGACGCAATCGCGGATGTTCATAAAGGCACCGTCGAATGAGTCTAACAGGAATAAAATATTTATGTTGAGTAGGAATCAACTTAGAAGGTTAATGGGTCTCTTCACAGAGCACTGCTGCTTTAAAAGGCACCTCAGCATTATGGCACTGACGGAAGATCCTACTGGTAGGATGTGTGGCCAGGAGGATGAAACCCCATACCACATATTATGTGAATGTTCGACCTTGGCTAGAAGCAGGCTGCGTCACTTTGGTTTTCCTTACCCAAGAACCAAAGAGATAGTACAATTACCCTTCAACTACGTTCTCGACCTGGTCGAAGAGACGCAATTGTTGAAGTAAAACTCGAAATGGGTGCACAATAAGCTCGAGCTTCAGTGCAGTAGGGACATGCACCACAGCCCGTTCATAATAAAATAGGAACAACCGTCTCTTCTCCTTATCGGTGGAATAAAGCAACACGAGAAAAATCTTGAAGTCTAGGAAAAAAAAATAAATTGTCTCTTTGGGAAGGATTTTAGTTTGAGCTTCAGGCTCAAACTGACTTACTTTAATTTTTTAGATATACTAGAACGACTGTTACAATAAATTATTAAACGTATTGCTTGTATATACTATATATAATACATCAGCTGAGGTCTGGTACACCACTCAAAGTCAAAGAGAAAAGTCATTTATTGCAAATATTTTTTCTGAAACGACAGCTTAACATCTCGGATTAATATTAAATTCGCACTTGTTTAGCTCCAATGATCTGATCTCTAATCAGAAGATAATCTGGCTCAGATAGCATCTAACCAATGTATTGTCGGATTTAACCAACCTACCAAGTTTTTTTTTCTTTCATTATGCCATGTGATAAAGGTATAGCAAATATAGCATGTTCTGTAGATATAAAAATATCAGAAAAAAACAACTATTCCTGTGGTGGATCGAACCTGGGACCTTCCAATCCACTTGCGGACTCGTTACCATCTCATCGTAAACTAGCTGAAGTATTATAATTAAAAACTTTTAAACGATATTCATTCAAAAACGGTTGCTCATAGCACTTAAAAAACCACAGGTGTTTTTTTTAGTGCTCTATCAACCTATCAAAGCTTGTCCCGGTTATAAAGTTAGACTTGAGGAGTTATCCTGGTAAGCTAAATAGATTTTAGTAGTTAATCATTCAATTAAAATACACCATAATATTTAATTTGTAAATTGAGAAATATTTACTAATTGCCTATTTAGCATAAAAAAATCAAGTTAATTGATGATTATGCATGTATTATAAATTAAGCTTAACAAGTAGCATGGATTTAATTAAAATGATTAGTAATTTGGCGCGTACTGTCATAATTTATTAAATGAACAATTCTTACAATCGTAACAATAATTATCAACTGCCCCACAGATCATAAAAACCCGCATCTTATGTCATTTTATGACCCCTATCATGCTTATGTGTCCCATAGGTCTCGTACCGCGTGTCTACGCCTAACTTTTGCACTTGACAACTCTTGATATGAGTAATGAACAAGTTCTTATCTCCACTTATCATCTCTTTGTTATGAAGGCGATAAATAAAGGAAGAAATGAAAAAAGATTTGAAAGATTAACCCAAAAATTACAGAGAGCTTAATTTTTATTATTTTTATATTATTGAAACGACGAGGCATTCCATCAAAAAAAGCCTATGTTCAATAATTTTAATCACATTTGCAAACCAAATTTTACACATGCCCACATAAAAAACTACTTCGTTGTAAATTAATTCTGTAAACGGCTACAGCTGTAATTATTACGTTCACTTCATGCTGTGAACTAAAATTTATAATTGAAAGTTGATATGAATTTTTGGTATAATTTTAAAAGGATTATTTGCATTAATCATGTCTAAATGAACTTCCTGAATTACTTTTGCATTGTAAGCTATCTTTAAGCACACGGAAATATTAAATTATTAGACATTTAAATGCCGCATTAATTATTACAATAATTACCAGAGAATAACACCCAATATTTAGCTACCTGATTTTGCCGCTCCGTTTCGTTCATAATTGAAGCTATCAGAACGCTTTTTAAAATTTTTTAATAAAAGCATTGATGGTATTACGTGATTAAAAGCATAAAGCATTTCCTCATTTCAGGAATGTCAAAATAAATCATTGTAACAATCACGTTGGTCTCTGTGCCGATTATGTTGTAGCGTTCTCAAAGAGATTCCATGTAACAACCTTTATTGGGAATTCCTCAACCGGCCTACCGTATTGTTCAAAATTTAGGTCGCCAGTTTAATGACAACATAAAATAACGTAGACAGTTACAAAGTATTTGTTTTGATGAATTTCTAAATGCATTCCTAGTTTTCTTTACAAATAATACTGTAAAATGTTGGAAATTTGTGCATTCACCTGGAAATGTACTAAAATCACAATGATTAAATTAAATTTAAATATTAAATACCGGAAGGTAAAATAGGAGATAAAAACTGCCATTCTCAAATAATATGTGTCGTGGTTTGAATTTCACGTTAAACTCAGCTCGTGGTTATTTTCAAAAATTGAATATTATAAAATATATACTACAGCCAACTATTGCTGTGCTATTTTTTACTTTGCTTTATTTATTATTTGTGACAATATTCATTAACTTGGCTTTCTAATAAAAAGTTTCGTAATTTAACAATCAATCACTAATTGCTTTGATGTTTTTTAAATAGAATACTGCCTATCATTAGAGATATGTGTTCATCTTTAATTACATATCGAATTTCCAAGAGAATTTGAGAATATTTTGTACTAATTTAGCTTGCGTTATCTCTTCGATAGCTTATGTTCTCTTATCATAATACACTCACGGTAGCTATAGCTGATTAACGCATTCAACTGAAAGGAGATACGATATCTACTTCCTAACTACAGTTTAGAATTGATTTTCCAAGATATGAAGAGTGTATTTTTTATTTTAAATCGATAATTATTTTTACATTTTGGGTTTATTAACTAAACTCATGCTTAGTTTGTTCAATCTTTTTTAATTTAAGTAAATATTATCATTGTCGTCTATCAGGCATACTTAGGCTTTATTTATGTTTTCCTATTATTAATAATGCTTTGTTATGTAGAATGCTTTTTTCTGTAGTCTATTTCTTAATGTATAATATCTTTCTACTGTAATACCGGATTGAATCTGCAGGAAATGAGATAGTTGAAGTATTTTTCGTACTTTTTAATACGACAGATAAATTTTTGGACACTCTTTTGTGGAGAGGGTTATCTCTACAGTGTTCTTCACAATAACAGATTAATTCTTGTTTCTTCTTGGCCAATTAACCCAACCAGAGGTTAAGATGAAGAAAAGCGTAAATAAGTCAACTGTCGCAATGAAAAGTACGCAAAATATATTGTCAATTTTAAGCTTTTGCATATCGCTGTGTAATTCTCTTAGAAAATTCTTTTTCACCAAAATGATTTTCTCGGATAGCCCTAGATTGCGAGAAGTTGGAATTATTTAGGGTCGTAGGTTCGAGCGTTTTCAAAATCATCATTATGACACAATAAAATTAATTCTAGTTCCAAATAATAAAATAAATGATCTTCAAATAAAATTTTTAATTGCAAATAATTTAAAATTAAGGCAGTCACCCCGTGTGACGATTATTTTTTAAGTTATTTTTTAGGATTTTTTTTATGACGAACAATAAAAATATAGAGGTTTGATTTGTTTTCTATATATTTATTGACATTTCAACAGTAAGTCAGAATATTTTCAGATCAAAATTTTCATCACAATTACTCCAAAAGCCAAGATTGTTTGTTGACAAGTTTGTCGACGATCTTCATGATTCTGGTTTATTGGTTTATCTAAAATCAAAAAACCAAACGGCATTTCAATCGGTAAAGCTGTGGCTATCGAATGAACTAGAATCATTCAAAAATATTGGTAATTGAATAATTGACATGTTTTTGAAAATTAATTTTCAAATTTCATGATTTTATTTGAATATTTTTAATAAATTAGACGAATATTGGGTGTAAAAGGAAAGCAAATCAAACAAATTAACTGCTGGCCAACGTTTCGGACTATATATTAGTCCATCCTCAGGGCTAAAATATAAAAACAGAGGTGCTACAATGTTTTAAAATAAGAGTGTCCAGGGGGACGCAAACATACCTAATAGTTGATGATGGTAAACGCTTGAAAATGCAGTGTGTTGTCGGGAATTGACATGGATAAACAAAAACAGTTATTTTAACGATCGTCGTCAAAAAGAATAAAAATCTAACAAAATTGCCAAATAAAACGTGTAAAAATAAAATTAGAAAACGCAATTGTAGTCAAAAATCTTTCTCATAATAAAATAAAACACACGCAATGTATAAGTACTATCTCTTCTGCAAGATAACCGATAGAGACAGTTACATTCACGTCCAATAAAATACGATCTAAACACAATTTAAAAATTTCCCGCTAACACACCACGTCAAAAGAAAAAGTTAAAATCAAAATTAACAAAATAAAACATTGTAGCACCTCTGTTTTTATATTTTAGCCCTGAGGATGGATTAATATATAGTTCGAAACGTTGGCCAGCAGTTAATTTGTTTGATTTGCTTCCTCTTTACATCCAATATTGGTCTAATTTATTAAGAATAAGCAAGGGAAAAATTTTGTTTACATTTTGAATATTTTGTTAGGAATAAAAAAAACGGCTTGGAATTTTTAAATTCTTTTAGTTGGATCGATCACCATATATGTTCCGAATCTACCATTCAAATTTCAAAGCAATGGGTCATATGGTTTTTGAGATATCGTGGAGACCAGTTAGAAAAATGCAGTTTTAAGAAAATCGCGTTTAAAAAAAAGTTCAGCTACGATTAAAATATTTAATCTTTTAAGATTTAAATCAATTTAATATCTTTAGTCACCATTAATCTGCTATGCCTGGTCCATAGATAATTCCTTCTTCTCCATTTTAGAAGTTCTTTAAATATGCTGGCTCCGTTTTTGCTTCAATCTCAAGGGATAAAAAGAAATACCGCTAGTTCTGCAAAGACAGCATATCTTCACGTGTAGAATGTATGTATAATGTTTTTAAAGTGTAAATGTGTGTAGAAAATTAGAAAATCATTTTACTAGCATATTCTACACATGTTTAGGAATCAATTTATATAAAAAAAACTTTTTTTAATTTTTCGACACATCACACGGGGTGACTGCTTTAAATGTAAAATTTTACTACTTCTTTCTTGGAAGAACCTTGGTTCAAACTTGCAATTTCCAATTATCAATTCGTCGCTTATCAATCACGACACACTGTGCGCTTTTTTAAATGTACTAAATTTTATAATTCAAATTAATATTAACTTCCAAAAATTCTATTTATATCCAAAATAAATCGCTTACCAAAAATAATATCTTCTTTATTGTTCATAAATATAATCAAAAATATAATCAATTCCAAAAAACTCACAATAAAAATTTAACTTTTGATCAAAAATTCTTCCAAATAATATTCTCTTCGACAATATTCAAAATTTCAATTGCAACAACTATTTTTCACAAAATATTCAAAAACCTTTACGGAACAAAATTTTTATCAAACTGCTCCGGCGGTCATGTTTGGTAAAAAAGCCTAGTGATTCCCCTCTTCGCTCCCTACCTTGTACTTTTTCCAGTTTTACCAAAACCAAATACATTTCACAAAATTTTTCTAAAAGAGTACAGGGTGGGTCCAAATCGTTTTGAACCACGACAATATACAGATCTTCAGATGTTAAACTTCTTGATTGGATGCTCTGAATTAATCTAATAATTTAAGTTTCTAAGTTTAAACTAACTATTTCAGATCTAAAAGTTTTCACTTTTTTATTTTTTTCTCTCAGAAAGTCATATAATGTAAGTGTTCATCCGTCTGTATCATTTAAAATATTAGTATAGGTTTTATTTATTAGCCGATTTCATAATCGTATTTACAGAGTCTAAAATATGCAAACAAAATTTAGCTTACCGTAAGGTAGGGCCCATATTTATTACCGAAAATAATTCAGAATGTCTGACGACGCAGTTAATTTTACCGAGTGATCTTTATATTGACGTGTTTTGTTTTATAAACCGACCCTGCGCTGTGAAAATTGTCAAAAACTTATTTTTGTTATTAAATTTTTATAATTAGATTGCTGTCATTGTTGTTGTATGTGTTAGATTAAAATTTAAATGTATAGCATTAATTGATCTGACCAAATCATGTTCAAAATTTACTTATTTCTATCTCTTTCCTTACGTAAAGTACCTTCGATTAGTTCATTTCAAATTACCAATCTAAAAAAATTGAGAGGTTTGAGATTGGTCATCGAGTAATCATTCCGCACCATTCAAATAGTAATTCAATAAAGTTGCATTACTTTTATCACTTTTATTAATTTTATTTACCATGCTAACTCTGGTGTAAGATAAAGTTATGAGTTAATCTAGTACTTATTGATTATTATAAATTGTGTAATTTGTTGATACCTTTACAATTGATATTTTTATAAACTACAAAGAAAAATTTCTGAAACGTAATGACTTTAAAGAATGCAATTTTTTATTTTTCAATTAAATTGTTCATTACTTTGTTTCTATTTCAGCGTAACTATTTTGATTAACGAGTATTGCTGAAGGGGCTCTAACAATAACTCAACGTCGTCATCAACCCATTTTCTTTCAGTGTTATTTTATTTACTTTTGTTTTTCTTATTATTTCATGGGACGATTTTGTTCATTTTCATCCTGTAAGTGCACAATTACTGCACATACAATGGAAGCCAGAAATAACATGCATGTTATCTGATGTTTCTACTATATACTATAATTATGTATTATGTACATTGTACGTGGTATATTGGATTTATCTATGTCATAATTGTAAAATAAAAAGTTGTTAAAAACAAATTTGTGTGTTTAATAATTAATTATTCAATACAATTTCAGATCAAAATAATATTTGCTTCAACAATATTTTTTATATTAATTATCTAAAAACAATATTATTAAAATAATCTGACATGTTTAACTCGAAATTACGGTTTAGTCTAATTTGGACACTGTAATTGCATTAACAATATGAAATTATTAGGCTGTCGGATTAAACATCAAATACTGATGGACATAAATATCTACATAAAACTGATAATAAAGCAATTTAATCATTTTTATCAGCTTTACTGAAAATAGCAAATTAAATACTGAAATATTTTACTAAAATTTTAATTTTTTTGTTTATACCGCTGAAGCATAATTATTATGTAGGTATGTATCTGTCAATTAAAAACTTTGTTTTTGAATTATTATTTGTAATATATACAAAATATGATATTTTACATGAAAAATACATAGAATATTTTATAAGTTGTTCGCAAATATGATGATTGGTTTAGTCAGCAGCATTATGTTTTAATAACTATTTATTTTAGAGTTACTATTGACATGTTTACGTCTTCTATATTTTTAATATTGTTCACATAAGATACCTATATTTTCCACTTCTTCAGGTAAAGAATTCTTTCATATCAAAAACTTATAGGTACTCTTGTTTCTAAGCTTCGTCTACTTGAATAATGGTTATGATTAAATACAAATTTGTTATGGAAAAACTGCACACAAAGAACAAATGAAATTAAAAATAATAATAATCTATTCATGCACATCAGAATAAAAAGAAATTTATTTTACAAATTTCCTCGTTGGAAATTCTGTTCATAAAACTTCGTCTTAGTTTTGACTTAATCTTGCAAGTCTGTTTTTGTAGTGACATTTCTGGTTATTTGATTAACTACAGCAAATATAAAAGCTTGTCAATATATTATACGAAATAAACCGTGAACGTGATCGATGTTCAATGAGAAAGCGCGTCGTGTGCATTCAAATTAGCAAATTAGATCACATTAATTTCTATAATATGCTATAGTTTCAAAATAAATGGTTTTTGGAACCATGTTTGCATTTTCATGAGTAGTATTTTATAAAACTATCTAAAATTAGGTAACATCTAATTATTAATACCCAATCGTTTATGTGATTTGTATACTCTTGAAAGTGGTAATATTGTCATTGTAAGATTTTACTAAACTACTTTTTTCTTTAATAATTAAATGCAACATCATTTAGGGCTATTGTAAAATCGAACCTTAAATATACTATAGTATTTTTTGTAAAACTACTTTAATACAAGTCTTATCCATTCATTTCTCTAATTACTTAGTAATAATTTACGTATACTTGAATTTAATCTCCGATCTCCAATCTGGTAATGTAATTTTAATGATCTACAAAAACAAATTAATAAATAAGGAATACAATATTAATCAAACAAATTCCTAATTACTTTACACCGATTCAAATTGAGTTCTAAGTTGGACGGAGGTAATTAAACAGTAGATATTCCTATACTGACCACTATAAAAGCATTTAGGCAAACTAAAAAAACTAGAAACTCATTTTAATTGTTTTATTTGAAGTTTTTACATAATCCAACGTTGTTCGATTTTCAATTACTAAGTATTCGAATAAAATAAATTTGTAAAAATAAAAACTTAAGTGCTAAACGAAAACATAAAATTTAATTTACTATGCAATAAAATAAAGAAAAAGAGCAAAAGGGATAAAACTAAACGTTGAAGTTCTTTCGCTTAAAATAAGTTCTAAAATGTGAAGCTCAAACTCTTTAATTTTAATTTGTGTAGTAAGTATTGAATATTACTTCTAAATTAAAGTACAAAATTGCTTTTAGCTTTTTAGGGAAAAATTTTATAAAACACTTTTAATAATCCATCTGGAAATTAAGTATTATGCTTTCCATCTACATAATTTTATTGGTGAATAAATGGGAATTTTGTTATGGGAAATTTTGTATAAATTAAGCAAAAAGACTTAATGTAAGTTTCAGTTGCTTCATTGTTTTAAAAACTAGAAACGTCTTCGAAACCTCGTTACATCTCAAAGTGTCTACAAGTAATGTAATTGCAAACGAAGTAATGTAGCAGATCAATATTCCCATAGCAAACGATCTTTAACCGTTGTCTAAATTATAAATTAAAGCAAAAATTAACTTTATACTGATACGTCAGCTATTTAGCGCTAAGAAATTATTTTAATTTATCCTATTTAGAGTAGCCTGATTTCATTTTGATACCGCAAAAACTATTATGTTCGTGTCAAAAGGATTCTGCGCAAGGACTAAATGAGAGATAATATTATACTAACCTTAAATAGTTGAGCTACACAAATTCATATTCAGGTGTTGTCTATGATAAATTGATAAATGTATCTTAATCAACGCTTTCTTAAAAATAACTCTTCTCTTAACCTTTTGAAAAATCACACAAAATTCGTTATGAATTTATTTGAAACATACATTTGACTTGCCTAGTACAGCAGAGCTCAATCCTTTATTGCATTTTTAACTCCAACAGACCAAGTGCTCATTTTGTTATTACCTTTTACTACTATGTATGTACAGTTTATTTGACAATTGTTCAAGATTGGATTTAATACTTTAGGATATATACTATGTAGATTATTATACCATAAATAGATTTGTTTTAAAATATTTCTATTAGCTGTTAAAATTTAAAATAAACAATTTATTGTTATTATCAGTGTTTTTAACAGAATAACGGACTATTAAAGTTTATTAAACCGCTTTTTATACCACTGTTCCTATTATAAATTTTTCCAAAAAAACGAAATGTATTGTTATTTCTTTCAAAGACAACCATAAATTTTTTTACAATTTTTCCTGTTTTTTAATATATTTGTAGTTGGTTGAGAGATTCATATATTTTCTTCTTCCAAAAACTTGAAAAATGACCGCTGCGGACTGTGAACAAGAATAATAATATTATCTAATAATTCAGCAGTTGAAGTAGTAAAACTCTTCCGAGGAAGCCTATTACTACTATAGCCCCTGCTATCAGATAGATATATTTTAGTCCTAAAAGTACTTTTGCAAGTAATCAAATATAAATTTAAATTTTCAATTACTTTCTAATTAATTATATAACATCTCTATAATGATTTAACTACTCGGCGAGATAGCTTAATAAAGTTGTAAGTTATAATTCGCTTTAAACTCAATACAGTTTATATTAAACATAAATTTGCAAGTATTAACTTAATAACAATCTTTCGAAACCAGACATAAAATTTACAAATTCGAGTGCTCATGTTTATTAATTTTTGTTATTCAAGGGACTAAATGATCATACAAAATTGCAATAATTACAAAATTAGTCCGATTAGCTGATAAAACAAAAAGAATGTGGCATCATAAAAGTTTAATAAAATTATGGTTATTTTAATAAAAATCGATTTAGTTTAGAAATAATAAATGCAAAATACCTATCAAGTGGCCTAAAATTAAAATATTCGGCTATTAAAAAGTCCTGTGTAAAAGTTGCTTCCCAAATAACAGTTATTATATTAAAATCGCGCATAATTGCTTGCGCTACAATGATTTTCTTGAATAATAATTTTTTTAACATTATGAAAATACGAAGGCATGTGATTCTTAGAAATTAACCTATAGAGAAGGTATAAAGTCAATGGACATAGTAATTGACCAATTTAAAGTCAAACCAAATAGTAATCATTATGTGATTTAAATGAATATGTTAACGAGAATTTAAATGTAGCTTAATGATATATGATTTTTGTATTATACACATAACATTTTATGTGGTACTACCTACCTATACCATCATAATAATAATATATTTGTTTCACTTCTATTCTAATGCTAAATTAACAAAATGAATTATTCAGTATTAATTTTGTTTATCTATAGCTGTGGCCGTGAGCATTAATAAAAGACATGCTTTTTTGTGTTGGAAATATGGTCGAAAAAACTTGACACAAAGCACAACCAAATCTGTAAATGTTCACTGTTAATAGATGTCAATGTATCATTGCTTTATGCTAGGAATGTTTACAGAATAACTTAACTTAATTAAAGCTCAACAAAAAGTTTAAAATTAATGTAATGGACATTTCCTATTGTTTGTATAAATACAACCTTAAATCATTTTAATTTGAAAGCTTTCATTCAAAAATTGTTTAATTTAATGGAGTATTTAATAAAACTAAATGGGTACTATACTCTCAGTTTATCGCCTTTGGCAGTGCACTGTTTATCCCTTTTCAGACCTTAAGCAAAAAATTATTTTAAAGCCCCCCCCCCTTTTTAAATGTACTAATAGTTTATTATTATTACAAAATTTAGTGATTGTTTTGGTAATTTTAAAATAGAAATTAGTAGGCACTTGAATGCCCAGAAAGGACATATAAGTTTAAAAGTTCAAAGATATAAAAGAATCAAACCGAAATGATTTATTTTTTAGTGTAAATGTTTCAGAGCTTTTTTAAAAGCGTAGACTTAACAACAAACTGAATCCTGACACTTTATTACCTACAATTAAAAGTTTTACAGTTTTTAAAACTGTCAAGTCGAAAAATCTTTCATTTAATTTTTTTTTTAATAGAAAAACCCATTTTGTGCAAGAACCGAAAATAATGAACAAAATAAACAGAAATTTAACTCACTTTCTTTTCGGGGGGGGGGGGGGTATTGACATATTTCTGTAGGTCGATTATTTTATAATTTTTTAATATTTTTTGAAATTCTTGCGGGATTAGCATTCTTTTTATTTTAAAGCAATGTTCTAAATATTTCGTTTTCAGTTAGAAGGTTGATAATAATTAGCGTTTTCTTGGGAGAGAAGAAGTATCTTTAATTAATGGAACTTTTGTATAATATTGTGGTGATTTTTTGTGCAGACAACCCGCCAGGCCAGATCGTGGTCGATTTATTTGTTTTATGTACTGCAAACACGTTCTAATTTATTCACAGGAAAATTAAAAAGACTAAATTTAATACTTTAAACACATTATTTACGTAAACGAAAACGTGTGCCACTGGATACGTACGGAAGCCAAATGGTGGTCGACTGAACAAAGCGCGCCTTACCACGCACGAAAATTGTACAAGGTATTTGTAAAATAACTAGTTTCATTGTAAAACCATTTTTATTATTATAAAATCAAAATTTGTAACAACATTATAAAATTTTCTTCACATTTGACACCTAAAGACAAATGAGCTTGAAATTTAGCAGGACTTTAAATACAGTAAATAAAATTTCAAATTCAGTGGTCGAACACAAATTACACACGATAAAGCCTAAAAGCGAAATTTGTCGCTACAAAAATTTTCCTTTGAATAAACAACATTTTTCGTTATTCAAAATACGAGTTTTTATTTGCTCGCAAGATAGACGGGGTGACCCACAGGAACTCACTACTGAGCGTTTTATTGTTTCCGATAAAGCTGAGCCAGCCGAGGTAATTTTGAGGTGGAAAAGATATTTTTTAGAAAATACCATCACAATATATTATTAAAGTGATTTTATCGAAAAAATACACTTTACTTAAGTTTACCGCGATTAGCTCTTCAATGCAGGGACAGAAACTCTTGCTCAGAGTAGTAGCTTCAATGTTCGTTAAGAAAACAAGACCAGAATTTGATTTCAAAAAAACTTTCAATCGAATTATTTTAAACTCCGACAATTTTAATTTGGTCGTGGATTGAACTTCCGATTTAAATTTATCAATTCAGAACAATAACAGTCAAGCGATACGTTCGGCTTTTTCCAATGTAATTTTATTTTCCAAATCTTCTAATTAAATTAATAAATTCTAATATTAAAATCGCATCCAAAAAAATTTGTTCATGCAGAAACAAATCTTCTTTAAAAATAAAAATAAATTTTTAGCTTCTAACGCCTACATTTGATCAAAAATCTCCTCAAAAACAAAATTTGAAGTAATAATATTTGTATGAAAAAATCACAATTGCAAAACTATTTACAAAAAAAAAGTATATTTAAAAACTCGGTGGAGCAAAATCTAGGCCTTTGCCGTTTTCTTCATCTTGGCAAAAAAAAGCGTCACTCTTGCTAACTTTTCTACCAACCTTACATTTTTTAAAATCTTACCATCTTAGAATTCAAATTCAAAATTTAAAAAAATTAATAATGCATCAAGGGCGTTTAAATCTTTTCGTAACACGGCAATATATTATAATTTTTGTATAAAAATAAAGCTGTAAATATTAAAATTTTCTATTACATATCTGTTGTTATTTTTCTTTTTTAATAAAACTGAAACCGTTCTAGAATTTTTCAATTATAGCTGTGCAAATTTGAGGTTTTTAAAATAAATATTAAATATCTCTTAAAAACCGAAATTGCGACTTTTCTGTTGTTAAACTTATTCAATAGCTTATAAAAACTGTTAATTAAAGTAACGGTGTTAGTTATGGCATTTAAATAAATTTAAAAAATTTGGTGTCTCATAAAGTTTTTAGAGATACATCTTATCGGTAGAAAATCTAGTTTCAACTATAAAGTCGAAATTTAAGAAAATGGAAAATCAAAGCTTTCAATAGAAAAATCTACCGCCTTAGATATGAACAAAAAATGTCAATTTTAAATGAAAAGGAAACAATTTTCCACATAATTTATATTAACAAACTTTTGTATTTTTTTAAAGAGAGTGATGTGACGGAAACAAAAATAACAATAATTTTAAAAATTATAACATTTATTAGTCTTTTCAATATAAAAACTGTTTTTCGTCAACTTTTTAAGACAAGAAGTGTTTCCTCTTAAATAAATTTTAAATTACAATTTTGTTAATTTAATTTAATATCTGTTTACTGAAGATAAATTTTTTACATTGTTATTACATTTTTCTGAAAAAAGAAAACTTTTCCTTTAAAATATCATAAATGTATAAATATATAATATACTACATATTATTATAAATTCTAGTTACAGCTATCTAAAAGTACATTTTAAAGTATTTATAAAAATCGATCAGTATTATATTTTTTGAGAAATAATATTTTTATTATAAAAGAATTCATGCAGTACTTATTACTTTTTCTATACCGCTTTAATATCAACTCTTATAATTCTTTTTAAATATTTGTTTAATTAATTATTTTTAAATTATTGAAAATATTTATTTATTTATATTAATTTGATATCTGCTTTTCTAAAGAATTAAAAAATCTTTAAGGACTCTAGTTTTACAGTTACAAATTCTACAGCCTATAGCCCAAACAACGAAACTCTACTTTCAGCGTTTTTAAAACATAAATAGGTAGTTCATTTGGTATGAACGTTTGTTTGAGCTTACTGTTGAACCTGAAAAATTCAATGATAAAGTTAATAATGAAACTCAACATAAAGTTTCTAAAGTTACCTGGATGAGCCTGTAATTGTAATTATTTCTCCCCATGGGTTGGAAGCGTGAGCTTTTAACTGATCTGCTTGTTATTCGTCATATTCAGCACATTGTTAATTTTTTCCAAACTTTGTTAAAATGTTAATTTGAATAACTGTAACTATAACAACCAAATTATAAAATAGCAATAAATTATATAAACACGTACACGGAAAGGTTTTTTGGGATTTAATCAAACTGCTTAATATTCGCCATTCATTTCGTCGTGAAATGTTAGTTTTTTAAATAAAAATAAGTTGTGCTTTTCTTGTAAATTGCAATTCCAATTACAGACGAGACACAAAAGTTACTTTAAGCCCGAATAAAACAAACTTCCAAAAATAATAATTAGTATTCTAGAATTTCTCGATAATGTCTTTAAACTGTTAACTGCAGTTTACGTAGTTTGGAGATGGCCACAAAAACGTGAAACTTTGCTAATAGACTTTGTTTATTAAATGAAGTGTAATTAACTTTTGTTGACATTTGAAAAACAGCTACAATTTCTTGTACTTATATAAATACTAAGTGTTTTCATTAGTTTTGAGGGACGATTTTCCGGCAAGACTTACAGTTTGTGTTTATTAGTAAGGCACACCGATGGCGAATTTATTATTTAAAATGTAGTAGTCTTATAAATTTTTAAATAAATCGATAAGTAAGTAACCTATAATGCATCGAGTAAACCTATTATGACGATGTAACTATTCATGAGTTATTTATTGCTAAAAGAGAATTTTGTAGTTTCTTGGTATCGATAAATTAAATTTATTTTGCTAAAGTTATGCATGAGGTTTTATCCTACCTACATCAAATTAGCATCGGTAGTTTTGTTGCTAAGTGTCACAAAATGAAAACTAACTTATGCATTAACTGAAGTTTAATGTGCATTTTGGAATTAAGCTAGGTACATCTTGATTTGGTTTTAGAATCTACAATTTAAATTTGCATGTTGACTTTTACCTAACCAAATATTAGATTTTATTTAACTAACCCAGTTTGGAATACCCGATTTAAAGCTACTCGTATAGTAAAGTTGGTTGAGGTTACGCTATGCGGTGGAAAACGTCACTCAAACGAGTAATAAGTGGCATATACCTTCCAGTTTGTGCAACAATTCGCTAGCTGCCACACCGAAAAGAATAACGTAGCTTATCAAAAGACTAGAAACACTTTTAAGTGCTATTCTGTCATATTAACCGACAAGTCTGCTGCTTGCAACGGAAACTTTGTACAAGAATTTTAACATCACAATTTTTGTTTTTATACGACAATTTTCTTGGTTCCAAGTTAAGCAGATTTATTACATGCAATTTAGCATAGTGTTACGAAGTACTTAGAGAATTTCCCGTAAATTTTAACGCAGTTTCTTATAATACAACACAATAACTTATTTTGAAAAGGAGGAGGTATTATATTAATTTTAAACACATCTTCCAGTAAGATATTCAAATTCAAAAACTTAAATTATTCACGACTTCATCGGTATGAAAATATTTTTTTAAACTTACAATCGTATAAATTAAAAACAACTTAGCGACTTTTGTCCGCTCGACTTGAGTTATGTGCTGGATTTTTCATTAGTACGTATTTTACATAAAAATATTCGAACAAAAACTTTTCCCTTATGAGCAATTCATTTTTGAAATTATTAATAAACTTGAACTTAGTTTGGACATAAGCGCTCAAGCGGATGAACAAACAACTATTATTAAGTGTAATTACTGACTGGTTGTCTGCTTCACTAGACAGTTTATACTAATTGTTGTATCCGAATTATTATTATTATGCTATTAGGTGTTCTGCATTGTTAAATTTTGTTGTCTTAAGAAAGGATGGGTTCAAAGAAAATATTGAAATGCTACGCTAAGTCAACAGCTTTGAGATTTAGGGATAGGTTAATTTGATTAACAATGAAAAATGACGAATTTAAATTACAGGTGTGGGTACATAAACATGTGAAAGTATTATCTACTGCATTTTTTAATCTTTGGTATTTACATCCAGGAAGTTTTTAGAGAGGCGTTTTGAAGCTAAGCAGGTTCTCTGCTATGATGTAGTATTTACTTCCTGTACCCCGTATGATATTTTTCCTTTAATAAAATTTTTTTATAAGTAAAAATTTAGTAAAACATAACCATTAATAGATAAATTATAGATTGTGAAATTATTTGGTAATAGCGATTACAAAGAAATTATGCAACTCACCGCATGAATCAATCAAAATAGAAAAAAAAAATTTAATTAAAATTAAATGTTCTAATATAAAATGTAAAAAGTTTAATTAGTGCTTCATGGTAAACTGTAAAGTTTAATAATAGTTATACATACATTTGATATAATAGTTTAACACTAACAACGTAATGCCTTTGGGTACTAAAATAAAAAGCTTAATTTATGGAATAAATTTTATAAATTTACAAGTTTGTATACTCTTTTTAAAAAAATTTTAAATTATGCTTCATTGATAATGAAGTCTATAAATATTAACCTAAATTTAGGGGATCTATTTTACCTCGCAAAATTTACATAAACATTTATATGTTTTTCGGAAATATCTAAAAAAAATAGCAAGATACGGTAATAAACTGCCAGTAGCTTTGTTGTAAAATATGAATTTATAAAGTTTTCGAATTCGAAAAAATTAATGTAAAATTGATCAATAATAATTATACAGAAAAAAGCATTCCTTGATTAATCGGTCGTTTAGCTTTCTCGAGAAAAACTAACCAGGTATTTTTTATCACACGAATGAAGTTTATAATCAAATAGCAAACTTAGTTCTATTTAAAAAAATTATATCACCTATGCAATGTTAGCCATTGCAATGGCACCAATGTAAAGTGTAAATTTACCCAGAAATTCTGATGTGCTTATTTTCTTGTAGTCTGTCCGATGATGGTCATTTGTGGTTGAAACACATCACAGTTTACTAATTTTTACCAGAAATATGCCATTTATTATGTTTGGTTTTGTCATAAAAAGATACAAAAATATTTCAAAATTATGCGGTGCTTTTATTTTAAAGTTAGCCATCAGCAAGTGTCTAGTAAATTTCATTTAAACAAATAAAATACGCCGATTTTGGTTTTTGTTTAGATATACCTTAAGAAGATATTGTGAAGAATGAATTTACAAAATTTTGACTTATTAATTTTGAATATTATTTGCTATAATATATATATTATAAAATATGTATCGTACACCACCCAAGCTCGTCGACCCCCTTCAGCATGTGGAACCTCATGGCGGAGCAGCCATGTCGTACACAAACCAAATTAATTGCAAACCAAATGTACACTTAATGGATAAACAAATGCCAGGACCGTACTTACCCCAGGTGCAGCAGTCGGTTCCATTAATTTACTACAATCAAAACTTTCCACCTTTCCACCAAACTTTCCACCAAACTTTCCAATCAAACTTTGTGAAGGTAAGCACCCAGCTAATTACAAGGGATGTATAGTATACAAGACCCTTCAGAAAAAACATGCCCACCATTAAGAGAGAAAAATCAAGTTCCAGCCTCTAACCCTCAAGTTCTAACCTCTAACCCAACAAACATTGATAATGTAAATAATAGACCAGCATAATATTCTAACAACAACACATACGCAAACATAACAAGAGGTATCCAACAGCCCTATTTTCTAGTCTTAACTACTCAGCTCGTTGCATCAAATCTAAAACCAATCTAGCAAAGCTCAAATTTAGAGAGTATGATGACAAAAATGATGGAAAAAATGGATATGTTGCTCAACATCCTTACAACCATGATTAACAAAATCCTGTAATGACAGTGCAACTTAAAATTGCAATCTGGAATGCTAACGGCTTAGCCAATCACAGCCAAGAGTTTAAAATGTTTCTAACCAATCACAACATTGACATAATGTTCATATCTGAGATACTTCACAAATAAAAACTATTTTAAGGTACCAAAGTACAAAATTTACGATACCCAACACCCAAGCGGTAGAGCGAGAGACGGTACGACAATAATCATTAAAGACAACATCAAACATTATAAGATGCCTAAAAATCCCCAGGCGCACCTGCAGGCTACAAGTGTTGTAGTTGAAGAAAACGAAGGAAAAACCACCATATCCGCAGTTTATTGCCCTCCAGGACATAACATCAGTCAGAACCAATATGTTGACTATTTTAACTTGCTTGGTAGTCGGTTCATCACAGGAGGAGACTTCAATGCAAAACATACTCGTTGGGGATCGAGATTGACTAACCTGAGGGACCGCCAGTTATTTCGAGAAATGAAAATTAAAAATTTGCAACACTGCTCTACCGGTCAGCCAACTTACTGGCCCACGGATAGAGAAAAGCTGCCAGATGTGCTGGACTTTTGTGTCGTTGGCGGCATATCATCCAATTACATCACCATCGATTCATGTTTAGAACTTTCGTCGGATCACTCACCAATAATAGTGACATATACTTCGCTGATTACCAGAAAATCTAAATCCTCAGCAATGTACAATAAACAAACTGACTGGATACTGTTCAAAGAACTCCTGAATATTAAACTCCCTCGAGACATCTCACTGAAATCCGAATTCGACTTGGATGAAGCTGTACAAGTCTTAACTAAAACTATACAAAAAGCGGCATGGAAAGCTACGCCAAACATCTAACTCTAAAGGAGGAAAACCACTGCCCCAAGCATATTGAAGCATTCGTTTACCAAAAACGGAAACTTAGAAAACGATGGCAAATCACTAAAGCACCCAGCGATAGAACAAACTATAATAAAGCAGTTAAAGATCTAAAAAAAAAGCTCCTAAATGACTACAAAAGCAAAGAAATTCAAAGCTACCTAAGTGGGCTGACAGCAACAAACGCAACTGATTATTCGCTATGAAAAGCAACCAAAAAAATTGCAGGATTCCAGCAAACAATTCCACCAATCAAAACTCCCAACAATGAATGAGCAAGAAGCAACACAGAAAAAGCAAGCACTTTTGCTGACCATCTGGCTAACGTATTTAAACCATTTCCAACTGAAGATCTCGACGAAGACTCTAAAATTACTAAATTTCTCGAAGCCCCATTTTAAATGGATTTACCAATAAAGAGAATCAAGAAAAGTGAAGTTTCCATACTCATCAAGCACGAACTAAAGGCAAAAAAATCTCCAGGTTTTGATTTGATAACCGCAAAAATCTTGAAAGAATTACCAAAAAAAGCAATCAGAATTATTACTATGATTTACAATTTCATCATGAAACTAGGACACTTTCCTGCACAGTGGAAGGTTGCACAAATAATTTTAATTCCTAAACCTGGAAAACCACCAACGGAAGTTACTTCATATAGGCCTATCAGTCTGCTACCTGTCTTATCGAAAATATTCGAAAAACTATTTTTGAGAAGATTACAGCCACTAATTGAAGAAAGAAATATAATTCCAAAACACCAGTTTGGATTCCGCCAACAGCATTCTAGGATAGAGCAAGTACATCGAATCACTACTAAAATTAGGCATGATCTGGAGACCAAGAGATATTGCTCATCAGCATTTCTCGATATAACCCAAGCCTTTGATAAGGTGTGGCATTCTGATCTACTGTACAAGATTAAAACATACCTACCACACACCTACTACCGGGTACTCAGATCCTACCTTACTAACAGACGCTTCTTTGTGAAATTCCAGGACGAGATCTCGCCACTATTACCCGTGGACTTGGGGGTTCCTCAAGAAAGTGTTCTTGGCCCGGTTTTGTATTTGATCTATACAGCTGACCTACCAACTACTAGAAATACAGTTATTGCAACTTTTGCTGATGATACCGCAACCTTTGGTTTCCCATCCAAATCCAATTCTTGCGACAACATATTTGCAAATCCATCTCAATAAACTTGAAAAATGGTTGAAAAAATGGCGCATCAAAGCAAATGTACAAAAGTCGGTTCATGTAACATTTACAAACAGAAGAGATACCTGCCTTCCTGTTAACCTCAACGGAAACCTCTTACCACAAAGAGAGGAAGTTAGATACCTGGGTATGCATTTGGATCGAAGATTGGCATGGGGTAAACACATCTGGAATAAGCGACTCCAACTGGGCCATGCCTTTAGAAAACATTCTTAGATGCTAAATCGTCACTCACAATTGTCTCTTGAAAACAAGTTACTTATATACAAAACCATCATAAAACCAATATGGACATATGGTATTCAGCTCTGGGGTGCTGCAAGTGACTCTAACATTGCCAAAATTGAACGTTTCCAGTCAAAATCTTTGAGGACCATCACCGATGCTCCGTGGTTTGTACCCAGCGATGTCATACGCCGCGACGTCCAAACTCCCACCGTAGAGGAATGTATCAAATCATACAGCTCCAGATACCAATATCGTATTGAAGACCACCCAAACTCACTTGCGGTAGATCTACTGCCCATCAAACAAAGAGGTTGAAACGTCATGATCCATTGGACTTGCTCTATCGCTATTAAATGAACACAACTGATAAAGCCAAGAATAATATCGTGGATGTTAAAATATAAAAAAGAGCGAGCAATGGCAAACTCTTTCTATGTCTTGTATTTCTTTTTCTAATCTTTTACTTATTGTTATTTTGACAGATTGTAAAGTACTAAGAAGTCAATAAAAAAAAATTGCTATTATTTGCAAATTATATCAATCTTAACGGTGTTAAAATTTTTAACCTGCGAAATCTATATTAAATTAAAATCCAAATTAAAACTTAATAATTAACAATATTTTATGTTGATATGAGAATAATTTTATTTTTATTGTTTAACTAACACGTTAATTTTTAAATTTTAGTTTATTGTAGATAATTCATAATAACATAATATTACATAAATCATAAGTTTGATTGCTATTTAAACAACCATAACATTTTTACATTATAAAATTTTAAACGATCAACAATACACTTCCATTTCTAATTCAAAATGTGATCGCTTGTTTTGATAATAAAGAAATAATAAACAATAATAAACCATAGTAAACAATTTTATTTTGCGAAATAATATCAATTAAATTTAATGTTATTATGAGTGCATGCAATACTGTTTAGATTATTAATATTATTGCATGTCCCTGTTAATGTTGAATCAGAATGTGTGTCGTCTACAGAAAATGCTATAACTACCATAATTTATAATTTAATTTGTTTTATTTGATCAGCTATTGAATTAACTAAACCTTTAACTCAACATTTGGAAGTAACGCTGGCTAGCTCTAATTTTTCTTGCATTTTATTGAACATGGTATTTGAGTTTGCAAGAATAAGCATATTTGCAGTTATTAATTCATAGAAAAATAATTTTACTTATGTATAAGTGAAAAAATCAAACATTGGCATGACCGAAAAAATTCTGGCACCATTATCGTGCAATTTCACCAGCTGCCACAATTCAACCTAAATAAATATTTAATACAGTATTTAGTACGTAAATATTATCCTTGGTTTAAACCAGATCAATTTTTATTTAAAAGATAAGAAAAACTCTATATTGGTTGTTAATAAATATCTTCTTACATTTGAGTATTTTCAAACATTTAGGTACTAATAAAATAAAATTTATATGTTACTAGCTGACCCGACAGACGTTGTCCTGTCTTGGAACTGGAAAAAATATTTCAAAATCATAGAATTTTTATTGTGATGCACAACATTGTTAGTTTTATTTCCTGGTGCGTAAATAAATAATGATGATGGTTTCCCGACACAGGAACAGGCCACATACGATTGACCATGTGAAAAACATGGATTTTCAAGATTGATGCCACAAACACTTAACGACTGCTCTCGCGATTTACTTATCGACATTGCAAATGCAAGCCGCACATCAAAACGTCTTCGCCTTTGTACTTCTCTTTCGAAATTGTGGTTTCGATGACGTTGTTTATTAATTTATTCACCGCAAGCCGGGTGCCATTACAAAGACGTGGCTGGTTTACGTTCCGTTTACGTAATGATTACCAATCCGACTTTAAATCGCAGATTATAAGGTGGTAATCCAGGCAATTCCGGTAAATGTAAAAATTCCGTTGGAGAGTTGACAACATCATCATGGTTAGTAACGAAATCAACCGATTTGTATGTCATCAATTCGCCAGTTATCTTAATTTGAATCCGAAAATTGATTTCGTTGACATCAACGTTTTTTGCAGCCAATATAACACGTTCGCTCAACGAAACATGATTTTTGTAATTTTGAAAAATGTTTGGGAACACAATCTCGATGAGTTCGGTCTTTGCTTTAGTAAAGTGACAAAAATTGGCAAGGAAGGTAATGTATCCAGACGATGGGTCAACAGACCCATTTTTTTTTAATTTGAAGGGTTCCTTTGATTTAAAAAAAAAATTGTGAAATATAGCAAATTTTATTTTAGAATCGCATGCCCCCGCAACTTTTACGTATTTTCAGGCAAATTTTTTTTTATAAATTTACGCCTCCTTCGATTAAAAATTTTACTTCAAAGAATTGATTTTTCACAAAACGCACGCTTAAGCTGTCGTTTTTCGACGTCCGACTGTAATAAAGAAGATAAATTAAAAAACTTTTAGTCACAACTGTTACCAAGGATCTACCATCCTTCTCCGCGACCGTAAATTTCGGTAAAGTTAGTTCCTAACCCGAGTCCTAGTGAGCAAGTGTTCAAAATTTGGTTCAAATCGGTCGAAGGACTCAGAAGTATACCTATAGCGATCAAACAAACTAATTTTCCCATTCATTTATGTTAAAATTTTCTATTGCAGGGCCACCTGTAGCCAACACGTTATGGGTTATTTATAATCTCGTTAATTCGTTTATGCGCGTCACCACCTGGAACTAAAATCTCTTTCGGATAGGATTTCCATAAATTTTATTTCATACAAACCTTGTCCTGAAAATTACAAATACAACAAAACAAAATCAGCTAAATCAGTTGGTCCGTTCTCAAGTGATGAACCAACATACATGCGTCATTTTATTTTTATATATTGTCGTGTTTCAAAGTGATTTGGACCCACCCTATGCATTTTAGTAAAATTTTAATATTGATTATTAAGTTGTAACGTTGCAGAATTTGCTTGGTGGGAACAAATCACAGACAATTCGAAGCTTTTTGCCAAAAATGGTCGACGTTGATGGACGTATAATTTCTGTTTGATAAAATTTTGATAAAATCATAGTTTTTTGGAAATATAAGTGATTTTTGAATGACGGATATTTTATTGAGATTTATAGAAAGATTTGTAGTTGGATTGAGAGGTTTTTGGAAGATAAAAATTAAACGCAAAAAAATTACATAATTAAAAATAGAAATGTATAAAGTTTAAGAATCGTAATTGGAAATTAAGTAAATGGTAAAAATTGTATATTTTTAAAATTAAAAATCTGTTCAAGGAACGACAAATTGTTTCTGATAAGCCGGACTGAGATATCGGTATCGTAAATTTTAACTTTACCATTTTAAAATTTTATAATTGTACATAATTTACATTGCAATATATATAGATTATGATCTATTTCAAAAATTAAAAATAGTGATAAACTTAAATCTTAAACTAAATAACAGATTTATATTGACTCTCGCCACGGTATGAATATTAAAGCTTTTAATTTAAAAAATTGTTAAGTTGGAAAAATGCATTCTTTTTAATATCTCGTGTGAGATATTTACGATTCACGAAAAAGTTTTCATTTAGTTCATTTAGTTTCAACTTTTAAAATTTTAGTAAGTACTTTTTTAAAGTATGGTTCCTATACTAACTATTTCAAAGTAATATTTGCATACAGATAAAAATATAACAATTTTCATCTTTGATGTATTTTACATTAAATATTCCATTAAAATTTCTTCAACTTAGAACTTTTCTAAGAGAGACCAAGATTTTTTTTGTCGTAATTAGCATTGTCATATAAAATTATTTTCATTTTATATTTAGAAATTATTTTTTATAATTGTATTAAAAAGTTTTCTGCGGGATTTTTGTAAGTAATATACAAAAATTATGTTTTGGTATTTTGGTAATAATAAGTGGGCAAGTTTGGTATCTTGGGACATTCAATTCCTGCATGTATTAGATTTCATTAAACCAATACACCCGGAGGGAAAATAAAAGGTAGACTTGTCATGGATAATAAGGGGTATTATTAGCCAAAAGTACAGAACTTTATCCAATGTCATATATACCAAAAACTTCGTAAAGAAGTATACTAAATTATCCTTGTGAAATAAAGGTATCATAGCCAATAAGGAGTTAATTTTACTGCTAGATATTGTACGGTTTACACCTAATAAACGCTTTTGTAAGTAGGATATGACAATAATAGACCAAGAATTATTTTGTATGTGACCAAAATGATAACAAAATTTCTACAAATGCTTTTAACATTACTTAAGCACTAAAATTAATTTTCATAAGAAACAACAAAGCTGCTTTTCTAATTGGCATAACTATTACTAAGTTTTATTAGATGAAATGAATTTAGCATAGACAATAGCTTCATACCGCTTTTGCTTGCCTCAAGTTTTACATTAAACTTTCGTTGAGGTTAACAATAAATTTTTAGCAAAAGTACTCATCATTATAAGTGATTACAATAACTTATTTATTGAAAAGTGTGCACAAATAGAGATATTAAAAATATTTTACCTTTCTTTGATTATGATCTTCAACAAACTAAAAAGCTATTGCGGTTGTGAAAGTGCATTTAAATGGAAATTTGCATTTTTTACATCCGCGAGAATACCGATTACGATTAGGGTGCAATCATTTAATAATGAATTTGATTTTAAAAATTTTCCTTGCAAATTTTTTGTTTTGACTTTGATTGATAAATCTAATAATGAGATATTACTAAATATTTGATATCAGCTTACAAATAAAATGTTTCAACATTGTTTGCCTAAAATTTACTTCATTAGATTAGAAACCCCCGTAAGAAATATTATATATTGTCTTGTTTTGAAACGTTAAAAGCATTGTTTATTTATTTTGCAAATGGTTTTGAAGTTTGTTTTGTTTGTAGTGTTAATTATTTATTTGTAAGTAGACTGTACATAAAATTTTAATTGCAAATAATTAGGATGGAAATAGAAATAAGTGAGAGAGAGTGTGTTCAGCGAGACTAGCCTTGGTAAGACGCCCCGTGCGTTAGCTAACGGTGGGAGTGTTATTCCACTATGATAAGTTCAATTTTTAATATTAATAAAAATAAAAGTGATTTAGTTTGAGTTGATAGAAGGTTGTTTTTATTTTAATTTGTGCAAGTGCTAAAAGGAATAATAAAAAATTTGAAGTTTTGGAAGATTTGGGTAATTGTGAAATAAACTCATAAACAAATTTGTTTGACCGACGAGGTCAGCTGCGGGACGCACATGCGATTGCAATACCACATGCGAGGTAAAATAATATTTTATGCGAACTAATATCGTCAAGTTTGAAAATTAGATTGGAACCATTTTTAAAATATACAAATTTAAATAAAATAAGAAATTTTAAAGAGTCTCATTGCAAAATTGATAATGGATGCTATCTCAGCGAAAATATTTCTAGATTAAAAGAAAATTTTACAAATTTTAGCAGCTGGGGCATTGCAATACATTTTTGAAAAATGCTTACTATGTATTTAGTATATGACAAATTTAAATTTGAATTTACCGAATAAATGCAAGTCAAAGTTTATAAGTTAAAATAAATAAATTGGAATAAGATAGAATATTATATTTTATAATTAATTATGAAAAAATAAATATGATTAGGAAAGTAACCGAAGCAAATGTCGGATTATATTTAAAAAGTTAAATTAATAAATTCAACAACTGACTGTAAAACTTTAAACGATAACTTCTAAATACTAAAATTAATTTCTGTTATTTGTATAAATTAATTGTAAATACCCTAAACTGATAAAGAACGTCATCGCAATAATATGTGGTTTTTTGAAACCGTAAAATCCTGTTTTTATTTATTTTGTAAGTTATTTTCAAGTTTAATTTTTATTTAATTATTTATTTGTAACATACTGTACATAAATTTATTTATTTATTTGTGTAAATAATTATGTAAGTAACGGTGTAAGTAAGTGGGAGGATTCCTTCAGGCCGTTGTGCTGAATGCGGCCAGACGTGATAATTTTTCGTCCCATATAATTTTGAATTTTTGATGATTTATAATAAAAAAGTGATTTAAGTTAATTTTTATTAATGTGAAGTGATGAAAAATTAAGAATTTGAAGAAATCTGAAGATTTGGTTGTTAGTGGAATTGATTCACGACAAAATTTGTTTGACAAAGCGGCCAGCTGTGGACGCTCACGTGCAGTGCTAGACCACATTGCAAGGTAACAAAAATTTATACAAGTAAATATTTTTTTAATATTTGGAATAAAAAAAAAGAGTCTCATACAGAGAATTATTTGCATGTTTACCCTAACCGCGATAAAAATTATAATAAAATTGAGAATAATTTTGTTTTTAAAAATTATACAGGAGGAATCGCAATATATAATCTGGTTATTAATAGTTATTTATATTTATTAATTTATTTAGTTTATTAATTGTCTAGTTAGATTATACCCATCGCCATAAATCCTTCCACAAAATGTACTAGGTTATTGTCTGCGTAATTATCTGTTGACGTAATTACCTATCGAGGTATGCGACGACGTATATACCGTCGTCGGTGTAGTTAGTGTCTGGAGATAGTATATATTATATTATAATATCATACAGCACAAATGCAGTAAAAAAGAAAATCTTTGAAAACATAGTGTTTTTCAATTTATACATAACTTTTGTCGCAAATGAGTGAGCGAGGAGCTTGAATCTTAGTTGTTGACATTAATGTAAAGAAGAGATTGCAAATTAAGTAAAACAGAATTTAATTTTGTATAAACAGTAAAAAAAAACACCGCACTTTGTCGTCTGCTGTATTTCTATCAAAGGTGCATCTTTTACGTGGCATTATAACGTTATCTGCATTTGTTAGGAACACATTTCGTACTTTATACATTAAAGCTCTACGTGCATGCAAAACTAATTTTATCATAATTCTTAGCAAATTGCATAAAAGCGTCACTCATTGTTTCAACAAACCTACCAGTTATTTGCATACACAATGGCATAAAACTTAACGAAATCGCAAAATTGCATAATTAAAATTTTTAATTTAAATTATTTAAAAAAGCAAATTCTATGTAAATTTTGTTACTATTAGCTAGAAAACTTAAAATCACAATTTCAAAATTTCTATAATTCCTCGATTACATTTAGAAAAACTGAAAGTTTCTCGATTGAAAAAAAATTTTAAAAGTGTTTTTCATAAAATCAAATAGAATAAAACAATTTCTACGTGAAATCTGTCGATGTAAATCCACCATTTAAAATAGATTTGAGATGGTCCACTTTTCAATTTGCATAGTAAATCCAGCTGAAAATTGAAAAATCTAAAACAATTTTTGATTACAGTTTTTCTATACATGCAGAGTGTCAGCTTCTTTTTAACACTGAGATTTTTCTTTGCTTACGGCTAAAGATAAATGTTTGCATTTTATACGTTTTGTGGTGTAAATTATTGCACAGTAGCACTCTGACCGCATAATAGCAAACTCATGAAGCAACATAGTTAAATAAACCGCATATAAAACTATACAACCAAGTTGGATTTATCACGACAAAAAGTCAAGTGCTTTAGATAGTTAACTTTTTTTAATTTTAATTTATTAAAATTTTAATGTCTTAACCATGTGCTTGAGAAGTTATAAGTTCACATATAAGAGTGCAGTACTGACTGATCTATTTAAAAGTATTCCAGACACCAAATGGATTTCCTTAAATAATTATTTAATTCTCATATCTGAGCTTGATTGACGTTTTTACAAAAATCCAGCGCCTTGTTTAAAAATAAAACTTCAAACAGATATGAAATTATCGTTACAAAGGAAACCTTTTATATTCAGTTAATCTGTGACATCCTGCAACGTTTCAAGTTAAATAAAATACTAATCTACGTAAACCTGTCTGCTTACTCTTAATCCCTTTATATCAGTTACACATTAGTATCTACACTAAAAACGAGTTCACTAAATTGTTGTTGGCGCTGCGATCTTTTTTTTTATTGGTGGGTTGAAAGACGTGGACGAGCTTTAAATCTATTAATACAAACAACAATTACAAACACTTACACAGGAAACTCCTCTTCGCGTAAAATCCTAAAATCGATATTACCTTGCGTTTCACCTTTCAGGTTGAAATTGTTTGCATATATTACAACCATTGATTTTAGAAAATACGATAAATTGAATATAGACCGCCAATTTTTCACTGTCTGTGTGTATCGCCCCCTAGAGTTCGATCAAACCCTGGAGTGCATTTTCAAATCAAGTTTGATCCCCTAGGTCGACCACTTAACCGAAACACTTGGCGAAAATTACAGTTGCGTATAAATTACTCATGTAGTTTTAATTTTCCTGTTCTTCTAAAATAAAACGACCTATTTTCATCGCACTTTAAATCTGTTGTTCTGTAAAAAGGAATAAATAAACGAGTAAATAAATGATTTGGGCTACCAGGTTATAAATAAATGTAAACGCATGCAATCCTTCTAGATTTAATAAATTTAATCTAATTTTTTTCTAAATCTGCAAATAAACATAAACAAACGTGACGAAACGACACTTAAAAAGGGTAAAATGTTCAAGTTTGTTTTAGCATTGTGGATATAACCGCGAACAATTTCACTTTAAATTCTAAACAAATACTAAAAAAAAGGAAATTTATAACTTTAGTCAGTGATACGTTTTCTTCAAATATTTATATTTCAAAAGCTTTTCAGTTTTTGTATCGACAGTGGTCGTTCTAAATTAAATAAATTTTCTCTCTTGTAGCGGTTCAGTGAGGAGCTCGAATAGCTTCGGGCTTTGCAATTTTTCAAATACAGAATGTGGGAAAATGTAATTCCAAAAATTCAATTTGTCAGAACTCGAATAGCCGATTTACCGCTTTTAATATAAAGCAAAAAGAAACATTAGTTGCAGATGCTTTTTGTGCCTCATTGCAACTTACCGATAAAGTTATAAAATGCATAATGTGCGCCAAAATCTAATAGCCGTTTAACGTTAAACGTAAAACGCTTTTCTTGTAATCTCTTCTCATGTGTAAAACTTGACTTTTTCCGATTTGTTCATTACGAAACACTCATGAAGTTCAAATATTTTACACCCACCGCATTTCAGTAAACTGGAGAAAAACTCTTTGGCTAGGTGGGTACTTAGATATACTTCAATTTCCCGTTACGTAATTTACCTGTTGAAAAAAACTATTATTATTAAATGAAACTCGTTTATGTTAAAATATACGTTCTAAAATTTTTGCAAACAATAAAATGCCTTCCATGACACATTTTTGTAATTTTATTTATGCTACACTGAAAGGTCTCTCGGAAAATAAGCGTGCATGTGCGAGGAAAACCTTTCAGCTATGAGAATGGAATCAACAAGAGTAAAGGAAAACTTTAATTGAAATAATTGTCAAGAATTATTCACGCGATCACTGGAATATAACGAAATTAGTTCCTTCAACCTTTCGGTGAATATGAAACCTGTAATGTTTGAATTTTTTATCTTAATACCTATATTATACTCAAAGCACTCGTAAAGCATCTTTAATACATTTTTTTAGGTGGACTTTAATTTTAAAAAACTTTCTGCTATTTTAAATAAAACAAGATAATTAATTGAAAAATTGAAAAGAAAAAACAAACTGATCTCAAATTTTAAACAAGCCAATTGCTACTTATTCAATTCACGCAATTTTCAATGATATAACCCAGTTTTATATTTCTATTACTTTCTGTTTTGTAATTTAATTCCTTTCAAGAATAAAATTAAAAAAATGTAATTCTTAATTATAATGTTTAAAGCAGCATAAAACTTGAATACGGAAAAAGTCCTAAAAGAAATTCGACCAACCGCATGAATCAATTAAAAGAGAAAAAAAACTTGAATTTAAAATTAAATGTTTTATTATAAAATGTTAAAAGTTTAATTAGTACCTCTTGGTAAACTGTAAATTTTAATAATAATTATACATTTGATATAATAGTTTAGACTAAAATGTAATGCCCCTAGGTATTAAAATAAAACGCTTAATTTATGGAATAAATTTTATAATTTTACTAATTAAAAAAAAAATTTAAATAATGCTTCATCGATAAAAAACTCAATAATATTAACCCAAATTTAGAGGTTATCCCTATACAATAAACGGGTTTTATTTTGCCTTGCAAAATTTACCTATCTTTTTCTCGACTATTTATAACATTAATCAATTAATCGTTAAGCTTCCATGCTCCACCAAATTACCAAACAATAAAATTACAGAAAACATATAACTTACAAATTTACATCAACCAATTACCAATTAATTAATTTTCTACATTTCTTACATTGCTCTCAAATTATTTTGTTTTGCTGTTATTAATATTAACGTAAACATAATTTTAGAATTTTGAGTACTGCACTTTTGACAAAGTTTGAGCTGAATGCTATTTGGAGGGTTTAAAATTAAAGATTTCGTGAAGAAGCTAAATTTGTATTCTTAAATTTTTGTAAATTGGTTGGGTGGATAGATGAGACGTTACACTCTGGACAGACATGTTTCAATCAACTGTTGATTGTTAAGAAGAGTATCCGCGAATGAATTTTGATTTGTTAGATTGAAGATATTCAGAAGATCCCAGCAGTTGGAATGACTTGCGCGAATTTCTGTAATACATTCATCAATGGTTTGCAGTTTCTATAGTTTTAGTTCTAAAATATTTCCGCATATGTCCTGGTTATGGAATGCTTTAATCCTGCTGTTCAACAACTGACTAATTGTACAGTTGCAACTACTGTAATGTACAACTGTAAAACAACGAATTGCTAATTGTCTCAATTTCTTTTATTTTTAAAGAAGTTTTTTAATTCATTCAATGAAATGTTTAAAATTTTACCTTCAAACCTTTAAGTCTTCAAGTCTTCCATGAAGAACTCTTGTGCGTGAACGAAGATTGGCTAATCCATAAACTTACCACGAGATCGAGCGTCGAAGTTGGAGTCATCTCTTCTAGAAAATTTTCGTACACTTCTTTTACTAACTATGGCCTGTTCCCTCTATCTAATCAGATGAAGATAGAAAAGATAGAAATTCTAATTTCAACTCCAATACAATATTCCAAAATGGTAATGCAAAATTTTACTATTGTTTCGAAAAAACGTCTAATTATATTTGATGACTAATGTATGACGTCATGTATGATGAGTCAAACATGATGAGTCATATATGATGAGTCATGTGTGATGAGTCATGCATGATAACAGCCTTAGTCATTCAAATATCGCTGAATTTACACTCCAGAAGTGTATAGAAACTCATGGAAGTTTCTGGAAGCTAACATGTACGTATAAATACAGATGCTTTCCTGTGACGAATTAGTTCCAGTTCAAAGTTACAAGTGTGAAGATAAATAAAGTTTAGATAAATAGTGAAGTGATAAACAGTATACAGAGTGTTTAAATAAATCCGGACTTAGTGTTAAATAAATTATAGTGTAAATTAGTGTTAGTGTTAATCTTAGTGTAGTAATCGTTTTATTGTTATAAATCGTATTTGTAAATATTTGTATTAGCCCTTTAGAAATAAATAAAAGTTATAATTTTCGTTACACTATACTCGTATCGCAGGGATGCTCTTATCAACACAAATTATTCGTTCCTTGAATAATCCTTAATATGAAAATAGAAAACTTTTTTACCATTTACTCAATTTTTTAATTATTGTTTTCTTTTTTCCTCTTGCTCTATTTTCTTCTTTATCTCTGTACAATTATCATCAATGCATAGCTGCCGTTTCTATAATATATTTCAAAATTTACAAAACTTATCAAAAAATGTTCGGGCTCACTAATCTTGAATTTTGCGTGATTGGTCCCCACCTAGTCAATTTTTCCAAGTTACAACTTAATAATTAAAATATCAAAATTTTACTAAATTGCATAGGGTGGGTCTAAATCGCTTTGAAACATCACATCAAATTAGAAATAAGAAGAGCAACAGTAGCGGCATATAATATAAGCATGATCAGTGTGGAAGTTAATTATGTAGGAGTTACCTGGACAAAAGTGCTTACTTCCTTCGATTGATCCTGGCGACAAAGTGTCGCCATTATCCTTTAAAAAAGATCACTAAAAGAGTAAAAAACATAATACCTTTGAGCAACCTACTGAACCACTGCATAAATGCGAGTTTCTTCCCTGGCGTGTTTCGTTTATCTATTGTTGTTCCTGTCTTTAAAAAGAACTGGCCTGAGAATTGCGCTAACTGCCGATCTATTTCTCTTACGCTCTTGTTTTTCAGAATGCTGAAAAATCAGATACAACTGTTTTCCGATATTAGTAATCTCCTTGCTGATAAACAGATTAGCTACAAGGTGGCTAGATCAAACTTGCTGGTTATTGATCATTATATCTCAACTCATAACTGGCAATATTAAAAATCATATGCACAATTATGCAGTTTTTTTTATCAATGAACAAAGGCATTTGATTGTGTCGACCACCTAATCTAATACTAATCGACAAGCTAAGCTTTTGTGGTTTGTGTTGAAGAGCAAAAATGCTAAAAATAATAAGATAACGCAGTGGATCTGGGAAAATTGGCTTATGGAAACTGATAGCAAGTGCCCGAGTATTGTTTCCGCTAATATTCACCCATAACGACGTTCAATTGTAAGATATCGAGACACCTAGATTCCCGGGAGTTACGCTTAAATCCGGAATAACGTGAGGTATTATACCGCTGCCCTGGCGGGAAAGTTGTGCTAAATGTCTACTTATTTAAGGTTGTCGCCTAAAATATTGTTACGAAACAATGATTAATTATATTTGATGACTAATGTATGACGTCATATATGAAGAGTCATGTCGTATATTGTCAAATATTCTGCACTCTAGACGCTGCTAGAAATGTATAAAAATGTATAGGAATTCTAAGGAAGTTTCTAGAAAGCTGCATTTAGGTATAAATGCAAAGTGAGTTTCGGTGACGAATTAATTTCAGTTTGAACTTACAAATGTTAACATAAATAAAGTGGAAATAAATAGTGACCTGATATACCGAGTGCTTAGTGTTAAACAATTGTAGTGTAATTTTGTATCAGTGTTAATCTTAGTGTAGTAATTGTTTTATTGTTATTAACCTTATCTGTATATTGCTATGCCTCCAACTTTACAATTTTATGCATTTTCACCCTCTTGTAAAAATTGCTGAGTTTACACAGATTATTTAATAGCTATGAGCTCTTCTTCAATTGATTAATTTAAATTAAATTGAAAATTTTTGTCGCGTAAATATGTATTTAATTTCAAAATGTGCAACATTTACCTTGTAATAAACGTGTGGCCTTGCAAGCGCACATGGTCTTTTGCATCTGGCCACGCCTGGTTAAAAGATTTTGTTGCAACGTAATTTTTACGCATCGATCAAAATTATCACTATTTCTTCACTTCTCGCACTTCTTAAAAATGCTTCTATTAATGATCAATTGCACTTGTTAAAATAAAACAAAAAAAAACACCCTCACTTCAAATCAACTTACTTTTATTTCATTAACAATCAAAATTAAAATTTATTTTTGCGGATCGTCTATTCGACGCAAAGGCGTCAGCCCAAGTCTTCTCAATTACCTTCAAGCCCCTCTTTTTTCTAGTTTTATTTTCTCCCCACCTTATTTACAGCTAAAACCTTATCTACATTGCATTTTTAGAATAAATAATTTAATAATTTATAATAACAAAATTAAAACTTCAAAATAATTTTACAAAATAAATGAATTAATGGTTCTATGGTTTCGAAACACGACAATATATATGTATTAGCCTGTTAGAAATTAAATAAACGTTTTAATTTTTGTTACAATATTGTCAATAGGGTATTCTTATGATGTCGCTGAGGTGTTCCGACTACAGCGATTGTTGATGTTTGCTGGTTAGAGAGCTGACTATCGTGAATATTTTAAACAGTTAGAGATAACGACTCTAGCATCATATTTCTTTTTGAAATGTCTCCTCTACATAAGAACAAAACTTCCGTGTCACAGACAAGAAAATTCAACTTGATTTTTTGCGTTTGAAAATATTTTGAAGAGGTACTAACTATTCGGAAGTAATGTTTTTTTAAATTTGTTACTTTCTGAGGTACGAGGACTGGATTTGATCGGATTAAAGATAATTTAATCAGTAAGTCATTTTATACAATCGATGAATTTATTTCTCTTGGATTCTTGTGCTGACATGCGCATTTAATCATCTTTACCTTGGAGGGCACCGACGTGTGTAAGACTTTGTTATTAGTACAAATAAATATTTTCATTATAATAAATTTCAAGTAAAGAAATAAAAAGTAATGCAAAAAATAAGTTGAAGCTGTCTATAGCTGGAAGGAATATCAAAAAGTAAAGAAAATAAGGTAATACAAAGAAAACAGTTAAAATACTAACGTAAGAAGTAAGCTAACAAAATTTATATATGTATATGAAATAAAAGATTAAAAAAGTGTCAAACACCTTATATATCTGGAATTTAAGCACAAAATTTTTATAAGTTATTCTTTTAAGTGAAATAGTGCAAAAAAATTTGTTGTTTTCTTTTTTTAGAAAAAAACAAATTTTTCTACATACAAAGTTGCTTTGACTTAAATTTATAAAGTTTGTAGGCTATCCTCCTGATGTAATAATTAACTTGTACTGTTGTGGAAACAATGATCGCAGATTCCTCCTGTAAGTTTTATACTTTTTGATTCTTTAATTTATATAATTCGAAAGAAAATATTTTGTCAACAAACATTGGTCAAATTGATATCAATATTAAATAAAGTCAACTTTGGTCAAAATTTTGCAATAATTGTGTAATTCACATCTTTCAATTTTGAAACAGCTGTTATTTTCTCAATTGACACATGAAAAATTATTGGAACGTAATAATGCAATTTTGAATAAAACTAATTACAATAGATAATATGAATAAAACAAAGCGCTTTAAAATGTGTGTGTTATAATTTTATGTAATTTCTGTATTCTCAATACAAATTATAAAAATAATAATTTAGCATTCACTAACGTTTCGTAGTCCAACAGAATTAGTTTAATTGCTATCAATTTAAAAATTAAAATGTGCCTGATGTAAATCCAGCACTCCAGGATGTGATGTAGTCTTTGTATTCGCTATATATTGGTTGGTGGAATAATTTCTTTTGCTCTATATTTCTTAACATCATTGATAGTTAGAACTACCACAAATTAAGTGGTAAGATTTTACACAGTATGTCCGTTTTATGCTTTTTATATATTTTAATCTCAAAATTATACTTAAATACTTATATTATTTTAATATTACATTTGAATAACAAAAATGATGCCACACACCCTACTTGAATATCTATAATTTGGTGAACAAAACCGTAAAATTTTCGATTAAATTTGAGATTGATATCTACATATTTATACAGATTATTTTTAAAAACAATTATTTGTTACAATATATTAGATTGTGACACATTAATATGCCAGTTAATAATTATGATGTAAGTACATTTATATTAAACAAAAACTACTTTAAAAGTAAAAAATTCATTTTAAATTTGTATAACAAAAGCATATTATTTATAATTGAAGGACTGCTCTATGAACGACACTTGAAAATTCCATAATTGCAGTGCAATTCTAAAAAATGTTGCAAGCTTAAATTATAAAAAAATATAATTAGATGCATACAAAATGCATAAAAAAGTATTCACTCTCGAGGTGCTTACAGTAACAGGGTGAGGATGACAGAATAATGCACTCTGGAATATTCATAGAAATTCTATCGTAAGTTAAACATTTTCACACAAATTATTATTTTCATAATAGACGAAAAGTGATATAAATAATATAATAATATAAATATCATTTTTTTATTTATTGTTCGCTTTTAATGTCTTTTCACAAGTTTCAAGCTTAATATGCTTAACTGGTAATTATTATTAATATTATATAGCATTGCTAATAATTATTTCACACTAATACAACGAATTTTGTTTGACATTAGTGACATCAAGCTAAATATTATTAATATTGAATGTATTGCCAATCCTGCTTTTCGACCTATTTCCATATTTGATCAATTGCTTATAAATTTAATTAGAAATACATAGCTAGCATGGAATTAATATTTTAGTACTTTTTTTCGTTCTCTCTTTACTTTCCGAGCTGAAATTGATAACATTAATAAATTGTGCTACTGTAGATGGTTGTTACCGAATGTCACTTTGAATCTCATCGAACTTGTTAGAAAAGATCGTGTTAATAATTTTCAGTGCACTCGAGCAAATCGGTATAAAAATTTAAAAAGCTGTTATTATTTTAAGAGTTGTAGAAGAGTTCCATGTTAAATTGCAGTTTTGTATTTCACAAAACTTAAAATTTATTGTTTCCTGCATTGCCAAGAAATAGAATTTTTCAGAGTTAGACTGCTGCTGATCTCAATTGCTGAACTTATAAAATTTTTCATTTTGTTTATCAAATTACTTTTTGTTGTAATATTGTCACACTCTTTCAGAAAAGCTGGCGTTCGTGTTTATCGTCAAATGCAGTTAATTTTCATTAACGGTTAGCATTAATGGTAGTGATAATTTAGCATTAAATTTATCGGTGTATAGAAAGGCATAACACTAAATTTACACAAAACTTAGCTTAATAATGATCGTTTATGAACGCAGAATAATCTAGGTACAACCTATAAATTATTAGTTTCGTCGTTTTGCAGACACAACCGAATCTTGTATGCTTTTGGTAAATGGGATCACGGTAGCGGTGACAGTGGTGTGTCACGGTCGGTAAATTACCAAGGATTGCTATTGTGTTTACGGTAACCAGCATGCAGCTATGGCGACGCCACGGGTCGTTGCTTACCCCTGTCCATGTATTAGTTACTCTACAATCTACACCCTATACGCCTTCTGTATAAATGTTCAACCACACACTATTTATATGAACACCGACTGCTCCTACTGTTCAAATTGACTACAAAAGCAATAAAATGCCCCATCATTGTGGGCGAGTTTCAAACTAAATTAGAGATACTACGCTAAATTACATGGTTTAAATGGAATTCATTTTCCGATTATCTTTTCAAAATCAGCCCAGAAACTATTTTTATACCTCTTCAAATAATAATTATTATTATTATTCAATTTTAAACATTGCGACGCCTTGGTTTGCATAAAATTCTAAATGGAATGGGTTTGAAGAACTCTTGAGAAATTGATCGAAAGGTGGAAGACCACTTGCATAATGTATACAATCTCATATTGTCAAATCCTTCTTACCTATTTTAGAAAACGTCGAAATTAAAAGAATCAACCGAAACCCATATCAAATCATTGACAAAGACGTGACGAACAAAGAAATCTTAACATAATGCCTTTATTATGGTATTTAAAAGTCTAAAAAATGAGTTGCAACTTTGATTGAATACTTGCATGACTGGATCATTTTATTTAATTGTGCTTGTAACTTTACTGTCATTAACTTATTTTGTGTTAAAAGTGACTTTACCAAATTTTAACGTCCGCTTTTACATGGATGATTAGGAATTTAAATGAGCATTTGTTATATAAAAAAATTGCCAAACTTAATTATTATTGAAAGATAAGTCTATGGAACCGCATATTGACCCCCAATGATTGGAAATCGATCGTCGGTAAAGTATAAAAATTATATTTGATATTAAGTTATTATTCAAATTCAAAATATGCAAATCCAAAAATTTGTTTGTTCCTAAATTGTGTACTCGAGTAGGTATTTCATTACTGTTGATTGGTTTTAAATTTCATTATTTTAATTTTTATTAATTGATTTAAAAATCGTTAATTTAAATTTAAATGATAGGTGAAATTTAATAAAAGCATCAGTCAAAACATCATTTATAATAGTTATTACTAGTGTACATACATTAAAGCTTCTGATGAATTTTAACAATGTAAAATGATCGAAAGGAATATTAAACTGCTGACATTTTAATTAAAACAGTTACGTGCATTACAAAATTATTTTAATATATAATTAATATCTAATTAAACATAATATTATTATATACTATTATATTTAAATAAAATGAAATCTAGTACATAATAGACCAGATTATTATTTATTAAAAGTAAAAAAAATTATATTTTATTTATTTATTTATTTTATTTTTTTATTTATTTTATTGTCTTACTTGCATAAAAAAATGTTCTTGCAAAATTTCAATGGATGTCTTCTGCCTGGTTTTCAATTTATGAGCTACATTTATATATTTATTATTAAGTAATTAACAATATACATGATTTTATGATTATTTAGGTTTTAAAATTAAGTTTTAAACATAACTTCTTAAAAAAAACTTTATCTGACATTAAAATTTAAAAAAAGAATTAATTTAAAATGGAAGATTGTCATTAGATTTAAGATAAAATAAACCATATGAAACCCTTTAGTTTTAACTTAATTTTCGGCTTAAATTTTAATGATACTTTAAATTTCTTTATAAATCAGTTCGTTCTGTACAAGAAATCAAAAATAAATGCTAAATTAATTTTTGTTTTATTTTTGAATCTAATTTGTGGAAATTGTTGTAATTTTTGTTTATTTCTATTTTCACAAAATACAAAAAAATTTCTGTTGTAAACAGTAGACTTGAGAGGGAATAATTATCTTCAATTATGAAAGATTCAATTTCAAGATCAAATGTTCTCCTGTACTTGTATTTGTTTCAGTTGATGGTATTTAACATACTTATTTTTAACAACTGGTTGACGATGAACATTTATTCACAAACTCCGACTATTCATACTGCCAATTCTGTACAAGAATTTATTCTTTGCACTTAATAGTTTTGTGAACACAATGATATATTCTAGTAGTATGCTAACCAGGCTAGAAAACTCGAAGATTGATATTAGGCAGAATGCAGCAGAGCAGCTGGCGAAGTCAAGATTGAAACTGGAAAATGCTCGTTTCTATCTCTTTACTCTGCACTTCTGATCTCTTGATATTGCATGATCTTTCTCATACTCCTTGTTAAAACTTAAAAATATAGACAAACATGCATAATTTATATTCTATTGCATTTCAAACTCATATACCCCCAGGTTTTCGGTCCGAGTATAAAGTGGATGTAATTGAGCACACAGAAAACAGTTTTATTACAAAGTTAAAGACCAGACCATTAAGGAAGAGGGCGGTTAATGTATAAATCAGCAAAATAAATGAAAACGTATAAATCCAAATTCTGCTAGTTTCACCTTATTTAAATGAAGTAGGTAACACTACGTTTTCAAGTTAATTAAAATTAAACTAAACAGAAAGTACACTTTCAAGTTAAATCTCCATATATTAACTGTTAAAAGCTATAGATCCTATTATTATTGATAAGATATTTCCATTCCTTTGACAAACCTAAAATTAATTAGCAATTCAATGTCTGATTATTGGAACGAAGATAACAGACCAGATTGTAAGCTCATCATTACAAATTACTAGAACAAAAGCCAATTTCACAAGATAATATGGAAATCATGCTTTGCGATCTTTTCCAGTGTTCTCAATTTTTATTACTCGGGGTGTCCATATCAATTATAATAAATTAGTACTTAGCAAAATTTGTATTTTCACCTGATACTGCTCTAAATTGACGTTAAACATTTAACGTACATTTAGTTTAATAAATAATATATATTCTTTCAATAATTAACTGGATCTAAAAACATTTATCCTGTTTTGATAGGATAAAATTGTTCATTTTATCATCTAAAAAATTGTAATTGATAAAAAGTTGTAATTAATTTGTGTACTTCTGCATTGCAGTAATGATTAATAATTTAAACATACAAATATCACTTAATTTTTCTTAAACCAGAAAGACCCGAAAGAGCAAATAAAAAAATTAAGAATTAAATATTTTTATTAACAACAGGTTACGCAAAGTCTATAATCTTATAATAAATTGTTTTTTGAATCTCTTCGATTTAGTATTATTTAAAATTGAATGAAATAATGTCGAAATATTTCGCGATAGTATTTGTGATAATTTAACAGCACAATAAAATTATATTTTGTTTAATTGGTAATTAAAATCACAAGTTAAAGATTTGCAAAATCTAATTCAAGTACGAAAATGCCAAAATATCGAAAGTATAGAAACACAAAAGCAGCACAGAATTAGGCAGCTATTGAATTGAAAATCGTAAACAATTACTTTATTATCCTAATCATTTGATTGTATTCGTGCTAAAGCAATTTATTACAATTTCAAGTTTAATAGTGCCATCTGTTGATAATCTTTTGAATTTAATACAAGTGTCCGAAAAATTTCCAATAAGATTTATCTAATATTGTGTAGTAGATCAAATTTTTACATAAATGGAATACATAGCAATTCCAATAAAATATTTTGTAATTGGAGTTTGAATCAATTTTTAGATTTTATATAAATATTAAATTCGCTGATTATCAATATTTTATGTTAAAATTTATTTAAATAATAAATATAATAAGTACTTTATAACACAATATGTAGTTATACTGCATGGTATATATTTTTTAACTTTTATTTTTATACTCGCGAATAAATCGTACAAATAAATTGTAAACTGTAGTACCTAGTGTCTGAATAATATAATGTTATATTATAAATCATTATAATATTATATAATTCATATAACCATAATTATTATGTATTATAATAATTATTATATCTTTTATGTTTGTAATAGCTGAGTATTATGATGTTATAAAGTAACGAAGGGTAATTCGAGCACTCGGTACAAACATAGTAGGTATATAAACTTTACCTTGCTCTCATTCAGAAGTTGTTAATAATCCAAGTCAAGATTATAAAGCCCATGCAAATACTAAAAAATTTATTGCGCAAAATAGTACAAACAACTCTTTAGAATTTTTAAAATGTTATAAAAATAAAAAATAAGCTAACAGATTTAAAAAAAATCTTACAATAACTAAGAAGATTAGAAGAAACGGGTACAAATCAATTTTTTTTTGCACTAAGTTTATAATTAGTTCAGTTAATATAGATTTTTACCCGGCAATGATTGCAAACCGATCAGTAAAATAATACAAAGTTTACAATAATTGCAACTTGCTCCTGTCAGTTGTGAAAAATGAAGTTAATGATCCAATAATAAATTATGTTGCAGATATATCTGTAATTAAGTAAAATACAAAGTTTACTCAGATAACAAAATTATAGAGCGGAAAATTCTATAAAAAAAAATCTAAACAATTTTTTTAAATTTGTTATACAGATATAAATAAAAATGTATTTTAAAGATAACAATTTCGGCTTTAAAATACATAATATTTCAGATTAATTTTTCTTATAATATATTTCTTACCACAATATTAAGTATTTTTAAAATTAAAAAAAATACTTTTTGCTCTGTGAAAGCTCACCTGGTTTGCAATTTTTATCGGGTTATTGCTCAAATTAATTTGTTTACAGTTGTCTGGTTTTACAAAATATAAATTTGCATTTATTTTTAAAAAATTTTAAAATTTTTAACTAGGGTGGAAATCATGTTACCGCTTTAAAATGTAATAATTTAAAAAGAAGCTACTGGCACCTTTCGTTCTGATCACCGCAACTGCACTTAATTACTTTTTGTGCTATCAAGCTTGAAAATTAAATAAATTTTAATTAAAATTTTTTAAAGCATTTAAATAATTATACAATAAAAAATTTTAACATTTAAAATTCTAAAATACAGATTTATCCACGAATTTGTGCATACATTTGATATAGTGTCTGGAATGAAGGTAAATTAAACTTGTTAATATTAATCATCATTTAATTTAGCTGTTACTTTAATAGTTTTTCTAATTACTGTCACATTATTTTAATAACCAAAAATGGTTTTGCTGGAGGAAATTCTATACCCCTCAGACCCCCTTCTCATCATCATCGAGATCAAGAAATAAAATAGTTTATCATTTTCATAATTTTTACCTTAACGTTTTTTTTAATTAAAATAATCCGTTCTGTAACTCAACGAGCGACCACACCAATCCACTAAAAAATATTTCATTTTAGTTTATAAAATTTCATTCGTTAGTAGGTAAATGAAAATGGTGTAGATTCTCATCGTAATTATGTAATAAAAAACAGAGAAAATATTGACTCTATTATTTTATCCTGAGGCGCGCCGCAATTTTAAAGGTTTGAATAAAATTAGCAATAGTATACTGCTGTAATTTTGCTTCACCAGAAGCAAATTTAAATTTTCTGAAAAAAATAGAAGTGAATATTCTGCTTTAGGTAGTTGCATTAGGAAAGTAAAACGTGGTTGTGTTTTTGAAAGTTGAATGGAAGATATTTCATTTTAGAACAATATTTGTATTCCTAAGTACTTAGTAATTATGTTGGTCTGAACTATTATGTAAAGCAGTAAACCTTTTATACAGATGGCCTGTATGTGGTTGAACGTAAAGTCGACAGTGTTTAACCGGAGTTTAGCAGATTTAATTGTTAGTATGATTTATAGGTAGGCTACAACACCCCTCGGTTACCGTTCTATTGTAACTCGTTGGGGAAATTGTGAATCGCATCCCATTCTCCAAAACCGTGTAATAGCTTTATATTTATACATCTAGAAGCGAGCTTCGCTTTATTTATTGTATTTATTATATTATATATCTGTATAATAATTTTGAAACTACCTCGCAATCATATACTGTTACAATGGCTACGTCATTTATTATTTCTTCTTTCTTCCCTATAGGCGAATCTACGATAAACGATATTAATATTTCATATTTTTAGTAGGCTTCTAAAACCAGATGTGTTTCTAATTTCTTAATTCTTTGCTTGGGAATTGATTTTTTGTCAACTGCATACATAGCACCACTTACATAATATATTAATCTTGATAAATTATGGAAACATATGAGGTATGTAAATATTGTAAAGGATTAAGGAATAACTTAAATACCATGTAGTAAATTTTACTTTTGCTTGCGATAATTTATGTCAGATTATAAAATTCAATTAATCAGTAGCGGTTTACCCAAGTTATAAGCTATAATTTAATATGGAGAGACGCTAAAATCTGTTGTGATTTGCTAACTCAAAACTACATAATAAATTTTAAGGTATTAAATCAAATTTTAAAGTTATAATTAACTACATTTGGTGATTCAGGTAACCACGAAAACTTTTTTATTCCATTTAAAAATATTATTTATCGGTAACCGGATATTAACAAACGACAATTTGGATCAAAATAGTCGAGTGTTAAATAAAGCTGTTGCGAAAGAGGGATGTTAAATTTAGTGCGTTTACAATACCCTCAAATTCTGTGCTTTAGACCACCCATGTATTCTCACTTTGATTCTAAAACTCGACAGGGGGTTGTCACTCTATTATTTAATACAGAAAACTATTCTAATCTACTACTTACTTCGATGAAATTTTAGGTTTTAAAAAATTTAATTAACGGAAATCTTAAAAACACCGAATAAAATTATTTATTATAAAACTTTTTGTTAATTGCATCCTAAGCGGTCGTAAAGTAAATTTTTATAGTTTACCAGGTGTTCTTTCGAAATAATATACTGAAAAAAGTGTATACTAGCGCACTCTGGCATCGAACACGAAAAAATCCGTATAATTTTGATTGAAAAATTTATTATAAATTCAATTTTTTTAAATCGCTTTTCTTTCAGAATTTTTCTCTATACACAATTAAAGGTTGATTGCATAATTTCACCAACGGCTTTTCTTTTCTGTTGCTGAACTTATAAAAATTTTGTTTCGTAATTGCGCAAATTATCCACCCTTTCGTTCGTAAAATTGATTTCTTAATTGCAGGCTTTACTTATAAGACTGCGATTACATGAAGATTTGTATTGGTTATAGAATTTTAATTTTATTTTTCACCGAATTTACATAAATTTCTGTCGAAATTTAATAGTGGATTTTTCGTTTTTTTTTGTGTTATAAGCAACAATTTTGCTTGAGTTGGCTCATGGCAGCTATTGCAATAAACTTGTCAAAATGTACAATGACAACCCCAGTTGTTAATGTTACTCCAAGTAGCAGCAGCAGCAGCTTTAAACCTCACACCAACAGCAGGTCGTGTGGGGTGAAAGTTAACCAAACGAACAAAGAGCAGAACGTAGAGTGGCTGCTTAGTAGAATGGGACATAAATTTAAAATTTTAACTAACGAAGTAGCTCTTAACATCACACCTGCAAAGAATACAATTAATGTCAAAATATTGCGGAAGAGAAATAATGAATACGTTTCCTTTTCATTACAATTACACAATGACTTATTCTTCGACCGAATCTATTAAACTTTAAAAGATTCAAATCTTAAACTTCATATAGGATAGGACAATTGTAAATGTGGCCATTTAGGGCCATTAAGGGATTTCAACTCAATCGAAGTGAGCTGTGAAGGTAGACCCTTGTGACTGCATCCAGTGATTTATTACTGTAGATAGTTCAATATTATAGAATAGCTAAAGTTGGGATAAATTTAAGGTGTAAGTAAAGAAATCACTTCCTTCTTACATTGTTGGCACGAAGAGCCGCAACTACGTTTCTCTCTAACTTTCGTCGACGAAAATGTACACGGCACAAAATAATAAACAAAAAGTCCACAGTTCGAGCATGTAGTATCTTTTATAATGTTTATTGTTTATTTTATTTAATTAGTCTGAAATTCTAATGGGCTGCTTACTCAAAGACTAATGCATTATTAATGGCATCATGGTATAGCAGGTAAATATTATATTGTTACAAGTAGCTTGTATAATAAATTGTTTATTTAGACGTTATTGTTTTCGTATAATTTAGAATAAATAAATATGATTACATTAACATGAAAAATATGCCATGTAATAGCTTCCAAAAACAAATAAATAAATTTAGTTATCATACACTTACTTATGTTAATTAGGTTATAAAGGTTTTTATCTAATACATTTTTTAAAAATGTATCGCTTTAAGCAATTTCTAACAATCACTGTAAAATTTCTGTAGATTACATCGCATACGAATTACGCAACCTGAATATGCATGAGAGCAATTAATAACGAGAATAAAAGTGAACGCAACAGTGCCGAAAAAAAGAATACAATGCAGAAATGTAACCGTAAGTTAATTACAGGATATGATAGTCGTGCCTATAATAGAGTTTTGCCCGAAATCTATCTGCGGAACTCATATTATCAGGTAGGTATTTAGTGTACTAAATCAAGAAGATAATAAATTTAAACGCTTTCTTGAATCACCTGTAATTATTATTAAACATCTTTTGATTAATAGATTTATTACTAGGTAAATTATTGGTTGTGTTGGATTTTTTTTGAATTCAAAGTTTTTATGGCAGTCAATCATTTATTGAATTCAATTCAGATATCAGCATCAGAAATATTGATAAGCACTGTGTGCAAATCATTACAAGTTATTTATTGTTATCACAGTTGCTTCCGATACTAACTTTTAGTCCACAAAGAGACGCTTGCAAACATTCGTTCCAAATTTACATTAAAATGATAAATGAACGATACCAAAAAACCAACCACAATTCAAAAAGAAAATTTTAATACCGCTCGAAATCGAATGTAAAATAAAAATTAGGTAGGTACTGATAAATTTTTTATACATTATGAAACTGTCAAACCTTTGAAAGGACACTAAAAGGTTGCAGAAACCAATTTATGATTTATTAAATCATCTGCAGAATATCTTTATGAAGAAGTCGATCTCTTTAGATGAGTTTTAAACCTCAGACGGTCTGTTTCCAATAAGTTAACCTTTTTTGGAATCTGTAATATACTTTAATAAAAAGTTACTTTGACCTTTAACTCAACTCAGATTTAAAACCGATAATTTTATTATTTAAGAGATCTCTTTTACACAGCAACTTTAAAGTTACATGCTATTGCAACCACATACATATATTGATTCTATCCACTAAAGTTGATATGAGAATCAATAAACCAATAGTAAGTGGTCTTGTGGTCATCCATATAGTAAGTTTTCTTATTAAAGAAAATTACTTACATAATCATTGCAGAAACGTGTCTTGAATGAAGATATTATATATTGAAAAATACTTCCTCGATCCGAATTCAAACTCCACATTACCCTCTCTCCATAAGCTATTAACAGGAGTGGAAAAATTTTAATTTGTGAATTTCATAGACTTCTAAATTAATAAAAAATAAATATCTTACCATAAAGTAAATCATTTCAAAAGTGCGATTTGCTTCGAGTAAGTCGTAGAAAAATATTCAATCTAGCAAAATTACTATTTTGTGGTGTACAATCATTCTTATCCAACAAATGCTGCTGCTTGCGTGACATTTAATAACTATTTTCCAAGAGCTACTGCTGCATAGCGCTATAGTTCCAATTTATCCTGTGTAAATCTCATTGTAACCAAGCATGACGAGATCAATCTGGTCCAGTCCCAATAAACATTACAGCAACAATACAACTATTTAGTAGTCACATCTATAAAAGGATAAATAGGGTTTTAAAAGGGGTAGTTAAAAGCTCAATCTGAGAGATTTTTGTTCAGAAAATTTTAAGGCGCCACTACAAGGACTCACGTGCAAATTTTTAGTCTAGATTCTTGTGGAAACAATTCTTGACTGAATCTCCAAAGGTGGAAACTCCAGTACACTGAGTGATTTGCTAACGCTTGCAGAGAAAATAACACAGTGTGAAATAATTAAAACACAAATTTTATAAACATTACACATGTAATATGTAAACTCATTTGAAAGACAAGAACAGACAAAAAAGAGAAACAATATAATAATCAAAGGACTTGAAGTAACAAACGTAAAACAATTAAAGGATAGAGTACAGAACTTCCTAAAAAGAGAATTAGATGTAGATATAGGGATGCTGGCAACGTTTCAGATTGACAAAGCCGAAGAAAGAAAAGCTATAGTAGTTAAACTGCAGACCTGAGAAGAGAAACTGCAAATAATGCAAAACAAGAGTAAATTGAGAGGAAGAAAAATTTATATAGACAACGGCATGACAATGAAAGAACTAAGTATTCAAAGTAAAATAAGAGAAGTGTCTAGGAGTGAGATCGAGAGAGGAAATAGGATTTGATTTGGATACCAAAATTTAACTATAAACAACAAGGTGAATGAATAAAAAGACATTCATGAGGTCATGCAACGCCAGCAAGAAGGAGAGAGTCGTGTACATTCAAGAAAACTAGCAAAAATTCAACAAGATTGTCAAAATATGACGACTCCTGCAATTAACATGGAACTCGAGATTGATAACGCAAATTATGGCCAATTAAAAAAAAATTAGATAAGAGAAATAAAAAGAAGAAACAAAACGAGAGAATAGCAACTTGGAACGTCAGAACGATACTGGTATCTGGAAGAATGAATGAAGTAATTAATAATATTAAAAAGTACAAAGTAGGTGTAGCAGCAATACAAGAAGTGAGATGAAAGGGTAGTGGGGAAATAAAGAAGAACAATTATACAATTCTATACTCAGGTGAGAGAAAACAGGGAAGAAATGGGGTAGCGTTCATACTGGAGAGAAGACATGCAAATAATATAATGAAATTTGAGCCTGTAAACGGAAGATCGGCATATATTAAAATTAAGAGAGAACACGCGAATCTATCTTTACTAAACGCATACGCAAATTAGAAAAGAAGAGTATGTTAAGAATGTCGCTGGAAAGCAAACTATACATGATATAATAAATGAAAATGGAGAAAAACTGTGTAATCTGTCGGAGATGTGTAATCTTAGAATAGTAACCACAGATTTCAAACACAAGAACCCTCACAAGAAAACTTGGATGAGACCTGGAAGAATCTGACCTGGACTGTAGACCTGGAATCTGATCAGACCTGAAAGAAGGAATAAAAGAAATCAAATTGATCACATAATGGTAGCTAAAAGGAGAACGTTTAGAGTAATTCACGCAAGATTATATAACATATAGAGGCACCAGTGTGGGCACAGATCATAACATAGTCATAATGCAAGTTAAAATAGGCAAAAACAAAGTAGAGGCAAAAACATAAATAACAAAAAAGCCCAGGCTAGCAATAGAAAAGGTGAATGACACAAAAAATCAGGAGAAATATGCCCAAGCGCTACAGAAAGAAATTATTAAAAAACAACAAACCCAGTATATAGAAGAAGATTGGATCATTGGATCAATATTAGAAGTAGCATACTCAAGGCAGCTGAGAAAACAATTGGATAAATGAAACTAAAGACTAAAAACGAGTGGTTTGATAAAGAATGCGAAACACTTATTGAATTAAAAAGAGAAGCCAGATTAAAATGGAAGATTTCCCAAACAACAGAAGATAATAAAATATACAAAGAAAAGAGAATGCAAGTTGTGAATCTGTGTAGACATAAGAAACAACTTTGGATTGAAGGAATGATGACAGACATAGGAAAAACACAAAAAAATTCAAGAACAGAAAAACAACTATAAAACTACAGCAAGAGGTATGAAAGACAAAAATGGAACGACGAGATATGAAAAGAAGGAAATCAAAAACATATGAAGAGAATACTTCAAAGAACTGCAGCAACTATTGAGGAATATCGTTGCTTAACCACAGCTACAAAATCCTATCAATAATGATAATGCATTATTTGTGGTAACTCAAATAATAAGTGCTATAAACATGACATTAGATTGGAGATGCTGTTTATAGACTTTAAGCAAGCCTTTGATCGAGTTAGAAGAAGCTATTTAATAAAAAAAAATGGAAGACATAAAAGTACCTGCAAAACTTATACGTCTAACACAGATGACGCTCAAAAAAACCACAGCAGTAGTTATAGCAAAGGAAAAAGTTAGTTATAGCAAAGGAAAGAGTCAAATGTAACGGAGCATTAATAAATAGAGAAGTGCAGTTGGTAACATAGGCTGATGATATTGTAATAATGGCAAGAACACACAAGGTACTAGTCGAAACATTTGTAAAGTTGGTAAAAGAAGCAAAAAAAACAGAACGTCAAGTAAACGAAGCAAAAACTAAATTCATGATGTGTTACAGAGAAAGAAATGAACCAAGAGAAGAAATAAAAATACGAGACTTTACCTTTGAAGAAGTGAAAACTTTTAATTATCTAGGAATGCGAATAAGCAATAATAATGAGAGAGAAGAAGTAATAAAAAACAGAATAATGGCGGAAAACAGAGCATTTTATGGAAACAGAAAGTTATTAATGAGCAAATATATTGTCGTGTTTCGAAAGCAAAAAAAATCATAATTTATTTATTTTGGAAATTATTTTAAAGTTTAATTTTGTTTTATTTTATAAAAATGTTTGTTAAATTATTTGCTATGTAAATAAGGTGGGGAGAACGAAAAAGTAAAAAAAAGAGAGGGACTTAAATAAGGACACTTGGGCTGAGGCCTTCGCGTCGAATAGAGGAACGGATGTTCGTTATTCCCGAAATTGACTATAATTAAAGTGAGATTAATTTAGTAAAAGTTGTTTTTTTATGTAATTAATAATATTGAAGTGCGAGTGAAAAATAAACTGAAAATTGTGATAATTTTCGTTATTTGTAAATTAACTGAACAAACAAATTTACAAGACCGGCGTGGCCAGCTGCAATATCACATGTGGAGCGCGCACCTGAAGCCAATGACCATACCACATGAAAGGTAACAAATTTGAGCATTTTAATTTACAAATTTTAAAAACAACAAGAGCTCATAGCTATCAAATAATGGATGTACACCGAGCAATGAACTAATTTTAGAATTGAGTAAAAGCAATTTTTTTATAAATTGGAATAGCTCGGGTTATTGCAATATACAAAAAAAGACGAAGATAAGAATATATAAAACTCCGATAAGACCCGTAGTGGCATATGGGACAGAAGTAGTGTGTCTGACAAAGAACGAGGAAAATAAACTACAAATTTTTGAGAAAAAATCATGAGGAAGATTCTGGGTATCGTAAAAGTGAACAACAAACAATGCAGAAGAAGAACAAACTAGAGCTGGAAAAAGCAGATATTAACAAACACATTAAATCGATGAGGTTGGGTTGGTTAGGACACGTCCTGAGAATGCAAGAGAATCGAGCCATCAAATGGCTAATGAAATGGAGGCCAGATGTGGAAAGACCAAAGGGAAGACCAAGAATGAGGTAGCAGGACGAAGTTAACAACGACCTAAGAACCATGCGGATTACAGATTGGAGAACGAGAGCTCTGGATAGACAACTGTAGCGAAAAGTCGTAGAATATTTGAAGACACATAAAAAGTTGTGAAAAAAAAAGAAAAAGTATACGATACTCAGAACAAAAATAGGAATTAATTCACCATAGAAAATGAATTAAAAAACGTCCAACGACGTGGCGATCCGTGGAGTTCCGATGATGATGATGATGATGATAATGATACCTGTAATAAATTAAAAAGATTACGTAGAGATAATGCCATAATATTATAAAATTTAAAATATTTGGTCAAGAGGTGTGCAATTGAATTTCTGAATATTATCATAAATTTTAAAATTGCAGAACTTAAAGTAAATAGTAATTTCGTTCACAATCCACTCCTATAGATGTCGTGCTGGAAGCCAAATGATTAAAGAACTGATTCCTAATTCTAAAACAAGTTTTAAATTAATGTCACAAGAACAAATTCTCATTGAGTTGATCTCATTGGAAATGAAAATCGGAAACCTCAAAATTTGAGTTTTTCTTATTTCTTCGTTGATGGGATGTTTAAACAACCTCGCATTGATTGATTTTTTTAAATTAAATTTTTAATTTAAATGATAACAAAAAATAAAGTTCAACAAATGTTACATTTCAAAATTAAACAAAAAAATACTTCAGTTATTAAAACATCGTTAGAAAGAATTAATTTATAAGTTTTGAAATATAATTTTGTAGGTTTAGATTATAAATTAGAAAGAAAAAGATTTCAGATAAAATAAGACATTGGAAAAAACAAAAAATATTAAAGCAATAAAAGATACATAGATTATATTGGTATCCGGAATCCAATTAGTGACAAAAACAGTTTTTAGAGTGAAAAACAATAATTATTATATAGGTAATACATTGTATAATGGAAAATTCGTCATGGTGATAAAGTGCTACGTTATAAAGTTAAAAAACTGCATCAAAAAAATAAATTGGGAAAATTTTTGTTTTATAATATTATCAAGTAAATTTTTAATCTTTGACCACTATTCCGAGTTATATAAAATAATTTTATCAAGATATGCAGAAATGTAAGTTTTCATTTAGTAAAAAACTTTTTTTTATTATTAACTTAATACATTTGTAGTATTAGTTAAAAAGTTAAAAAAAAAATAAAAATATAACGTATTTCTGCTTCAGTTTATATATCTGCGGTTCATTTTGATTATTGTAATATATTTTTGTTTAGTTTGTGGCACGAGTACACCTTACAAGTTTGTGTTAATAATAGGACAAAGCCTTCTCCTCTATATTTAATTAAGACTGTAAAAGTTTCATAACTTGGAAGTTGAATAGAAAAAATTAAATCACAATTCACTACTGGAAACCTACCTTTTTTGAAACCTACTCTTTCAGTATTATGTGAAGTTGAGAAGGTACCTACTTTTTTCACTTTGTGGTAACTTAAACGTAAACTTAGAAATAGAAAATAGTATATTGTTGTATTATATTAAAGTTTCATATATTATTTAAAGTCTGTAATAAAACTTGTAAATAATATTGAATAGGAAAGTCCGCCCCCATATAAATTTTATATGGTATTTTAGCGTTATGAACAGCTGTGTACATTGTCTGGTTATTGCTTGCTGTATAAATTTGTTTTTAATTATCACTATTATTAAATTTAATACAATTTATTATAAACTATTCTGGAGCTCTACAAAAGCTCCATAAAAGCTTTACATTTTCCCTCACGCAATTGAAAGTTTAAAATAAGGAAATCCCTGATGACAAATTTCATAAATTTTTTTTATCTTAAAAAAATTATTCTAAAAATGAAAACATTTAAAAAACTGTTTGTGTTTGTGGTAGTTTTCTTACCTATTTTTAATTTTAATTACTGATGAACAGATTGAATTTAAAGTGTTTTCTAAAAGATTTTAATAGTTGTATTTCCACTGCCGAAAGGTATGTGACAGTCGATAATTGATAGAGAAAAATATTAAATAATATATTAAGAATAGTCGGGTTCTCAATAATTAAAGCTAATTATTTATTAACGTTAAAATACCTTGCAGCCAGCGACCACTTTAAAACTGTAAAATGCTCATCGCTTACATTTATAATTTTAATTGGACGCAATTACGAACTAATTAGTACCGTCAACTTTATTTTCAGATTTTTTGCAATTTCTGGTCAAATTGAAAATTAATTAGGTGCAATTAACGAATATGATCGGTAGTACTTAGAGAATACTGAATGACGTCTTCAAAATATAGCGCAAATACGAGTAATACGTTCTCAATAAATTTTTATTCTTAGGTTTTCCATCGTTGCTTTCATTAAATATTGAGTTTAAATGCTTTCAGAAACATCGCTTTAAATTTGAAATGTAAGTGTTCTTAGTGAAATGCTATATTTTAGAGAAGTCCCCAGAAGAATATTCAAAATTTTATTTTTAATTTACGCTTCGGCAGATTTCTAAAGCGGTTAAACGCGTATCAAAAATTAAAATCTTTGGTGCATTCCAAAAATTAAGAGACATAGTAGTATTAATCTTGTATCTATTAACTCTTTAAGTATTTCAAAAATGTAAAGAAAGTGAGAAGTTGATGGTTTTATTGATTTTATATACATACATAATATCCGAGTAGCGTATTATACCTTCATTAAAATTTTTCCTTTCTTTATTTAACGACATGTAAATTTAAATTGAAGTACATACCAAAATGTAAATGGTTAAACCCCAAAGTACGATAAAGAAGAAAATCAAAGAGCGTTGGTAAGAAATAAATAAGGACGCGGTCTACATCAAAGAACCTCGAGCTGTTTGTTAAGATAATCAATGTGTCATTTATTAATGTCGACTGTGTTATCCACATGTTTCAATGTTTTTAAATGTATTACATTTGTAAAATTAATAACATTTTATTTCGAATCATGATGTATGTACGTACATAATGTGTGAATGGTAAGAGTAATAGTTACCACCTTTACATAAATTACATGGTTGTTAAGATTTTCTTGTTCACTGATGTGGGAAATTGCGGTTAAGCAATTTAAATTAAATTTCCTTAATTCGATTTAAGTTTTAAAGTGCACGTAAAACTAAATGCATGCTAGTAGGTACTTGCTGCACCAGTGTTTAAATCACTATTACCCGCCAGTTGATTTATGTTTAAATGTGCATAAAAATTGCTCTTAAATATTCCTTTCGTTACCTCCAAAGTGCCTTTTCAAGTATGTAATGATTAAATTTAAAAATTTAACTTACGGTGGATTTCAAATAAAAAAATTTTATACCTTTTAAGTTTTTTTGTGTAATAAATTACCAATACCTTTTTTTTTATTTCAAAGCAAAATTAAGATATTTGACTTTCATTTTAAACTTTTCAGCATCAAAACTTTCACAAAGTAAGGATAAATTTACGACTAAAATGGACAAAGGGCCTCTTTATAGGTCAGCAGTCGATCAGAAGCAGTTACTTAGTTCCGGACCATAATGTAGTGGTCTTTTAAAATGGTCAAGTAAAAAGTTTTATTGCCCCTATAAACTACTACTCTAGCATTTCTTGTAAACATTTTTGCTTTAAATTGCTGACCAAATAAAAAAGTTTATAAATCGTTAAGTAATTACAACTTTAACTTAAAATTTTAAGTCGTACTTCGATTAAATTGGGATTTGATAACTCTCTTCAGAGTTATGAAAACAAAAACTTTAAAATTCCGTATAATGTAAGGTATAAGCCTCATCTAGTTAAGTTTGTCTTTGTAATTAATTAAAAACTTTTTATATAATTAATATCAAGGTACGGTTACAAAGCGAACCGAATGCGTACTAAATAATTTATGTGGGGGTTAGTGGATTGTCATAATAGAAATAAGTTGTCAATCAGCACACGTAAATATTTTAAAAGAAATTCGTGAGCAATTTCTTCCGCAGATAATTAAACTCCTTTCATACTAAGTTGTTAAAGACATCAAAGTTGACAAACTAAATAAAATGGTAAAATTGGCATGACATCTAGGAATTCGCTTGTCTAGCCGTATCTTGACGTTACTGGAATAAAAATCAATTTTTAAAGTCAAGAATACATTATGCATAGTAAAATTTTCTTTTAAGGTTGTTTGTAGAAAAAAACATTTACCCAAATATCTTTGAGGTTCAAAAATTCCTATATTGCTATCAAATTACAAAAAAGTACTTAATCAAAGTTTATTGATTAGAGAGATTACATTAATATGTCTATTACGCCAAGTTTCAGGGTAAAAGATGATGCTGGAGTTTGATAGTCCTTAATTGAAAAGGCTTTATTATGCAACATACGTATAACATATACTATGCAATGATAGATACACTGAAACTACAGTCCATACTCCCTAATTGATATTGCCCTACAATTTGGTGTAATGTTCAAGTATGATGTTACCCTAACTTGTGAACGCTTCTTGGTTGTGTGTCATTTTTAAGTGTTGTGTTATCCTGAACATGTCCTTCTTTATTGTTATTATATTACCCTTAATTAAATTTGATTTTCTCTTGCATGATATGTTAAATAATAAATATGTTTAAAATTATAACATTAATTAATCGATAACAAAAAAAAATAGCTAGCGATTTTCCCAAAACCCTCAACGGCAACGATTTGCTTCAACAACAACAAGTTAGATTAACCGCATAATGTCAGTGGCACTAAATTTTTTGCGATTACCTAAATAATTTACAGTTTTTCTAAAAAAGTACTATTTGGTCTTCTTAATGTAATACATATTACTAAAATATTTTAAAAAATACGTAGTTTTCAGTTTTCGATAAAGATGTTATTTTCTGTTGGTCTTTATGGATATAATAATTCTCAAACTATAAAGTATTAAACTTCATCTCTTTTGACCTGTTTTTGGCTATTTATTAAACTTTTATAAATAACTCATTTGCAGTGCATTCCAGATGCAATGTTAACGTTATCGAAAGTGTAGAAAACAAAATTTCACATATAGACAAAAAAAACAGAGTTTAAAAATTTTAGAACCACGGCTTTTATAATTTTTTAAGAAAATTATAAAATTTGACTTTTAAAAAAATTCTATTTTGTTTTTTTCGTTAAAGAAATTGTTTTTTACAATTTAAATTGTGCAACATAGCACCCTCTGAGATTCACTAAAATTGAACTATTTGCAAAAATGCAATAAATAGCAAAAATAGGCTAAAAAGATATAGTTTGAAATCTTACAGCTGGGGCCCTATTATAGCTACAAAGTAGTTCTATACATAGGTTTACAGATAATTGAATACGGTTTTACTTTTAAACTATTTTTGCATCAGATGATTATTGAAAATGGATAACTAAGGTTATTGAGTAAAAATCGAGAAAAATCGAGGGGTTATAAAAAGCGATATCTCAGTAAGTAGACAGACTAGAATATAACTTTTTTTATATTCTTACACAAAATTTTATTTACTTTAGTTTTGATAAAACTTATATTTAGTATGGGATTTTTACTAAAGTAGATAAACTAAGCTGGTTCTAAGACACTTTTGTACAAAACTTAATTTAGAATAAAGTTTTTACAAAAGTTCCTTAAGACCAATTTAGTTCATCTAAAATCTAAGATAATTTAAAAAGTTGAGAACAAATATTTTGTAACACATTTTATACTTGAGTTATCTTTAGTTACAGTGATAGATTAAACGATCATCTCTCATTTCTAAAAGAAGAAGGTATTTCTTGAAAATATTCAAACAATACAAGATATATACTAGATATTTAGTAATAGCATTAGTTTAATCAGCATTAATACGTAGGTTTAGAGAAAGCTAATGCCCTTATTTTCCTCACCTCTTTTAAGGCTCTGTAACCTATTGGTATATGATGTATGCTTTAGGACATATCAAAGTGATTTTTTATATAAAAGATTTAGTAATATTGAAGTAATACAGACAGCAGTTGGCAATTAATTTTTTTATATTTTCCTTTGAAAAGTTCAATTTATTGCCATAACGCAGCTATAAAAATCTATGTATAGTCCTTTTACTTCTTGTTTTTATTCATAAACCAGATTTGTTGTGGAAAAACTTAGCAATATTGTGTCCTAATATCACAAGTCTGGCATCAAAGAAACTTGTTTATTTTGTAAATATTCAAAGAAAACATGTAAATGTCAAGAGAAGCGTACAAGTATTATTAGTTACATATATATCAGTATTTGCTTTATTATAAATAGCTAGCTTTCAATTTACAGCTTAGTTGGAAACTTGCAAGTTAAATTATACTTAATTCACGCTGATTTAATTTGTTTTTAAAGTACCATACAATGTTACACCAGTTCGCAGAAAAAAATAAAACTAAAATACTTCTTTGTAACGATGTTTAGAAAACTATTATAATTATTTTCAAAACTCAGAATTAAATTAAAGAATATATAATAGTTTTTTAAAACTTCCTAAGAAGTGTATTTTGTTTTATACAATCTTTGAGTTTGTTGACATATTATGTACTATATTATGTTAAAACTAAAAAATGTAAAAAAGTTGATTTGCTCTATTAGTATTAATGCAAGGAAAAGTATCTCATCCAAAAAAACTGCAATAAGTAGAAAGGATCTCGGGATATTGGAATGTATAAATCAAACTACAAAGATTTGAAGTGTCGACGTTTCGGAATGATTTGCTTACCTTTAACTTCGAGTTGGAATCCAACCAATCCATCTCCTTCTTGGACCTTCAAGTGGAGAGAAAGAATGATGGCTCACTTACCACCGACCTGTATAGAAAACCGTCGTCTACGGATAGACTGCTTAATTATGATTCCTTACACCCTATGAACCAAAAAATGAGCATAATAAACACCCTTAAGCACAGAATCCATGTTTGCGTACCTGAAAATTTAGTAGGTAAAAAACTTCACGATCTCAAACAACAGTTACTGCGGAATGGTTACTCTACTCGATTGATAGATGGATGCCTCTTTAGGAAAAGGCTAACTATTCCCACCCCGCCTCTTTCCAGCTCCGAGGATCTACAAAATAAAGAAGAAAGAAGTTACAGAAAGATCACCTACCACCCTTGGTTAGCTTGCAGACTGAAGCAAATATTAAGAGAACACCTTGTGAATGGCAGTCTACAGTTAGCTTTTCGTAGCCAGCACACCTTAAACAGGATTCTTTACTCAAGAACGAAGGACAGGACTTCAACTTTAAAGAGAGCCAACGTGGTTTACCAGGTACAATGTGAATGTGGTAAGCGTTACATAGGTCAGACCAGACAGATATTATCAGCTAGGGTTAAACAACATCTCTATGATATACGTCTAAAATCCAGTAAAACAGGTTTAGCCGACCACATTTTGGAAACCAATCACAAATTTAATACCACTGATATAAGAGTTCTAGAATCTGAAAACAACTACCAAAAAAGAACCTTTATGGAAGCTGCTTACATTTCAACTACAACGGACAATGTTAATAAACAAACCGACTACAAGTTTATCAACGTAGGATATGATTCGTAACTTCAAGGATAAAATTCGAAAAACTTGATTTTCCTCCACCTCTAGCTTTGGCAAAATGCTTTCTTGAGGTCTTTCGGATTTTGTTTGCTGACTCGTTTGACGCTGCTCACCCTTACTTTTTTGATGTTTTTTGACTTTGGTTATAACTTTGTTGATTGTCATAATGTAACACCGCGACATCAATCAGATGGCGTTGGTGAACTGTGGCTTAGTTTCATAGCGATAATTTGTAATAACATTGGCGGGAGTTTTTGAATCCTTAAGATTGATTTATTCCATACCACATGATTGGTCACAGCTCATTCTACATACGAAAGGAAAAAAGACTTTATCTTTTATATTTTATATTTGACATATTTGAATTTTAAGAATTTTATACAGTTACTTTATTGCAACTTTTTAAAACAGAGTTATATTTCTACATTTATTTGTTAAATTTTAAATGTTTGACCGTCTGTATCTTTTTACTTTTATTATTTTTACAAATTGTGCAATGCGGACTTTGTTGAGTGTGACCAATTCAGATTTTGTTGCTCTCCGTGTGGTTATTACGTATTTAGTCAAACAGTATAACATCACGATTTGTATGGTGAGTGCAATCAGTTTTTTCACCCCGCTTTAGGGCTCATTTTGTTTTTTTTTCTTTCAGTCCTGAAGATGGAAGAATAAATCTTCCGAAACGTCGACACTTCAAATCTTTGTAGTTTGATTTATACATTCCAATATCCCGAGATCCTTTCTACTTATTAGTATTAACTTCAATTCAATGTTTGTACTAGAAATATCATAATTTATAACATTACTAATTTTTCAGGTGTAGCGAAAGGAATATTTTAACATACCTTTACATTTTTTATTTCTCAAATTTGAATTTAACTATTTCTTTTATTCGATTAAATGTTATTTTTGGCGTTAATTTCTAAATTCGTAATAATTTAAGTAGCGCAGCTTTCGGTAATGTTACTGAAAAATTTTAAGTTAGCTGTTATACTAATAGTGTTATACTAATAGACCCTCCATAATTTATTATTAAAAATATAGTTGAGTTAGGGGTCAGTATTAAAACAATAAACTTGTCCGACGTTTCGAGTCTTTCGAGTTTCTCGAGTTTCGAGGTCTTCTTACCTCTATTTATCTCATATAAAGATTAGTATTTCATTTAAAGTATTTTAAAATTGTTTTCATTTTTCACTTTTATATTTATATTAAATTAAAATTTGTAATTTTTAATTCTGTATTTCAATATTTTTATATTTTTATTATTTTCAATTTTGTAATTTATGTAAAATTTTTAAGTATTATTATTTGTATTTATTTGTAGCTTTGATAGACTCGATTTTATTTTATTGTTTTAATACTGACTTCTAACTCAACTATATTTCTAATAATTAGCTGTTATACCATTGAAATAAGTTCAAAATTTAATTTTTTTAACTACTTGAACATGAATAAATGTACTCAGTTTGCCTATAATAACTAGATAAATACTACATAAAAATATCACAAAAAATTGTTGTATATGAGAGCAATAAGTTTTTCCTGAAACGAAGGAATTATTTTTTAAAATAAAATTTTTCTTTCTAATAATTTTAATTTATTGCAAATAAAATTTTACAATTTTTACAATATACAAATCTTTCTATCAAATTTATAATGATTTGAAAAAATGTTAAGTTCATTTTTTATCTATTTTCTCTTAATAGTAAAAAAATCTAATGCATTCAAACTAAAATAACCATTCATCATTTATTACCAACAAACTTCAGCGTTACCAATTGCCAAAAAATTATTTCTTAGAATGATTTCCATTATAATATATTTAAGGAAGTTTTATTTTTCATAAATTTAGTTAAAATTAAACGTCATTCTAAAATTAAGCTAAACTTTGTCGTAAAAATTAAAATTGTTATTAACATTTTAATTTAAAATTTTTCTAAAGCTAATTATGTTGTCGTAAATCAAATTAATTAAAATATTGACATAAGCTAATATCTATCAAAAGTTTAAATTAATTACGAAAATATTTCATACTCAAGTAAGTTTGATTAAAAATTGTAACGTAAAATAATGTTACTTTTGAAAATGTGTACATTATTAATTTTATAATTAAGTATTCCTTTAAGTTGGTAAATATCCCACAACCTATAAATAATTAAAAGCTTTGAGAAGTTAGTAAAATTTGTTAATTCTGACTGTAACTTAAATTAAATTTCACGTGTTGAAATAACATTATATTACTGCATAATTAACGAATTCATTTATACAGATAGGGATGATTTAGTTAAGAAGCCTTTTAGGATATGACGCAACGTTAAAAAAATTAATTAGTATTACTTACCGAGAATTTCTTATACCGCTATATTTTTTTAGTTTTATAGGAATGGTAACTGTCAATATGTTCGATGTTAATATTTAGCTTTCGTACGAAACTTTTGGATGCACAATTTCATTTAGGCTTTTCATGACAGCTTTCAACTTCGCTAACTGCTGACGTAGTTCTGCTAATTCTACTACCAAAAGTCAAAAGTTAGTTCGCATGATAGATAATAAACTAACTTCTCAATCGGCAGTTACTTAACGGATTATCCACTTGACCACATCATAAACGGAGTTGTTTAAACATTTAAAGATTAGAAACTTACACTAAGTAAGTAATATGCTGTAGTATAATATAAGATAATATACATATAAACACCGCATAAGGTGGGTAATAATATATTAAATAAAATTAAATTATACTTCTTGGGTATTGCATTATGGAGTTTATAAAGTAAAAAAGTCCTTTTATTCAAACAGTAATTTAAAAGTTTTAAAAGTCGGCTTGCATTTATTCATTTGCCAATACTTGAACTTAAATTTATTCGAAAAGTTTTTCAATTGAGGTCAAGCGTCCCTTTTCGCAATTTCTTTTAAGTTTGAGAACAATTATGAGAATTAAAATCTTAATAATTTTCCGACGTCATTATTGGATTATATCGGAAGGCTAAAATTCAATTTTCTAAATTTGTTCGAAACTTTTAAAATCCAAAAATACATATTCATAAAAATAAAGTGCTTCCAGATAAATTTTATTTAACTTTGTAAGCAAGAATAAATCTTTTGTTAGTTACGATATGAACTTTAAAATTTAGATTGTAAAGTTCGTATGTTTTAAGTTAAAAGTTTTCTGCGGTTTCATAGGTTACTTACAAGATGTTATAAACTGCATATCTTTTAAACTTTTCAAACTCCCAAGATATAATTTTTAATCGTTTCTTCTTCTTCTTATTGCCATAAAAAATCTAAATTATTACCAATTTTAAATTTCAATTTTACAAAATTTATTAGTCGAAAGGATAGTTAAATTACCAAGTTTATGGATAAGATTAAAAGTTTTAATTTAAAAATTACACTAAAGAACAATCGACTAAAGAAATTTTTCCCTGAATTTCAATTTGCTCTAACGTTTTAACAGAGAAACTTATAAGCGGTATTATTTATAATCATCGTCATCTTGACGAAAATGAAAAAGTTCCTACATAAATATTAGAAAAACATTTTATGTCGCTATTTCAGGATTCATATCGCTGGTAATTGTAAGAAAACTAAATTACACTGACGAAGTAAGCACGGTTATTGTTCCTGATCAAATACAGTAATGTGCAGACAATACAAATATGTGCGCAATAACATTTTCAACCAATATCACATACTATCATACCTACTAACGTATGTGTGCTTCGTAAATCGTACAAGTTAGTAGTTTATTTTAAATTTTAATAAAAATATTCTTCCTCTACTTGAAATAGCAACCAGAGTTATTTTTAATATTATTACAAATAATATATTATGTAAATCTAAGTAATTTCCATTGTTACTGTTGTACAGTTTCAACCATTTGGTCGTAATTGTTAGCTCTACATGTGTAGCATTTCTCTAGCATTTATTCACCCTCGAGTTAAATTTACTAATTATGTGCTTAGTAGTATCTCAAGGGAAGATTGGGTCTATCACTAGTGGGGAGATAAGAACAGAAAACCCACTTAAAGAAAATAAGTATTCAGCAGATAATAAACATGTCGAAATTTTGAATCAATACCCAAGTTCTTAGTTTAGCCATTGAAGAAGTGGTGTTCTTCTTTCTAAGAGAATAGAAAGCGAGAATTTTTCAAAAACCTAAAACAGTTTTACAGTTCTAGTTCTATTCTTTATTCCTAATACTAATATAGTATACGTAGGTATATGAAATAGAACATGTATAGGGTTTGAAGGTTTGAATAAATAATGATACAATTGGAATTCGTAACGAGTTTAAAAATCCATTATACAATTAAAAACTTTACGGCAACACAATTTCTACATCAGAGAAATTATAAAATAATAATTCTGTTATTAAGCAAAATAACATTTGGAAATGATCCAAATGTAATACAAGCTTGGCATACCGTTACTTGCAATAATTATTTGAATTATATAAGCATTAGCATCGGTGTCAAGTTAATATAATATGCCATTAAATAAAATTGTATTTCCCTTTGCTTGCCTTACTGTTGTAAAAATTTTAAACTGTTAAAATATTTGCAATTATCTAGGGACTGCGATATGAATTAAAACAAAATTTGTAGGAAAAAAAACTAAAGATATGTGGAACTTGGATTCTGTATGTATATGTGTATTCGTTCTATCATTAAAAACTTTAAAACAGTAAAATTCAGTACTAAACTAATTTTTAGAGCTCTAAATTAACAGTTTAAGATATTCAACTCTATTAGCATTCGCTTTTAAAGATTCAGTTATTTGTTTACGTTAAAATATGTATATATTGAAAAAGAAATTCTACTTAACCTTAATGTAAAGGTGACAAAATTCTAGTTGGATTTAACGCAAAATAGCAAATATATATTTGCATGTAACCCTTGATCTTTGTATAAACTAGCTCTAGGTTGTTGCGGAAGCTAGAGTGTGCATCTTGTTTCCGATAGAATAAATTTACTATACTTTTTAAAACAACTGAATTTATATGAAGAAAAGTTTTGATCAGAAAACATAAACAGATACCTAATTTTAAATTGACCCAATTAAAACATGTATTAATTAAAAATTTCAAAAATTTTCAAAACTAGTAGACAGACAAATACCGCACTGCAAGTAGAGATTAAATTATAAATATAAAATTACTTTGTCTGAATACAAGAAATTAATTTGTATCTGCAGCTGTAGATAGACAAATTAAACAATCGATCTTTTACAAACTTCTTGTATCAGATGTTATTTTTAACTAATTCGTGAAATTGTAATAGATTGATTATTCCTAGTTATGAAATACTTCACAAATTAGAAAATATAAATGAACGCTCGATATTTTACTTGATTTCTTAAAAAATTCAGGATTTTTTCAGATTCAGATTAAGATTTTGCAGGTTTTCGACTACGCAAGCTTTTAAACGAAAGTTAACATTTTGACAATTCCAATTTTGACTTTTATTACCGCAAGTTCTTACTGTCATTTTGTTATGTTGACAGATATCAGTATAAAAAGATAGAAAAAGACCTTTTTTATGACAAGGAACCTAGCAAACATTAGATTTCTATTTTTAGCGCAGCTAAAAATTTGCATGTGTTAACTGACTTGGATCATTGGTTTGCCAAAGTTGTCATATTGCCATTGTCATATTCCCCCTGATGGAAACCTACATCTGAGTTTTAGAAATTCTCCTAAACTTAAAACCAGAACTACATGGATGCTTCTTTTCTTTCTACCAATTTATTTGACGTGTTTCTGTTATCGGAGCCTGTAGTTTTGCATCAACAATTTGATGCAAATTGAGATTCTAATGTGGAACTAATGTGTTCACTAATGTAGAAAATTAATAATTTTAGTTTTTTTAAGCACTAAGAAATGTTTCAAACTCGATATTACATATAGATTAAATTAAATCTGTAGTTAAAAGCCACAAACTTATTACGTCATACTTGCATCATATAGTCAGCGCCAATTTCCACAGATTTACAACTTTAAAGGTAATTAGAAAGCTTTTACAAGCTTAAAATAAATATTAAAAAAATAATTTAATCGTAAGTATAGATAATGTATACATTCTACATTCCCATTTTAAAAAGAAAATGATGAAATAATATGCTTATAATAAGAACACTCATTTGTATACAGGGTAAAGCAATAACGGCTAAATAGACATACTCGATTACTTCATTGCTATACCGTAAGAAATAACTACAATAAATCATGTAAAAAAATAATTATATAATTTTAAAGTTATTACATACAGGGTGTCCTCGTGACCGTAGAGAACCTTTGAGGTGGTGATCAAGAACACTTTTCTAAGACAAATTTTCAAATATAATTTTTGTCCAAATCCAAACCCTTGAGGGTTACCTTCCATTAAAGCAATTTTTTGAATTTCTGACTTCAAATGTCCATAGCTCTGATATTATTAATTTTTTAGGTTTAATAAATTAGAACTTTTTTAAAGATCATTCGCTTATCTACAAATTATGTTATAACCTCTTATCGTGTAGAATCAACGGATTTCGAGTTATAAATGAAATTAAGAGAAAAAATGTTAAAAAAATTTTGCTTTTTTTTACCTTTTTACTTAACCGAATAAGGAATTTAACGGGCTGCAACTTTAGTCAAATAATTTTTTTTGGGAAACTAACCGTTTTTATAGAAATTCTGAAAATAATGAACAACGTGTAGGTAAAAAAAATAAATTCACAAAATTCCTAAAAATCTCGATTTGATTTATAATTTTTTTTTATTTCAAAACATATTGTAGCGTTTGACGTTTGAGTGACATTGTTATAAAGCACATTAAATTATCGTTAATTACTTTATTAATTTATATTGGGTATTTATTATTGTTAATATTCTTAATTATTTCGTTATTTATTAATTTTTACTTACACCTCGTTCATTATTTTCAAAATTTCTGTAAAGACGGTTGGCCTCCCAAAAAAATTTATTTGACCAAAGTTGTAGCCCATGAAATTCCCTATCCGATTTAAGCTGTCAGTTTTTTTTCTAAGACGTTTCGTTTAAGAGATACGGGATTCGCAAGAAAAGTAAAAAAAAATAAAACCTGAGTTTTTTTAACATTTTTCCGCAAATTTAATTTATAACTCGAAATCAGTTGATTCTAAATGATAAGAAGTTATAATCTAATTTGTAGATAAACAAATGATCTTTAAAAAATCAATTAAACTTAAAAAATCAATAATATCGGAGCTATGGCCGTTGAAATCGGAAATTCAAAAAATTGCTTTAAAGGTAGGTACCCCACAAGAGTGTGGATTTTGACAAGAATTTTATTTAAAAGTTTATCTTAGAAAAGTGTTCTTTATTACCACTCAAAGGTTCTCTCAGAGGGGCACCCTGTATATATAAGTTATTATATACATATTTAAGTTATGTATTGTCGTGTTTTAAAACGCTAAAAACGTTAATTTATTTATTTTGTGAAATCATTTTGAAGTTTTGTTTATTAATTTTTAAATTATTTATTTGTAAATACATTGTACATAGAATTAAGTTTGAAAATTTTGAGTTGATTCTAAATGATAAGGAGTTATAACCTAATTTGTAGATAAACAAATGATCTTTAAAAAATCAATTAAACCTAAAAAATCAATAATAATATCGGAGCTATGGCCGTTTGAAATAGGAAATTCAAAAAATTGCTTTAAAGGTAGGTACTCCACAAGAGTGTGGATTTTGACAAGAATTTTATTTAAAAATTTATTTTAGAAATGTGTCCTTTATTACCACTCAAAGGTTCTCTCAGAGGGGCACCCTGTATATTGTCGTGTTTGAAATGCTATAAAAACATTAATTTCATTTGTTTTGTAAAATATTTTAAAGTTTGGATTTTGTTTTATTTATTTATAACAGTGCATATTGTATAGAGCATGTTGTATAAAATTGTACATAAAAATGTTAGCTGTAAATAAGAGTGGAAAGAGCGAGAACTAAAAAGAGTGGGACTTAAAAAGTTGGGGGTAGGTTGATGCAGTAAGACTGAGGTGGACGCGTTGGCGTCAAGCGGATGAAACACCATTCCCGCAATTCTAATTAAAATTAAAATTGTTTTTGAAAATAAATAAGTTAATTTGAGTTTTTGTTTATTTTAATTTATAAAATTAAAGTGCAAGTGTTAAATAAAATTGGAAAAATTGAAGAATTGGCGATAATATTCGATACATAAAATTTCAACGCAACAAGTTTGTTAGGCCAGCTGCAAGATACCATGTGCGCTCCAATACCAGATTGCAAAGTAACAAAAGTGAGCATTTTTAATTTTTATTAAAAATTTTTAAACATTGAAGAGCTCATAGCTACTAAAAATAATGGATGAAACCCAGCTAAAGATTAATTTTTGGAATTAAGCAAATTTTATTAGGTTTGTATAGCTAGGGTCATCACAATATATAAGTTATTATATACATATTTAAGTTATGTATTGTCGTGTTTTGAAACGTTAAAAACGTTAATTTATTTATTTTGTAAAATCATTTTGAAGTTTTGTTTATTAATTTTTAAATTATTTATTTGTAAATACATTGTACATAGAATTAAGTTTGAAAATTTTGAGTTGATATCCGCGCCGAGGGCATTGAAGAGGAGAGGAGGTTGTAGAAGACACTTAGGTCGTAGAAGTCCAAGAGTCACGGTGCGCGTTTGCTAGCGGGAAGATTGTTATTCCTGCTACGCCAATTTTTAATTTTGATTTTTATAATTTTAATTATTAAAAGTAAATTTGATTTAATTAAAGTTGATTTATTCAGGTGAAAGTAATAAAATATCAAAAAATTTGGAAGTTAATTAGATTGTGGAAAATTTGCCTAACGAGGCGCGAGCAGATGTGGAACGTGCACGTGTAACACCGATATCATAAGGTAACAAAATTTTATTCAAACCTATTTGCCAAGTTTGGAAATTAAAATTTAAAATAAAATAAACAATACAAAAAACAATTTAAGAGTCTCAATGCTTGAAAAAAAATAATAAATGAACCCAAGCGATGATATTTTTGGATTGAGCAAATTTAAACAATTTGTACAGCTATCATCTTTGTATATTATTATTAGTAGGTGTTCTGATATAATTCCTTTACAAAAATAATATAATAAAATTACCTACGACTTCATTTAATATAATTAATTAAAAATATAAATATCAGCTTCAATAGTATATTACGTACCAAGGTAGAAAATGTTTTATTACAGCCGAAAGGGAAGTCAGCTATAAGCACAAGGTGTAACGAAGCTTGACACCGAGGTATGTATACTATTTTATTTACAATCGGTTAGTAAATAATAAATTAATAACAAAATACTTAATTATATTATTAAATTAGTTTTTATTCGATAAAAAAATTATTTCTAGGTAGAGGAAATGATCATTTCCCGACCGGTAAATAATAAACTATTTGTCAACTTATGTAAATTTAGTAATGGGTCGATTACTAACTGATTGTGAAAAAAAATATTACAATACGCCTATCAAAATATATATAGCTTTTGAAATTAAATAAATGTACAATGAAGTCGAGGCGGCTTTAATTTCAATTTTATCATAACTGATAAAACGTAGAGGGTGTGTTACTTTCCCCATTTATCTCCACCACTTGATAAGACCACGAATTAATATTAGTCAGTGCGTAGCGTGCCAACTTTGGAGTGCATCGGGGTTGTCAAATGAGTTAACAGTGACAGCCCTATCTCTATTTTCAGAATGCATTGCGTGCGTTTATAAAGTATCTTTCGCACCCTAGCAAGCAATTACACGTAATAAGGGGAAAGTTACAGGAAACTTCAAATCAAAGAAAGCATGTTGATAATTTGATAATTACTCTGTAGGCACATTCGAATGCTCGTTAAAATAATCAGCAGAAAGTCGCTTAATATAATGAAAAAAATTTTATGGCATCAAAGGTTGTCTTCCTTTTCTATAAAAATAATTACTTAGAAGCTGCCTTTTTATACAATTTTCTAGGCCGAAACATCCCTAGCATTTTTAATTTTCCTGCTTTTGACCAATAACTTAAAACTTCTTGAAAAATACATTAATTTTTTATAATTCCCTTTTATTTCTTTTTTGATAATAAATCTGCTAGTAAAAATTTTGGTAAATGACTAAAAGTTTCTACAAAGTTAGACGTGGAATACTGCTTGTTATTTGCTTAATTTAAAATTTTAGTAAAAGTTTATTTTATCCTTAAAATGCATGTATTATTTATACAGTATATATGTTCCAGATAATCTTGTTTTTTGTATTTACCATCGCAAAAACTGATCGCGAGAATCTAGTCGAACTTAAATCGACCAGATTAAAATAGTTTTAAAGAGAAAAAGTTTTTAAATTAAAATAGTTATAACCGTCTATTCTACAACTATACATTTGAATGCGAATTACAATCTCCTGCAATTCATGGTACATATTTTACAGAATTTTATTTATATTTTTAAACAAAAAAATAAAATTTCGCTTTATTCACTACAATTTATCGTAGATTAAAATGTGCTCTTTCTTCCTTTCATTACGCTCGACGTATAATGTGAATGGACAAGCGCGCGATATATTGAAAATTGAAAATAGAAAACTATGAATGGCAGATTTAATTAATATTAAAGCACATTTTACAGATATAACTATAAATATTATTTAACATTTAAGGATCGTATTTAAAATATCAGTAAGCTTGTCATAAACTACACAAGTGGGTAATATTCGCATTACATTAAGCGTGGCATTTTTAATTTTATGTTAAATAATTTTTATGAAATAATACACTTAAATAAAATAAAAATCCACTTTGCAAATGATTATTAAAATGTTTGGTGCGTTGATATCGCGAACGATAAAAACGCAAGTAATAAAAATTACCATAATTTTACAAAAAGGGGCAAATTTGGTTTTTGCCGCTTTCGACTTGCATGTTAGATTCCCATTACATTTACACTATAAAATTCGTTAAATTAATTTTTTGATACACAAGATAATTTTTTTAATACTTTTAAGTAACTTTTGCGGTAAATTTAATAAAAGTAAAGATATGGTTAGATGAAATTGAAGATAATGGTTTGCTATACGCACTAAAAAGAAACGAGGCGAGCTTTTAAAAATTAAATTTGATGTAAAGACATATTAGAATACCATACTAGAATACTAATTAGAATTAGAATACCAAAATCTTTCAATTAAAATTCGTAAACCGTCAATTGAAAGCTACTGTAAGCCTAATTAATTTTGAGAACTAAAATTATAAAATATTTTTAAAAAATTCCAAAATTAAAATTAAAAATTATTTTACTTTTTTTTTATTATTACTACTACTATTATTTTCTTTCAGATATTTCAGATTACACTTCAGAACATTTCGTTAATAGAGAAGTTATTCCTTAAAATATCTTGTTCACTGGTTCTAGTATTTATGGTTAACCATAAAAAATCAAAAATAGATAAATAGTTTTCTCTCTTGCTTCCCCATTCCAAAATCTTTGTTGTTAACCTCTTTTAAATTTTTCAGAAAGGAGCCTATTGAAAAATTTACTTTATTCAACTGAGATGATCCATCTTTAAAAGTGTTTGAACCTCCTAAGCGGTTTTCTGCATATTTTAGCAAAGCTGTGTGGTTCTGCGTTATTTATCCGTTAGAAAGCACAAAAAAGCTCTAATATATACCATTTGGTAGCAATCGACGGCATTTATCTTTTTTGTTTTTCTTCTTCTTCTTCTTCTGCACGTATTAGGTAGGTATACCCGTTACGACACCATCAATCACTGATCTTTCCATCTTTACCTTGGTCTTCCGACATTACGCCGTCCTTTGGGTTTGTACAGGTATAACTGCTTTGGAAGTCGGGTATCATTCATCTTCATAAGGTGTTTTTTCCATATTTCACGGTATTCTTCTTTTTTATCGTTTAGGTTAAAGATATTTAAAGCGTTTCAAATATCCGTGTTTCTCACCCTATCTCTTCGAGTATAGCCCATAATAGATCTTAAAAATCTCATCTCCGCATGCTGCAATCTACTTTCCAGTTTCTTTGTAATCACCCATGTCTCGCTGCCATAAGTAATTGTAGGTACGGACATCACCTTATAAAATTTTAGAAGAGTGTCTTTATTTGTGCGTTTGTTCAATGTGCGTTTAATCGTTCCGTTTAGGTAATTAAACCTTTCGATTTTTTCTTGTATATCTCTCTCCTGATGTAAGTCTAACGTGCAGCCCAAGAATTTGAAGCTGCTTACTTGTTCGATAGGTGAATTCTCGAGTACTATTTTAGATCGTATATATTCTTGTCCCAGAAACGCCATTGTTTTTGTTTTCGATATTGAGACCATCATATTGTATTTTTTCATAATTTGCTGGAGTTTATGGAATGCATACTGGAGTGAGTCTTCACTGTCTGCTATCAATATTTGGTCGTCTGCAAACAGCATTGTTATCACCCATTTTTGTCTGTTGATATTAGAGGTATAGAAGTGTATCCTGTTTTTCCACTCTCTAAGAGCTTCGTCTAAATATATATTAAACAGTATTGGTGAGAGGCTACAGCCCTGTCTCAATCCACTATTGATGTGTCGCAATTTATCCTCATTACCTGCTATACATATCTGTGTATCTCTATCTCTATATATTTCTTTTATGACATTGGTTAGGTGTTGTGGAATTCCTCGTTTGCGTAATATTTTTCATAGTTTGCTGCGCATTACTCGATCAAATGCTTTGATATAGTCAATAAATAATATGTGGGTTTCGCGGTTGAATTCTCTGTGCTTTTCTATAATTTGCTTCATGCTGAACACGTTATCTATGCATGATCGTCCCATTCTAAAGCCAGACTGTTCCTCTGATAGTATATGTTCGGCTATTGTTTTTAATCTGTTGGTAATGATCTTCGAATATATTTTGTAGGAGGTATTAAGAAGGCTTATTCCTTTGTAGTTTTCGCATGATGTTCTATCTCCTTTCTTATATATAGCCTTCACAGTTGCTACTTTCCATTCATTTGAGATTTTTGGGCTTGTCCAGCATTTATTTATCAGGTTCAAAAATCTCTGCTTGAATTCCCTCGACGAGTATTTGATCAGCTCACTACTCACTTTGTCATTTCCTGCTGCTTTTCTGTTCTTAGTTACTCTAAGTGCGTCATCTAGTTCTTTAATTTTTATTGGCTCAGCTTGCTCATAATATTGTGTAACAAATTCAGATGTTATTTCATTTTCATTGTGCCAAAGAGTTCCATAATATTCAAGCCAGTCTTCATTGCTTATAATTTCTAGTGTTGCGATATCTCTTTCTTTACTGTTTAGGTGCTTTAATATTTTATAAGCTACTTTTGTCTCCCGTGTATGTCGTTTTCAATTCTGCTAATAAAAGTTTCCCATTTATTTTTTTGTAAGTTTTTATGTATTTTTTTCACTTCTCTGTTTGTAACGTTATATTGATTTCTATTTTCTGGCGTTTCTTTGTCTAATGTCTATGTCTATTGTCTATGTACGCTATCTTCTTTCTGTTAATAGCTTCTTCTAATTCCTTACTCCATACTTTGTACTTTTTATTATTAGTAATTTTTCTTCGACATCCAAGGGCTTCGGTAGCTGCTTTCTTCAATATTCTTTCAATATTGAGCCATTCTTCTTCGATGTTTTGTCCTGTTAGTGTGTTTTTATGGTATTCATTTAATCTTCTTTGGTAGAGGTCTCTTATTGAGTATTCTTCCAGTAAATGTACATTGAACAAGTTTTTCCCGTTATCTATCTTTTTTTTCTTTTTGAACCATCTAGTTTTTAGATTCACTGTTGTTTGCAGGAAGTAATGATCTGACCCAACATCTGCGCCGCGGTAAACTCTTGCGTCTCTGATCAATTCTGATGTTTTGTGGTTGCCCAGTATGTAATCTATAGTTGACGTTTGTCTTCGTGCTGCCCAGGTAAATTTATGTATGCGTTTGTGCTTAAAGAATGTGTTTATTATTTTGATGTTATTGAAACACGCGAAGTCACGTAATTTTTTCCCGTTTTCGTTTAGTATGTCTTCATTATGTGTTCCTACTATTTGGCCTATTGGCGTTCTTCCAATGCGGGCGTTCAAGTCGCCTCCTACTGTAATGTAGTCATTCTTTGGGCAAGTATTCAGTACTTCTTCTTCAAAATACATTTTTTGTTTTTGAAAATTGAAATTCGGGTGGGTAATTTAAATTTGAAAGTTAATATTACAACTTTAATTTTTAACCTCACTTGAAAGAATTTAGTTTTAGCATATCATAATTAGAATTTTTATATTTTTTATCATAATTAGAAAAGTTTTAGAATTTTTTAAATATTTTTGTGGTATTAAGTAGTATGTGATGTTATAATAATTAAACCTAACAAAATGTTAACAGAATAAAATTTTTAACTGTTAAGTACAGAATACATACTACAAAGAAAACAATATTTCAAAAACGCTAAAATAACAATAATTCACATTTAACAGAGTTGAACTTAGGATAAACAAGAAAATAGAATTCTGAAAAAATTACGCTATAAAATAAAAATAAAAAAACTCTTAACATAATATATAAAGGCCCCTATTTCACGATTATTATCGATCCTCAGTCATGTTTAACAGTAAAAATAACAAGTGAGAGCAAATATACCAAACAAAATTGAAAAATTTTAAAATTTAAAAAATCAAGAAATTAACCAAACTTTAAAATAAATGTTGCGCTTACCAAATAACCAAACTAGAAGAGTTCACGTGTCTAAATGAAATTTTAGGTTAAGTAAATATAAATGAATCTTTTTCACCTACACTGTAGGAATATAAAGTAGAGACATACAATGCCATCTATCACTTCGAAAATTAAATTTGAAAAGGATGTTTCAAATTTTTTGCCACGTTTTTGTACTTAAAGCACGTTTACTATAAATAGAAAATAACTTAAAAAAGTTTTAAAATTTTTTTAAGTATTTTTGTGGTATTAAGTAGTATGTGATGTTATAATAATGTACTGTACATTATTATCTGTACTTAACAGTTAAAAAATTTATTTTTTAACATTTTGTTAGGTTTAATTATTAAAACAAGCATTGTCTACTATACTAAATTCACATTATACTTATTATATGATATTATAATATTTTGCTGTTTTAGAAAAATTATCGCAGCACAAATAGGGATTAATTTTTGATCTTTTTAATATTTTTAAAAATAGAAATAAAAATATCTATCTGATGCGTATTATGGATTTTTATATTAAAATATATTTTAGGACATACTAAAAAAAGTCTATTCAATTTCCAAAATTATCAATTGATATCTTTTTGTTATGTTACGCATAAAAGATATATGAAGCATGTACGCTCTTTTTACGCATGAAACATCACGTGCGCCTCCAGCGAGTTCCGTCATCAAGGACAAGGGCATGTCATTCCTGTCACCGTGTAGGATAAAGCTTTAAGCTTTTAAGTTCTTTGAGCGATGCTGATTCCTGTCACTTCGCTTTAGCAGGGATATCTTTCTTTGCTTTTGATAAAGAATGATAATGTGGCAGTTTGATTTAAAACAAAAACATATTTTTGATGCTTTTAATGTTAAATTTATAATGTTCGGCATGTAAAAATAGCTTCCTAGCTTTTTAGTTAATGAGCATATGATTTAATTCCATCACTGTCGACTTACTTTTCAACCTTCACGAAATATGACGGAATAACAGACCACGCCGATTTTAGATGTTTTCTCGATTTTGATAAATTACATCGATTTATTCATACAAATTCAGTTGAATCTCTTTTTTATTTCTCGATGTGAGACCGCCGAACAGCTGTAGTGACGTAAATGGGTCATCAGTACCCCAATTGGTCTCCAAACGCCTGGCTGTTGTCATCCTCTTTATCTGGGATTACGAATTCATCAAAATCTGTTTTTTTTAAATAAAAGTTTTGAGTTTATCTTTTATAAAAAAGAACAGTTTAATGAAACTGCCTACTTCGCATTTTTTCTCACTAATGATACCTACTTCAAATAACAATACCTTGTGCCATGTGCCTTCAAAGTTAAGTTGTACTGCCACAACTTTGTTAACGAATATTCTAACAGCTTTCGGTGTTTTATTTCAAAATCTTATCACGTTACATCAAGTATTTGTTACACTTACCCCTTTAATATTTTACCGCCCATTACAAGTGTTGGAAATTGCATTCCTCTGTCAACATTCCGATATAAGTAAACTGAAATTTTGCAAGACGAGAACTACCTAAAGATATTTTATGCTTGTCTTTGAATGGAAAATAATTTTACTCGCATAAAGGCTGCGTTAGAATTACAAGTAATTTCCCTGAAAGTTTTTCTGGAAAAACCCTAAAAGTATAAAATGAAAGTTAGCTTGTAAAATTTAATTTACAAAAGAAAGTTTCTCGAAAATCATAATTTAAAAAAATTCTGCCGGAGATGTGCTTTGTATCAAATATCGGTTGTTCATTATTGCAAAAATTTGTAAATTTGTTGGTCCTAAATATACTTTTATGAGTCAATATAGTTTTAGGATTCGTAATGAGCACTCTCAACAATTTGAAACACGCAAAAGCTGAAATCACAAAATAATAAACTCATTAACGTTATTATGGGTATGACAGATCACGTTATTTCATAATTTGCAAGAGGAATATCAAATCCATTTCGCATTTTCGAAAAAATATCATTAAATAAAAAGCGTGATGTAAAAGTAATAAATCTAATTCGAATTATTATTTTATTCTGCGCTCTAAGTTGAAAATAACGAAAAGATTGATATATTTTAAAACCACAACATAATTTATATAAATGAAATTTTGTTTAAAATTTCTACCTAACTTTATTGTAAATTTACAACTAAATTATATAAATTTAAGCTATAAAAGAAAGGAAAAAGCGCTTTTTTTCCACTTGCAATGTTGTGTAAAGTTTGTGATCCCTTATACTTAAAACTTTAAACGAATTTGAAGCTTATAGAAAATATTGGAACATTTTCGACTTTCTTTTGGATTTAAAAGTTAGAATAAGAAGGAAGCTATTCTTTCAATTTTAGAAAACAATTCCGCTTGTGAGTCACACCGGAAAACGGCATGATCAATAAAGTTTTTATGACTGGAAGGTAAAAATATATATATGTGCCCACAATAAAACAACCTAATGTATAAATCATTGGGTAAAAAATTCCTAATAGTTTCAAAACTTGGAAACAGCCATACTTTCTATTTTCACAAACGTCGCTTTTATTTGGCTACTTTTCAAATACTTTTAAATCAGATTTACATTTTATATTTTTCTAAAGTTGGTAATCATATCTCCTGCCGATTTTATCATGTAGCAAAATGGTTAAAATCTTCTAATGGCCAGTCCATTCAGAATTCTACTTAGAATAAATTGCATAAAGCTGAAGTTTAGCATAAGCATTATTTTATCCCTTTACATTGAACACTAAAATAAAAGTGTCCTAAAATTCAAAGTTTGCATTGCCATTGTGCTAAAGTGGTGTCCAATAGAACTCCAATCCTACTATAGAAAAAATAATATATTATTATGCATTATGAGCAATAATGTTGAGAGAACTTTTTTGTTTATAATTTCATTCGATCAGCCAATATAACTTGCACTAATTTGCAAAGCAAAAACGCTCAACGGAAATGCAAGCCAATGAAAGTTGCTTTTTAGACAGATGCACCCAGAAAGGTAAAAATGGGAGAGGGGAGATTAAGACTGAAATATGAAATATAAAGGTGACACAAATTATGGTTCTGGGACATTTCGTTCCTAAACAATTCACTCATTTCGCATTGTCTATATTACTATGTAAAAAACTTAAATATTTCAAAACCTAAAGTATAATTTTAGTAATAATTTATAAGTGACAGGGAAATGATCAACTGTAAAAATAATAGAGGAGTTGGTCTGGTTTTGGAGTGTTGTTGCCGGTTTGGGATTCGGTTAGTGCATTTACCATGATGCTAGTCTTAATCTCTCTCTTGACATTAATGTTAAGATAAGTTTAAAATAAGTTCTTATTATTATTATTTAAATTAAAATATTGTTAAAATAAACAAACTAAACAAAATATTAAAATAATGAATTTTAACTGTTAAGTAAAGAATACATACTTACGAAAAAAAATAATATTTAAAAAAAAACAATAAAAACAACAATAATTAACATTTAACAGTTTTAGACTAAGAATATTTGAATAAACAATAAAATGAATTTGAAAAAAATACGTTATAAAAATGATAAAATATAAAATAAAAGCTTTGTAATACGATATAAAGACCCCCATTTCACAATTATTTTTGATCATCAGTCGTATTTAACATGAGAAACCAAGAAATTAAAAAAATTACTTAAAAGTGAATGTGACTTACCAAACTAAAACCAAACAATGTCACGTGTCTCGATAAAATTTTTAAGGTTAAATAGATAAAAACTACCACACTATCGACTTAAAAATTCATTTTTTAGGTTAATTTTCTTTTAATATATTGTATTATTTAAAAATCTAAACACCATCAACAATCCCTAAAAAATCATCATATAATATTACCTCGTTATTTTTCCAAATATATCAAATAAAACTAAAATTATCATTAACTCATATGTGTATTTTACTTCGACTTAGGACATACATGCAAATAGCAAACCATGAACTTGTATGGATTTGTATTATGGGAGAAGTATCTGTCTTTTGATAATAAACTTTATTTTATATTATAAATTTTATTAAATTATAATAAACTATAAAGAAGGATCTCTGGAAAACAGTAAAGTAAATTGTGCTAGTAAGGTGCTGAAAATATCTTTTTATCGTTCAATATCCAGTACGACATCTATATGAGTGGAATCCGATCCTAGCAGGCCCTGAGATCTGTCCGTATCTAATTATTCATCTCGGGCTACTGTTCTTGATCTTCTAAGTCAGCACTAGAATGCTTCTATATAAAAGTCAATTCTGATTAACTAAAACTCTTGACTGGAAACTAACTGGAGAGCTCGTGTGCTTCGAGCGCAGTTGGTAGCACGAGTTTAGTTTGTCTTCCGCTTCATTTAATAATCAAAATAATCAAATCCGATTTCCCGAACCGCGTCGGCATCACATTCTACTAGATAAAATTGAGTTTCACCAATTGACGAGTTTTGAGAGCTTACGAATATCTCCAATCGTTAATGAGATAAATGCTGTTCAAATCAGACATGTATTGTAGAGGGGAAAAAAGATTCGGAATTTGATAAAATTATTGTGATCTTGCAAAACCGACTATCCTATTTTAAGAGTTTCAGTAGTGTCATAAAATTTTGTCTTTACCTCCTTGGGCATTCGACTGCGAACTGAACGAAGAATATCTTTCCCTTCGAGAAAGAAGCCCATGTTCAAAATTTAAGAATAGAAAGAGAGAAAGAAAATGAATAAATTATTTCTTTAGAATAATTTTTTAGCAAGAAAATAAGTTTTCGCAAAAATTTTGTGAGCATAGATAAAATTAAAATATGCAATTCTATTTTAAATTATAAATATAAAATTTTAAAAGTTGCGTTTTTAAATAAAAAAATTAGGTTGTCACTTTTTCTCTTAAGTTTTTCTGTAAAATCAATTACGATTTAATATTATTGCTAGTATTAGAATTTTATTAATATTAATTTTCTCGTGCATTGCCTTCCGTCATACTCCTAAATATATGCCTTTACTTTATTGATCTGATCGTCGTCTTTTGTTTAAATTTTAGTTCCATCTATAAAATTTTCACCCTCCTGTTAAATTAGTTGGGGTGCACAGATTATTTGAGAGGATGAGACTCTTTAAATTTATTTACCTTAACTTCAATAAAATCCAATGATATGTGTCAATGCAATTCTAAATGTTCAGTAAAGGTTATCGGGATTTGGACTACTGGTAAATAAAACCACCTCTTTTTCAATCAGTCGACGTTTCGAGTTTTATTTCACTCTTCTTCAGGACTTCAGTAAATGAGGTTAGTAAGGATGTCAAGTGAAAAAGGCATATTAACAAATGAAAACGTCATCACCAATTTCCTCGCCCAATTTCCACCAATTTCCCAATTTTCATTTGTTAATATGCCTTTTTCACTTGACATTCTTACTAACCTCATTTACTGAAGTCCTGAAGAAGAGTGAAATAAAACTCGAAACGTCGACTGATTGAAAAAGAGGTGGTTTTATTTACCAGTAGTCCAAATCCCGATAACCTTTACTGAACGTATTAATCATGGACGATAAAGTAACAACTGATGGCAATTCTAAATATTTAAAAACATAATTATTATTAAATTTAAAAACAAAACCTTATTAGAATTCAACATTTAATAAATTCAAATGCAGTCGATGTTTTTAGAGTTTTTCTTGCATAAGATAAATTGAGGCCGTGAGAGCAAAAGTGGTGTAACCCCAAATAAAACTATTGGAGATAGTCGATCTTTATTTATCTATTTTTAACAAAATATACAGCATTTAAATGTAAAATGTTATTATTATAACAATTGAAGTCGACGTTGGTGCATATAAAGCAAAATAATAAGCTTACAAGAAATATTTGATAAAGTGGATAAATTAAAAGTTTGAATATCTCAAATGGTTATATTTGGGGTTACACCACTTTTGCTCTCACGGCCTCAATTAATGATTTACAAATTTGCCATTAGTTTTAATTTTCTAATATTTAATTTGTAATTATTTCAACGTGCTTCTAGAAAATTAGCACTGAATGACATAATACAAAAACTTTTAAATTTTAACTTTACGGTGTTCGTTGTTAAAGTTTTAATAACGTGCTTGCATTATTTTCTCATCATATGTTGTTAAACGTTGATTTGTGGACTTCTGGCCACTCGCATTTGGTTCTCCTGTTACTGTCCGTATTTAATCATTGAGCATCTTTTTCATTCGTGTAAAAATGCGGTACGTTTTATTATAATCAAATTTTAAATTTTCTAGTCCTAATTTTGTTGGAACTACAAATACTTAAACGACTTTCTCGTTTACTCGTTCATACCACAATGCTCCACAAATTCTTCTTTGCGCAGTATTGCTACAAATTTTCCAAATGTGTCCTCCTAGAGACGATTTCGCAGCGCAAAGTTCAAATGGTAAACCAACCAAATGTTGTTTGCTTCATCTTTTGTTTTATCATTGTTTTCAAACACTTTTAAATTTTTATAACTTTTCTAAGTCCTAATTGATTCATCATTTTCAGCCCTTGCTCGTCATTAATTTTTGCTGTCCTCTTATTTGAGCATTCTTTTGTGTAAAGATATCTTTCTTCTAAATAAAATGTAATGAAATTTCAACGAATTTCCAGGTAAATAAATTGTTTTTTTTTAATAATTTTTGTAACTAAAATCTGTTTTTGATTTAGAACTAATCAACAAATCAACATATCATTTATTTTTAACCAAAATTCTGGATTCTCGTCCCTGCATGAATAATTTTACACACTGAAGACTTTTTGTATTAAAATAAATTAATTTAATAAATTGTTAAATAGAAAATTCACGACAATATATAACACGGGGTTCGTAATTGCCGAATTCCACTCGTCGTTCGAACCTACAGACTCGACACGTAAAGTTCTACTTTTGATCCTAATAAAACAAGATACTATTTATTTTTAATCTTGCAATGAATCAATAACTTAAAATGATTATTTATAAAATATTATGATATCCTTGAACTTTTTTAAGAGAAAGTGTGCTTTAGAAGATGAACGACATAAAAGCTCATTTTTTTCTTTTTATTCAAGTTTATGCATTTAGAACTGTCAAAAACAAAATACCCTTTGTTATTGAAAATTACATTTCACTGCCTTTTACTATATCAAGAAAAGAATACTTGATCGCACACAAAAATAAAAGCATTATTGGGTATTATAATGCCCGCTTCGTTTGCGACACATGGATTATAATATAAAATGTAGAAGCAAGTTTTAATTAGTTTAAATTCTTAATTTTTTAATAATGGACATAGCGATACAACTAAGAACCCTTTTGTAGCAATGAGATTTAAACTTGTAAAATTTAATTTAGTACAATATTAGATTTTAGAATTTACTTTGTGTTTAATTTGCAAACGTACTATATTGTAATCTCCTAGGATGACCCAAATACAGTCGCAACTGTAATAATACACCTGCGCCCCAGTAGACAAAAGTAAAAGGTTTTGCCCTTACGTACATAAAATTGCTCTAGAAACCAATGAAACAAGAACAACAAAAATCAAGCACGCCAAATACTTCACATAAACTCAAATCTGTTGTACTAGTACGACACACAAAAAGCACAAAATTCTAGAGAAACTTTTAATATATTTTGATATCAAAAGTTTGTTTGAAATAAATATTGATGCTGTTATTGAAACATATCAATTTTGGAAACAGTTCGGACAAAGTCTCGGATTTTAAAGTGCCCCACCGGAGTTACTTGAATTATACCGCACCTTCGCTTTACCTAGTAAATAGATAGTTCCCCATTTGAATTGCCAATAGCTTTGCTTGTACGTCCAGAATGTAGATCCAAAGCTTCGGACCGGAAATGGATTCTGTCAATGCATCTACTGCTTTAAAATGTATAGGATAACAGAAGATGGTTACAGATGAAGATTACCTATGCGCAAAGCTTAGTAGTAGATTTTATTGCATCCCTATTTTGCATCTAAGGGAAACTAATCACGTTACGTCAATTCTCCGCAAATTTGACGGGCTTGCTTTTATTTCGAATATCTAAGTACATAGCGTTTAGTTAAATTATGAGAAAATTCCATTAATTAATTATTTTTAAGAGCAACTGAAAACCTCGATGTTTTAATTATTCGGATTGTTAATTGAACGTAAGACAACATCAATACACAACTCTACTGCATTTGTTAAGACTAATTGAAACTGCAGACAATGCTCTCAAGATGCAGTGTAACTCGAATTAGTTAAGCACTTCCGTTTTGAGAAAATAATACGTTTAAGGAAATTCTAATTCAAAGGAATTTTCTCATTTGCAATCACCTAAATAGTTTTGAATTTATGCCACGATAATTACTGCACAAAAACTTCAAACCATATTTTTTTAAAATGAGCAAGCAGTCTGGTTGTATTTCTTCTCCAACATTTTCAATTTACAAACCACGACGAAATTCGTCTCTTATGAGAAAATTGCAATAACTGAATCAGTTTGTTCAAGGTATGTGTAGAGCGGATGATTTATTTACCTAATTACAAAGTTTAAATTACGATAAAGGCTGAAGATAAAGCTTTAAACTTGCTATTCCAGTTACCAAGTAAAATTTATTAATTTTATTAAACTTCCACTACTAATTTTAGATGTCTTGATTCAAAATTCTGTTAAGTAAGGTAACGAAATGATTATATCAAAAATTTTAATTTAATTTTCGTATAAATTTTAGTTTACTCGGGCGAAATTAAAAATTTCAGTCGTTTATATGCTGTCGCGTCGTAATAATAAAATCCTTGTACTCAGTCCTGCAAGAGTACAATAGATCCATTAAATATTAAGCTAAGGTTGCTTGCTGTTGCAGTAAGTGCATAGTTAAAAATTGAAACACTAAATCGATAGACAACATTAAAAGAGTGAGATTAAATTATGGTGTAGTGAGAGTGTCTTTTTAACAACACTATTGAATAAATTCAACTTCACAATCCTTGGAAATAAGGAAACAATATTAAATTGGCGCTGTGGGGTTTTTATGTATTTTATCCACACTTTTGGGGTGCTAGCCCCTCAAGTGCGAGGGCGAGAAATTTTCTATTGTTCACCAAATCTAATGAATTGTTGGCCATTGTTACTTCTAGTACACGAGGGTAGTGATAGAAATAGCAAATAATATATTTTCTGGCCGTATTTCAATTTGCCGCATTCAAATTTTGTGCTATCATAAATCTAAATTTCTAAATAAGATATAAAGTGTAAATACGAAATAAATGCGGTTGCCATTTAGTAAAAATTATTTTTAAAAATCGCGAGGCAATCAAACCAAATCAAATAAACGAAAAGTTACCCTTACCCAATAAAGGAAATTGTAGTACCGCCTGAATAGTCCTTCATTATGAGTGTCTGCCAATATCTATTGGGGACTTACACCCAAAGCAATATTGAAAATCAAAAATATTATGCTAATACTTAATACCTTAGCATTAGACTTTAAGCTGATACACGAACGTACGTGATCAGTTTGATAAATACGCTGCTCAATATCCTTAATTGATTCCATTGCAGGAATCCACATAGGGAATATTGGAATAGAATACTCTCTTTTAGCTACCGTATAATTTTTTTTGCGCAACCAATTGATTCAAATTTACATAGTAAGTTAAATCCAGTTTTTTTCTTGACAAAACTACTAAACATTTTTTGTCAACTATAAGATTGTCCAAATACGTTTCGGGAGTGACGAAAAAAGTTAACAATAGTAATTTATGCTTCACTCGATCGATTCAAAGACCATTCGGTAGCGCTCCCGTTTGATTCCAGGAAGAAGTGAAGTGTGTAAACACGGAATTGTAGTTTATTTCAGCTGTTACCCCATGCAGTAATTCTTTTATTATTACTTGCTTTTTCAATTTTTTATTAATTTTGTTCGACCATAATATATATTATAGAATCGATTTATTTTGAGGTTAAATCTCCCATCAGTATTTGAACTATCGAAAGAGCTAATGGATTTGAATACGCTTTGACGTTATAATTCTTAATACTCATTAATTAACTATCCATCACAAACACTAAAGCTAGATGTGACTATAAATTTAATTTATTGTAATAATAATTTAAGCGGTTCTTTAATTTTGATTGTTTCCATATATTACAATGATTTCTAGAAAGGATAATATCTTAGTAATTGCTGAACATAATATTATGTACAGCAATTACTACATATGATATACTTAAAAAACGTCATATTTTTTAACCTGCAAGCTAAAAAATTTTTTGGTGAACAACAATAGTAGTACCGCTTGTCAACATAGCAAATAATGTAACCGAAGGAAAAATCACAAGAAAAATTTTTGTAGACTAGATTTTCTATTGCGAGATTCTTAAGAGATTTCCTACTGGATTGCTTTAAGATTTCCTTTCTAAAAAGTAGGAAAAGCAACAAAAAAATAGTAAGATTTCTAAAATTTTCTGTTTTCTATTTCGTGGGATTTACTCATATTTCCTGAGATTTCTTTGAATTTTCTTGGATTTCCCTTCATGTGTAGTCCATATTTCTTTCAAAATTTTCTATCGGTTTTCCTCAACGCACGCAAAAAAATACGTAATCGACGTAAGTTTTATAGTAATCGTAATAGATGGACTATAGAAATTTATATAGAGAAAAATACATAGGTACATTGACATAATAATTTATTACTTATATATGCATTATAATAGCTTTATTTACTATTAGTACCAAAACTTAAATTTGGTCTATTAAATATATTGTCGTGTTTCAAAAATGAGTACCTATACAAGGCTTTTATATTATTTTGTTTAATTTTGAAAATAAGAGATTGGCAATAAAAGTGGTAAAGTAGGGGCTTCTTGCTAAAAATTATCGATTTAATTTAATTTGATAAAATTAGTATATAATTTCAGAAATAAAAATGATTTTCTTAGAAGAATGTTTGATTGAAATTTAGTATGATTGGATTTATTGATTTAAGAAATGTTTAAACGATTTTGAAAATAAAAATGAAACAGAAGCATTTTTTTGCATTTTTCAAAATAAATTAATTAGATAGTAAAATTTTATAAAATAATGTATTTAATTTGTTGAGCTAACTACAAATTTTGGTGATAAGAAGACAGCTGCGATACCGGTATCGTATGAAATTTTACGTTACCATTTCTACACATAAAATAGAAAATAACTTAAAAAAGTTTTTAGAATTTTTTAAGTATTTATGTGGTATTTAATAGTATGTGATGTGAAAATTTTTCCAAGTTCAACCCTGTTCAATGTGAATTTATGTTTATTTTGGTTTCTTTAAATATTATGTTTCTTTGTAGTATGTAATTATTTACTTAACAGTTAAAATTTATTACTTTAACATTTTGTTAGGTTTTATTATTTCTACACATTTTATTTAAACGAAATTTACACGTATCAAACAATAGGTTAAAAAATTAAAATTTATTAGAAGGAGACTTTGAAAAATAATTAATTAGTAAATTTTTAAAATGTAAGGTTGGCAAGAAAGAGAGCTGAAGTAGGGCTTTTGCCAAAAATGGCCGCCGGAGCGATTGATTGATTTTTGGCTCCATAAATTTTGAGAATTTTTGTGCAAATATAGTTTTAAAATTGTGATTTTTTTTTTAATATTATTGAATAGACAATTGTTTGAAAGTATTTTTGGTCGAAAGTGGTCTCAGCCAAGATTTTTTATTGTTGTGAATTTTTGATTTTTTTTTTTTTTTTTAATTAAACTGATTTTTTATTTTTTATTGAAAGAGCGATTTTTATTTAATTGGGAATAATTGTATTGGAATTGGTGCAATTTAGATAGTTAGATTAAACATACACTTTATGGATACACTAACAGTCGTATTCGCCAATCCAAAAATTTAACAGTTTGAACACATTTTACATTTAAAAAAAATGTATTTTTTACACTATTCTACAATAATGCACTGCTACGTCACTTGAAAAAAATTGTAAACTAACTTTCATTGTTGATAAGCCCACAAATGGACCCTAATAAAGAAAAATGCATTAGTATTCACATTTCTCAGTTCGTAGTTTCAATCAAACTTATCTTTACCACTCCTTGGACAGCAAACATAATTTCAAGCATAAATTTTTAAAGATCACAAAAAAATTTTTGCAGTAGCGGGGGTAAAGTACTCACTTTAGCTCCCGATTCGCGAGTCTAAAGTGGACATTTGTTGCCCAAGATAACAAAACGGTGACAAAACGCCCAACAAAGTAACTTTGTTGGTCCTAGACACAATAAAATGCGCAAACTTATTGCGCATAAATAGAACAGTTAATTTACTTTGCTGATCAACCACGCGGTTTATCAAACAAAAATTTTAATTAAAATTTCGTAATTGTCTAAGTGGGTACATTACCTCCTGCAATCGCAAAACCAGTATATGCACCTGGGTTTTAAGTGAATTTTTTTTTTTTGACCCAAGTCAAAAAAGAATCACTTTAGCCTCTCCCTCGGTGTATAATGTACTATTTTTTTAACACTGATCAATACTATTATTAAAATCAAGATTTTAATAAAAAAATGATTCGTGATTACTTAAAACTTCAATCAAGTTTGTTCACAAAATTCTGACCGCGAAATTACGATTTTTGTGTACGAATGTATGTAGATCCCATACAACTTATCTCTGATTAAAACTAATTAAATGCCAATACTATTTGTAAGTGGAAATTCTACATAAAAATTAGGCACACTTGAAAAACAAAGCAAATTACTACATGGCACTTCTGTTATTAAGGACTAAAGGAAATCGATTAATTAGCCGAATCATGACCTGTAGCAAAGAAATACATTTTTGCTATAAAAAATTAAGGTTTCCCAAAGAAAGGTGTCTTTAAAACATAAAATAATTGTGAGACAAAGCTCACATTATGGCTTGGTTTAGATTTTTGCACTTTAAATCAAAATAATTCTTATATTTTTTTACTAACAGTAATAGATGCTTTAATCCCTAAGGAGCACAAATAAAACAATTGATTTCACGGAAAGTGAAACTTTAACCTTGTTTACTAAAATGACACGAATTTGATTTTTGTTGACATTCGAAGGAAAACAAATGTCGTGAAGTGACAAGCGTGAATTTTTATGTCATTAAATTAAGTGTCAAACTTCAAGATTCTTTTTTTATGAAAGTAAAACCAAATAACTAAAAAGCCAAAATATTTTTGGTAAATCAAGTAAACAAATGAATAATTGTTTAAAAAAATTCGGCAAAATATTTAGAAAGAAATAAACCACCGGAAACAGCACTCATTTGAAAAATGCCAACAAGTTTAATCTTGTAAAATTAAAACAATTGTTTAAAAACTGGGTCACGCGCAAACTTTTTTGACCATGCAAAATAAAACATTTTATAACTCACCCGCTTTCAAATTGCTTATATTTAAAAACAACCAATTTCCACTTTGATGGAATAGAATAGAAAAGCTATACTTGTAGCCAATTTATAAATTTTGATTAACTTACACTATCTTCGGGTTTGATTCTCCAAGAAAATCTAGTGAAAATTATTGTATCGTATTATTTTCCACAAAGGTGGAAAATAACAACACAATACACGTCCTATAATTGGTTAAGACTGGCAGATTAATAGAATTGTACACCAGTCATATTAAATATTAAATAGTTATTAAACGGAATGGAACAAAATCCCGCGGCCACAATCCCGCCGCCAAAATACCGCCGAACCACAACACAATAAAATTTAAAATAGGTAGGGCTTGTCTTCATTGGTTTAAAAATACCTCAGAATTTAATTTTTAAGTTCAACCTTGTATAATGAGCCTTTCACCCATATATCTCACCACTATCTTTGTTTCTGTTAACATTGTTAACATTTCTGTTTCACCTTTTTATTTTATTAAATTTCTGTTGGTAAGGTACGTACAGTCCGAATGTTATTCGCACAAGAAATCTTTCATACAACAAATATGGCCCGACGGGATTTCAGTCCAGCTGGATTTTGGTTCGACGGGATTTTTGTTCGGCGGGATTTAGATTCAGAGAGATTTTGATTCGGCGGAATTTTGGTTCGACGAGATTGTGTTCCGGCGGGATTTTTACTCTGGGGATTGTGGTCCGGCGGGATTATAGTCCAGCAAGATTTTGGCGGCGGAATTGTGGCCGCGGGATTTTGTCCTAAACCGGTTATTAAAGCCTTTATCGTAATTTCACAATTATCAATTTTGTTAAATTTTGTGCAACTACTTTTTCTAATATTTGTAGTTTTATTTTATAAATGACTTGCTGAATATTGACCTCCAATGCTTCTAGAGGTTTTGGTTTGTTAGCGTAAACCATGGATTTATCATACCCCCAAAGAAAATAATCTAGAGGCGTTAAATAACACGATCTTGGAGGTCAATTGACAGGACCATTATTTGAAATAATATTGTCACCAAATTGTCCTATCAATAAATCGATGGTTTCGTTGGCTGAGTGGCACGTAGCACCATCTTGTTGAAACCAAAAATTGTCGATGTTTAACTCTGGGATTTTTGGGAACAAAAACGTGTTGAGCATAAATTGTGTTAATATGACCAGCAGTGTGGCACAATGCTTAAATCAACATGCTAGGACGCGGTAGACTGCGATTCGCTACTCTACTATGACCACGCTATACTGCTGTGATCTAAAAAGCCCAATATCAATCTATGGGCTGTGGAAAGTCCACAGTAGTGGTGTGATATGATCGCTGGTTGAACAACAAGCGGGAGTTCCGTGTTCGAATGGTAAACCTACAAAATATCTCGGCTCGGCTTTCCTGCGAGTATCAACACTCTGTGAAAGGGTGCACGATAAATTTAAGCTTCAGTGCAGTGTGGTTAATACCACAGTCCGTAACAATAATAATGTGTCGATATCTCACAGCATCACCGTAACAGAAGGTCATAGTACCTCACTTTGAAAAAATATGGATCGATAATGCCGTTGACGTGTATTCCACACCAAACAATCAATTTTAAGGAATGCAATGAAGTTAATTTATTCATGACTAAATGGTAAACTTTTAAACACAAATGACAAAAAACTGTCATCATGACAAACTTTGTCCAATTTTTATTGCTATTCAAAGATCTCATGCAGCTAAAAAAACACCTTATAATAATACTAAATTAATTTTAACTAATTAATCAGTAACTATCGTGATTCATAAAAATATTATTGATTAAATAATAGTATATTATATGCCAAGGTAGAGAAATCGACTATTATAGCCAAACGTCAAGATTGTATCTTGATTGTGTATAACGATAATTTTCGTTAGTTAATAAAGTTAGTATTTACTCAAAAAGTAGTTGCTAAATTTAATATCCAGTTAAATTAAAATTATAGCTAAATACAAAACTAAAAAAAAAAAGATAGTTGCCTATGGTTTAAACATTATATTATATAGATCAAGAAATAAAGAAAATAATAATTACTCGGTAAAAAACTGCCAGCTAACTCTAGATAAGAAACGAATCCAATTATTGAATAAAAGTAAATAACAGAAAATTATATAAGTGCAGTATTTCTATAGTTTGCAGTGAAAATAACTGGTAGTATTACAGCAAACTAATTTATTGTACATCCCTAGGTAGAACTTTATTGTTGGAATTCACAATCTTTGAATCTCCACTCTGAAGTTTCTTTATTTAATAAAATACAATATTAATTCTATTATTACAATACCTACAGTATTAGTCATAATGACCAAAATGGAAAATTACGAATAGTAATCAGCTTGTCGAGTGCAAGCTTCGGACAACAATTATAGAGTTTGGATGAACAATATTATAATTTCGTCATTTTAAATTTAAACTTGACAGCAGTCATATAGAAATCAGTTGTTATATTTCTTGAGCTTGTAAGAGCTCAACATTATAAGAGCTTGCAAGAACCAATCAAATTATAGTATTTATATTCTTTATACCTCTTACACTTTAATTTGATTGGCTCTTGAAAACTCTTACAATTTAACTAATTCTTATGTAAATCTAAATCTACTTAAAATCTGTTTTTTTTTCTTATGTTTATCCTTATCAAAAGTTTACCTACACGTATATTATTTTCGCAGTTGCCAACTTTCTTGTAATTTAGAAAATGCAAATTGTGTTCTAAATAAGTGATTAGTGCACAGTTCTCTTATACGTTTTTGATAATTTCGCTCCAATTTTTAATCTCGCGCCTTTGTCAGCCGCATGCCCCAATTCATTATAGCTCATATTCACCCTCTTGTGGTTTTTCTCTGTAATCAAGTTTAGTTGTTACTCATTTTTAATCAGTGGCACACTACATGATTGGTTTTTGTACTTTTAGTACTCGGTGTAAGAATAAAAATGCTATCCCAGATAAGTTCTAATCTCAAAGTTCTAATCTAATTCACGCGTTACTCCCCTTTTTACTCTGCTTTTCAATTTTGATATTACATTTTTGATTTAGTAGAGAATATTCGGAACGTATAAATATAAACTTCGTACATTTCGCGCATTACAAAAACATAAAAATGATTACTTCGCGAAAGGCCATTATAGTGGTTTGCGTATTCCTGGTCAAAGTGCAAGTATAAATTTTAGACCCCACAGAGTTTTTTAGTACGAATTTCACTGGGTAGTCAATTAGCATAAGTATGAGAAGAAATTAATTTGCGAACGCACCTCGTATTTTGTAATACGTAACATAAATAATTTATATATAATATACAAAAACAAGAGTGTAATAAATAAAAAATAAGTTTCATCCAATCTCGTGTACTTATAGAGTCTATATAAAAATAGTCAAATTGTTTTCTATATTCAGGTGGATTGAAAACGTGGATTTCCATTTAATTTTCTCACTCGTATAAGTAAAGAAGGTAAATTGAATATTTTACTTTCGAGTAGTATCTTTTTTGTTCAAGTTATATGAATAAAATAGAATAAGAAAAGTGCGAAAATAAACTGAAAGTCTATGAATAGTTGCATTTTATAAATTTTAATATACCGAAATCACTTTATAAACTATTTAGTACTAAAAATTCTTTCTATTAACTCTTAACTCGGTTAAACTCGTCACAATCAAGTTATTTTTAATTAATTAATATTTATTATAGAATTTCATGCACCAGCTATTTCACTTATTCCGTTTAATTCTATTTAGTAGATTTTCAAATTTAATGTGTTAAAGTTTTGAAATATTTTAACTGCATTAACAATTTTAATTAATTGTAGGTACGAGCTAATCAAAAAGTTGCCTTTTCAGGAAGAAAGGTGAGCTTTAGATGTTATTTTATAAATTTTCAATTTATTTCATCCAAATTGAAAATTACTTCCTTTAATTTGTAAATACTGTTCATCTTATCTTTCAGTTAAAGAAAAACCTACTTTACTTCTTGATAAATTAATGAAACTTCATAAAAACTTTCAATTAGTTTTAAATTGCAGCTTTACCTAATTTTTTTAATATTGATTAATACTCGTAATAGCGCAGTTTTGATTGATGATAAATAAAATTCTAACAATAAGATTTAAAAGTTTTATTATTATCAAATTATCCTTTAATAATAGATTACTTGAATTAATTGGCGGTTCATAGCTCTGACTATTAACATTATAATTATGTTTCGTAAGTTTTTCGCTGAAAACGAAAGTAACTCTGCGAAGATAGTTATTTGAACCCGAAATTTTCGCTCTATAACACAACTAATGATCACACTAATCCACAGCGTAAATAAATTTAAAAGTTTGTTGTATACTAAGTTTTTCTAGAGAACTACAAACTTCATGCAAATTTATTTGAAATGTGAATAATCAAAATCATAATGAATTACTAAGACTGTATTATTAATTTAAGCAAAAATTATTTTGTCAATCAAGTTATAAAACTTTGTTATGAATTTTTTTTTATGAATATTTTTAATTTTCTTACTTATTAATCGATTCATTAATTTTGTTTTAAACAAAATTACATTCAAAATTGTGAGGAGAAAATGAAACAAAGTGCAATTTACTAAAAATCCTTATTTGACAAACTTTGATCAAAATACTTGAATATAAGTTTTTTAATAAGGTAACAATTTAAATTTATGTGGAAGTTAAGGAAATAATTAAAGCATTTTAAACTTAATCTAAATTAAATCAAAATTTGCGTACAAATTGGCATAGTAGTTAGAGTGATCAACTGCTAACATTGGGGTACACGGTTCGAATCCGTAAAAAGTGCGTAAAGTCTCAAATTGTCATCATTAATAATAAAACAGAATCACAAGCATATCTGATGTCAGCTTTAAAGAGTAGAGAAGTAATTACAGCTTGGTACATCACCGAAAATACTGTTGGTGAAAATACAGTTCGTAGACCTAGCGTAAAAAGGCGAAAGAATACAGTTGTTGATAAATCTTCGTAAAAATAAATAAATCCATTGTAGTTTTTGATTTGAGTTTGTAACTTTCTATGGTCATAGTTGAGGTCAAATGAAAAATTTTCAGATAGTGAACCATATGCAAATAAATATGATACAATTTCAAAACTTTGCAAATAGTCCGTTGCCCTTGTATACATTGATTTTTCCTTTGAACACATCAGATACACCTTTACTTATACTTTTAAAAAATGGCATTAATAATTAAGTCTCCACCTCTTTTGAATCTTTTAAAATGTGGTAAATAAAGTGATTGCTAAAACAACCACATTATTATTTAGTAATTAATTGTTCAAATGAAGCACTTTTAAAACTTATTTAAAAAAACAGTCGTGTACTTTTTTCTATAGTCTGCTGTAGACCCCAAATACTTTGAAGAGTTCAATCTTATTCTAATCACAGCAGAGAAAGTCATTGCAGTTTTTTTGTAATATATTTTTTTTTGTGGTACTTCGTGACCAAATGTCCTTGATGTTGAACTACGACAGATCAATAGTTTCTCCTAGGATTTTTTATAACTGATATGTTTTAGGGATAAGAAATGTGAAGGATACCAAAATAAATAGAAAATTTGATAATTAGAATTAATATATTTAAAAGAAAAGAATAGAAAGTTGGTGAAAACATTAATCAACTTTAATAACACCTAAAGCAGCGTTTAGATTGGTCAAGTGAGTTGTTCAATTCACATGAATTCAATTCAATTGAATGCGCCTTGAACGTATACTAAACCTTCCCAATTCGTGTCAGTTGTTCGTCTGAATGGAATCAGTTTATTAAATTTATTGATGTCTATGAAAAATTTGAATGTTTATGGAATACAGGATGTAATAAATACAAAAATAGAGATATTAGAGCAATTGCTGAAAAAAAATCCTCCAATTCATTCTGAGAAAATTTGTATAAGTGTTTGCATCTTCTAATCTCAATTCAGTTACGAGATTATTAGAAGTGCAATGAGTTCCTCTGCGGTGAATCCAGTCTTTCGCTCATTTTCTCTTTTTCCGCTGATTTCCTTTTTGAATATTTTGTTGTACTTTACGGACTAAAATTTTTACTGTTTCAAGAATACCTTCAAATAAATGTGTAAACAACTACTTCACTTCAATTCAATTGAATTCATGTGAGTTGAGCAACTCACTTGACTAATGTAAACGCACCATAAAGGTAGAAAGCTACGACCTTCGAGAGGAAAACTCAGGTTAAAGCATCAAGCAGACGAAAAACAATTTTAGTAGAAATTCACTTAAGATAAAGAAAGAAACAAAAAATAAGTTGCTGTAGAAAAATGAGAGATTTGCAATTACCGATAAAATTTAAGAACTAGAAAGCAATCGAGAAGCAGGAATAATATATTATTACAGTGATACTTTCAAAAAAAAGATGTTCACATGCACTTTAAGTGCTCCGGACTAACCTCTCAATGCGGGAGATGAGACAGTCGTATCTCAGGGTGGGTTTTCAAAAAAAATTAAATTGTTAATCTAAAAAAAATAAATCGTCTTCCAAAAATAATCATTCAATCGCATATATGTAATTTAAATCCAATGTAAAATTTTAATATTTCTTTAAAGGGTTCGAACTTTCAATTTTCTTTATCCAAATCGTCGCTTTATCAATCTCGCCACACTCTCGCACTTACAAATATAATTTTAATTTTCCAAATTGCAATAATCGAAATCGAATTTACTATTCCAAATATTCTTTCTCCAAATCAATCAACCAAATCACCTCACTACCGCTCGGTAGTAAATCATAAAAAAAAATACCAATATCAAAAATTACGCAGTAATACAGACACATCAAAATCACTTTATTCAAATCTAAATTGAATTATTACTCACAATTTAAATTCAAATCAATGTTAAATACAAAATCGCAATCCCAAAATTAATTTCTCACAGAGCCAACAGTCGCACCACCGACTCGTGCGGCGACCCCTGGCAAAAAGCCTTAAATTCCCGATGATTCGTCCCCATACCTAGAAAAATCTACAACGTTACAACTTAATTGTTATAAAATAAAATTTCCACCAAAATGCATAGGGTGGGTCGAATCACTTTGAAACACCACAATGTATAAAAATTAATTTTTAAGGAAAAAATAGAAATTTGTTTACAAGAATAATAAATAAGGATTAAAGATCAACCTGCTAGAACCAATTAAAATTATATGAATTAAAAAAAAAACACAAAATAGAAAAAATAGTCAGCTATATGACTACGTTAGCAATTAACCTTAGAGAAGATCACAGAAAAGAAGTTGTTTAAACATCTTCTTCTTTAAGTTAATTTTTAGAACTTTCGTTTCTAAACAATCAAAATGTTAAAATAATGAGTTTTAACTATTAAGTAAAGTAAATACATACTTACATAGAAAAATAATATTTGAAAAACAATAAAAAGAACAATAATTACATTTAACAGGTTTGGACTTAGAATATTTGAATAAACAAGAACAATAAAAATGAAAAATTACAAAAAAATTTTAAATACTGACGTTTTTATTTTTCTTGTTTATTCAAATATAAATAAGTCCAAACCTGTTAAATGTAAATTATTGTCTTTTTATTGTTTTTAAATATTGTTTATATTATTATAAAATATTGTTTATTTTAAAATGGTTATAGTTATTAATTATATAAGGGGATTAAGAAGCCTCTAATCTACGAGAAAAAATGGGCACTCGAGGCGCAGCCGAGAGTCACATTTTTTCGAGAAGATTATAGGCTTGTTAATTCCCGAATGTAATTCAACGTTTTATCCACGACCATGGCCAAAACCACAAGAAAAAAAAATCGGATGTGGCCATGCCCATAACTTTATCATACTTTTAAATAATAATAAATTTAAAAGAATTTTAAAAAAATATTATTTTGGAGAAGAATATATTAAAAAGTTAAAATTTTAAAAATAAGAAAAAAATTATTTGCAAATTTTTTTTTTATTATTTTTTTTTTATATTATTTATTTTTTTTTGCGTTTCCGTACACCGATTTTTTTATTATTATTTTGAAGGAGAATATGATTAAAAAATAAAATTTTAAAAATAAGAAAAATTTTTTTTTTAATTTACAATATATTGTTTTATTTTGCTTTTCCGTGTACCGATTTTAACTAAAATCTAATCAGCTCTAAGTCTCAATATTTATGTACTAAATACAAAATTGTTAAAAAATTTCTATTACTTTTTGAGGTAGAGCGCACATAAAATTTAACCACATACATACATACATACATCCATACACACATACATACATACAGACATTTTTTGGAAATGACGATTTTCCGCTTCTGGGACCCCAAAATGTCTAAATTCATCAAAATCTCAATTTTTTTTTTCTGCACGATTACAATACTTTCTCAGACTTCGTATGATAAAGTAATTGGTTTTGAGAAACGTCAGATTTGACAAATTGATTTTAACCAATACCTACTGATTTTGAGCTGAAAACTAATCCACTAGAGTATTATGAATTCTAATCCACTAGTGTATTAAAAGGCCTCTAATCCACGGAAAACGGACGTATTAAACCTTCCTAATATAGTGGTCGTTGATAAAGGTTATTAACATGTGATAATACTTTTTTTTTAAATTAATGTTACATGTAGTAATTAATTTACATGTAAAAATTAATTTTGTTTATTTTAACATTACATACTACTAAATACCACACGATCCACTTACAAAATTTATTTTTAGGTTCTTTTTCTAAACAGACGACTAAGAGTGTGAGTAACTACATAGATAGATCACAAAACAATTGAAAAAAATCATCGAGAAGATGAACACAAAGAATTGTTTTAGAAACAAATAGATTACAAGAAAAATTCCAAAAAAACAAGAAGCAATCCACTATCCACTCCTGATAATATGAAAATTAACAAAAAATTATATAATTAGAAATTAAGAAAATGGAAAACTAAAGAAGATGAAATTCAAATATAAAAAAACTACTACCAAATTAAAATAAGTTTATAAATGTTCAATCGTATAACTTTCTTTCGTACAAATGTATTTTTTTGAATCGATAACAATATAGTATTCAAATCTCTATTATCTGTACATTTACAGGAAGCGAACTGTTTAGTAAGTCTTGGGAGCATTAGGATTTAACGAATATATTATATTATAATCTATCATAAAAATTGTAGAAAACTATATGTTAAAGTTCCATTCTGGTTTAATTAACGCTACGTAAATTAGCACAACCACATAATTAAGAAAAGTTAAAGTATATTAAAACTTGTGTGAGGGTTCAGAATGATAATTAAGTTCTTAATATTAAGCGCCAGTTACCTGCGTAAATTAACACAGCAATATATAGTTCAAAATAATTAAAAACTTAATTTGATTGACAGAATGTCATTGTTTTTTTAGGTCATTTTATTGGTAATTTATGTAAATGGGACTTGCTACTTTACTGTCAAATTAATTTTTATTTTTAATTTTGAGAAAAAAATTGAAGTTTAGAAAGCGATTCTATCTATATTTAAATTGTATCACAAATAATTCAGTAAGTTGAAAAAATAATCAAACTCATATTAATCGTTTATTGATCGCCATTGAATTTATAAAATAATATTATGTACACGTATTTCGGGACAGGTATTTAATAATCAATTTATATAGGAAATGGGGGCTCCGTTACTAAGCAACAATGCCAAAACAAACATTTAAAGTACGCACACTTGTAATCGCTTGTAATAAACAGAATTTTGTAGAAAAATAAGCGACAATTAAAATATAATTAAAATGAGGTTTAAAATTTCGTTACGAAGAGAACAATCGCACCGTGCTGCCGTTACTTGTGTAGGATGGAGCAGCACAGAAGAAGTGTATTCGGCGGGGTAAGTTTTATGTCATTTAAGAGGTTATAAATTTAAGTAAAACATTTAGAGATGACCATAAACTGCTGTCGTGGAGTGTTTCAAACAACGAATCGACTAAAATAGCAGAGTTCCAAAATGATTTATATCCCACCAACTTACACTTTTTACCAAAAATTGGTAGTTCGTTGGGAAAGCATGGAGATTTAATCTTGATGACTTCTGCTAATGGAAAATTTTATATCATGAATCGAAACGGACGTATAGAGAGAACCGTGGAAGCGCATACAGGAGCTATTTTGGTTGGACAATGGAGTAACGATGGAGCAGGACTCTTAACAGGTAAACATATCTCTTCTTAATTTTTATTTCAAAGTCATTACAACTGATTTATTTTATTTCAGCTGGAGAAGATGGTTATATTAAAATTTGGTCACGAGGGGGTATGCTACGTTCCATAGTGGTTCTCAGTGACAATTCGGTGTACGATGCATGTTGGTCTCCGGATAACCAATCCATAGTTTACACGTTAGGAAAATATCTTGTAATTAAGCAACTGGCTCCCAATACAAAACCAATTCGCGTTAGTATAAATGTTCGGAAACGTTGAAAACGATTAAGAAATTCATTTCAGTGGAAGGCACACGACGAGCTAATTTTATGTGTTACATGGAGCACGGCATCGGAACTCATAGTTTCAGGGGGCGAAGACTGTCGGTATCGAGTGTGGGATAATCAAGGTCATCCACTTTACTCGAGCACTTTACACGATCATCCAATAACGGCTTTGGCTTGGTCGCCCAACGGAGACCTATTTGCAGTCGGTTCATTTAATACCTTAAGATTATGCGACTCCTTAGGAGTAAGTAAATATCCTAGATAATTGATAATTTAAATTATACACAAAGAGTAAATGAGGTTAATATTAATATTTACAGTGGTCGCGATCTTTGGATAAACCAAATACGGGATGTATTTACAAGCTAGGGTGGTCAAACGATGGGACGCAGGTGGCTGCAGCTTGTGCAAATGGACATGTCCTATTTGCACACGTAATTGAAAGACAAGTTCACTATTTAAACTACACTGCCGTAGTTACAGAAAGGAAAACAATATCAATTCACGATGTATCCAATGAAACGACGGAAATTTTAGAATTACCGGAACGCGTTATACAATTAGCAATAAAATATTCCCATCTTGTAGTAACAACGCCGACACAATGCTACATCTACAATACAAACAGTTGGAATACGCCAAATATTTTTGATTTGAAAGACGGATCGGTAATTTTATTAACGTTATGCGAAAAGTGGGTAGTATAATATAATACGATCCAACGTTAAACCTAATCATTTCAGATTTTTATTGCTGGTGGAACGAAGTACTATTTCGGTGTATAACTATCAGGGAAGGTTGATGGCTTCGCCACGTTGGCCAAATATGCGATTGGAAAATTTAAGAAGTGCACACATAAGTTTATCGGGCGACACCATCGCCGTTCGAGATTCATTGGATTTGAAAAGTAAAAATTTTATTCATTGAAAAGTTCAAACCTGAAATTTATAATTTTAGCTGTATACATTTTGGACTTAACATCAAACAGAAATATGACCGATACTCCGATTAACATTCAGCACAACTTACCGATCATACAAATATCGTTAGATCAAGCTGGTGCACCTGCACGTCGAAATTTAGCAATTTTAAACCGTAATCGAGATTTACACATTGTGCAAGTTCGATCTCAGTACAAAAACTTTTTGAAGTTAGGTAAAATTTCTGTACTATCGGTTGCAACATATTTTGAAATAGATTTTTTGCAACAGGAAATCAAATACAGTCATTTCAATGGAACACGGAAGAAAATATGTTAGCAGCCATACAGGATGTGCAAGTGGTGGTGTGGTATTGCCCAACGGCATGCTTTAACCCCAACTTACTGCGCACTTCGTCTTTGCAATACAATTCTCCAGAACTTGGCAAAAGTCCACGAATTAATAGCTTCATTGGAAATTTCGTTTCTATCCGAAGAAGCGATGGGTCTTTAATCAACGTTCCAATTTCACCGTTTCCTTCTTTATTGCATAGGTCGGTTAAAACTTAAAATAAAAAAAAAGAAGTTCTAAAAAAATAAAATTCTTATGTTAGGTACATTCAAGAAAATAAATGGCAAGATGCTTTACGATTATGTCGCCAAACAAGCGATCAAGTACTTTGGACATGTTTAGCGGTGTTAACAACGCAAGCTAACAATAGCGACCTGCTAGATATAGCTGAAGAGGCATTCGCAGCCATTAATCATTATGATAAAGTCTATTACATACAGCACATAAAAGTAGATATAAAAAATACTATAAAAGTACTTAAACGGTAGTATATCAATAAATTTGTAGAACTTACCGAACAAAGCTCAGCAAATTGCAGGATCTGCACTATTAGGTGGATCGCCGGAAAATGCAGAATCAATTTTATTGCATAATGGACTCGTTTATCAGGCCATTCTTAATCACACTCGTCTACATAATTGGAATCGGTAAAAAAAAGATAAATGCAATAGTAAAACGTTGACAGCAGTCTAATATTTTTAAAATATTCTCTCTCACGTCTTTATTTTTGTTATAGTTGGATTATTTCTTTAGAATTTTGCTGCTAATAAAGTGTATATTGCAGAGCATTGGAATTGGCAGTAAAACATAAAACTCATGTTGATACTGTTTTATATTTACGTCAAAAATACTTAAACGGTCTCGAGAAAGAAGAAAACAATAATAAATTTATGGATTTATACGAAACCGTAAGTTCATTATTAATTTTTCTAAAGTTTCTTACATGGGTAAACATACTTTTCAGATTAATATTGATAAAGAAAAAATTCAAGAAAAATTAGAAGCCGAAGGATATTAAAAAATTTCAGAATAAATTGTTTCAAACCCAACAATATTGTGATAAATAACGCATGCGAATAAATAGTGATTCTGTAATAATTTAATAATTAATAAATTGTTGAAGTACTAAATTAAAATTTTTTTACTACGAAATAAATTTTAAACTAACTAAAAAAATTATCAGGAAGAATTTCTCTTAATTTGTAAGGGGTAGTCATAGCAATATATACATCAATATACATAAATACGCTCTTTTAAAAACAGATTTGTGGATTATGATTAAAATATAGGTACTTACAAAGCAGAATATTAAATTTTTTGTATTTAACTTTTTAAAAATATTAATTGCGGTATTATTAATTTACTCGTCCAAAAATAAAAATGTAATTTAAAATAGATTAGAGGCATCATGAAAAACTTTATATTAAGACAGAACGGTGACGCCAGGAGTAGACGACCGCTCTAAAAATTTTGGTCCGTTCAACGAACAAAAAAATAAAATAAAATAATAAAATACAAAGAATAGTTATTTTTGCAAGGTCCCAAGTGTATTATTTTTTGCGAATCGATAATGTTTTTCTGTAAGATGATATACCTAATTACAAATTAAATTAATATTGAATAAGATTTATTTTACAATAAATCTAACATATTTTGCAATCTCGGTAGTAATTTCAGTAAAAATAAAATATTTTATCTGCCTTAGCTATTAAAGTGCTTTTTTAATTCTGCGGTTAAAGTGTCACTTGTTCTACCATTATGAGCCGAGCACACCGTACTTTACATATGCTATAGAAAAAATTATTTAATTACAAAATTTACTCTATTAGCGTTGATTGAAAAAAAAACTATTCTTCAATCAACGCTGTTACTCAATGTTATGGTTTAAAACAGTGGTTCCCAAACTTTTGTGTCTCGTAGACCACTTGCCATATTTTTCGGTTTTGGGAAGACCCCCTATATATCTGGTATCGATTTTTTCAAATTAAAAAAAAAACAAATTAAAATTTATTACGTAAAATAACTAAGCAAAAAATTAATGTTTTTAATGGGAGGGACGAACATGATGCTTTATTAACAAATTTTCAATATTTAGCATCAATTTAGTTAGGTTTAATCTCAAATCTCTTCGGTTAATGATGTTCAGTCTGTTTCTTTTTGTTGTTAGGAGATTGGCAGCCGCGCTGAAACCCCTTTCCACTAGGCATGAGAAAAGGAGATTAATTTAAATTTAACGTATCAGGTGCTTATAATAGTTTCTGCAATAGTGCCCAACTACCGGTTAGGTAACTACTACTTCTTCTCAGTCCTGGGCCCTACATAAGGGCGTAGTGACCACTTCTTCTTCGGAAGGGTTTTCTTGGCAGATACTTCGGTAGTTTGCCATTGCTTTCCGAGGTAAGACGGTCAGAATAAAGTCTTTAATCCAGTATTCACTTCGATCTACTATGGTTGACCCCCATTTACATCTCAGACCCTAAATTTTTTTTTTTTTCGCTGACAGATTATTTGCAGTTCGTCGTCGACCCCTGGATGTCGATATAGACCACTTTGGGAACCACCGATTTAAAATTAAAATAAATAAAATTTTTTTTTTAATTACGAAAAAAGCTTTTATGCATTCCTTTGAAAACAACAAAATAGATTATAGCGTAAGAATATTAATTAAATGCAAAATCGGTGTCTTTAAAATGTATTTAAGAACACTATAAATTTCATTCGGAATTGGCGTCCCACGCCTTTAGTCAAATTAATATTTTCAAGAAGATGCTATTAAGAGCACCGATTTAAGATTCAATTAATAACCCCACGCTTTAAGTTATTTTGATGCTTTCAGAAAGATACATGAAAGCTTTCTTGTAAATTTTTTGTTTAATTTCAGTATTAATTGCTTATTTATCCGATCAATAATATTATTGACCAAAAGCAAATACACAATATTTTCAAATAATAAATTGGATAAAATAAATTATTATTAATAATTTAAAAATTAATATATATAATATATCGATCAGTATCATATATCGATCAGGAGATCAATATAATATATTGATCTCCTTATATTGATTACCTTAAGGTTAACCATATTATTTATTATCGTATCCGTTAGGTATATTAACAATATAACAAATCAATACGTAGATCTTTCCTGCATATTTCACCAAGTTCAAAACCCACAAAATCTTGAAATTGAGGCAATCTACAAATATTGTAATTTTTAATTACAAATATGTTTTTTTTTTATTTTAATAATTTATTAATTCAAAATAATTTTATTTATTCATTTTTGCTTCAAGTAGATATAATTTTGTTTTTACAAGTCAAAATAATTTGACTTCTAATCAAGTGTTGAATTTAATTGCATAAATTTTCCATCAATTTAATAATTTTTTCCAGGTTCGTCTGATGAGAATCGTAAATTCGAAACATAATGTAACAAACTATAATTATCATTTAATTAAATAGTTTTTGAACAAATATGTAAGTTATGAATTAAATTTTATTTCAATTGCATGTAACATGTAAAAATTAATTTTATAAAAAAATATTTATTGATCTCAATATTATATAAATTTTTAACTTGTGAAATATATTATAGTAAAGTAAAATTTCTAATTAAATTTCTAAGGAAAGCGATATCCTTCGCTGAAAGCTCAAACAAAATTTAATTTTAAGAGCGTTTAATTAACTTATTCTATTAGAATTTTTACTTTATTAAATTAATTTATTATTTTTAAACTGACCTGATAGTGATCATTTGAGATTATTTGACTACCATAAATGCTGCCCGTACATACTCCAGTTTCAGAGTTGTGATTATATGATAATGTTCCTATCACAAATTAATTAAACAATATTATACTAATTCGTAACTAAATTATCATACAGTTAGATAGGTCCTTCATTGTAAGAATTTTATTTAAAAAATGACAAACCCAATAACAGTACAGTCTCGATAATCCGAACTAATAGAAATCTGGCCTCATTCGGATTACAGAGAAGTTCGAATTACTGTAAAAAGCTAAAAACGAAAATTTCCTCTTCTGTTAATTGCCGGAACAATAAAATTTTATGAAATGGGACATCATTTTCACATGCCTATTTTAAATAAATGTTAAAACTATCGACAGCTTTTTTATTCTTTACGTGATTTGTCATTTTCGTCTCTTTCTTCTTCATCTTTTACGTTCAGATCTTCAATAAATTTCCTAAATAATTTCTGAATCAGTTAAATTATTTTTTTCCTGATTTCCTCCATTTATTCACTCTTCTACTTCATCTTATAAACACAATTTTTCATCCTTTCATTTTTTCCGCAATCCAAACATTTTTCTATAATCCGAAAATTTTATTAGTTGTGTTCAGATTTTAAACTATTTGTGCAAACTATCAAGTTCTTTTGTTGATCAGATTACTGGATGGTCGGATTAGCGTGTGTTCGGATTACCGAGACTGTACTGTAGTTACCAAAAATCAGTAACAATATGAAAATTATTAAATAAATTAAATTTCATTTATTTTAACTTCTATTAATTAAGGAATTACAAAATTATTTCAAATCTTGCATTATATATAGGTGAATTTGATTTCTGAGTTGATTTGATTTTTGAATTCTGGCCAACGAGAATATCTTTATTGCACTAACTATAGTATAAAACTGTATTACTGGTTATTATACTTTCGTAATATGTGTGAGTATAATACATTCATTGTTTTCTTCGATTCCTCCTGAAGAAGCAAAATCTTCGCAGTTTTAATTTCATCAATTCGTTTTTTGTATTCATTAACATTCAAAAATCAATTATTATCATCGCGTTTTGTTTAAATCGTAAGTTAATATTTCTTTTGAGATCCACAGTGAATCACAAACGTATTACCGCTAATTAAATTGGTAATGAACAGATGATTCCAAAATATTCCTACTCTACCCAGTCAAAGACAGAACAATTCTACATTCTATTAACAATCTAGCTTAGATTCATCTCAAGTTGGTTAACCTTAGCTAATTTAATTTAAAAAAAAAGTTAAAATTAAGGTGGACTCAAAGTACTTTAGTTAAGGTAAGATATACAAAACAAGCATAAAATATTATCTAACTTCCCGTCAATTACTACATTATAAATACAGTATAGCTTCACTAATCCGGACAGATAAAATTTTCAACCTGTCCCGATTTCCGAATTATCCAGATTATAGAAGTATTTTATAAAACTATTTAAGTTTTTCCAAAATTTTACTTTAAAATCATAATATACCTAGCCCTTGAAATAAAGTTGAAACAAACTGTTTATTTTTTTTTTTATGTTAAAAACTATTGAATTTGGTACTCCAAATATTTAGGCTACGTGACGAATACATTTCCCATTTTCAAGAAAATCTAAAATTTCACAATTTTCTTCAAGCGTAAGCGTTTTACAATTTCGTTTCATTTTTAGTAAATTATTATCGTATGTAAGGTATAATATGCACTTGGGAAACACAGCTTCACTAACTTTAACAAACCGAATAAACTGACATAAAAACCGCAAATGTAAAGCATTTTGATGCTTAGGCAGAAAATTATTGGATTCTCAGTGATTCCCCTCAAGTTTATTTACTGTTGAAGCACGTAATTTATTTGTATGATTTTTATGTGACCCGATTATAAAGGTAAATGGAACAAAATTGTCCCAATTGTAGCAGTGTCCTAAAAACTGGAATATCCTAGTTAACGCATGTCCAAATTATTGAAGCTATACTGTAGTACGTTTCCCTAAAATGATTTTTTAGAAAGATCAGAAAATTATGGCAGCCATATTTTCTCCTGGCCTAGTACAAATTATTTGAAGTTATTTAATAATGAAACTCCTCATTTCAAATGCAAATTACAATACAATATTTATTGCAAATTACTACAGTGTAAAAATGTATCAAAATTTGTAGATGAACTTGAAAAATAATAATTACATTACAGTCAAATATTTTAGTGTAAATACATAATAGACTATAACATCCAACATTTAAATTACCTATTTACTTTAAATGCAAACGAAGAAATGGTGTAATTACGTCAGCTTAAATAAAATAATGCTTAGGCATATTGAAGTTTATATTAAGTCAAATTTTTAGTTATTTTCAACTAATTTTTGGTAATCTACATATTGGCCCCTACGCATGAAGTCCATATTTTCTAATAGTTTATAATACTTAATTCTGTTATCGACAAGAGAAGGATCGTCCTTAAGTAGACTTTCTATCAACCAGCATTTTGCTCTCAAAATCCCTAAAACATAAAGAGTCAAACTAAAGAAAAAACAAAAATAATCACCTTACATTTACAATCCGGTTCTAACTCGAATAATTGTTCTAAATTTTGCAACAAATCTTCTTTATGTTTTTGAGTAACACATGGATTACTCAAAACCCATCTAAAATAGAACCATGCACTGCTATCAGCAGGATCGGTAAATAAGGCATTTTGTACTAGAGCTAATTCCTCCTCTAAATTTTCCGAAGTTAATACTTGTATTGTACTCCTATAATGCCACGAGGAATAATTTGAAAAATTTATATTAATTCGATTAGTTGAAAACTTTAATTCTTCGTCAAGAGATTTCCCAACTTTTTTTAGAATTAATTTTCTATAATCCCAACAGTGAACTAAAATAATTATGTTCTAATCAACATTCATTCGAGGTGACAAAAACTTACAGTTCCTATCATCGTGCGTTAGGTATTCTGTACACAAATCAAATTCTTTGTCCCAATTTGGTTTTGGATGGTGATCAAGTATCCAGTAGCGATGATGCCACGAACTATAAGACTTTGGGTTTGTACGCAAGCATTGCTTAATAAGATCAAGTTCATTCTCTAAAAACGTAATCAGTTTCTCTTCTCCATCCTCACTTTTACCACTAAAAATTACTTTTTCAAATTTGATTAACGTAATTTGAAAGGAAAACCAACCTGTCCTCTATATTTATCAAAACCACCTCTTTTCGATAATTCCATAGAGTGTAAATATCCGGATTAACTAGTAATAATTGAACACAAATGGCTAAGCTTTGTGGGTCGTAACTGTCAGGTTTTCGTGAACTTAAAACTTGCTTCAAACCCAACCGATATGCTGCTAATTTTTTCTGTTGTTCTTTCTGCTTTAAAAGTTGCTGTTCTTCAGTTGTACGAACTTTTAATCTTCCGTGCTGCAAATAAAATAAATAAGTTGTGATATAAATTTATTATAACCTCGATAACTCACCATTATGATGAATTTTAAATTAATCTTTACGTTAAATCGGTAAGAATAAAAACTTAATTGAAGGAAAAACTCATTAAAAAACACCTCTGGAATGACTTATGTTGTCATTTGAGGTGGGACAGTGGCAGCAGCAATAGCTCAATAATGTACAAGGTGCAGTAAAATCACTTTAATTTTTTTAAACTTTAAAAAGAAATGATTTGATACCACTGTACTTGCATTCAGTGAAGTTTGCTACACGAGACATGAGAGCTACTATGATTATGAATAAATAATCTGTAACAACAAAGTAACATAACCTACATTTTCTGACATTTTTTAAAATGTTACAGCAAATAAGTAAAACTATATTATGCAGGATTCCTAAAACTATTAATCAAACAAACTTAAGGTAATTCAGATTTTGTAATAATGTATCGTTATAAACGGAACGTTGACAAAAAATTTTATAGGTGGATATCACCAATTCGATGTTACTCTCAATCAAGAACTTACGAAGGAGAAGGAAAAATATCAGTAGACATTTTAAATAGTCGCACCGACTTAGGATTATTAATTAATGGCGTTAGTGAGGTTGGTTGCTTAAACTAAAGTTGTGATTTTTATTATTTCGAATGGTAATTTTTAGGTTGGTTTTCGGTTAAACAACGACGTCACTGTCTTGGGACCCCTTATAGTGTTTCCAAGGTAAGATTCAAATTAAATGTTTGATGTAAACTTAAAGCTTTGTTTCAGGGCAATTTTGTCGTGGAACATTAAGTCTGCAAACGATATTAACCCTGACTCGTTGCATCTTTTTACTTTGTTAGAGCCCAAATTAGATTTAATTGTGATAGGAGCTGGAGATAAGTTAAAAGATTTTAAAATTTATAATCATTTGTTACCTTTTATGAAAAAGCACCGTATAAACTTGGAGGTGTTACCCACCGAACAAGCATGTTCTACTTACAATTTTCTATGTTCCGAAGGACGTTACATTGGTGCAGCTTTAATACCACCAAAACACTTACAACCATCTGATAATGATATACTAAATTCAAAGTTAAGGTATCAAAGTTTATACGAATTAAAAGATTAAAAATTCTACTGTAGGAAAAATAAATTAATTATTTAATAAAAAATTTTATTTTTCATGCCAACATAGATTTACCATAAAAAAATTATATTTCTGGTATTTCAAATTCAGAAACATTCCAGGTTTCATAAGAACCATCGGGTAGATATCTTCGAATGTCTAATGGAATTACTTTTGCCTTAAGTTCCTTTATTGCTATTTGGAGTGGGTCTGTTTCACCTTCTGATTCGACCATTACAGGAGCACCCATAGAAATTTGTAGAGCTCTGGAACCTAATATTCTTGCTTTTTCAAATCTTGTCATGATTGAAGTGGTTACTCGCTCCTCTTTGGGTATAGCCTTAGCGTTCTCTTATTTCGAAAGTACTACAATATCAACTTGATCTTCTGTATCGGCAGCTATAAGATCATCAATATCATTTTCTGATTCGTCTTCAACATGATCAACTTCAGTATCATCTATTTTGTTATGACTATCGGTCATTTTTGTGACTAAAAGGTATTAAACTTCAAGATAATTTAATTTAAATTGGGTACTAATTAAAAAAAAATTACCTCCTTTTAATATTTTTTGATTGGTTATCAACTTATCAATAATCAAATGCATAAATGATATTAATAAAAATAAGGAATAAAAGCTTATCTATTTGCACCTTAGATTATATCTATTTTGTAACGTAAAAAATTTTAATTTATTTTTGAGTTTTACTCTGGCCTAATCTATAAGAATATAATGAAACTTAGGACATATAGAGAAAATTCTAATTTAATAAATTGACACATCAGAGTGGTAAAACGAGAATTCAGTTGTTTAAATTTGTAGAGCAGATCTTGGGTTTAGAATTGCTATTTTCAGTGTTCAATAAGAATAAATTCATAATATACATTTCGATTTATAAAATTGTTGAATGCTAATTGTTGTATGATTCATTATCACACAAACGTAGTCTCCTTCTCCGAAGGGGAATCTAAATATCTCTAAAGGTTTTGTGACACCTTAAATTGAAGGTAATTTTAAAAGTTAGACTTTTATTTATAAAAAGGATTTAAATTGATGATTCGTTTTAAAGAAATTAAGCAAGGCTATTGTTTCGGAAAACATAAAATTAAAATAATATACTTTTTTTTTCAAAAATATAAATTTTATAAAATAAGATTAATTTGTGTATTATACATATTTTCATTTGTTTTTTCTTCCTTTATCTTTTGTTTGTTTAATTCAATAATGAATGTTTTTGTTTGAGAAACGCTGATAATTAAGCGTCAAATGTGAATTTAACCTAGAAAATTATTTTTTAATCATGTTTTGGTAGTTTAAATAAGTTCCAATAATTTTAATTATATTATTATCATTTTCCCCAATAGTAGATTTGTTAAAATTTCGGAGAATCTGTTTTTAATAAAATGTAGATTATTTGGATTTTTGATTAGGTACTACTTGAAAAATGTACATCATGCCTCCTCGCAAAATATGGTAAGAACGAGAAAATAACGCCCTATAAAATCTTTTATATTTAATAATTTTAAGCATGATGTCGGATTTCTTTTACCCAAATATGGGCGGTGTGGAACAACATATATTTAATTTATCGCAGTGGCTCATCATAAACGGGCATAAAGTAATCGTTATAACTCACAGTTATGGAGATCGAGTTGGTGTAAGATACATGACAAATGGTTTAAAAGTCTATTATCTTCCAATTAAGGTGCTGTATAACCAATGTGTGCTTCCAACTATGATATGTAACATTCCGTTAATAAGATACATATTTATAAGAGAATCGGTCGAAATAGTTCATAGTCATTCTGCATTTTCAGCTCTTGCTCACGAGGGTCTTTTAATTGGTAACTTGATGGGATTAAAAGTATATTTGTTAATTTTTTTGTAGGTTTCAAAATTGATTTTTTGATGGTTTTAGACAGTTTTCACGGATCACAGTTTATTTGGATTTGCCGACGCTAGTGCAGTGATTACTAATAAGTTATTAGAGATATCCTTATCTGGATGTAATCACTGTATTTGTGTATCTCATACTGGCAAGGAAAATACTGTTTTGAGGGCACACGTAGAAGATCAACTTGTGTCCGTCATACCTAATGCAGTCGACACTTACATGTTCAGTCCTCGACCACAGTTAAGATCAAAATCCAACAGTAAGTTTTTTTGTTCTTTAGTTTATATCTTCAGAATGAGTGCAAAATTTGTTTTTTGCAGTAACTATAGTAATTGTATCGAGATTGGTGTATCGAAAAGGTGTCGATTTAATGGCAAAAATCATATCAGAGTTGTCTAGGCAATACAGCGAAGTTAATTTTTTAATTGGTGGTGATGGGCCTAAGAGATGGTTAGTCAATATTTTGTTTCGTAAAATCTATATAGATATTCAATGGCTACTTTTTAGGTTGTTAGAAGAAATTCGTGAAAGAGAAGGTCTCCAAGATCGAGTTACTTTGCTAGGATCATTAAAGCATAACGAGGTAAAACATGTGTTAAATCAAGGACACATATTTTTGAATACTTCATTAACCGAGGCGTATTGTATGGCTATTGTGGAGGCAGCTTCTTGTGGGTAACTAAATTTCTTTAATTTTGCAACAAATCTAAAACTTTATTTGAATAAATTTTGTCGAAGGATTAATACGAGTTCAGTACTAATCGACACTAGAAAGTCGACGCAAACCGATTTAGTTATTATATAAAATATTTTAAATGTGTATTAAAAATTCGCTTTTTATTTCAAAATTCTTAATCGAAAATTAAAATAACAGCATAAACTCAACAAGTTACTTTTCTTTCTGGGTATTAATAATAATATCGTTTATTTAACCAATATTGGCTATTCAAATTACAAAGCAAAAAATTTTGCAGCTAAGTAATATAATTAACGAACATGAAATAAAACATTTTACATTACAACAAAAAGACAAGGTATACTATTTTAAATAAATTCTTTAAGATTGGTTGGGTTTTTCTAATAACTTACTTCTTTATCTCATTGCACTCGACTATAAAATTAAAGTGTAAAATTACAATAAAGGTCTAATATTACGTATCTATCTAAAATGTATGTTTTCACATGCTTGAGAGTAGAAAGTACATATTTCGATTACAGGAATCTGAATAGAAGTAGCTTATTACTTAACTGTATTATGACTTCTTTGGTCGATTTATTTTTTTCAGAAAAATCAAATCAAGCTTTTCTAGAGTAACAAGATTCGTTTTGCTATTATAAATAATCGGGAGGAATAGTGTTTTAAAATAGCGAAAGATTTATAATGCTCTCTAAAACTTTCAAATGCTTCATTCTTAACTTTCCATTTCTGGTTGCTTGAAAGGTTTAGAATACGGTATCATAGTTGTAGCATTTAGATTTTTTTAGTTTACAAATGTGATTATTGCTATTTATAATATGTTTTTAATGAGTATTTTGTAGTTTGATAGTAGTGTCTACAAAAGTGGGTGGTATTCCAGAAGTATTACCAAGTGATTTAATATATTTAGCCGAGCCAAATGTTCCTTCTGTGATGGCCGGTACTAAGCTTGAAATTTGTATTATAAATGTTTGTTGACCTGCTGTTTAACTTACAGGATTGAAATCTGCAATTTCAGCATTGAAATCTGGTAAAATTGTATGTCCCTATGAGTGCAATAATAGGATCAGAAAATTGTATAACTGGGAGAATGTGACGGCAAGAACAGAAATTATCTACGAACGCATTTCTCACGAAAAAGTTAAAAATATAAGGGAACAACTGCAATGGTAATTTAAATTTTATTCTAAAAAATCAAAAACTAATTTTCTTTGCAGTTATCTGTCCAGTGGCGTTTGGCCTTACCTACTTGTGGTGTCATTTTGTTACATCGCGCTCTATCTTTTGGAAATATTTGTACCTAGAAAAAATATTGATTTAGCAAAGGACTTAAGAATAAATGACATCAAAGACAAGGAAGATAATTAGGTAAATTTTGTATTGATGAAACAATATTTTTTTATTCGAAAATTTTTTGTAATTATACAACTAGTACACAATAAAATGTATATGCCAGTGTAAAATGTTATAAATAAATAAATATTAAGCCTCTAAAAAAAAGCAAAAATAAATATCTTTCATTGCATTATAAGATTCATTGTACTTGGTTACTCGTTTAAATTTTTACAATCTCTTACAACTAAATGTCTTAAGTACATATGGCAATAAAATTAATAATACGAATATTAATTAGGGCCATTTAAACTTTTTGGTAAAAAAACCACAACAGCCAAGGTATGATACAATTTGTTAATGAATTATAATAATATAAAATTTGTTAGGCCAATTTTATACACAAACGTGTAAGGAATGTACATTTCTTGATCACATTAATTGGAATTCAATTCCAAGATAATTACTGGAAGTATCATTATTGTGACAATTTGGTCCAATACTTGGTTAAAAAGTTTCTAAGTATACTTTGTTTTAGTTGATAAGTGAAGAGTTTCTCTTACTGTCTTTAGAATAACCCTAAATCTGTACAAATTTCAAAATAAACTATACAACATACAATAACTATAAAAATCGATAATAGAATCCTGCGCTATGTCAGATCATCAGGTTCTATTGGGGTTTCTTGAGAGCTACAATTCCACGATAATCTTTTGTGAATGCTAGGATCCTTTTTATCGTTGTGCTGCAATCAGGTTCATTAGAATTAATTTTATTTTTAAACAATTTCAAATGGGCATTTACCTTAATGTCATCAACAGCTCCTGCTGTATGATATCGTTTAGTATCATTTCGTACTCTTTTTAACATGGCCTGTCGGTGCTGACCTCTACTAAAAGTTTCACAAGAATCTTCTGCCGATATTCCTGAAAAAATATTGGTATTTATTTCAATCTCATGCATGGATACGTCATCAAGCCAACTACGGGGTTACTAGGTAAAGAAAAGTTCATGTTTACATTCAACATCAGCAATTACTGAGTAACTAATAGTGTTTGCTAAGCTAAGTGATCACCAAATGTTTTTGAAACTTTGCATTTAAAGTTATCTTAAATTTTTGACAAAGTGTGACTGCACATTTAATATGTAAATGGGTTTTCAATGACAAGAGTTGTTGATGTATGTGAAAGTGTAAGTTTGGTGTTGAACAGTTATGATTTATTCAAATAAGAATTTGAGTTTTACATGAAACATTAACTAAGGCAGAACTTTTAAATTTTTTTCCAAAAGGGAAAATGTCGTCAATTGGTGGCGCGATTCTTCTTTGAGGAAAACCATACCAGATGAAAATGTTGACTTCTAGTTTCAGTCACAAACATTTTTTTGTGTCCGGCAGAAATAACAAGTTACCGTACACAACAGTTGTGTCGGATGAACATGTAACATAAATAGTCGTACTTCAGACCCGTAGCCAGGATTTCATTTTGGAGGGGGCACTTGTAAAAAGTAAAATTTTCGGGAATTCCCCTTCCGGGAATTTTTATTATTATTATTATATAGTAATTATTTGAATATTTTATTTTTCTAAATTTATTAAAAATTTTATTTGTAAAATTTACTCATTATTTATTTAATATTTAATTTATTTTTATTTAAAACGAACATTACATAAAAAGTTAAGCTTTTTTCTTATTCGCAAAATTATTTATTATAATAATGGAATCAAAAATTTATATTCTTATAAATATTCATGAGAGCTAGACCGTTTAGCTTTTCTTCACCAGTCGAATTTCTTAAATAAGTTTTTATTCGTTTTAAACTAGAAAAACTTTTCTCGGCAGTTACTGTAGTCACTGGTAAATATTGCAAATATTTTTAATAGGGTTCTGACATTGGAAAAAAATTCTTCAGAACATTTTTCCAATGTATCTAATAAATTTTTTTAAAAATCGTTCACGTTTAACAATTATTTTTGTTTAAAGTATACCTATTTTATTTTCGGAATTCAAATTTTTTACATTCAAAAAATTTTTTCTTTTGAACATTTTGGGGGGGGGGGGGGGGGCACGTGCCCCTGGCTACGGGCCTTAATCTTTTACTAAAAAATTTTTTAAACTTTCATACAGAATAATTTTTTTATTTAATATTTTTAATATTCAATCATCAGTAACCCAAAAAGAATTAAAAACATTTTTGAATACATTTTTTTCTCAATTTGGAGACATTTTACATATTTTTTCTCGCAAAACGTTAAAAATGCGTGGATAAGCGTTTATTATTTTTAAAGAAATTGCAAGTGCTACAAAAGCATTGGTGACAATGCAAGGACTCCTATTTTACAACAAACCAATGAGGATTCAATATGCGAAGACCGATTCTGATGTAATCGCCAAACTTAAAGGGACATTTAAAGAAAGACCGAAGGCAATTGGAATACCACCCACACAAGCTAAAAATGTGGTTCATAAGAAGAAAAAGAAAAAAGACCCTGCTTGTATACCCTGCTATCCAACCAGTGGCGGATTTAGGGGAGAGCTATAGAGGCTATAGCCCAGGGCGGCAAAATTCAGGTGCGGCAAATTTTTGCAAAAATACCTAAAGCACATGTGGAAAAAACCTAATGGATAATTAGGCTTATTAGACGGATAAGTAGGTTCAATTCAATTCAATTAATTGATTAAAATAAAATAAACTATTTATAAACGTTTTTATATTATACGACTTTTTCAATTTTTGTCGTTCTAATATTGTCAGTATCCGAGAGCTTCATTCCAAACTAAAGGCAAAAATTGTAAGTACGTAAGTTAATTGTAAGTTAACTTATTTGAAGTTATAATCGGTTAATACTGATTTATTCTAATTAGAATAAACTAATAACAACTTAGAAAATATAATTTACAATTGAATCGAAAAAAGACAACTGACACAAATTTTGTTTCTATCAATTACTAGATTACTACATCAATACTTACATCATAAACTATGAGTGACGGAATTATTTTTTGAAACCCAACACTGAAACACTCATTTGATAGCAAAACCAACGTGGAAATCCAAAAATGTGAATTAGCAAAAGACTTGCCTTCAAATGAATTACACCCAACTATAACACCTCTTAATGAGGTAGAAATTGTAAAAAAACATTGAAATTGAAATGTCAGTCAATGAACAGCAAGAGGATGATTTTAATCATTCCAATACTGAGCATAGGCTTAACCTTGCTCAACTTGTCGGCAATGAAGTTTTTTCTAATACAATGCCTCGGCCAAGCTCAACTACTATAAAACACTCTGATATGTGTGACGATAAACATTCTAAACTTCATAGCAACGCTATGATTTATGACCCTACTTTGTGGCTTATCAAAGATAACACTTGAGAGCATGTCCTAAAAAATAGAAGAAATCAAGACATTTCCAAATTAGATTTTAGCCGCTCCAAAGATCCATTGGGGGACAACATCGCTATCTAACTCAAACTATGTTTGAAACTAGCTTAATCAATGGACAGAAAATAAAACGATCTTACCTAATGTACTCAGAAAGTTCTGGAAACCGTTTTTGTATATCATGTCAACTTTTTGGAGGAATATCACAATTAGCAAAGAAGGCTTTGATGATTACGAGTATTTAAAAACCCACGAGAATTCATCAGACCATAAGTCATGTGCCTTAGTAATGTGAAGCATCTAATTACATTCTTCGACTTTAAAGGTTAGAAACGGCTTTTTTGTCATTTTTATAAGGAGATCTTTTATCTCAATGTAATATATCAAGTAAAAAATTGCAATCATCTGAGATCGACCTATCAACTATATCAGTATTGTACGAAGATGAAAAGAACAGGAGAAAGATACGAAAAATCCAGTCAGATGAAACCCGAGAAGGAGAAGTACAGTTGATTAGCAGAGAAAATTTCAGAATCAATACTTAGAATATGATAATTATTGACAGATTAAATTAATATCGTAATAGAAAAAAGAAAAACTGTGTATGATGAGCTCTACTCGTTGTTTGAATTTTTTATTAGTGCTGGCAGAGAAGACCTTGATGTGAAGATACTTACGAAACATAGTAGGAAATTGTGTAATTTGTATGATAAAGATCTACCAACAACGAAGGTTTTTGTGAACAAGTGTATACATTTTTTCGGATTCTTGAAAGAATTGGAAGAATATCCAAAATCAATCCTTAAATGTTGCCAAGTGCTGCATGACACCGAACGACAAGATATATACCCTTATGTTGATATCGCACTGAGACTTTTTTTTGACAATTCCTGCATCCAACTGTTTAGCGGAAAGGTCGTTTTCCGTTTTGAAAAGAATAAAAAATTATGCACTTTATGCTAGCAAATTATGAAATTATGCCTGCGAGATGTAGCAATTCTGACTATCAAATCAGAGCTAACCAAAAGATTGGACTTTGATGATGTTATAAATTTGTTTTCAAAATCTAGTTCACGAAGAAAGTTCTTATAATCATTTACATTAGTATCTGTTACTATCAGAAGCAAGGAACGAAAGCGTGGTTTAAAAAGAAATTTTAGCATCGCATTCAATTAATAATTAGAGTATTTTTTAATTTGTAACATTTAAAATTGTAAAATATATAAAATAAAATTGTAAAAAATACAAGAAAATAAATAGGAAGGGAAGAGGGCGGCAAGTTGCCAGTAGCCCCTAGGCGGCAAAAGTATAAATCCGCCACTGTATCCAAACAAATTTTATTTTTGACCAACTTATCAGAATACACAAACCAGGCGATGTTGATTAGAGAAGTTCGTTTAGTACCTAATAGACCCAATATTGCATTTGTTGAATTTGAAACCGAATTGCTATGGGCAATTGCTAAAGATGCATTGCAGGGATTTAAAATAAGCCCGACTCACCCCACGAAAATATCGTTTGCTAAGAAATAACTTTTTGTAGATTGATGTAAAGTAATTATTAAAATTTTCATTTCGATTTAATAAAATATAAAATTTTACTCGTGCGACTTATCAATGAATTTAAAATTCTCAACCAACCTAACTTGCAAAAATATAAATTTTTACAAAAAAATTTAATAATATTTAATTAAATATAATTCAATAAAATCTTCAAACTAGTATAAAAACCAAAGGTAGATTGAGGACTTACGTTGTCGGCAATTTATGTGAGTGGTCTATACTTTTGTATTGGCTTAGCATTATCAAAGGAAGAAAAAGATTTCCAGATTTAAAAATTTGACTTATGAGAAAAAAGTATTGTTGGAAAATTTGTAGCCTGATGATAAATTGCAAAGAAAGCGATTGCAGTTCTACAGTTTAGGTATGATCATTATTACCATAATAAAAATAATCTAAATTGGTATATTATGTCAAAATTAATATTACAAATTTTTTATTTTAAACCTCAGCTGATCTTATCAATCGGGAGATGATCTCGTCAGGGGAGTGGATTTTGATTTTATTTTATGCAGGTGAAAAATTAAAAATAAAAGTTAAGTTTAATTTTGAAACTAAATGTTTTCATAAAAAAGTTAATAATCAACAAAATACTTTGTTTAGCAAACAAATCTACTAGGTGTTGTGTATTGTGTGCGTGTGTTCTGTGTACAATTTTAAATTTAAAAAATTATTTTCAATGTCTTTTTGAAAATAGTAATTTTACACCCGCGCTAAGTTCAATTCTACAAATGTTTATTAGGTTTACTCCTAGCTGCTTGTAGCGAAGATCTCCTTTCATCTGTCTTTAGCTCCAAATGTCGGCTTCCTCACTCGTATCTCTGGAAAACTTCTGTGGATTGCGTCCGTAATTGTGAAAATCACAAGAAGGCGTTGATATCGTAAAACGCTTGAACAGTCTCTACGGTGGTCGTCGACACACCACACCAAAATTTACCAATTTCCACTTTTACTTTTAAGTCATTTTAAATATTCAAATTCTTATCAATTATTTTTGTGTTTTTAGTGTTTGTGTTTCAGTTATTTTACAAATTTCACCTGTCTGGTAAGTATTTTGCTGTTGTTATCTCTAAATTTTGTTATTATTATTTAATTTTAATTTCTTTTTTTAGTTTATCCGCCCCTAAAGATTTCCAAGGTTTTATTGGAGGTTATATAGGTATCATCTCTACTCTCTGACCTGCCAAGATGAGCCAAAAGCAAACAAATTTGTGAAATTTTCAAGTTGTTACACGACAATACCTTATAAATATGACGACAAAGTCTGATAAACCTTCTTGACGCCTTCGTTATCTAATATACTAATAGTAGTCTGCTTTTCTATTTTTCAATACATTTAATAATCAATCAGTGGTTTTACTATATTATATTAAAGTGTAATTTGGTGAGTTTGTAATTGCATTCCGTATGAAATTATAAAGTTGTAACTCTAAATACAAGTCTCAAAAAGCATCCAATAAATGATTAATGAAATAAAGACTCACAAAAATGAGTGAAATTACGTTGCTTCGCAATGTTCTTCTTCTAGTAAAGTAAAAAAGAAAACAAAATGAGCGAATCAGTTTTATAATCTTTTTCCTGATTTGTTTACTCGCTTACCTGCTATCACGGGAACGTCAAAATCAAAACTTGTCGTTTTGTCCGCTTTTTGTCCACTTGTGCTTGGACCAACTGTTGATGTCACGTGCCGAGTTTTGAGCAACGGTGGATTTTTACTCTGCGATATTGCAAGTCCTCTCTTTAGGTTTCCTCTTGTTGGAGATGGAGGCGGATACGATACTCCTCGATGTGTTGGACTTAGCAAGTGGCTTCCAGCTTTGGCATTAGGAACTGACAGTGTGTTTTGACTTAAGTTTAGACTTAAAGAGCCGACGTTCGGAGATCCTAGAGTAAGATTTGGCATACTCTGCCCTAAACTACCGTACGGTTGTACCGATAGTGTATTTGGAGTTTTATTGAAGAGACGATGTTTGAACGAAAGTTTTTGAGATACCGGACTTTTATCGGGCGGTAAAGGTTGGACGCCCTCGTCACTGGATATTGATGCCGTACGATTTTCGTTCTCCATGGAGACTGCTCTAGAATGATTAACCGAACCAACAGACGATTGGTCGTTCATTTCCACAGAACCACTGCAATGGAAAAAATGTTTTCAAGTTTTGACAGAATTTGATCAAATAAATAAATTTACCTATGACTGTGCGCTAAACTAGAAACGCGACTGGCTCTGGAAGAGGATGCTAAGGGAGAACGGGGAATTAATTGCAAACTGTGGTAATCCGTATCAATATTGTAATCCGTACTGTAATCGGTTTCCACACTTTCTTCGCCTATATTTTTCATCTGCTTGGCTTGGGAATACAGTGATTGCGCTTTGGATATACTGTCTTTCCAACTCTAAATTGTTCCGGTATAGTTATGAGTGAAAACACCAAACAAATTTCTTACCTTCAGTTTTTTCGCGTCAGTGTTTTGTAAAATAAATGCAGCGACGGGCAAATCGAATTCATTTTTGTAAATGACGGCCATACTTGGAGTCTCGCGAGTTAATTCGGTAATTACTAATCTATCCACAAGGTAAGGCTGTCGAATAACACGCATTATGGCACCGCCTTTTTTTGTTGACGGCTTGCAGACCAACAACATATCGGTCAATAAAAAACAATGAACTTCCATCTAAAACAAAATAATTGAAGAAAAACAAAAATTTTACTTCAAAAGTTTGGAAATTTATTGACAAATTACCTTTGATGTATTGCTGTCTTTTAGCTTCAGATCGCCTTCCAAAAGTAAATGGCGTTTTCTTTCAGGTGGGCACCCTACCATAGGTTTATTCAAATCTAATTGACTGTAAGACTTCAGTAATTTTTCTAAATCATCATCTTTTGACTCCTAAAATTTATAGGTCGGCTTAAATTGTTCGAAAATGCTATTAGAGCTTACCACAACATCGTAACTTTCAATTCTTGCCATAATACCATTTAGTCTCTCATTATCTTGCTTTTGTTTAAGACTGAAATTTACATTATTTACAAAATCATCTACAGATTTAATCTGAAAAAATTTGTTTTAATAATAATACTTAGAGGCACACAAAATGAAAGTAATACCATTAAATTTAAATTGTCTCTTTCTACATCGTCATCGGTGTTTCTTAAAATTGCTTTTAAAAGAAGGCCATACTTAGTCAATCTCTGCATCGGCTGAACCAAAATGTCCATCAACCTTAATCTTGGGGGAGAAAAAACGGTAAATAAAATTTAAAATAACTAAATAATTATACCTATTGCATTCTTTTTGCGTTTCGCACCAAGCTAAATATGCAGTAAACAATTCGTTGTGCGTGTGATTTTCCCTACAATAATGTTGACATCTTGCTTGTTCTCCGCAATATCTAAAATATGCTTGAAACGTGTCCGCAATTTTTAAAAACCCCTGTGACATATTTTCTATACACGGCGGTTGTTTAAACCGCCTCATATCACGGACCAAAGGAAAAATGCAATTTCTCCAAAACAAGACGTTCGTGTCTAATATTTCTTTTATATTTGAAAAGAGTTTTCCAGTATCAATTTCTTTTAGCAAATTAACGGATTGTAAATTTTCTAAACAGGCTAAGAAAAGCTATAAAAAGAGAAGTTAAAAACGTACGGATTAAATTTTTTCATTATATACTTACGTCTGTTACAACTTTCAAAGTTTTTATGTACGCGACTTCGGTCTTGATGAGTTCCCATAAAGCCGTTTGCTGTTGTTGTAGTTTCTCGGGCATATCTAAAAATTGTTAATAAAATAATTTCCTATTTTTTTCATTTCAATTAGAAAATCGTTAAGAAACGGGCAGGGCATATGGATATGGACCGGAACGCACCGGAATGCCATTCCGGTCGTCGTATCCGTCGACAATACCGTTCCGTATCGTTAAAAGGTTAAAAATAGACTAAAGCACACCGCATATTTAACGGAGGGCATCGAGAGGCAGAGGGAATATTGGATATCGTATTACTTACCTTTGTGATCGATAGTTTCTCTCCAGTCTATCTCTAACTTATATAAGGCATCAATGGACTCGCACTGTCCTTGCGGATACACTTGACTGTTAGGAATCCCATTTTTGGCGTAGCTATTTAAATGCTCCACCAATAATTCCATTTTCGTATCCTTTGAGAAAATAAGATAAATTTGATATCGTATATTGCGATATGATATACCTTTGTGTTTGTGAAAAAACCTGACCATCTCTGCTTGGGTTGCTTTTTAGTGAGATCCGAATCTTGAAATGAAAGCCTGTTCTCGTGCGGAAAACTTGCGCTCGTTGCATCTTCCGTACTTGAACTAAAGAAACTACTCGTTCGAGATCTTGAATTCTATTAAAATAGAAAAGCAATTTATATTTTATGGGAGGGTATTTTTTATAGGTTCAAGAAAAACATAAATCTGATAACAATGACCACTTTATAGGTATATTGGCTTACACTAATCGGAAAATATAAGGCTATTCTCGGATTTATCAAATTGTTCCATAAATCTTAAGGATTACGCCAAAGTATGGTACTTTAGCGTGACAAAAATGCCCGCGACAAATATTAAAAATAAACAAAAAAATATTATTTTAATTTAATGAATTTTCACCTTGTGTGAAAATGGAAGTTTCATAATAGTATATTAAACAACAAGTTTAGAAAAGTTAAGTTTTACTAAACGAATATAGCTTTTAAGTATGAGCGAGCACAGCGAGCGAGTAACTTAAAAGCTATATGAGTTTAGTAAAACTACTTTTCTTACGAGGTTTGTTTATACAATTTTTTCGTATTTTGTGAAAATCTAATCTAAAATATTAATTTAGACGTTTATGAGTAAATTTTTTTTGCGTGCGATCGGTCTAAATTTTTTCGTATGCCTTCCTACCGATAATTCACGGGGGGTGAGTACGAGGCGAGGGGGGCCAATTTTTTACTCAGTTTTTCGATATCTAGCGCCGTTCTTGAGTTATTGCTAATTCAAAAAGTTTCTAAATAGATATTTGTGTAAAATTTTCGTAATCTAGTAACCAGACACGGCTTTATTTATTTACATAACAACAGTTAATTTTTATTTTTTGATTCGAATTTTGTGTAAGTTATATAATAATAATTATAAAAGTGAGATTGTTAAGTTTTCTAGTTTAAATAATAATTTTTTACTTTTAATATACATAAATGTATATGAATAATTCCGATATTTAAATACACAATCTTCTATCCAATAGTTTTTTATTGACAGTGACATTACTATACAATAAAGTGACATATCTATGTGCTAAAGTGCCACTTTATTAAATGATTTTGAATTTAATAAAACAGCACATTATTAGTCAAAATGCGAAAAAATAATATTTACGCATCAAGTATTTTTTTCTATTGAGAACTTTTTTATACAGTTTATTTCGAAAATAATTAAACATTAAATGGTGCAATCAGTTGTTATACTTTATCGTCTATGATTAATAAATTCAGTAAGGGTTATCGGGATTTGGACTATTGGTAAATAAAACTACCTCTTTATCAATCAGTCGACGTTTCGAGTTTTATTTTACTCTTCTTCAGGACTTTAGTAAATGAGGTTAGTAATGATATGAAGTGAACAAGGCATATTAACAAATAAAAACGTCATCATCAATTTCCTCGCATGAATCTCAAAATTATCCAAATTACCAAAACTTTAAACTTCCAAAAAAATATACAAAGTAAATATAAAATTTTAAATTCATCAAAACCATAAAATTATTAAAACGCAACAACTTTTCACACAATGTATAAAAAAAATTAAAAAAAAAAAATAATTATAATAAATATATATTCTATTTCCGATTATGAATAATTCCGGTTTTCTTTATTTATAGTAAAATTTTCTTTATTATAATAAAATTTAAATGGATCAAAAATTATTATTGGATAATTTTGTTGTTAACCCCGCCCCTCCAAAAATTTTGCCAAAATATTGACACGCTGTAGCAGGAGCGAGCTGGGATTTTATATATTAGGACTAGCTGGAAAGCCCGTCCGTGGACGGGCAGCTACACGATGGATCTCATTTGTAGAGGTATTAATTAAAAAATTCATAACGCTAACCTAAGATCGACCGGTGCGGTGTACAATCTCTATTTTAATGATCTAAATAAAAACAACATTGTTTCATAATATTGCTAATTTTAATTGTTTTTGTTAATGAAAAATCAATTATTTTAGCAAATAAAATCTTTACCACTGTCTAGTGTGTTAGTACTTCCTTATACACAATATTTTTCATGTACTACACTGCTTGTAAACTTTGAATCAATTTTCCATGCTCTTTTCCATCAACTATTTTTATTTTTAGATCTCCGTAGTCTTGACATTGCTGCATAGAGATGACCGTAGCTAAACACTTGTTCGGGCAGATATATTCTCATTTTTTCTATCGTCTGTTCCTGAATTTTGTTTATCGTCATGAAAAAGGCAAGTTTAATTATTGGATAATTATTATTGTTATTCTAAAAACAGCCCCATACCGACGGAAAATTTTAGAAAATAACTTTTCCTAGAAATTTTTTTTTAACTTCCCTCGGCTTCGCCGTCGGGAAGTTTTGAAAACATTTTTCGTCGGGAAAGTTGTATTTTCCAATTTTTCTCTCGGCTCGGGGCTGTTACTGTCAAGAATTCCATCGGATAGTTTTTCCTATCGCTATCATCACTGTTGTCAATGGAATCACTACTTAGTTAAGTGAACATGCTTCTGTCTAAATGGATCAAAACTTGCTCTTTTATATGGTTAACGTAAGTATTTCTTTAGCAAAGTATTACCATTTTGGAATATTTTTTCACATCATCAGCCTTAAGGCTTCCTTCAAAAATTTCTTGGATAAGAGAAGTTTCTCATATCTATATAATTATACGGAATCTCAATTATCTCTTCAAATAGATCTTTGTCATTTGTAAGTTCCCCGTTGCCCATTTTGACTTAATTTAAATAAAAATAATAACTTGACTTAATACTTTAAATTTACTGCACAGATCATAAAATTTTAATGCTTGAATGAATAATTGCCGACCTCTTTTCATGAGCTACGACAGAAAGAATTAAAACTTTACCGTCAAAAGCTTTGGTGTTTTTCATAATCTCTTGAAGGAGTTTGTTGATACAATTTAGTGCGTTATTCGGGGCCATTGTAGCTTCGTTCAATATTAAAATTTTAGCTTTCCTAATAAGCTGGACATCGGAGCTGGTCGTAATTTTCAATGTGGAATTTTCAAATACTGGAACGGGTCTTTTAAATTGGGAATGGTATTCGCTTTTGAAGTTTTCTCTTTTCTCTTTTACTTTGATTTTATTCATTTGATTTTGAAATAATATCGGTTTCCTTTATATAGTAAAATTTCTTTTATTATAGTCAAATTGATTTTATTAATTTGATTTTAAAGTAATTCCGGTTGCCTTTATAATTAAAATTTCCGTTATTATAGTAAAATTTGAACTAATCAAGCATTATTGGATAATTTTGTTGTTAACTACGCCCCTTCATGCGCCCCTCCAAAATTTGCCGAGTGAGCTGGTATTTGATATATTAAAAAGGAAAAAGGATTAAGATATATCATAAATCTCAAAACAGTAATTTTATCAAATCTCAACATTATTATCAGCCATTTAAATGTATCATTTTTATTTTATACGCAAATTTTTTTACTTATAAGAAATACTAACTTATTTAATAACTGATTGTAATTTTAGTTTATAATATTATGAACAATGTAAATATCTCGATGTTTATCTTTCTTATAAGAAACTGGTTTTGCTCGTTATTTATAAAAAAATGTATAACAAATTTTTGATGAATAATTAATTAATACCAATTATTTTTGGTTATAAAAGTTTTGTGTTTACTTTAATTAAAACTTAAGTAGCTGTAAAGTAAACCAAATCTAACTTATTTCATTTTTAAATTAAATAAATATTAATTAATGAAAATAAATAAAAAATCTAAATTATCCGTTTAATTTATTTTAGAAATTCGTATAATGCTATAAAACAAAGATAGCTATTGACCTACTAGGTAGCTAGATCAACTGCTAACCGGGGAGAGATTACTTTCATACATATATCGGCTGTCTGCTTTTTCTATCCGGTTTAAATATGTAACTAAATTATCTAATGAAAAACAAACTTTTATACATGCAATCCCATTGACATTCGTGTAATTCTACTTTTTTTATTTGTTCATTAATTTTAAGTGGGAAATTCTTTTGTAGTACAGTCTTTATCTTCCAAAAAAAATTAGGGAGGCTCTTGGGATTTTTCCAACTTAACAATTTCACTCTTGGGATGCTTAATTAGCTTTTGCTTAAGCTACCTTGACAACACTACCATAAACAATCATTTTTAAAAGTATTTTTAGTAAGCCAGTCTCTTCTGACTGAGTTTATGATCTGCGTTAAAATCTTTTAGTCCGTTTATTTCAAAATTCTGGAAAATTTTCCAGAAAATCACACCAGAAGTGGCGTTCTGGGAATGTCAAGTTCATGCTGGAAACATAAGTACTTCCACTTTTAAAATTGCACAGGACCGGCGTTAAATATTTTTTATTACTATGTAATTTAGGTTTATTTTTAATTATTCAATTAAAAATTGATGATTTACCTTAAATTTTAATTTAATTGCATCAAAACTTTTTTATTTCATATACTAGTATAGTACTAGTAAAATTTGTCGTTAATTCCGAATACCATCTTAAATTAATTAGTTTGGATTAACAAGGTTGCACTGAACCCTTAAAGAAGCTTGGATACAATATTAAGAAATCATATTTTGTTTCTAGTTCTAAAAATATTGTTCCTATGATAATATACGGTCGTAAATCATATTTTGTTAGGTATAATTTAAAATGTCAAGTACGGAATCAAAGTACTACTTTGTCGTAGCAGTGAGAAAATACAAGTGGTGAGTGTTCATCATGATTATTTTGCTAAACTTACCGAAGTTGAGGGTTTTCGTGAATGGTTTCCAAAGGACGAACTTAAATGTTTTTTATTGCTAGTTACATCTTTAGCTGCAAAAGACAAAGTTGAATGGAAGAACTGACATTATTCATTCTGCATGACCTACCTGTAATTCTAACATGTTTTCCAACCAGACATGCCGTATCTTGGGAAAAATGTATCCAAGTGTTATTATTGCTACTTTTATCTTGCAGCCAAGCATCGCAAGAATTTAAATCGATATTTCGTAACTCACATAATTTTGATATCGAATCGCTGTAAAATAAATTTTATTAATATTCATAATTGGATAGACGTGCAAATTTCACAAAAACAATACCGACTGATTTAATGAGTGGAAACTTATAGCTATTGTTATAAAATTAGAAGGAAATTAATTTATCGAGTGTTTCTATTTGCTTTAAAATTTTAATCATTTAATAGGATTGGATTCGAATAGCGTGCTTGGCAGACGTTTCCAAAATATAATTAAATACAACTTATTCCGCCTCTCAGGTTAACCATATTCTTACCATTTATTGCGAAAGTCGATAGCAAAGCAACTAAATACAATTAAAATTTAATTATATCATTGTCTTGTACTCACTTTAAAGTTATTCCACGTGCGGCAGGAAAAAATAGTTCGTTATCCCATGTTGACTCATCGCCCACTTCAAAATTAACGCTGAAGCATTCGCTGCTAGATTTCTGCAAAATAAATAAAAATATAAGTTGCTGATGCTATCATATATCCTTTTTAGGAATTGTCGTGAACTTTTATTGGTTGTCGAGCATGAAATTTTTGGACAACTCCAAGAACGAAAACTTAATTTAACGCTTCGCGATTTTTTAAACGCGCCTATAAATTTTTGCTCCTGGAAAATCAATCACAAAATAATTTGTTACACAAAAATAAACTTAATTTAGAAAATTGAAGAATTTATATTATATTTTTTTTTAATTTATGTGTAATTTGCTTCTTAGTGAAGTTGAAAAATCGAAACCAATTTAATTTGAATTTTGCAATTGAACTTTTCTGATTATGATCTATTGTTCCATGCATTTTAAATAGAAATATATTTTAATATTCACACGTACATACTGAGTTTGTAATTGAAAGTATAAAAATTGAAGTGTTGGCTTTAATTTTCTTCAACTTTAGGGATTAGACACGAAGAAAATCAAATGAAATTTGCTAGTTTTCCTCTCACATTCTGCGAAGAATAGCTAACCATATGTTTGAGAATTGTTGGCTTTATAAAACTTTGGTAAGTTTTCCATATCATATAATATTATTACGAGTACGTCATTTATATAATAAAGGAGCTAATATGAACTGGGGTTGAAACTTATAGCATTGATTATATATTTTATACTAAGCAGTATATTATTATATAATTATATATTACTTATATATATATCTGAAGTATAGTATATAATTATTATGTATAATCAATGCTTATAGGCAATGTAATATGAAAGTTAGGAATTAAGGAAGTTTGATGAATAAATAATATTGTCGTCTTTTCCAACAATTATATTATGGCATAATTTAAACATGAATTTCAGTTTAATACTAACATATTTGAACAATGTTAAATTACCTGTTCATGTTTAGGTAGTTGATATTTATAGCTTACGGATTTATTTCAAATCATAGACTTAAGTCAAACATCGTGAGTCATGAATCGATCCAGATTTCCTGAATTTCCCCTATAGAATAACAAATCTAAACTTAATGGCAAAATAAACATTAATTTATATGATCAATATTTGAACCAGTTAATTTCACTAATTCTGTCTTTTTATATTGTCATGCACCGCAACTAGAAATTAGAAGTTATTAGAAAATAATGAGAGAAAAATTAATAAAAATTATTAAGTAAAATAATTTATAAAATTAAAATTTATAACGTGAAGTGATGTATTATGAATGAGAGAATAGCTTATAGAAATAATTAAAAATAAAATGTTAATTGTTACACTAAGAAAAATATGCTAATATTTAAATTAAATGCAATTTTAAAAATGGAAGGTAAACTGAATGAATTTTCTCTTAGGGTTTTTTATAATATATTAAACACTTTTTATTAATTACTTTTTTCAAGATAACCCATTTAAAATTTTAAGGAAATCTATTTTATTTTAAGATTGTTAAATTAGTTAAGAATTTTTTATTAATTTTGTTCATTTTATTTTGGCTGGTATTATTTTTTTAATTACTTTTTAATGTTCATTTGAATTTATTATTGCGTTTAGGCAAGACGGGGAGTACGAAAATTTTAAGTAATATGCTATTCAGAGTTTATAAAAAAGTTGTTGAAATTCTAACAGAAAATTGTAAATAATAAATTTTGTAAAGTGATGTTTGGAGAAACCCACCATAATTTTTTCTTTGAAATAAAAAAAAATGCTTGTGGCGCTATTTGTGAACAAACGAGACAAGATTTTAAATTAACTAGTAAGCCGAATTTGATCTAAGTATAAGTTCATTATAATAATTTTAGAAAAACATGAACTCTTGAAATATTCTAAATATATTCGAAATTTTGCAAGAAAATCTCGAGCAGCTGCATTTAGTTAAATTTGCTTTACCGATGAGGTAGTTCAGTATGCTAAGTTTCCCTAGCGTGAAATTATTATTTTTAATTCGTATAAAGGAATTTTTAAAGAATATTTGACTATGTTTAAGTTATTTTTTACAATATAGGTAGGTACATAATGAAAACCTTCTATTAGTTACGTATTTATACTCGGTTCAAGTGTGTTTCGGCATAGCCGTTACGTCGCGAGATCAGCTTGACGCAGCCGCTACGGTGCTAAAGTTTGAATTTACTTCAAGAAATTCTTAAGTAATTATTGAAATAAGTTGTTCGTAAATAAAAAAATATATTAAAAGCTGGATTATCTTATTTAAAAAAATATGAAACATTAAATTCATCTGACTACATCCGTTGCTGTTTTGTTTTTAATCATCAAATTTCGCCGCCAATGTCAATCTTATTATGTGTGGATGCAGTGGCGTAACAAGACAGCTACGGGCCTGTGTTTCCGACTGTCGAGCCCTAAAATCGGGCCCCTAAATTAATGGATGTTAAATTAACGTGGAATTTTTTTTAAATAATCTTAAAGCCTGTTTACATTATAAAATTTTGCTTAAAATTTTTATAAAACAAAAATTTCATTGTTTACACCTTAAAATTTGCGTTAAAATAAATTTTAAGAGAAATTTTAAGGAATTTTAATGAATAGATCAGCACCTATTTTTTTTAAATTTTACATCAAATTTAGTGAGTTTTAAGGTGATAAAGATGTAAACACAAATCTGCAAATTCTACAAATTTTAAGGAATTTTATGGAAATTTTTTAACGAAAATTTTAAGCGAAATTTTATAATGTAAACAGGCTTTTATAAGCAGAATAATTGTTTTAAATTAATTTTTATGAAACAAATTGTAATAAATATTATTAATTAGTTTTATTTAAATCACTTTAGAGATTAGCTACCAGTTAAAAAACAGTTAACAGAAAATCAAGAATTTTATTCAAAACATACCTAACGGTTTTAATAAATTATACTCCAAAATAAACAATTGAACTTAAACTTCACTATTTAAAACTTAAAATAATTTATAAAAACAAAACAACTGGTTCTTATCATAAATACTGTATAAAACTGCAAGGTGATGCCCTGAAAAATCAAAATATGCCCTAACTGTTAAAGGATTTTTTCGGAATTTGCTAAGGGCTAAGGATGAGAGTTTATTTCTTTATTACCTATTGTATTGCTACCAGATGCGAAATTTTACTTTTGTGTGGTCCGTTTTATCTATCTCAATGCCAGCTTTAAGTTCAATTTAACAAAAGCCGAAACAGACAGTAAATATACTTTATAATTATTTTAAATAGGTATACTTGAGAAATGTGGCAGACACCATATTTTGAAAATGTTCCATATATTTTCTGATTTTAGCGATTTTTTCACTGTTTAGTGCTAAAAATCACAAAAATTTGAATTCTGATGTGGCAGAGCCGGGCCCTTTTAATGCCAAGCCCTTGTTCGATCGAACATATCGAACACTGGTAGTTACGCCACTGTGTGGATGGTACAAGTTACCACGAACTCATATCGCAGCAAACTTATTTTAATGCGCGTTGATAAGAGAAATAACCGCAAGACAGGGAGATGGCAACTTTGTTACTGCTATTTCGATAAAAATCATTTCAAATGTTTATAAAAGCGGTCAGCAATAAACTGTGAATTGCATCGTATGAAAGTCGAAAATTTAACAATTATTTGTATCTACTGCTAGTCAGCATTAGTTCTACAGCAACCCTATCTAATTCGACTCAGCTTCGTATTTATTGAATTTTTCTTTGACATTTTATGCTAAGAGAGTACGGTTGACAACCTAAACATTAGGTTTTATTCGTTTTCGTAGGTTTTGTTACAAAACAAAAAGTTATTCTCTTGCGACCTCTTTGCTGTTGTTTTTCAAATTGATCGTGATTCCTCTGAAATTTCTTTGGGTTCCCTAGAGGTTTTGACCCATAGTTAAAAAATCATTGCTATTGAACTTAAATTTTTAACTCTTTTGGTATATTGAAATGACCGTGCCGAGATAAATTGCACTTGAGTTATCTTGAGCTTGAAAAATTTTAAACGTATAAATTTTACTTAAAAGTGTTCTTAAAAAAAATCATGTTTAAATACTCCTATTTTTCAATACTCTGCCGTACTTGCCTCAAAAGACCATTGTCCTAATTTCACCACTGTTCGCCAATGGTCACATTTATTTAGATAATCTGTTAATAAAACTGAAACGTGCAAAGTTAAGAAATCAATGTAATGGAGCCGGGAGGTCTCAAAGCCAAATTTTCCCGTTGTTTGGAGATAAGAATTATCTTGCCGAGCATCGTGTGATTGACTGCACGTGCTTGCTATTCTATAAACTGATTCTTGCTATTAAAATAATTAATTTGTCAAAAGCAATAAAAAATTTGTTGCAATTTCGAATTTTATTACCAAAGATTATTATTAACTTTATCTTACGATCCGTAGGTTTCCTAACAAAGCGTTTGCAGAAAAATTTTATTAAAAAAAAAATTAATATAACTTTTCACGACGTATCGCACATGAATAATGAATGCCTGAGTGATTTCAATTTTAAAATTCAACTTAGCAGAAAAAAAACTTATTAGCTATAATATTACGTAGCTATTGTATTTTGAAAATATGGAAGGCGTTTGTTCACAACGCATAAAATTTTCAAAATACGAGTACTCACATTTTTAAAATAAAGTTTTTCTTTTTGAAATACAATAAATTTTACTGCGACCCTTAATAATAATTAATATGTAGTTGCTTGAGGGAAGGTTCGGTTTTTCGAGTTGAAAAATGCGTTTTTTAAATATTTGTTTTTAAATCTTTAAAATGTCCTAAATGTACCTTTTATAGTATTTTTCTAAATTAAAAAGATTGCTCCAATAATAATAATGTGCGTTTATTGATTAATAAAAGAAAAAAATATCTAATAAGCAAATTCCTGAAATTTGACTATAAGTAACCAGGTGCTATTTAGAGCTTTTATAAAAGAATTTAAAAATGTAAACATTTTTATCGAGGTTAAAAGCGTCAAATTCTTCAGACTATAAAAGCAAGGAAGAAACCGAATAGAATCTGCCGGATTAATAAAAGATGCAAAAAGAAATTTTTTGTGATCTTGGAATAGCCGATCAGTTGTAATTGAAAAGTACAACTTTTTCTTTCCTTAAATTAAAATAAATAGTTGGAGGATGAACCTAAAACCCAATACAAAATTGAAAAATTACAGATATTTCTAATGAAATTTTAAAAAAATTAAAAAGATAGCCTCTTCCTTCAACGAATTTGAATTTATTTATATATTTTTTTGTTTTGTTTGATTCGGATCATAACTCCACTCGATTTTGCGTACACAACGCAGATATCTATATCCAGACTACTTTAAGTGAAATATCAAAGGATTTAATGTAAAAAATATCTATTTTCATTTCTTTAAAAAAGTTTGTAAAAACCGGAACCATCTCTTATGGGTTGAAGTTTTGAGATACAAAATAGTTGTATACCGATCATTATTGGATATTAGAACTATTCTGAGGTGCTAGCAATCAACGAACTTAGTTTGCGTTTCTCGTATAAATCACCAACTTGTGTCAAGTTTTGTCTATATGAAATGGCATTTCACGCAAATTTAACTAGTCTGGTATTTACAATGCTTACTAAGCATGCAATTTACATTTAAATCAGCTAAAATTAACATTTTGAATTTGACTGGTAAAAATTAACGAGTGACACCCTTCAGTCTGGAAAATACTCTAAAATGCACGATAAAACTTTAATGCCATTAGGGTTAAAAAATGAACAGTGAAGTACGAGTTAAGTGTAAGGGTGTATCAATATTAAATGAATCGATACAAAATTTGTACAAGTGTAGTAAGATTTATAGCTCCTAATGAGAAACTTATGGGAACTTCTAGCTGGCATCAATAACTGACAAAGAAAATAAATAGAATTCCAATAAAATAAGAATGAAGTGCTCAAAAACAAATATAGTAAACACTTAAAGCAAAATGTCAAATATCTTTTAAGATAAAAAGCTTTATTTATCAATTGTACAGAAAAATAACACTTATCCGAGAGCTTCGTTCCGTTCAAAAAGTGTACAATATTTTCTATTTTCTCAATTTATGTATCGCGCTAGAAGAAAATAAACCAAAACTAAAAAGTAAGCGCAACTGGATTTTGAAGTGAATTTGTCATTTTAGAAATTATGAAAATGCGGTGCTTGCATAGCTAGGCTCTTCGTGAACAGTCATTTTGATCGATATGATGCCACATGGCTAGTGCAGCATGCTCAATTAATTTTATCGCAAAATCTCTATTAAATATTTGATTTATAATGTATGGTCATGGAATTATAATTACGCATCAGTAATAATGAATAACTGCAAAGTTTAAAATAAATTAAAATTGGCTTTATTAGCAGAGTATAATGTGCTACTGGTAATCAAACTTTATCAAAAAGAATTAAAAAAGTAAAGAAATCAAAAATTGCTTATGTGCTAACTTTTATATGAAAAATGCAGGCAAAGAATCTGCAAGTTAACATAGAATTTCAATCACGTACACCAAACTGTAAGCGTTAGATTTTCCGTTCAGTATAAGAAATAGAAAAATAGTTCAAAGAAGTTTATTTAATTTTTTTTTGTCCGGAGGCTAATTGCACCAACTATTTTTCATATAAGTATTATTACTTTACAACTTTACTTTTAGCTCTATTTTTTGTAGCTCTTTATATCCCAGTTCATTTACAATTTTTTTATTTTAACTTTCAAATTTCACGTTATATGACCATAAAAAATTTAGTTCATTTTCAAAAGAAATTTTACTAAATGTTCTTTTGAATAGAAAAATAGCTAAAATATATTATGTAATATTAACCTACAAAAGAAGTTACCGATAAAAAATGCAAAATTTGAGAGAATCGAAACGAAATAAACTAAATTAAAAACATTAAATAGAAAAATCAGTAGAAAATATTGCAAAGCTGTAATGTGCTATATGAAAAATAATCTGAACCTCCGGCTTGGTTAGAATTTTTTTGATATCAAAAATAGTATATTATACAGCAAAGGATAACAATGTCGCTTTTTTATAGTAGCAAAGCCAAACCATTGGTTACCCTATTTTTCGTACTTTCGTTAGAGAATTATTAAATTAAAACAAATATTTAACGCACTTCATAAATATATAATAATAATATTGTTATTTGATTTATAAACATTACTAATAATTTATTATTACTTGTCCAACTGTAATTTTACAAGAGCTTAAATTGGTTGATTTAGTATGTGCACGTGAACGTAATCCAAATCGTTTATTTAACATTTAAAAGTGATGGTGCAAATGTGAAATACTGAAAATCAATAATATTCAAGAAAATCAGGAAATTGAAGCAGCTGCTGCTGAAAATGTGCTCTAAAGGTTTGGTTTCCGAGGAAGCGACCGTAATCCGTTATTTTTGGTAAATAAGTATAACCTGCAGAGTATTGATCCTTCGATAATTTTCGTTTATCACTTTTATTCCTAGAATTTTCACGGAAAAATAACTATTTAGAAAAACTACATTATAGCACACAGAAAACCGTTCTGTTCTGACGACACCGCTTTCTAAGATTTAAGTCTAACTGTCACGTATAGCCAGGGCCACCCTAACTACAGGGCTAAATGGGTTATAGCCCCGGGGCGCAAGTCTTTTGGGGCTGTAATTTTTATTTTGATCTTTATCAGTTCTAAAAAGGATAAAAACTTATTTACGATCTTCTTTGGGACAGAATAAATTAAATTATATGAGTATTTTATATACAGGGTATCCCAGCACTTTTTTTTAAATTTCCACGTTCACGTGGCCATAGCCCAGAAGATATTGATTTTTGGGTAAAAATAGATTAGTGCCTTTTTAAAGAGCGTGAAATAATCTACAAACTAGATTTAAACCCATTATTGTCTAAAATTAAGGGCTATCGAGTTATAAATTAAAGTACAAAAATGTTGAAAAATCCGAAATTTTTTATTTTGTTTTTTTTTTTAACTCTTAATTTTGTATGAATTTTACGTTTTTGTTTACATACATTTTGTATATATATATATATATATATACTGTGGTGTTTCAAAGAGATTCGCGCCTACCCTGTACATTTTGATGAAAATTTTATTTTAATAATTTTAAGTTGTAAGATTGTAAAATAAGACAGGTGGGGGCGAATCGAAGGAGATACGAGGCCTTTTGCCGATTGCGGCCGCACGAGCCTGTTGTGCGATTTTGGCTCGAGGCAATTATTAAGATTTTTGATATAAGTTTAAATTTGTGAGTTATATTCTGATATTGAATAAAGTTAGTTTATGCAAACGCATTATTGCGTATTATTTGGAATTTTTGATATTTGGAATTGGACTTTGAATATTTTTTGATGAGTTGCTACCGAGCGGTAGTGTTATTGATTTGGTTGATTAATTTGGAGAAAGAATATTTTGAGTAAGAAATTCGATTTGTGTTAAAAATTGGAAAAATTAAATTACATTCGTAGGAACGAATGTCGATAGTGATAAGCAGGCGATTAAGATAAACATAAAATTAAAAGTACGAGCCCAATAATATTTTAACATAGAATTTAAATTAGATTGGATTTAATAATTTTTTTGGAGTATTTATTTTTTTTAATTAGAAAATTTTTTAGTTAATTTTTGAAGACGCTGGAACCCTTCGCCCTAAAATCATCCATAGTGTCCACAATCCAGGGCTACCCGAAGCAAATAAGTGAGGTTGTAGATTTTCTAGGGAGATTTCACAGCAATACATACATTTAAATTTAAACAATTTTTGAAAAAGAAAAAGTAGTCTTATCGCATGATAACGAGATCGCCCAGGTTGTGCGGCCTGAAGGCCGCACTAACTCGTCAATATTCCCCAAAATTTTAAGTTTAAATACATTCAAATTAAAACAATTTAAAAAAGAAAAGAAAATTTAAGTTAAAAAACAATAATTCGAATTAAAGTAAGTAAAAATAAATGAATAGTTTACAACATTAAATTATGTATTGCTTTATCCGTTTAGATTTTTTTGAGAGGGGAGGGAGTGAAACAAAACGCAAAAAATAACGAAACAAAAACATAATAAATAAGAAAATAAATTAAATAGGAAAAAATCAAGCAATTTTTAAAAGTGTCGTGTTGTGGAGGGGGGGAGTGAGATTATTCTTCTAAAAACCTAATCGAGTCATTTATCAGTTCTAAAAAGGATAAAAACTTATTTACGATCTTTTTTGGGACAGAACAAATTAAATTATATGAATATTTTATACCGGATGTCCCCGTGACCGTGGAGAACCTTTGAAATGGTGATAAAAAAACACTTTTTATTTTTTTATTTTTTTTACCTACACCTTGCTCATTATTTTTAGAATTTATGTGAAAACGGCTGGCTTCCCAAAAAAATTTATTTGACCAAAGTTGTAGACTGTTAAATTCTCTATCAGATTTGAGCTGTAAGTTTTTTTCTAAGACGTTTCGTTTAAGAGATGCGGGGATCGCAAGAAAAGTAAAAAAATAAAAGCTGACTTTTTTTAACATTTTTTTTCTTAATTTTATTTATAACTCGAAATTCGTTGATTCTAGACGATAAAGGGTTATAACTTAATTTGTAGATAAGCAAATAATATTTAAAAAAGTTTTAATTAACTAAACCTAAAAAATTAATAATATCGGAGCTATGGCCGTTTGAAATCGGAAATTCAAAAAATTGCTTTAAATGCCCTCTTTTTTTTCTTATTTTCTTTGAATTAAAAATTTAATTCAAAATTAATGCATTTAATATTTTGTTTATTGTAATAAATTGACTTTTACTATTTTGTATTTGTGTGTTTTCTTATGAAGAGGAAGGAGCGCATTAATTTTAGTAGCCCAAGGGCGCCGTATACCTTAGGACGCCCTGCGTATAGCAATGAAAATAGAACAAAAATCTTCAACTAATGAACAACAATTAACCATATTTATTAAAATTTTATAGTTTTAATGAAGAAAAACATGGTATTTATGAACAGTTTATTGTATTTACGAATTGCTTAGTGGTTTGATGAATTTATTTTTAAAATTTACTGAAAATTTTTTTACAGTACAAATAAGGATATAGAAATATTTTTAAAGAAACACCAAACAAAAAATATTTTAACTCAAGCAATTATTAATTATCAGTTACCTTCTCCTCGTTTAGTTCCGTTTTTGATTTATTCCCAATATTTCGTTGAAGTTAAGAGAGACAAAATAACATTTTATTTCTGGAAGTATAGATAGAAAGTGATTATTTGTTGTTTTATCAACTTCTTTATTTAGAACCTCTTAAAATTCTAGCTATCATATCATCTTTTAAGGTCTTTTAGTTATATTTTATCTTTTAGTTTCACGTTTGTCAATGACAATTTGAAAATGGTCCAGTTTGATTTAATGTCGTGGTTATGGATCTTTAAATGTTGGATATGTGGATCATTTATTGACTATCTGAAGTAGCAATCAACGTTTAATGTTTTTGTTGAAGTAATACCCCCTATGGTTTGCGAGGTATTATATGAATTTAGTTGTCTCTCAGAAAAAGTTATCCGATTTCATTAAATTTAGGTAATTTGTATCAATTTGGACAAAGTACACTTCCCATTGCAGGTAATTGGGTTCTGATGAGTTCTATACTGTTGAATTTAAGTCCGAGTAATTTCAAATAAAAATATTTACAAAACCATAGTCAATATCCATTATGATGATTACCCTTGATATGCACCGTCAAAAATTTGATTGATTGCTTCAAACAAGAAAAATTTTTCTTTCAAGATGACGAGAGACCTAGAAGACTCATTTCAGTACAAACCCCAAAATATATTGATATAATCTATGATTTGATATTATCAGACTGTCGAATTGTACTGAAAGGTACAGCTGAGACGCTAATGATTTCATACGAACATATCCATCGCATTCTTCATGTCGATTTTGAAATTTCTGCAAAGTTTATTTCCAAATGTCTGAATGTAGATCAGAAGCAAGTACGAATTGAAACATCTGTGCCCGATTTGAAAAAGATACGAACTTTCTGAACAGACTTGTTACTATGGATGAAACTTTGATGCATTTTTACCATCCAGAGACAAAGCAGTCAATAGAATGGAAGCACTCTGGCTCTCCTAAACCAAAAAAATTTCGCGTTGAAAAATCTGCTGGAAAAGTTCTTACTTTAGTGTTTTGGGATAGTTGTGGTAGCATTCTTATTGATTACCTGGATCAGGGAAAAACTATAACTGCACAATATTATTTAGTATTATTAGGAAAACTGCGCAAAAAACTAATGGAAGAAAAGCGAATGAAAAAGAATGATGCTGGTACACAAATAAAACAGTAAACACTTCCGTTATTCAGCTGACTGGGCTTTCTCAGTTTATTATCTCTTTCCTAAACTGAAAAATAGTTTCAAATTTTTTCCAGAAAACGTGTTGGAAACTGCGGAAAGCCAGTTTTCAGACCAAAAAGAAACATTTTTTGAAAAGTTTAGAGGCACTACAAGGCTAATATAAAAAGTATGTTGTGTTAAGGAGGAATTTTCATTCTTACTGTTGTAGGCTGAGAATATATCTATATCTCCACGTAATATATTTTTTCGCATTTTGACTAATAATGTGCTGTTTTATTAAATTCAAAATCATTTAATAAAGTGGCACTTTAGCACATAGATATGTCACTTTATTGTATAGTAATGTCACTGTCAATAAAAAACTATTGAATAGAAGATTGTTTATTTAAATATTGGAATCATTGTTATACATTTATGTATATTAAAAGTACAAAATTATTATTTAAACTAGAAAACTTAACAATCTCACTTTTATAATTAATATTATGTAACTTACACAAAATTCGAATCAAAAAATAAAAATTAACTGTTGTTATGTAAATAAATAAAGCCGTGTCTGGTTACTAGATTACGAAAATTTTACACAAATATCTATTTAGAAACTTTTTGAATTAGCAATAACTCAAGAACGGCGCTAGATATCGAAAAACTGAGTAAAAAATTGGCCCCCCTCGCCTCGTACTCACCCCCCGTGAATTATCGGTAGGAAGGCATGCGAAAAAATTTAGATCAATTGCGCGCAAAAAAAATTTACTCATAAACGTCTAAATTCATATTTTAGATTAGATTTTCACAAAATACGAAAAAATTGTATAAACAAACCTCGTAAGAAAAGTAGTTTTACTAAACTCATATAGCTTTTAAGTTACTCGCTCGCTGTGCTCGCTCATACTTAAAAGCTATATTCGTTTAGTAAAACTTTACTTTTCTAAACTTGTTGTTTAATATACTATTATTATACAAAATTGGAGACTCTGTTTTTGATAAAAAAAATTTAAATATTTTCAATAATCCTGCCGAATATTGCTGTGCTTAAATTTTTTTAGTTCTCTTACTGAGTAAGCAGGGTCAATCGCGGTACGCAATTAAAATTAATTTTTATGAATTAATAATGAGTAAATATTAACTAATGATTCTTATCGCTTTGGGTAATGTTATGTAGGTACTACATTGTAAGAAATATAATGTTGTTGGATCGTTAAATAGTAAATAAAGGCTGCAAGTAAATATCTAATCTAAACGAATGACTGCAACATGCAAATACACAGTTAATAACAAAGGCCTGTCACTTTAACGATGCAAATACGACACCCAGTTACCGTTAAATAAATAAAAATTTATTGATATTTAAAAAAGATTAACTGTAGGCTTGTAAAGAAATCAAGTATTCAATTACAGAAAGCAAACGACTCGAATAGTAAAACGTTTAACTCTCCGCATAATATAAGATCCTTTTATTCCGCTAAAAACTTTTTTTTTCTGTAACAGTTTTAGTCAAAAATACCTATATGTTTCAAAATATTAAATAAAAATAAATGTTAATACTCAAAACTTATAAAGCTTTATACTAATATAAAGCTCATATCTCAGAAAATTTACTCTTTCACTCTACGATATCGAATGTGTTTATTATTATCTATCACTAATACATCAACCACATTGAATTTATAATTTGGTTATATTATACGCTTTTACGTACGTTAGATTAAATTTAGATATTTCTATAAAATATATCTATAATAATAGGATTGAGGTGAAATAGGAAATAGAAAATGCATTGAGCGATCACGCATGCTCCTTAACTGACGTTTCTGTTGAAAAATTCATTATTGAACGCGAATAAAAACAAATAATAATATGTAAGAAATAAAATAGAAATTCAATTTAAATTATGTAAAATATTATATCAATTATTATAGAATTTTCTTTGTTAAGTCATCGTTATTTTCGAGTATTACACTCAAAACCAAGTTTTAGATTTTAAAATGTTGTCATTACAATTTCCACTTAGAAATACAATTATTATTTTGTATATACAAAATATACAGATGACAAAAGAACTTTATCATGCATTTGCAATGTTTGTTCAGCTTTTATGTAAAATTATCCTTTCTAAGGATTATTTAGATCGAATACCAAGGTTATGCGAATAAAAGTGATTTGAAATTCAAATTTCCTATTGAAAATCGAATTATTTGAAATTTGTAAATCGCGAACGAATCTAGAAAAACGCATCCTTACCAGCATGTTTTGTATAAAAATGTTTATTAGTTACCCCATTCAGAATTAATTCAATTCTGATGGTTTTCATAATCTTCAGTTTAGCACACTAAATAAATGTTAAATAGCTCTTCTTATAATCAAAGAACATCCTGTGTAGTTTAAAACTCGTGTATTTAAATCAGTCTCGGAATTAAATCTCTGCATTTCAGAGTTAATCAATTTAAAATGTTGTGATGGTATTTGTTCGGTTTTCATAACAGTTTATGTTTTAGACAAGTTTAAGTTTCATTAAACATTTAACTCTTATTTTTCTATTGTTACGTTTCAAAAACAAGATAAAAGTTTCCTTCGGTGCACAATTAAAATGAGTTAATTTTAAAGATTTACTAGGGTAATCCGTAATTTAAAATTATTATTAAAATTTATCAGACGATTCTACATCCTATAAAATTTCTTCCTCTTTGAGTTATCTAGATTATAACTAAAGATTATATGAATTTTATTTTACAAATCAATGAATACCGAAGTAAGTAATTTAAGTAGTTAATATTACTAATCGAATTTACCATTTGGTCAGATAATTTACTAGAAATAATCAAAATATATCAAATTTGTTGTCAAATTGTTGTCAAAATTTGGATGTCAATGAGAAAGAATCGAATGTCGCGTGAGAGCAGCTTATTTTGAATTCTGTAGATTAAAACAGTATAATGCTAATATTATACCTACCTATTTAATTTGTAAAATATCAGTAAATAGCATTAAAGTATTAATTACACGCAATTTTAATTATTATACCACAAAATTTAATTTTCAAATCTTTTATGGCGAAATCTTTCAATTAAATTCTTGAAAATGAAATATGGTATTTATAAATTTTATGATACCTACTTCAGAGTTTGAAAATAAAATCGCCAAAATAGTATTTAAAAAAAATTGTAATAAACAACAAATAATATCTACTTAATTAAACAATTAAAAAGTCTAAATTGACTTTACATTTTTTATTACTTTATTGTTGTATTTATACTCAACTACGTATTGACGATGTGTACCTATTTCACAAGAGTTGTACAATAATATAAAATTTAGATAATTTAGATATAAAGATAGAAATTTAGATTATTTAGCAATAATTGTAGAACTTTCAATAAAGTTTCAATATCATTCAGTAATATGTTGGCAAAACTCAACTCAATCTGTTATCAAGATATGGATATGTGCTTCTTATCCATCATACTCATCATTACTTCTATCTAAGTAAGTTAGCATTCGGTGGTTTGATAAAAGGAAAAGGAAGCCAAAATAGCTTTGAAGTTACAAAAAATTACAGTTTGAGATAACAATAATTCTGGTAAAATTTATATTTAAACTGAAGTAATTTTAATAATTAATTGTAAACTAAGAGTTTATCAAGGCTACGCAAACCTACAGAAAATATTCAGACAAAGCTTTTAGGAATTAAAATTTTATTTCATTAAAATCACACGATTTTATTAATTTTTAATACTTTTCTAATTATAATAAACCTATTCAAATGAGCTTAATTAAGCTAATCCACTCGCCGTGATCCTACAATCAATCTTTCGCTTTATCAAGACTTATCCTTTAGTTATCCTTATCAATAAACACGTGTAAAAAAAATTTTGGTTGCAATGTTACGACGAATGAATTTTTAGCAAATAAGAATAAATCAGGCTGATGTAACACAAAACGCTTGTTCTCAAATTACAACTTTATTTAAATTCTCTAAAACTCTAATTGATTTAAAATGAGGACTGCAAAAACATTTTTTCGCATTTTGACTAATAATGTGCTGTTATTAAATTCAAAATCGTTTAATAAAGTGGCACTTTAGCACATAGATATGTCACTTTACTGTATAGTAATGTCACTGTCAATAAAAAACTATTGGATAGAAGATTGTTTATTTAAATATTGGAATCATTGTTATACATTTATGTATATTAAAAGTACAAAATTATTATTCAAACTAGAAAACTTAACAATCTCACTTTTATAATTAATATTATGTAACTTACACAAAATTCGAATCAAAAATAAAAAATTAACTGTTGTTATGTAAATAAATAAAGCCGCCGTGTCTGGTTACTAGATTACGAAAATTTTACACAAATATGTATTTAGAAACTTTTTGAATTAGCAATAACTCAAGAACGGCGCTAGATATCGAAAAACTGAGTAAAAAATTGGCCCCCCTCGCCTTGTACTCACCCCCCGTGAATTATCGGTAGGAAGGCATACGAAAAAATTTAGACCGATCGCGCGCAAAAAAAATTTACTCATAAACGTCTAAATTTATATTTTAGATTAGATTTTCACAAAATACGAAAAAATTGTATAAACAAACCTCGTAAGAAAAGTAGTTTTACAAAACTCATATAGCTTTTAAGTTACTCGCTCGCTGTGCTCGCTCATACTTAAAAGCTATATTCGTTTAGTAAAACTTTACTTTTCTAAACTTGTTGTTTAATATACTATTACAACACTAATATAAATTAGCCTATATAAAACTATATAGCCAACTTCACTGGTTTTTCAAACCATACATTTACATCTCAAATTATTTATTTTAGTGCAAAAATTTTAATCAAAATCGATTAATATTAAAGAACCATAAACCTGAGTCGCAAAGTGGAAGAAGCTGACATTAAGAAGACTTTAGTATGCTTGGCGTCTTAATAAATTTTGCTCAAACGTATTTTCTATATAGAATTAATTTACATTTCTTAAATGTGATTTGAAATAAGTTCATGCTTTTCAATTAAAATTACCCCTTCAAATGCAGAAACAATGCGTCAGTACAATGCAGCCACCATTCTTATATCTTAAGAGAAAGTATTGTTCTGTAGACAAATTCCGTTTTTCTTAATTTCATGATGTAATAAAAACACCATTTTTAGTGATGCATTGCGACCTATCCTCCCTTTTATATGCTATTCGTATGTATTTATTCAGAATCTGTTTACACAGTGGGTTTTAGGGTACGTATATTTCAGTGTAAGTGTAGGGATTATATTTGTATTGAATTTGAGGGCAGGAAAAACATTTTAAAGTAAAAATTTATTGTTGTAGCTGTCGGACGTATATTAAACGAGAAGCAATGTAATATTCATAATTAAGTTTGTGAAAATAACCACATTGATGTGCACTATAATTTTTTTAAACTACTTTACTAAAAGGAAACATTTTGGACAATAGTTTTAGATGTAATAAAGATTGAATGAATATGAGACTTTAATTTGCGTGCTCTCCGAGTTCATAGCTATTTTAAGTTGCTACAATTTAAAAAATTTACCAAAATAGAAAACACGATAATTCAGCACGAAAACTTTTACTATAAAAATTTGAATATGCTTACCTGAGATCGAGTAAGTACATGTCGCTTTGTAGGACGATCAATTATCGGATCAGAAGGTGGAATTATCGCCGGTTCTGGAGTTGGTATTGTGCGTACAGGTGGAGCTAAAAGCGTCTTGGCGCAGTCTGGCTCCGATTTTGAATCCTTTAATGCAGAATCTGGGGACGTTTCAACCGATTGTCTCATTTCTATTTCATCTAGATGATTGAGACTTTTTGATCGAACCTAGAACAATAAACTTCAGTTAGCAAACACGAAATAAAAAAAAAATTTATTTTTAAGTGCGGACGAAACTTTTATATTATTACACCTATAATTTTAATTGCGAAAGGTGTTTTGTGTAGACAGCTAATTTAAAATTCTATGTAACGTATTAACATTTAACTTTTACGTCGGAAATGTCTCCAAATTGATATAAATCTAATTTATTACCCTGTTGTAAGTTATTTTATTGTTTAGTAGCGTGTATAAGGTGCAAATAATTTGGAGTAAATATACAAACTTTATTGTTATTCTTAAGTTCGAAAGTTCGTTTTTAACTACCCAACTTACCAACTCAGGAATCCTATAAAATTAATCTTAATTAAAAGTTAATTCGAAATCCAAAAATACACTGATAGTCATTAGTGTAATGTTAGAACACACTACGTATTATTAGCTACAACCTAGCCGTAAGGATTAAGTCGTAGTGTCACTCCTGCTAATTTATAAAAAACAGTAATTACGTTTTTTTTAAATTTTAACTACTAAATAAATGAATTGTTTTTAGTTTAGAAACGATTAGTTGTTTATTGCAGAACCCGTCCGACTGTTTACAACATAAATAATTAATTTGCGTTGAAAATTTTACTTAATAAACCAATTAATAGTAAATCAATTTAAACGCAAAGTGTGCACCGGGATGTTTACAAAATTTTAATTTAAAATTAATTATATTAATTAAAATTACGGTGGTACTCGTAAATTGAATCTGAAATGCGTTTATTGTACGTTTTCGGAGGTTAATAAAAGTCTATTTTATAGTTAAAATTTAAAATTGCAGAACTTAATTAATTAAAAACCAATAAATATTTATTAAGAAATAAATTAAAATTAATTGGAACTGTTCAAAAAAAATCGTTTGCTACGCTTCGACTTAATAATGCACGATGTTAAGATTCTCATGGGATTATTTGTGCTTTTTATTTTCAAATACCACCACGGTTATGAAAATCTTTCTTGGTACTATGATTTTAAATTCAAATAAATTTTTATCTTTCATTACTATGTGCAATAAAAGCGAGTTGTTTGAATGCAGTACATAAGAAGTTAAAAAAATCTATTTGATATTCCTCGCATTTTTCCACTGCTTATGAATTTTGTTCCAGTTCTTCAAATATCGATATTAAAAATGCTAGAACGTCTAAACCAAATAATGTTATTTGGAAATATGTGACTGGAAAGTATGTTACGATGACTAAATAGACAAGAATTATCAATTAAAAGTAAATTGCATTGTTTGAAGTGGCAACTTTTGAACTCGCTATTCAATTTCAAAGTTTTGTTTGTTCAGCTCGAGATTTATTTATCCTCGTGCAGTTCAATTTAAAGGAATTACCTATTATTGAAATTAAATTATTGTTTTGTACTATAAATTTTGCTTTTGTGCTAAAATTTTATGTCTGTTACAAATATTTAAAATTCAAAATTTTGCAATTCTTTACGCTTCGATGTTATCTAAAATATATACAGTAACTTATTATGTTTCGAAATATTTTTAGTTGTTTAATAATAATTTGCCTTTGCTCTAATGGTATAACTTATAATATCAAAGTTAAGTAGCTACATGGTTCAGGGAATGTAATAAAAGCAAATTAAAATTAATTTTAAACAATTTACTTGCGGTAGTTATTCTACAAAGGTTTTAGAGTTGATAACTTTAAAATATGCAATTATTTCAAGTTTATGAAATATTATAGACTACAGAAAACACACCGTAATCTTAAAGTTTATTCAAAAAGTATTCTTGTCAAGAAATACTTTTTAGGAAATCCAGCGAGACGACCCTTTTCTTATGCGATAAGTAGCATTTTATTGAATATATCAAAGGAGGTAGACTTTTGCAAACTAAATTGCAATTTCTCTGCACTTAAAAGTCTAATAGATTTATATTTAAATTTTTCCTAGATTTTTTTGTATTATTTTCCTGTCGTAAATATTTAAGATTTATTCTACTTGCTTTATAGTTCCTGATTTTGTTATATTCAGCTCTTTTTCATTAAAATTGATGAAATCGCAAAAATGTAATTTTTGTTATTACTTTTGCTACAGAGGCAAAAATATGTTTTTTATTAAAAAAATTGTATTTAAAAAATTGCGATTAACTAATTAGAAATGAAGGCTTCGCTAATTTAAATGAAAAGTCTTTAATAATATTACAGAACAAAATTGTGAGCTAAACTAATCGTAAGTAATATTACATTTATTTTTTTTGTAAATTAAAGTTTTATAGGTTTAACATAATTTTTTAACAACGTAAGCTAGGAGGGTTACAAAAATATACGTTTAAGAAATATACAAAGAGCTATAGCAATTTAGATAGCTATTTCAGCGTTAGGTGCACACTATAGGTAAATATAACGTCTACGAGGAACTGAAATATTATTACATCCCTAGGGCAGTTACTTACAATTGCATACACAGAATACTTTGATAGAAACAGTGCTGTTCTCACCTATTTACAGAGTGATTTAATCATCTTACTATTGTAGCTTTTTATATCTACTCTTATAGTAATTCAGGATGCTTATCAATTTTAAGTTTTAATCTCTCAAATATTATAAATGTAAATTTTATTGAATTTCATGCAATCAGAAATGCAACGCTATTTTTATCGGCAGACGTTTGCAATGATATTTCGAAAACTTCAACAATTTAACTTTTATTTAAAATTGTGAAACTTGGCTTCAATCGATAATTTTCCTGACTTAATTCAACAATCTTTTATAATTGGCTTTATAACTCAATATTAAGTATTTTCTAACTTTCCATTTACTACTTTATACTACTTGAGCTACTACTCAAACTTTAAATTTTTTATTTATGATTTTAACATTATATTTATTTCTTCTCAAGTAATCATTAAATTAGAACAAAACATTAGCACAGCTTAAAACTGGACTTCTGTGTTTTGATTGTAGAATAAATGTAATAACATAATTTTCAAAAAGTTTAAGATCAGCTTACGAATGAAACACATCAATATACATAATATGTATAAGTATGCAAAAAATGTATAATAAAATTTAAGTTTTGTTTTTTCTGTAAGTGTGATACAGACTGCAACAAGTGCAATTCATTGCTTTTCATGTGTATTTCTACAAGCTATTCTATTTTTGACTGTAGCGATCTATAGAACAGCTGCTTTAATTTCATGAACCATGAATATGAAAAAATTCACTTTACTCTTAAATATCATACAACTGGATTATATTAAACTTCAGTGAGAGTTTTAAGATAAATTTTAATAAAACCAAACTAAAATCTTGCAGTATAAATTTAATTTTTATATCAAAACTTAATAAATTATTACAACCCCGACGAGAACCAACTCGTGCGTAGTTGTATTTCGCATTCTCCACATTACCAATCGAAGCTTACCGATTATTTGAAAAAAATCGCAAAATGAGAAAATTTCATTCGATGTAACATCATTTAATTTCATCGTTTGAAGTTTTTTTTTCATAAAACCACAAGTTCGAAATCTGCACATTTAATTAAAATTAAATCCATTTCCTTAGCAATATCAAATCTCCCGTTTCTTCTAAGGTGAATACAGAACACGCAAATATAGAATTCTATGGCATAAACAAATTAAGTTTCCACGTAGTATATTACAAACGGGTCAAACTACACACATGATAGCTTTGCATAACATTGAAAGTCATTCATGCACGGAACCCTTACCCAACAAATTAAAATTTCCAAGTTATTAGTGAAGACAAGCAAACAACTTTAAAAATTATTTTTCCGGTTAAAGAAACTGAATTTAACATCAAGTAATTCACTTAAAGTTTTTTCGCCACAGAATACGAATACCCTAATCAAAATGAAACTGTCAGACAACTGCTTAATCTGATTCTACTCAATAGATATCTTGTCGACTTATTTTTATCAAGTTGGAAGCATTTAATTTGCGAAAGAAGAAAATTTAATTTGTAAAGTGGTAACATTTTCATTAAAAGATTATGAAAATTTAAGCTACTCGTTAATTTGACTACGATGGAAATATTTATATAAACGCTGCGGTTGCTACGAAGCACTCAAAATAAAATTCGGAAAACCTTACTTTTCACACACGAAATTGAAATTACTGAAACCGCAAGCAGATACATTTGACACATAGTACAGATAAATGGTTTAAAAGTTAAATCGTGTTAACTTGATTTAGCAATAAAATTACAATTAGATATTTTTTATTTAGGTATATGTACGTACATAGGTAATAGGGTAATATAATTACACTCTCTAAAGTAGTATATAAAGTAGGTAAATTTTTACACAAAATCTAAAAAAAAATTAATTCTTTCCTTGCCAATAAAACATATAATGTTAAGGTTTCAGTTTGTTAAATCTAAAATTAGTATTAAACATTAATTTGTTTTATCGACAGGGAAATATGTAGATGACTCCTTGTTGTAAGTTAATTGTAGTTTATTATTTACAATAATACGTGATATAATTTTCCTTCATTCACTTTCAGCATCTGTTGTGACATTTATGAATAAGCCTATTAAGGAATGATAAGGTGTAACAAAAAGAGTTGAAACCACTCTAGCAAAGCTAATTAAGTGTAAATTATATGAGATCATTAATTTAACTTAGGGTAAATCAAATTGTACCTACTTTAAGTGTCATAGAATATTCACAAGCAGTGATGTATTATGAAATATTGCAAACTATGAAAGCTAAATTTCTAAAAGCAGAAAATATCATTTAACAGCATCAGTTAATGGAACGCTTAATCGAAAAAAGAAAAAGAAAATGAAACGGAAAAAATCAAAAGCCTAATTTTGTTTTGAAAATTACAGAAGGGCGATTTCTGTCCGAGGGTTGATAAACGAAAGAGAAACTGAAGCAAATAATAGAAGTTGATCTATAACTGAAAGACAAACACGGCAACCACTGTCAGACAAAACGTTTAGAACTAGCACTCTACCAGACACAAATAAAGGCTCCAGGATTAGTAGTTTTAGCCACCCTAAAAAGTTAAATTAATTATATAGTTTTTCCATGGAGACAGACAAAATCATCGTTGCATGTTTTGAGTGTTGTAATAATTTTATTGATGTTTTTAAATTTTTAAAAGCAAATAATTGAACCTAACAAATGTTAAAATAATAAATTTTAATTGTTAAGTAAAGAATACATACTACACAGAAACATAATAATTAAAAAACACTAAAATGACAATAATTCACATTTAACAGGGTTAAACTTAGAATATTTGAATAAACAAGAAATTGAATACTGAAAAAATTACGCTATAGAAATGATAAAAATTACTTTAAAAATAAAAACTTTGTAATACGATATAAAGGCCTTCATTTCACAATTATTTTTGTTCATCAGTCGTGTATAACAAGAAGTGAGAGAAAATATACCAAATAAAATTGAAAATTTTTTAAAAATCATGAAATTAACTAAACTTTTTAACATCACATACTACTAAATACCACAAATTACTTAAAAATTTATTTTTTAAGTTATTTTCTGCAAATAATTGGTTTTAAAATATAGTGCAATTCGCTGAGTGGCGGCTAGTACAATTTATTAAAGTGATAGGGCATTGCCCTCTCAGAACTGAAAATCAGTCTTTATTATTATATTTTATATAAAGGTATAAATTACTTTACTTGTTCAGTTCATGGTGTAAAGTGAAAGGCTATCTACCATTAGAAGTTTCTCTTATGAACACAAATAATATTTCTGTAACTGATTTTTTCAAATAGAGACCTATCTCTGAAAGAAAACCAGCCTAATACTTCTTCAGCGTTAGAATTTTCATTTAACTTGCAAGATTGATGTTTGTAAGGCTTATTCGCTATATTATGTAAATTAACTGGGGCTTGTGAAGAGGATTATAAACCGTTTCCCTTATAAAATCAATGAAACAGTTGAATTATTGTTTTTTCCAAACGAATTTTAATATACGTATATCTTACAATCTCGTCTAACCAAACAATTCATTTACTTTTAGAAGAAATTTTGTTTAATATTTTATTGAATATATTTAATTAATAATTCTATGGTCATTTACTTATATTCTGATTTTATACAATAATATTACGTTGCTTCAAAAAGACAATCAAATAGTCTATAGTTTGCTGCTTTAAACTGAAAAAATAAAATCTGCGGGATGTTACATAATTTCACCTAGTCACCTAGTTAATTTAAAATATAATTTAAATTAAAACGTAATTTCTTTATCATGTTTGCTTGTTAATAGATGGGTATCAACGTAATATAATATAAATAATTCAGAACGATTTTGTATTTAACCTGAAATACATAATTAATAATTAGTTAATAACTAATCACTGTAGATAACCGTCTACTTTACCATGTGATATCGAAGACTAAGGTAGCTACTTATACCGACGAAGCGTATAATTATTATTAAGCTGCTTATTTTCAGTAAATAATATTTGAAGAATATATTATAGTGAAATCCCAGACGTAAATAAATAATTTAACGCAAAACATGCTATGTCAGTTTATACACAGACCTTCTCGCTAGATTAATTATTTTTCAATTCTGTTAACAATGGTATTCCATTTACATAATTAGAATTTGTAGTATTCATCAACTTATTTTAAAGCTCCGTGGAAAATACAACTTGTTTTGATAAGAGTAGTGTGATTTTCATTAATATACAATTCATGAATTGAATTGGTGAGATAACAGAAAAGTTAACATTTTCACAGTAAACAGTTTTATAGCAATAAATAAAAATTTAATCAACCAAACATATAAATTTTACTTTACATTCCCATAAACATAATGACCTAATTTCGGGCAACACCTATTACAAAACAGTTCACACCAACCGCAATATTTTGTGTTAACACGAAAAACCGTTAGGAAGACATAAAAATTGTTATAAAGCTTCGTATTGGAGCTATTCATCTTATAAACGCTCACGTTTTTGAGCCGTTTCTTTTGGTTTCATTTCAGAAAGCCTTTAAGAAGTTACACCTATAAGTACTTGAAGTGAAAATTTTAAATCTAAACTCGAGGCAGATTGGAATAGCAAAATTTTGTACTTTTATGTACATATATTCTTAAATCGTAACGGGTGGTAAATCTTACAAAAATTTTCAATTTTAAACTTCGTTTTAAATTTTTTTGTTAACGTTGCGGTGCGAATTAATTTTATATCGAAAGCCGTGAATATATTTGTTCATTTGAGAATTTAGTTCATTCCAATAACTGACAGATACAAATCTAGTGTGGTTTAGTTTGAATCGATATAATGCCATCTCATTTTGTGGTGGTCTTCTCTGGAACACTGAAAATTCACGATTTTAAGAATATTTACACGTCTGCAAAATTATAGCTTACAAAAACAGTTTCCATTGGTTATCCTTTCCAAGATTTTTGACGTAATCCAATTATTCTAATTTGAATACGTTTTGCGTTAAACCAAAATATTTATTAATTTTTATCTAAAATTTTATTAAAAAGTGCTTTGTTGAATAATTTATAATTTTCTGTGAAACTCCAGAAATTATAAATTAATAATTAAAACACTAAAGCAAAATAAGAAAATCGCTTCCATACAAATTAACAGTTTATAAAATAAATTTAAATATTTCAAACGTCTTCGCGAAATTCAAACTTCTATGCGCCTTGTAGGTCCCTTGTAGATATTGAACTCATAAATTCTAGTATACTATAAGAAATGCTAGGTTTTCATAAGTTGTAAAAATGGTTTTGGTAACCCAAATTTGGAAAAAGACTATGGTCCAATTTTATTTTTTCCTACACACTTTACAACAAAGATGTAGTAATTTCAGCTTAGTAAACTCCAATAAATGCACTTTGGTTAAATTAATCTTTTCTTTTAAAGCATTTCTAATTTTTTATTTTAAGGGTGTAAATAATTATTCTAAGTAAGGTAGATTTTTCTCCGACAGATATTTAAGCTTTCAGTTTATATTTTTTAGAAAGTCTCACAAAAATATAAAAAATTTAACTTTCACGCTAATCTTGCGGATATTAAAAATACTTTTCGGAATAATTTTTATATTTTGCTAAAAATCAACCTAACTAACTTTTCCTTATTTAAGGAACCTTTCAACCTATGATCTAACACAACCTTCAACCAAAACTCTAACCTAACCCTTTAATACTTATCTAAGCGCTAACTTTCAATCTATCCTCTACTCTAATTTTTTTTTCAGCTATCCGAAGAATTAATTCTTGTCTCATTAATTAAATTGATATAAACTCTTTTATCAAACGATAAGGGTTTTTAAAAATGTAAAGCAGAAAGAAATAGCAAACAAAGAAAAATAAACTACTGCCAATCTAATACAATTAATTTTCTTCGTGATATTTTATGTAATTATTTAATTTTTTAAATTAATAATAAGACATAATATTTAATTACAAAATACTGACGTTGGTTTTAATTAACAGCAACATGTTTAAATAATAAAGTTAATCAAGTGATTATTCATTTCGTAAAAATTGAAAGATATCTAGTTTATTTATAAATTATTTAATTTAAACTTTTCTAACAAAATAAATATGTCTGTTTCAAAAACTTAATTTAAACAAATAAAAATAAATTTATATTTCAAAATTATTCTGCTACTTCTGACTGGAGCTTATTAGTAGCTTCACTTTACACAATTTTAATTTAAATTTTTATTCTTTTGATGTTTCTACCAATGAAAACTTTTAAAATAAGAAATTTTAAGAAAGAAAAAGAAAACAGACAGAATGTTCCAATGAAATAGAAAAAGATTAAAATATGTTAGAATTTTCTAATTTTAATAAGAAATATTATAAATTCAACATTAACTAAAGCAGGAATACACAAGGAAATTAGTTGTTAATTTATAAATGTCTAGCTGAATACCCGGCTTTGCTTTCAAGCTAAATGGAAAAATGTGAAATTGCGATTCAAAAACCAACACTTCGGACAAATTTGTTATTTTCTTGCCGCGAAAATCACCGAATTTTAACAAAATATAATTAGTATTGCTAACTCTAAAAATAATAAAATGAAATTTTTGTGAGTTACAGGTTGTCAAAAAGTTGCATCGCAATTTTATTATTATTTGAAGCCGGAAACAGTCAATGTGAAATTGTTTGAATGCTTCACGTTTGTCGCCATCAAACGAATCAAAGAGATTGGCAATGAGAGGGACAATGGCCCGGAAGAGGAAAAAATGTTCTGTAAACAGTCGTCGGACCGCAACATCATATAACTTCTAATTCAAATAAATCTAAGATTGTCAATGCGAAAATTGGCATGAGAGTCTGCTCGACGAATAACTAAAAATGTGTTTAAGAAGAAGCCTTTCAAGCTACGAAAAACCCAAATGCTGACGAGTGAAAACAAGTAAGTACGACTTCGGTGACGCCATGTTCAATGATGGGAAAATTTTGTTTTCATTGTTAAAAAATTTTTACCATCGAACAATTTTACAATCGTCAAAATGATAGGCAACGATCAGAAAAGACACCTGGACCTTATTCTGTCATCGTTGTCTATCACCAATATCCTAAGTCTGTTATGGTTTGGCGCGGAGTTTGTGCTACTGGTTAAACCCCTCTGGTTGTGTACCAAAGTACTAAGAAATGTATCGCCGAGATATTTTAGAGGTTGTCGTACATCCGTAGATTCAACAGCACTTCGGCGAACAACATTGGATCTTTCAACAAGACTCTAGGCCTGCTCATAAAGCTTAACTACGCAAGAGTGGTGTCGAATAAATTTTCAGGATTTTGTTAGTTCCGCTGAATTGCCCCCGTGCTCACCAAATCTCAATCCGATGAATTATGCCATATAGTCAATTTTAGAAGTCAGAAGCTGTGCAAAACCCCACAAAAGTTTGGAATCCTTGTGTTGGGAATGTGACAATACATCTCTAGAAGAGTTGCGAAAAACAGTTGGATGTTTCCGTCGAAGTTTGAAACTCTATATAATGGAAATTACCTTAAATTTCACACAGCAGTTTAAGAGGATCGAGAGAGACAAGTCGAGAGGTAGGTAGGAAGATATAAGCAGTTGAATAACACGTTTATTGTAGTTTTACTAAGCATTTTTAATAAAATCATTCCTGCCTCTAACATTATATAAAAAAACTAGCTGGCATAGGCGGCAAACAATCACATCCAATACAGTCTAGATGAATAAATGTAGCTGGTAGACCAGTGTGGCTGCGATTTCCCTGAATGAGGCCGAAGACCGAACAACTACATCCAAGACAGTCTATATAGCTAAAGGTGGTCTGAAAGCCCCTGTGCCAGCTAGTACAAATATACATAAGAGATAAAAGTTAGACAAAAAAATATTAAAAAAAATAGATAAAATATTGTATTCTATTATGGTATTCTCCCCTCGCCCCCTAACATCTCGGTTTCAGAGACCGCAAGTTTGTCTGCATGATCCATAATCAACTATATTAAAAAAATTGTTATTTGCGAGACCTGGAGGTCCCAAAGACTTTTTCATTCGGACTTTTAAACATACTTTGCCAATCTTGATGGTCAAGTAATATTTTAGTGACAGAAAATTATTAATTAACTTTTCACTTTCACCTTGTAGATGTTTAAATGTGTTTCAAGAAAATTCAACTGATTTATTATTTAACTTCCGGCTTACATTGTATGTGCAAAAAAATTTACAATTTACAAATAAAATTTTGAAACAAAAATTAACTGTCAAATGCTTACTCAGCACTCACTTTTGTTTTAAACGCTGTCGAAGTATGTCGTCTCAAAAGTTTATTTTTATTGTGTTGTTATTTTCCATACTTGTGGAAATTTTCGGTCTACGATATAATAATTTTCACTAGATTTTCTTCCAGAAGTAAACCTGAAGATGGTGTAAGTTAAACAATACATTTACAAATTGATTACAAGTTTAGCTTTCGTTTATATAAAAATATAAAAAAATGTTATTCTAGATTTTGGTAATTTTGTTTTCTGTCAGTCGTTGATGAGTCATTTGAAAATTGTTTGGCTGCATTGGATTTAAATTCAAATTCAACTGCTGGTGGTTTATTCTTTTCCATCAAATTGGAAATTCGTTGTTTTTTTTCTAATCATCGTTAGTTAGTTAGTTAGTTCTAAAATTTTATTTTTAACTGTTATAATTTATTGTTATAATTATTTTGTAACAAAGTTTTATTTTGACTGGTTAAGAAAGTTTGTGATTGACTCAGCTTTTAAACGAACGTTTTAATTTTACAAGATTAAACTTATTGGCATTTTTCTAACTTGATTTTTATATAAGCGAATGAGTGACGTTTCCGGTGTTTATTTTTATCTTTAAAATTTAATCGAGTTTTGTTTTGCAGAATTTTATCGCTCGTTATGGCTTTACTTGATCACATGAACATTGTCAAACTGCAATCGGCGTAATTTCGAAGAAAGAAATTTAGTCAGCATTGAATCGACTAGTAAATTTTCCGAAAAACTCTAAGAATAAAATTTTAAGTTAAACGTTATTATTTATTGTACGGAAAAGAAAACTTTGTAAATGATTTAGCTTAGGTAGAAATTTTGTATGACCAGTTTTCTAATATAATACGTATTTTTTTGCAGAATTCTATTCGGGCTTTATGACGTACAGCATTTAACATTTGACTGTCAAATATGATATTAGCGTCATTTGATTGAAAAACTTCAGTTGACAAATTGGAATGATTTTTCCGGAAAACTTAACGAACAGTAAGAAAGTAAGTTGTTAATATTTTTATTTGCATAGTTAAATAAACATTAATTCATTTGTTTACTTGATTTACCAAAAAAATATCTTTAATTTGTTCTTTGTATATTGCTCAACGCCACGCCAGCAGCGATAATGTTAAACAATTGCTTTAATAAAAACTGAATTATTAAGTTTGACACTTAATTGCATGACATAAAAATTCCAACTTTTGAATTTTACTGAAAAAATTTATTTTCCATCGAACGTCAACAAAAATCAAATTTGTGTTATTATCATAAACATTTTCACTATACTATGGCACAGGGGCGGTTCTACCATAGGAACTGCAGAGCTGCAGAACCGCCAAATATCAGAATGAAGTGTACCAAATTAATTATTACTTATTAGTATAACCACCACATTTCAAATTATTTCAATAATTGAAGACTAATCAATTTTGGTTTCAAAGCGCGCTTCTTATGTTGCCTTGAGTTATAAGTACTTTTATCAGTCAGTCAAATAAGTACTGTAATAATTAATACAAGTCCGTTACGCTTTCGAAATCACTGTTTAACTTCGATGTGCTGGAAATGATTCTGAACATGAAAGAACGCGAGCTATCGGGTGGAATCGTATCCATACCAGTATACATCGTGGTGTTAGGACAATCCTAACACCACGGTATACACTACAAATTGAGCTGCATCTTATGCAGAATTACATGCCGTATTTTTGTAATATAATTTAAAATTTGACCTATGAAAACAACTAGTAAGTTAATTTTTGTTCATTGATTGTTCAACAACATGGTTAAACAATAAAATGCAATAGTTTAATACTCGTAATATAGTGTAATTTAAAAATTTAGTACAAATTTTAATTTTACCAAGTTTCTTATAAATACTATTATCAAAATAGAAGTAAAATTATTTTTTGGCAGATCCTATATTAGAAACTCAAAATGAAATTATGTTTCATTATTAATATCAATAAAATTAAAATTATGTAGGTTTTTTCTACAATAATAATGTTTATTATTAAACTCGCAGATTACAAGATATAGGAACAACCCACCAAACGTACAACCGTTCTGCTCATATTTCAGCTCTGGTTTTACGAATATATACGATTTTATTTTAAACACATCTTGCGTTATGAACTTTAATTGAAATTATGAATATCGAAGATAGTATCTTATACCTACTAGTACATAAAATAAATGCTTATGAATATTAAATGAAGAAAAAATAAAATGAAATATTACTAATATTTTTAACACAACTTCTCTCATAAGCTGTACTTAATAAGATTTTTTCGAAAATTAGTTAGGATTGCAATTTATTGTAAAAATGTAAAATCATATAAAGTAATACATTCTAGATAAGTGTTGTACGTTTAATATTTAAAAATGTGCAATAAGTAAATTTATTTTTTGAGATTGCCATTTTCTGATATCTTGCCATTTTTATAATGCAGAACACCCAAGAATATTTTTCACGAGCCGCCACTGCTATGGCATCATCAGGCGATGAACTAGAGAGAGAAAAGAGACAAATTGCGTTTTCATCGTCCGAATTTCAAGAGAAAGGGTGTAGAGGAGAGACAAAATATTTTTGAAAAAGTGGTATACTAGGGTAGGAGTATAAAGAATATTAATGAACAAAAAATGTAAATGCAGAACTTACAGGCTAAGTTAAAAAGAGGGAAGGGGGAGATTATTTATCAATTTGAAAAAATGAGGGGTATATTAATTTATTAAAAATATTTAGTAGAAGTGAGTTATTTAAATCAGATTCACTGTTTAATAAAAAAGAAAAATATTTCAATTTATTAATTTTCACTGCTTCCAAAAATTCTAATGTTTCGCTTTTATAAAATTTCCTCTCTGTTTGTGCCTATAGGTGTTTCGCGAATGTCGATTTTTCATTTGTAAGTTTGTGAAATCGCGTGTGTTCATCAAATCATGTTTTGAAAGATCTACCGGTAAGATCAATGTATTTTTGAGAGCATTCACAAGTAAGCTCATAAACTCCCGATTTAGTCAAAATATCAGATTTTCATTTCGGGATAAAAATAATAACTATTGTGATAACGTACAGTTTTGAAAAGTGTGTGCATTTTTTGGTTATTCTAAAATTTTGATATGTTAATATCGACATATTTACTTTAACCACATATTCATTGGTTAAAGTTTTATTTTTCGTAAAAGCAATTGGTTTACTTGTGCCCATCCGGCACTACAGCAACTACTACTGCTAAAAAAAAAATAATAAGAATTATTTCGATTTAAAATGTAAAATTTTAAACCAAGTCATAATGTTAGCTTTGTCTAAAAATTATTTTACGATTTAAAGCGAAAATGTATTCTTTTGTTGCAGGTCAAGTTTCATCTAATTAATCGATTCGATTCCCTTCGGTTCTTAATTAGAAATAACAGAAGTTCCATGTAGTATTTTCTTATGTTTTTCAAGTGTTCAAAATATTTGGTTTAGAATTTCCATTTACAAATATTGATCTTTAATTAGTTTAATCACAGTTCGGGATCCACGTACGCAAAAATCGTAATTTCGCGGTCGGGAATGTGGTGCCGAGTACAAATTTTTGTGTAAAAGCATGATAAAAGCTTTAAATAGTCGCGAATCAGTTTTTATTTAATTCTTGTTTTAATAGTGGTGTTCAGTGTTCAGTAAAAACATTTTTTCGTGGCCGTTAAAATATTGTGTGTGTTTGAACTTATGTTTTGGTGCCCAAGCTGGAATTGGAGGAAAAATTACGACTATTGCGACAAGACTGCAGTAATAAAGGTAAATTAGACTGAAAACGCTTACTGAAAAATATGTATATATACTAATACATTTTTCTCATTACAGGTAAGGTCCACTTCATAGGTTTGTCAACGATGTAGGTTAGTGAACACTTTTTCTCAAACGATGTAGCAGTGAATTATTGTGGAATAATGGAAACATACATTTTTCTTTCAATGTAAACTGAATTTAAAACTGTTAAGATAAGGAACTTGTTTATATTTTAGGGATGTTTGTCCCTAGTATTATTTCGTAAAAGTCTTATATTTTTTATTTAAAATAATTACTAATTTACCGTTATAATTCAGATAATCACATAATTTGCCACTCAATTATAGAATTCTAGAAATTCAGTATTTGAAAAATATTAAAATTTTTTATTTTAAATTGAGATAAACCAAAAAGAAACCATAGTTTTGTTCAAATCTATTTAATTTTATCTCTCCGAAATGTTTTTTTGACATTTTCTTATGGTTGCCTCACCTTGATGATATTTTGCTAGTCATTAGTCCCTAATTATGTGTAATCGTCCGGTTTTCTCGAATTAAAAATTTTTTTTTGCACAAACACTTAACTCGAGTCCTACAAAGTAAGTTCGCAAAATTTGGTTGAAACATACGCACAAATCTGCGGTCTTTGAAACCGGGAGCATGGGAGATCTGGGAGATATGTGTATACCTAATTGTGTGTTCAAATAAAGAACTCTTTACACAAGTTTACACTTTACATAAGTTTACTTACTTATATCATAATCATTCCAGTTAGTTTTTTTATTTTTTGATTATCTGTAATATAGTATTCAATATTCGTTTTAAAACGTCAGATGTCACGTGATAATATTGTAAACACATGTGAGACTTTATTAAGACCTGTTTCAAATTTTATATTTTAAAATTAAATGTTAAATTTAAATTTGAATTATGCAAATAGCTCTGTGATTTTAAGGGTTGCAGATAATTAATTTCTGAATCAAAGTGTGGTTAATTTTGTATTTATAGCACTTTAGATCCAGTCAGTCGTGACCGAGAGATTTCCCTATAAATTTCATTTTCTATTTTGCCCGCAATTGCTTTTGTTGCTAATATGTTTGTAAAAGTAACATTAATTTTATTTTATTAAAAATTAAAAATAATAATAATAAAATACACATTTAAAAGACTATTATTAATTAATACAGAAAAAGTCTTTGTCTATTTTAGGTAACTTCTGCTATTGAAAAATTAAAACTTTCCTTCCCCATAAAAATATAATCTTGAAAACCCTCAGATTGGATTATGAAAATTTAGAAAGGCTTTAAAGTTTTAAAATTTTTAAAATCTATTTACCAAAATGCGTTCAAAGCTAATATTACATCCCCATCAAGCGACAGTTTTTGTTGATGTGGTATTTAGGTGCTATAAATCCTGTTTATGCAAGTAAAAGCTTCTTATTTTCAAATATTGTAAATAATGAGAGCGATATCTTTTTAAACTCTTAATATTATTTTTATACCACAAAGAAACCGTACTAAATCCTCATTTGCATAGTTTTAAAGTCCCCTTTTCTGTTTTTAAAGTTGCACCATCATCTTCTAATTTATGGTTCGAAAGATGAATTGCATTTTCTTCGATTTAAATAAACTCTGATTGACAAGAGTTGAATGGTTAAACCCAATATCGTTTAAATTTTATTACAAATAATTCCAATTGAAGTCACAAATTACGGTTAGTTTTGGGATACTTCCGCAAGTATGGACGTAGGTTGTATTGACAATGAAAAAGCTTTCAAACGTTGGATAATAACCAATTTAAAATTTTTATCGAATTTAAGCTTGAAAAGATTACATGGTAAAACAATTTTTTAAACCTAAATATCATTACGGTAGATTGAACCAACCAGCAATTTTTTTTTATTATACTAATTTAATTTTAACAGTTTATGGCACCTTTAGTTTATATGGCGAGCAGAGTCAATAACAAACCGATTTAAACTTTAAACCTAAAAATGTTTTAACAATATTTTTGCAGTCATTCAATTTGAGTTTTGCGGATGACACTTTTGGGGATAAAAAGTCGTTGCGACATTCTGGTATACACTGCGGAGTCGTTCACAGAACGAATTGTACAATTTTTATTTGTTGTCGTTTTATATAATGGGAATATATAGAAACACGGAAAAACTAACAAATCGATACTTTTAAATTACATTTAAAAGTGGATGGGCCTAAAAAGCACAAGGTTTTCACGCGTTACATGGAGAAAAACGAATTTCCTTTTAAGGCTAATTGAGTAATAGCAATTTTAATTAAAAAATAAAAATATCATTCCGTGAAATTATTACTTCTAAAAGGTTACTTTTATTGGCCATTTGGTGGATTATAATCTATCGAATATCGTGTAACACTTGGTCAATAAACCATTATTCAACCAAATTGCTTTATTTTAACAATGACCGGTCGTGAAATAATTTATGGTATGCAAAGCAGGCAATAACAACATATGTAGTTTAACATACAATTATAATATATGAGAATGTAGATAAGCATGGAAGCAAAACTGTTCCTGGAGTTAACATTTACTGTAGCCTGTGTGTAGTATATCCTATTACGGATATACATTCAATTTCCTACCCAAGTAGAGAAACTCGAATTTCCGCTTACTTTAATTGATTTACTGTGTTATAATATGAAATATAACTTTTGCAACAATACATAAAAGTTTAAAACTTCTGTTTTCCAAAATTTTAGTGAAGGAAATCCGGTCTAATCATTTAAAAGTTAAAAAAAAAGTTGTTAATAATTTATTTCTCGTGTTGGACTTTATTAACACTAATAAAAAAATTACTTTGTTTAAGTATCAAGTTTACATCATTACGGTTATTGCGTGCTTCAGTCGATAATTATTATCAATTCAATAAACAAATTAGCTTTAAAGAAATAATACAATTTTTATAAATAAATTTTTAAGGACCTTAATGATCCATTTTCTAATTTTAAATATCGTTAATTGCATAATAAACCTGCTTTATTGAAAGGAGCTTCTATGCATAGAAATTAGGTTAGATGTTCCTCTCTACCAAATCACTAAATCAATATTGATGAAATTACGTATAAAGACTGACGACTTTAAAAAACGATTCCCGTAATCTGGTGGATAAAATATAGGTCGATCAAAAAGCTTATTATTTTTCAGAGCTTTATTCCGTTGTTATGTCTATGTTTATCGTCCACTTTAATAATTGTAATATTTCATAAGCTCAATATAAAAATAAAAGTTTTAAAATCACCTTGAAAGAATTATAGTTTTAATATAACACTCTAATGGCTCAGCAACTATCCAGTTTATTAGAAATTAAAGGTTATGATTCAAAAAGTGAAAATATTAAAAGAGAAACTCGCAATTAATATTATAACGGAAAACTGAATGTTGCATTTTTAAGTGATACGTTCTTATCCCTCAGCTTTTATACAGCATTAATCACTCTCGTTACGATTGTTTGAAAGATTAGAAACTAACTACATCCAATCCTTGGTTACAAAATTTATTGAACCAAATATTGTAAATAATTTTTCCCGTCCAAAAAGGACTAAAAGGGTCATATATTGTACAATCGGTCCATGCAAGAGATTGAACTGCACGCTACAACGCAGATGTTACAGACACGTAATAAATAATTTCATTATCTTTTTTCGGAGATGGAACCCAAGAAAATTATATTATGTTGCTTTTATAAATCCTCAGTTATCTTCCTAAATTTGATTTGATTGTTTTATTCGGAATGTTGTGTCAAGGGTAAGTTTCCCAAAGCACCACTGACAAATCGTTCCAAACATTTACGTTCAAGAGATCATAGTTTTAATTTAAAAATTAATTAACAATTAGTACCCAAGTAGCAATGCTAATATTCTTATGGATAATTTAGAAATACCAATGAAGATCGATAATGAAATCCGAATATTAATTTAAACTTATTTTATTTTTTTATTACCTATGCGTCTCTAAAAAAATTTCATAAACTTTTGAAAGAGTTCCAGCTTGTAAAATTTTCATTTAAAATATGGGAAATTTTGAAAGTCTTCTCTATTATATTAAACAAAAAAGTTAAATCTTTTTTTATATTATTAAGTTACTCAACAAAGAATTTTTTAAATATAATTTTTACTTAATGTCAAGTTTGATTTTTTTACATAAAAATTAAGGCTGAAATGAAAAAGTAAAATTTTTTTAATGATTTTACGCTTGAGCTTTCTTTAATAGTTGACAGAAGGACGACAGGCAACGAGTCACCCTCTGCATATAACTCTAACGAAATGCCATTACGTTACAATGGCTCTGAGGTTTCCATAAAATTACTCAAGACTGAGTGCTTACAATGCTTTGTAGGGTCAATATAACGTTTAAGGCATCTACCGAGCGGAAATTTAAATGTTTATCATAATTTATTGTTTTAAAAATATTTTGAGATTTTTATGTCTCCAATCATATATATGGAAATAAAAGTTTGCTATTACAAAATACAGGGTGACCTGCGGACTAATAAATTTTGAAAGATTTCCTCGCTAATGACGGGTATAAAAAATTTATATTGATTTTAATATAGAAGTGATCTATCATCATCCGAAGTTTACAAGAATTTTATGTATTAGATTTAGAAATTACAGGAATAAGGAAAATCTAGGTTATTAATTTAATTTTTAAAAAAATTAAAAATTGTTAAAAAGGCCATACCGATATTATGAGGTTGGCTATTATACTGTCCATTTCCAACTGCCAATTGGCTATCACACCCAAGTTACAGCTTCAAATGAATAGGCTTTCCATAGCCAGTTATCAGCAAATAATATAAGTTTAAATAAAAAAATCAATTTATTTAAAAAAATATATAAATTTTAATACTGACAGACAGGTGAAGGCTATCTAAAATTTTATTTGGTTTTTTTCTTATTGCTGTTTATATTGAGAACGCTACCAGTAAACTTTCCTCACGAACTTCGCTTATAATATGTAAATGTCAAGTTGGAAACTTCCACTAAGGGTTTAAAAATTTTAAGAATGTAAATTGAAAATAAGGCAGTTATTTAGTTAATTAAAGGGAGTTTTAAATTAAACCAAAATTTTATACTTAAAAAAGAAAATTGTAAGTACAAAACTAAAAGTAATTGCGAAGACTTCATGGCATTTACATCAAGCAGAGCTTCATCTCCACTTTTAATTTGGACGAAACTTTTGATAACAGCTTTTCACTAAACAAATTTAAAATTAATCATGCTTTTCGTCTTAGTTAATTTATATTATGTATCTATATAATATAAACTATTTAATTTAATTTATTAATTAATCACTCGAAAATTCATTTTTGAAATTTTTACAATTGCAATGTATATATGTATATATTTCTAAACTTAATCAAATTTAACGTCGGTTTGTAGTCTAGCTTAGCCATACCGATTGGACATTACAAATTAAACTGAATCTGTTTTAGATAAATTTTAATTAAGCTACATAAAGCATTTCTACAGTTGCATCCACAAACTGTCAATTTATTTTTTGATGAACGTTTTTAAATGGATACATACAAATATAATTCGGTGATCAATCATACATATTCAATAACAGAATTTTAAATAAAAATTTGTTAAGCTAATTGAATCAATTTAAATACGACATGATTATGATTAACGTTTTTAACAATTGTTTACGATTTCGATGGCTTCATACTGACAACGTTACACATTTAGTGATAAAAATTTGCTGAAATATTCCGAAATATTAACGCATTTCAGGCAAATACAGAGTTTTATTAAGAGCAAATTTGAGTTTGAATATTATCAAAAGCAAATTTAAATTAAAAATCTTTAGAAATGCAAAAATCACCAAATACAAGACTTTTGTAAATCATTACATGCAAATATCAGATTAAAAAAGCCACATCTATTAAAATTTTCTGTCACTAATTATTATTGCTAATTATTCTGAATTCTGAATAAATTATCACCAAAGACTGAAAACAAAGATATTAATACTAAATTTTCTTACTAAATTATTACTAAAATTATACGTTAGATTTTGAAATATTTATGTTATTACATAATAATTATATAGGTAATACCTTTTGTTTTTTTGGTAATTTTTGAAAAACAAGTCAAAAGTAAATTTCGCTATAACTTGAAACTTCTGTTCAATTCCTTTTCAGTGACCTTCTTAGTTTTCATGATCATTAACTTTTCATCCTTTATACTGACTTTACAACTATAGTACAAAAGTACTATAAAATAAAAAGTGAAATCTAGAAACTCGAGGAAATTTCGTTTGTAATAAATTAATTGTTTCAGTGACTATATGGCATTGCCGACGAACAGCATGGTCGGATGGCTTTAATTCTTTCACTAACTGAACCTTATAAGGTTTTTAATCGAAATTTTTACGTAAAATTTTTCATGTGGTGGTAGTGGATAGGTCAAATCGCTAAGAACGTCGGGGAATTAATACACTTTTACTTACAGCAGCAATATTGTTACTTGAACATCCCGGACTATTGTTGGTATATCATTTACCGAACCGCCAGATTTTTAGTAGAGGTCTGAGAAGGACGATTATAACGACCGAAAATATTAAAAAAATTTTCAATATGTAGTTTTCACAGATTCACTATTTTTCTAATAGATTTTAATTATTTTCGATTGTAATTGAAGACATAATAATAAATGGTAGAACTACTATTTAACATAATTATGTAAAAAAAACAAATGACAAAACTGCCACTAGATCAAAAATTATCCTCATTAAAATAATGATATTAATAATAATAAAGTTTATGAAAATAAAAAAAAAAAATATTGCTGAAAGGGCAATATTTTGCTCTTTACAATATTTTGCCCCAATACAAAACACAAAATCCTGGTTGAAAAGCTCTTTGGTATGTAAATTAAAACTTTAATATCAGTTATTTCGTAAATTAATCAATATTAAAAGTTTCATCGTAGTTTAATCGCTTCATTTTGGTGTTTCTGTCATACACCGTTAGATTTTTTACAATATCTATAATATATTCGGGTGAAGGTTAACATACTCACACACAAATTCCAAGTTATCACGTAGTATAATAACAATTATTTTGGTTGAGAAAGAAAAATATTGGTATATTATTCACAAACTGTTATAATATTCTGTAAATTATTTTTGATTTTCAGTATAATTTTCAAAATAAAAAAATTTAATTACCGTCACTTTAGCACTTTAGTGTCGCTTGCCATCTTTGTACTTTAATATCAATTGATTGGCTGAAGTGAGCTTTTCAGAAAAACTTGACTCTTGAAAAAGTCTTTCTTTTTTTTCTAAAATCATTTGTTTCACTTTATTTCCGGAGACATCGACAGGCAGGACTAAGATGCTTTTAGTGCCAAAATTTTTTCTTGTGCGTATAAGGTGATTGAAACGTAGATATCGTGCAGACCGCTATTGCTCATGTAGATTAGAACAAAAATTAATCCTTAATTACTATTGATGAATTTAAATTGCGGAAACCAGTCGATATTATTTTAATTAAGCCAATAAATTACAGTTATTACTAATAATAAAATATGCTGATGGTTGTAAATTTCTGCGCCATTAACAACTTCTTTTAAACAATTTATGTTATAATAGGTAAAATTGAAAACTTACTGTAGTGAAAATACTATTCCAAGTGCCAATTGCAGAATTTATAGAAAAGTTGAACTTTTGCCCAGTAGTAATAATTAACGTATCTCGGGCATTCAAACGCCATGCACACAGAGTGAAAAACATTATAATTAACAATTTGCAGCTATCAATTTCATTCCTAAAGAAGTAATGCGAAAGTCATAAATCAAATCAAATAAGCGTTAATAAATGACGATATTGATTATTAGATGGGAAAATAAAATTAAAGCTTAAATGAAAATAGAACTTTTAGAGCAGAATAAATTATCGCCAAAATGTGATAACAAACAGCAATTTCGTTTATCATTCCAGGTTTAATCACCTAATAACAATTTTAGCCCTTCAAGTAAATTTCCATCTCAACAATCGAGGTTTTTCAAACTTAACAAGCGTTCATAAACACAGCATAATATTATAAAACTTATCTTCGTGTGCGCGTCACGAACTACTGTATAATTTTAATCCATTCACGCGCGTTACTAATTGAGCGCGAGTGCATGTGGTAGTTTTGTACATAATACGTATGTTATGTTTTACCCTGTCTTACACTTAGTTTATACGACATTCTCAAAATCCAATTATTAATTATGATTAGTTTAAACACCGCAAATAATTCTGTTTAATCACAATCAATCATTGTTCATTAAGATGTCATGTTTTGGTCTGGAATGCGTAAGCCTCCAATATCTTCCATTAACTAGGTTACTGGTAACAAAGTCAGACAAGTATTGCATCATATTAAATTAAGTCGGAAAACAATTTAAAATATTTGATTCAAAATATTTACATTCAATTTTAACAAATTGTTGGAATAACAGCAAATTCCGTGTTTTCCAATTTTAATATTTTGCATTATACCTAACCTAGATAATTTCCTGTAATGTTAAAATTTATAGGGTGTGTTTTCGTGTTTTGAAAAAATGAAGGCATGCAGATGCTACCCATGTCTGCTTGTTTTTAATCTAGTTAAGTATGGTTTTATTCCGAACAAACAGATCAATTTAAAATATGTACTTTTCAATAGTGTTTGTAGTTTATTTGTAAAAGTGCCACGTACAAACTGAACATCTATAAATTTTCCAAGTATATTAAACAAAAAGGAAAGTCAATATTTGAATTGATTTTCTAAAATAATCTTTAGAAACGTAGTTGTTTCAGCATGACCATGTATATTTAAGCAAACGGTAATATTGCTCCAATTAACTCTTTAGTAGACATACATCCATATTAATTTAATATTTTCTTCCATCATTAAAGAACTAGATTAACGTTACAATTATTTATCCCGATGCCGGACTATAAATAAGCAGAGTAATTAAAATAAGAAAAGAAAACTAAAATCGAAATCGCTCGTTAAATTATCGATGAGATGACTTCTCTTTCAAAGCGCTTTAAGTTCCGGTAGAGAATTGTACAAATTAAGCTCCTCAATTAAGGTAACTGACGTAGTATTCAATTTTCTGTATGGAATTTCCAGTTCATTATAAGATCTCGAGTATTACAAGTATAATCCTGTATTCCCAACTGCACAACGATTAAGTTTAACAAAAAGGGGTCAGTCAGATCGAAGAACTGGAATAGACATTCTCCGTGTTTCTCCAACGATTTTGAATATATGATAAGACAAATAAATTCACTGCATCTGATGTTCATCTAATAATGTGAATAAGTCAAATTAACTAACTGTAATTGTAACGTGAGTTAAAAAGTACCCAACCTTGCTATTTAATAAATTTATTTTTTTAGCTGGTTTGAGCTACTTAATAATTTTTGCTACTCTACTTTAAATTTATATTTAAAACACGTGATAATATTAGGTAACACTTTATTGAAATGTTATGGCGAATGCTTCTGTAACCTACTAATGTTTTTCATTAATTGGATATGGGTTTGTTCTGATTATTCAAAAATGTTAAAATTAAAGAAATACGTGCGAAATTCTTGTGATTGTTCCTGAAACTCAAAAGTTCTATCATCATAGCTTTTTCAACTAAGTATTTTATTAATCAGTGAAGTATTTCTAATATTTCTATCGTTATTACAAAAAGCAGAAATATGTAAATCCAAGAATATTGCTATATTATCTTATGAAATAACTGAAATTTGGTCCTTGTAAATTATTCGAGTAGCTGATCCGATCGAAAACAAAAATAGTAATTTAGAAAGGTAAAGCTTTTCAGATCATTAAAAAATTGCATGTAATTAGAGCTAACAGTAAAAAAAAATTTATTATTCTAAAGGTCTAGAGCTCATTATAAACTTTTTTAAAACATTTGTATTAGTGCTGCTTCTGTATCTTGAAATAAACTGCTGGCTTATGTTAAAATTGCGAATTTTAAATATTTTACGTCCTTTGTTGTTCTTTAAATTGCTTTAACGCGCTTTAAATGTTTAACTTAGAGACGTGAAAGTCTTAGTTTCTTCGGTTAGTCAAACTTGAAATTATTAACTATTTGGGGTTTCATAATTACTATATACTGAAAGGAAGCCGAGATCACATTTGAACATACGGTAATACACGTTTGAATGCATTCTTATTTGTCACCAAATTAGCAATTTGCCGACACGTTTGAACTTAGATCTAGAAATTTTAGTTTAAATTTTTGGAAATAATAATTAAGGATAAAATTGAATTGCAAATTTAAACAAGATTAATTATTATCATTTCACACATTCCTTCATAGATTTCTATATAAAAATTTAGTAATCAGGCTATTTTATAGCAGACAATAAATTATTATCAGTGTCGTAGTTGCTTAGTGAAGTCATTTGTGTCGATCGAATTATCACATTTTCGGAGAGCAAAAGCTTAACTTAGACTTAGGTGAAAGGGATTTCACGGGAAAATTACATTCAGTTTACAATTCTAACATTTTCTTAGATTTACATCGGGTTTAATGTGGAAATTTAAAAATAAATTAGATTGCTATTATATTATAATACATTTTATTACTTTTAGGAAATTAAACTTGTTAACGTGTCAAACTTTGAATTATTTAGATTGCGTGCAATTAAACAAGAGAAATAATGTTATGCAATATTATGTAGTGTAAGGAAAACATTTTTATTAGCAAAATGACAAGATTATGATCCAGACATGTTGGAAATGAAAATTTATTCCGGGTTTCAATATTACGCACAGAAGAGTTTTTTCTTTAGAAAATAATACTCACATCAAAGAATTTCCGTATTAGCAGCACGAGATCAAAAAATCAAACTAGCACGAATTTTAATTTTAAACCTGATTTGGAATAAACTTCTACATTATTATTTATAATACAAAAAATCATAATTTGTTGAAAAAGCATGACAGCTTATAGTTTTGGCGTTCGATGTTGTTTTGAAAAATAAATATAATGATAAATCGATATCTGCCCACAAAACAATATTACAATGCTAAATAAAACTTTTTGATCATTTATTATAAATTATTGTACACAAAATATTCATTAATCAAATCCAGCCATAGAGTAAATAGTGAAAAGTAATTTTAAGGAATAAAAAAACATATAGGGTCATTACATGATTTCCTTCAAGCTTTACTAATAAAATAGTAATTTCGTCAATCGTCGTTTTATTAAAATATATAAAACACAATTACCTTTTCAGAATATAATACAACGTCTTATCATAATATGCAATTAATTTGTCAACACCTTGCGTGATCTATCAGAATGAAAAATTATAGCGTAACGCAAGTGCGCATATATCCGAATTCCAAAATTGTGTTTCCATTTCAACAAAATTAGAATTTATTTTATATTTTCGAATTTCATATCAGTAGGAGAAACTGGAGCAAGATGTCTAAGTATAAGGGTTAGTTGACACTAGCACAGTATTTTAAAAATAATTAAAAATAGGTATATTAAAATGAGAATTCTTGAATTGTAATCAAAAATAAAAAATTAATAGAATTAATCTGACAACTGAATCTGGAGAAATGTAATGTACATTAAGAATGTTAATCGATCAAAGTGAATAATTTAGAGGTGAAAAAAGCGATCTAGCATCTAGATATGTAGATAATTGCCAAAATTATACTACATGGATAACTAAAATTAATTTATATTACACCAAAATGTATTAATGGTTTACATTTATACTTACAAATGTTCATTTTTGAAATAAAACCTGAGGCTTACCTATGATATGTATTTTAATATTTTTGAGTTTCCGATTCACAGGTGGATTTGATGACAATCAGCTAAATAAATAAGTGTTTCAATTTGTAGCGGTGTAAATGTGTATTTATAGCGTTTTATTTTTATTGGATTTATGAAATTTTATGATAATTTAAATGTTATTACGTTTAATAACTAGCCCCGGTATGAATCTTTGCATATATAGCATGATTCTGATATTTTAATCTCTCGGGGGGCATAAAATAAAGCAACATCACTTACAGCAATGCAAATACAAGATTCTTCATTTTGATATTAACATAGGGCTTAAGAGCTATTACCATTAAGTTAAGACAATATACCACAATCCCCAAGTGATTACGTCAACATGAATGCATTGTTCATGTTGACCAAAATCAATAGTGATAATTATTTAAATTCAAATTTTTAATTTCCATTTATGTTAATGTCGAATAATCCTGTTACCGATGAATGGAACACATTTGTGATAAACCGACATGTTCAAAGTATTTTCGGACAATACCGATTTACTCTTTGTTTCTATCATCCAAATCATTTTGAAACAAAAAAATATTTTCAAATACTGAAATTGTTTCTGAAAACGCGATAAATTATCCGTTTTAATGGAAAAAATGAAATGTAACGTGCAAAAACGTATAACAAAAAAATTATACCTAGTTTAATGAATATTTTTGATTATGGGGTTGTACATTTGTGGAATGTTCCCAACTATGTATCAAAAAACTACGATGAATTTTATGTATTCTTATTATCAATTAAATATGTCGTGGTGATAATCATCAAGGCTCTGTCTTTCTTTGGTAAATAAATAGTAATAATTGTTACTACTAATTGACTTACTTGTACAATATTTACGCTCAATTATATTTTCTGCTAACCTAAATAAATTCGACTACATTTACCAAACTACCCTTAAAAGTTGAATTATTCAAAAACTATTTTTAGAACCACTTTTGTAGATTTCCATATTTACCTAATAGTTCTTTTAGTTTGATTGTATTTGTATGTTACTATGTTGCTTTTACCTAATCAATGATTTGCGTAGATTGATGATCTTACCCCCCATTTAACCTAAACACGAAATATTTAATTTTGCGTGTAAACGTAGTAAAAATAACATTTTTTTATTGTCGAAATAAATCTAACGTTCTGACATTTTCACACGAAAAAAAAATTTATAAGTTGTAATGTGTGTTTAGGGTGCGAAATTCTATTTTAATTCTTTAATGAAATTATCTTCTATTATTTTGTAAAAGCAAGTTAATTTTGCGTTTTAACTCAATAAATTTAAAGTACAACTACAGCTTTTGCGGTTAAAAAACCGCCGACTTCCATTGTTGCGAAGCTATAAAATCAAAAATCAATTAAATACGAAATATATAATTATATTATACATATATATTTAAACTATAATTAGCCAAAAACTAAATAAAAGTGCGTAATTAGTGTCATAAAATCCAAACGACTTTTTTTGGAAAGGGTTTTATTATAATAAAGTATTACAACAACTTTTTAATAAAATATCTTAACAGTAAATGTAAAAAGTTTTTTGTAATTAAAAATATTAAATTAGTTTCAGTTAAGCAAAACGCCCCAGGCGATTTTTTTAATGAAAACCAGATATTATGCCACAGAATCTTTTTAAAATTTAAATATAAATATAAAGTCTGAAATACAACTTAATTCAATTAATGTTTCTTACTCATATTATTTCTATTGAAATATTTTCCAGATTTTTTAATGTGAAGATGTTTTAATTTTAATTTTGGGTACTTTTCATAGACTATTAAAAATAAGTATATGCTTTTACGGACTTATTTCTTGCAGAAAATTTAATTTCCAAAAATTTACTTAAATATATAAAATTTTTGTCTGTGTATTTATTATAATCTCTTCAGAATTTTGGGTATAAGGCAATGGTGCATATTTTTAACTGATAATTAAATATATGGATAATGTTTTTGATGCGGATTCCTGACGGGAACATGAAAAATGTTTCCACTATTTTAAATTGATCATTAAATTATTATACAAATTATATGAAACGCGGTCGTTACAAATTTAAAAAATTTAGTGCTTTTCCAAGTACAAGTGGTATTTACTTCACATTAAGGCATGCATGTTCAAAAACTTAGTTACTGAAAATTATACACGCACATGCAAAAATTGCATGTTCTACATTATCTAAAGATATTAAACTAACATTTTTATAATTTTCTATTAGGATACGGCAGTTCATTCTGCTACAAAAACAGGAAAATGTTTCATATTATAGCAAATCAACAATTTTTAAAAGAATGCAAATTTTCTTTCTCTTTGATTTTTGCTTATTAAATTAGGAAGAAATTTTTCCAAATTGGTAGAAAGTCAAATGAATACACGCATGATAAACAATTTTCATGTTTTTTTTTTGTTGATTGTAAAATAATTTTCAATTTTATTCTGCTATTTTGGTAATAATTTTACTTGAACGCACAGGTAAAGAGGTAACATTTTAATTTTTATATAATTAAGGTATACATTTATTAAAAATATTTTCCAACAAATATTTTGTGCAAGTTGAGTAGTAAATAACAAAGTAATATTATAAGTATCTGTTTTCGTTGATCACGAGATACAAGTAAGCTTGCTAGCTTCATGCTTCAAAACTTCAGAGTTTTTGATTCAAAACGGAATAAATTAATTCATTACTTAATGAGTGGCGAATAAAATAAAAAGAGATGTCAATGATATTTTTCATAATAGTAAATTTTTAAAATTTTTCCTTTATGGTTTTAGTTAAATGGATTTTAATATTAATCGGCAAGTTTTCTTGTATTTTGGCCGCTACAATATTTGTCTTGTGGTAAAATACCCCAACGTATTTATTAGGAAAGAGCACTGTACTGCTCTGAATTGATTCAAAATACATATTCAATTCTATACGGCTATACTTAGCCTACATATGATATTTATCTTGCCAACCTAATAATTTATAGAAATATCAAGCTACCCTTCAAACGAGCACCCTCACACAACCCATAAATATTATTGCCATCAGTTTTCTTCATATTAAGAAATTGTGTTATTGGAGTTCCACTTAAAGATTGTTATCTAAAAGAAACGGAAAATATTATTTTTATATTTCGTAATTATTCTGTAAATTCTGTGCAGCTTTGCAATTTTCTTTAATTTACGTTTTATAACTTTGAATTATTTACCAACAGAAAATTGAGATGGAAAATATGAACAGATACAGATGGAATATAAAAATTTATAGTATAGTTATATAAGCAACGCAATAAGTTAAATAAATTTATTATTGATTTTGTATTCCATTTCTTCAAATAAATTTTAAATTAGATTACATGTTCCTATACGGCTGTAATGTAATTTTTAATTTGAATTCAAAAGGTATGCCTATACAATTACTTTTCAACTTAAGCTATTTAATCAAAATTAAATATTTTATACCTGTTTCATTTAGAAAATGAGCTTTCGAAAATTAATTATTGCTTTCAAATTCATAAACCACACCAGTTAATTGTGAAGCAAAAAATTAAAACTACCCTTTTATATTGTTGCAAATTTAATTAACATTTTTTTAAAAGTTAACTTCAAGGTAATTATAATCAAAATGTAATTTTCTATTTCGACGTTTATAACGAGCATCTTGCAATCATGAAATGTTATGAATATTCGTTATTTTGTTTTCAAACTTTATTGCATGATTAAATGTTGGTACTTTTTTACAAAAGAAATTGATATTCATTAAGTTCGTTAATTAACAAAATGTAGATATTCGTAGAAGCAATTAAATTTTATGATAAATTACAAATTAACTTGCAGGTCTTTAGAAAGGTAGTCAACTATAACCCTTCAATACACAATCATTTAATTGTTCATTATTCAATTAGGTTTACTTTGTATTCGATACAAGAATAGAACTAATTTATGATTCACTTTTGTCTTGCATTAATTATTTTGAATTAATCACAAAACAAATTTTTAACTAAAAAAGCTAAAAAGGAGCCAACCTTTGTGTAAAATTTGTAGGTATTTTTATTTAAAAAAGAATAGGGCTTCCGGGCGAGCTTTAGATTATAAAATAATACAAAAAAGAAGAGGGTGAACTTATTAGCTATGCCTATCAATTTTAACGCTTCGCCTATTACAATGGTAAAAATATTTTTTTTTTAATATTCACTGTTAATCCTTTCATAATTGAAATGTTTACTGCGTCATAATAATCAGAACTCTCTACTTCGGAAGATCCCACATCTAAAGAAGTTCTAAGAGTATAATAGCAGCATTTTATGATACCTACATTTTTATCACTCTTATGATCCATATTGTGTTATAAGTCCTCTTTAGAGATCCTGAGACACTATAAGATTGTCATTATTGTCTAAAGTATTTGAGATAATATTAAGGTATATCTAAGAGAACTACAAAGGATTCGGTTTATCAGCATTTTTATTTTATTTTCAGCAGTCGAGAGGATTACATTAATCCAATACACTCTGGAATAATAAAGACATCTACATTTTTAAAAATGTATTTCTTTTTCTTTAAATGACTATCATTCGATATTAGTATAATAACTGCTACTATAATGTCAGTTTTTCTCAATTTTCATCTGAGTTCATTCGTTTACAACTAAGATTACAGCTGTGTAAAAATGAAAGATATTTTCTTATTTCTTGTTATAAACTATATCTACAAAAAATTACATAAAAATTTCTCAAGTCTAATTTAAAATCTTAATTCTCCAAGGATGAATTAAGAAAGAGTTATTAATTTAATGCTAAATGTGCACTATTAAATACGAAGCTACCCATTTATTCGAGATGCTTAAAATTGTATGTAAGACTATGTGGATAATTACAGTAATAAAAACTCCCGTTAACAAAACTGTAATAATGAGTGCCAGGATTTTACTGCCCACGGCCTTTTTATCCTAAATACTTGTAAACCTTACTTGTTGGAGTAAGGTTTTTCACTTTTTCTATTTTCTGAAATGTTTTCAAACTAGGTCTAAATTAAATTACAGAATGTAATCTCAAAATTGATGAAAAAAAAATTTGAAATGTTATAGTTATCAGGATGACAGAGTAAGTTTTAACAGGTGAAAAGCTTGTAATAAACAATATAATACAATAAGTTTTTGTTAAGTACCTAATTTTGCAAACTTTAAGTAGCTGGGAAACAGCTTGTACAAATTCTTACTTGATTGATTGTTTATATTTAGTAAACATTGCTCAACATATTTAACTTTCAAGTAATTAATTAGCATGTATAATGTGTAACATGATATATTTATATTAGAAAAATGTAGAGTATGTTTTTCAATCTGGATTCGCATGCTTGAGTGACAGTTACTTACCTAATTCTTTTTAAAAATCCAATTTTGCAATGAAAAGTGTGGAGATGGTGAAAAACAGAAACTTGATTTTTTAATTCACCGAAGGTTTCTGCATTTTTTAAACAGTAGCCGGATTTGCGAAAATTAACTTAAAGTTTCAATTAGTTAACGAATTGGAATCTCCTAAATTGGAGTTCGCTAGTTTACATAATAAATGGACGTAATGGGTCAATCCGCCCTAAGTATACGTCCTTCTTGACTAATTTATAAAGACCACAGAATTTTATAAAAATTATATGTAAAGAGTGATAATAATAAAAACATTATTAAAAATTGTTTAATTATGTTGTTCAATCTAAGATTATTGAATTTAATTATATATCACAAGATTAAAAAATTAATTTAGTAAAAGGTGATATCAAATTTAAAGTTTCCCCTACGTGAAGTAAAATAAAAATAAAAATAAATTTGTTATTATTTATACTTTATTATACTCAGAAATTCCATGCATTGATTTACTGTTATTTAATGCAGAGTGAAGCACAATTCAACCGTTCAAGTTTTGAAGGCTTGTATTTTGTAACTCATCGCTTATGAAAGAATTCTTTCACATCAAATGATAAAATTATTTTACGTAAAAAATAATTTTACGTGCAAATAGAACTTGACCTTTCATGAAAGGATCCTTTCACAAGAGATGAGTAGTATACAGGATACATCCCTCTAGTCTTTCAGCCAAAATAAATCATAAAATAGCTTAATATATTTTTACCAGCATTTATAATATTGAACATTTCTAATGGCTTTACCTTCAAATTAAAACATTTGAAGAGAAGTCATACATATATATATATAATATACTTTATATTATACAAAATTGGTAGATTTTATATAGTAGAAAAGTAATAAACGTTATATAGGAAATATATACTATAAATAAACAGCCATGTATTTCTGTCTGTTATTCCTTCAATAACGAACCTCCGATTGTGTCATTTTAAGTTACTATCCTAAACAAAATTGAGACGTTATGAGAAAGTTACAAGTCAGTGCGGTCTTTAGGTCGCACAACCTAAGCAATAGAGTTATACACTATTCAAACCATCGGCAACCACGAAACAAAGAAGTTTTCAGAAATCATCATAGGACAAAATATTGTTATAATATCCCCTTGAATTTTTGTCGCATGTATAAATAAAATAAGCAGCATAATTAGAAGTTCTGACTTTTTTGATGACCACTGTAAATGCTTTTCCAATTTGAAAGATTATATAATATTAAAAAGATCTTCATTAAATTTAACACAAGTTTTGTATTCTTTTGCGACTATAGAAATATTATTTTCTCTTGAAAGGCTTATACATTTTTTACTAGCGAATTTTGAATGACAAAACTTTTGAAACGTTCTTGTTTTTGAAAGGATGAGGACAATACGTTATTAAAAAAATTTGAATTAATTTTTAAATAAAAATTAATCTTAATTATATAAGAAACATTTATTTCAATAACCCTGTACCTTGTCACAATAATTAAGCTTCTGATTGGTTTTTCGTATATACCAAACTAAAAGAGGTGTATCCTAAAAAACTTAAATTTCCTAAGTAGCGTATAATCATTACCCTACTATTACTCTGGATTCTCCTGCAATTTTATCAAAAAAGACTAAGGTTGAATCTTAAATTTCCTAATATAGGAGTGTTTTTAATTTTTAACATATGATAATGTGAAATCGCCAGTTTCCTAATGTTTATTTAAAAAAATGTGCTACTGAATATTAGTCACCGACCAATGCGATCTCACTTTTAATAATGTAAAACACAAAGTTTTTATTTATGTCTATACCATGAAAATCTCCCAAACAGAAAGCTCTAACAAACTAAAATTTTAACTGAGGGTTCTGCTATGAATCTGCTAAGACAAATATGCCACTATTGTCTCCCACCGCGTCGTTTTTATTATTTACTGAAAACATGAAAACAGTCTGTACATTTTATTCTATTATTATTATATTCATTTTATTTATAAATCGAATTTTACTGTATTCACTCATATATACTCACTCACTCATTGTATACTACTATCATAAATATATAATATAAAATACTAAACCTGTCGTTCCTTCCGTAAAGAATTTCTGCTGTCTGTCGTTCTTTTCTTAATTAACCCTTCTCCAATCATTCATTTCAAGTTACCGAATTAAAAAAAATTGGAGGTTACAAAAAACTGAAAGGTTAGTGCGGCCTTCAGGCCGCACAACCTGTGTAATTTAGTTACACCCCATTTATACATTAAAAGGTCAATAAGCCTTAGTTTATAAATAGTAGTACTGGTTAACTAAATTTTTTTATAATTGTGTATTTGAAATATTTCAAATTTCTCAAAATATAAATTAATTAAAAATTTGGTATTTTATATCAAAACTTCAAATATATCAATGTTGCGACCTTTCTTAATATAAAACCTAGCCTAAATGAACACTTGGTCCATAATTTTTCAGTTAAATGTATTGTTTCATCCGAAATAATATCTGTAATAATTTATTTAAGGTTGAGCTGTATTTATTTAATTTTGACTAAAATAATTTTCTAAAGAATTATTAACCGAAATGAAATATTTTCTTGTTAATTTAACTCAGCTGTATTTGAAAGAATTCGCATTTGAAACAGGATTGTATTGACTACCAAATACCAAATTTTCAATCAATTTGAGCATACGTTGGTTTTGTTGGGGATCTCTTTTGTCGCAAAGATAATAATTTAGGTCCAATTTTAAAGAAAGCATCTCAAAATAATAACGCATGAAATAAAAATTTTGTTCTGAAGAGATGAGTTATGATGAGATAATAATTTAGTGGGTTTATGTGGAAATCTTGAAGTTGTCACCGCTCGACATATTTCAAGTTGACTCTAATCCGACAGCGTTGTTGAATTATTTATATGCTTACAAAAGATAATTCAAGAAAGCAATGTATTACATTATATGATAAACCTGGCCAATAAAAAAAATTAAGATAATAAAATTAGTAGTATATAATTTACCTGAATTTTTCCCACAGGCGGCGAAACGACTAGAAAAATTCTCATGGTTGCTTTTAAGAAATCGTCGCGATTGGTACTCTTATCTTCTTTTAATTTTTGTACAACTTTTAAACTTTTCTTATCTTGAGTCATGTTAGCTTTAGAACTAAAATTACCACTACACTTTGGATCACTTTTTCGAACACTTTTATTTAGTAAAAAAGTTCGTTTGCTTAATTTAGGGGAAATTAAGGAATCTATATTTTTAATCGAAGGGCTACTTGGCTTATCTTTAAAAGTTAGGCTTTTAAAATTATTTAATATCGAACTTGTGGTAGTCAATTCCGGACCAACACTTTTTTGTTTAGTAAGCGGAAGAATTTTTTGATTTTCCTTAGTTTCACTTTTGTCGGATTTAGTTTCTTTCTTACACTTTTCCAATTCGTCTTTACTTTTATCCCATTTAAAAACATCGAACTTGTTCCGAGTCAAAGAGTTTTTTCTTGATTGACTATTTGAAGTGCCCGAGGACTGACCATTGTCGGGTGTTGCTTCTGATCCCGAAGTAGATGCATGTCTTTGAACCCGCCGTCTTATAGATCCGACTAACTTTCTCCACTCATATTGCTGCCCCTCGGGCGATAAACAGGACGGCTCTTCCCTCGTAGGGCTTTCACGAGCAATTTTTGAATTTTTTGTCGACACGTTTTTCCCTAATCCGAACAGGATTCTGCTGTTTATTATAATTATATATGAATAAATTACATGTGGATCTCATACATGAGGTCGCATATTATTATAAGAGTTACCTAGGTTTAATAAGCGTATTTGCTTTTCACACCCCCGATTTTTAAACTGCTAACTTAAAACACAATAACCAATAAAGTACATTTATTTATTTTACATTTGCCATTCATAACCACTTAAATTATAACAATTGGTAGGGTACGCTATTCAAATTATAATTAAATATTAATAAATTTTCTTTCAATTCGATTCGATTATAATTTATTTCAGCGACAATTTGATAAATTAAAAAGCAACACAACACGCATTTATTATGATATTACTTTTTAAAATTATAAAAATCCTATTTATTCTCTGCAATCACAATTTTAATTGGCTCTTGTTGGCGAGAGAGTATTAAAAATTGGTCTACTTATTATTCAATCAATATTCCTGTTGCCTGCAAATTTAATTTTCCATGCATAGTGCAAGTACTAATTATTTTTTTTCAAAATTTTTAATTTCATTTTAATACGAAATAATACATTTCTTTCCAAAATAAAATTTTTTAATTATCTACAATCTAGCCATATTTATCTTAATAAATCCAAATCTAAACCAAAGTATTTTACTGAAAAATTACTTACTATTTGGCAAATAAAATATAAATCTTTACAAAATCTTTTATAAGATTTAAAGGTAAAAATAAAAATTTTTCTAAATAGTGAGGTGAGTTTACTAGGTTATTTAGTTTTGTTTTAGATTTGGATTTATTATTCCGTGTCTAACATTGCAGATCTTAAAAAAATTATTTTTCGAAGAAGTGTGCTCTCAATTCTTTTGAATTGACAAAAATTTCTCTTTACGAAAGATAAAAAATAAAATTTATTTTATTTAATAATCAAAGTTTTAAAAAGACCCCAAAATATTTTAATGTTGACTATAAGTTGAAATAAGTTGAAAATCTTTTCATATTTAGTATCACCAAAAAATGACAACAGGCGACAAATTAAAAATTTTAGTTCATCATCAAGTATATATAGGAAGAATATTGGCGAAGTTTATGCTTCTATTGTATTTTATTTGTGAAAACAATGTACATTTAAATTTAAAAAAAATTTTGTTTTATAATTCTATAATAAAAACAAAATAAAGTTATATTATAAAAATTCACGCATTTAAAAGAATGCTAACAATTTGAAACACTTTTGCATAATTAAGTATGAACTGTAGGCGCGATTAGTTTTCCTCAGTACCGTATACAAAGTTAACCATAGTTATTGCTCAATTAAGAATTTGTTAACTATGTATACGGTACTGAGGAAGACAAAAAGTCAGAAACACAGTGTCTACAGTTTATCCTTAATTATGCAAAAGTGTTTGAAAATAAAAATATATTTTATTAATTTTAGTAATACAAAATAGTTTAGATGGCACTGATCTTTACCAATAAAAACGATCTAAATTTACAACCACGGTTGGTTTTTTATAAACTGGCCCTGGGTTGTGCAAATAAATCAGAAGCTATAAGCAAGATAATAAGAATTTAATTAATGATAAAATAAAATTCATCGTGTAATAATCAAGATTTCAATAATTTAAAAATTGAAGTTAGAAATAATATTTAGTAAGTAAAGCTAGAACGTAATGGTTGAACATGGACGATAAAGCTTATAAGTTTGGAAAATTATGACGTTAATAAAAATTAACATCATCTGAATTGGAATAATCGAGTTACATAGCATAATTTCTTAGCTCGGTCTTCTAGTCAACATCAACACGTTGCGATTTTAAGTTGTGAAGTAAAAGAGAAGGAAATGAGGGTTGAATTACCTAAACTAATGGATTGAGAAGACTGCGGAAAAGCAAAGTAGCTACATATTATTCGAATGGAATGAAATCTTAACTGATTTGAATAATGCAGCGATGCTAAGCATGCCGTTCACTAAGAAATTAGTTATTTTGCATTATAATGGCTTGCAGGAACCAATAAAAGTAAAGTATGTATTAAATACTATAATTTCTTTGGTGTTTACAAGCGCTTACAATACAATCCTTCTAATCTTTATGTAAATGCTTTTTTTAAATGTTTTGATTATTGAGATTAATTCAAAATCTACTCGTTTATTAGTGTCGTACGCTTCGATCAATAATATACGGTCGTAAATTATTATACTTCTGAGCGATAACTTTAAATAACTGCGCACAGTAGGACCGAGTATAGGTATAAAAAGTTAGCAATAAATCAGAAAAAAATTGATATAAAAAAAATTTTGCAATTCTGTTGCCCGTTCTAATAGTTAGAAATCACATCTAGAGATTCGTAAATCTTAAAATCTGCTGAATCTAGATCGGTCTAAGCCATTTCGGCGTCGCCACTTTACCACAAACTCAATATTTTATAATATAGAATATAATCATAAATATTAAAATATATTACATTTTAAAAATAAACGAATTAATTAAACAATAAAAATTCAAATTATATTTATTGGGGTACCCAAAATAGGTTCAATAGTTTCATAATTGAGAATTTAAATCTTATTTAAAACTTTTCACCTGTATTATTTTATTGTTTTATATATTTACCGCCGAACTAGAAATAACTAAACTAACTAAATTTTAAAATAAAATTTATTTTGATTGATATTCATGTAAAAATAAATTTGTTTAATAGAGAAATAGCAAGGCAACATAAAAAGCGTAGGTATTTTTATTTTCCCAAGTCGATTTTAGTACAAGTCATTGAAGTCACATTTCATATCCATGATTAAAGTAAAATTCTACATAATCAAAGCCTCAACTTACAGTTAAACTCGATACATTTTAAAGTTAATTTAGTTTTTAGCAAATTTTCTAATCAACTTCCGACGACTTAAAACATTCCATAAATGAGTACTAAACATATTGTTATAATAAATAATTGATCACTAAAAACAAGTAATAATATAACAAAATAAAGCTAAAGTACCCACTGACAGCTAGTGTTACCATACTCGTATATTGATTAACATTACCTGTGAAGTTTTCAAAGAATTTTTCAACAAACTGCGCGTGATATAGTTGAAAGTTTATGCTAATAAATTTTAAACTTTTGCTTTTAAAAAGTTTAACGTTGTTACCCTTAATTTTTTTCAACGTATATTTTTTAAATTAAATTACTTTTTAATATATCATTTAAATTTGTAACTTCCCCAGATGTCGTGCATGGTAATTGGAAAAACTGTAATCATGCAGTTTCTTTAATTATTTAAAATTGTACTAAGTTTATAATCATAACATTCTAATTTAAATCGCAATACCTAAAGCATGCACTTCGTAACTTGTTAATTAGTCTTGCAGTAAAATAGTTCTAAAGATAAATTTGTCGCCACAACGAAGTATGAAACGAATGATATGATTTTCCTCCTAGCACTGAAAACTTCATCTAACGATAAAATAGCAGGTATTCAATTTTATAAATACTTACAAATATTGGCTTAATACAATTCTTATGGTGGATGAAAAATTGCTAATAAATTACGTGAAAAAGAAAATTCAAGCTAATCAGGCAAAATTTAATTTTTACATTTTAACTTCAACAGAAAGTCGATAGCAGACACTTTAACGTGATACAATTTTCAATAACATTTTGTCAACTAGAAATACGTAAAAATGATGTTTAAAGGCCAAGTGAAGTAATAAATCACCAAACGGCTGGTTTTTAAAATCATTCAGTTCATCAATCAATTGGGTGAAATATATAATCACAGCAAAACAACTTAAGCAGACAAGCAAAATTTCAGTGACAGTAATATTTTTTTAAAGATAATTATTTTAAAGTTGTATTAAAATGTTTGATAGAATAAGAATCTGACAACTACCAGTTAGAAACAAAACGTAATTTCCATAACAAGGTATATGAATTTTTAAATTTTAAATCTCCTTTTCAATTATTTGAACATCAGTTGCAAATAATTAAAGATTTCAATTTAAAACAAAATTTCCAATTATTTTAATGCAAATATATTGCAAAGTTAAACTTTTAGTTTTTTCCGATATAATTAAAACATAGGTACTTATTTACTTATTTTTAACTTTATAAACAAATATGTAAGATTATATTTTCAAGTTTAATAAAAATTGTTAAAGAATAATATGGCAATTTTCTTACGATCATTTTTAATATAAAAGACGGATGCCTCGGGAAATTCTTAAACATGAACTGTATTATGTTTTTCTTTTTGAAACCCCATAGCAATTTTAACTGTAAAATTTGCTTTATTTTTACTAGAAAAATATTAATGTATAACCACTTTAAGTAATACAACTATACTGTAAGCGACACATTAAATTAAACCAATCGGCCGCCAGGCTTGCGGTCACACCAAATTATTGAATAATTTAAACTATTTTAAATTGTTTGGTAGTTTATATTTGAACAGTGCATATTTTACAAAAATACATTCGAGATCAAATCATAAATATGCAAACCAAAAATCTATTTACTTGAAAAGATTTAAAAAAAAATAAAAATAGCAGCTTATAAGTTGCTGGTAGTGCTTCTAGGGTGCACCGGTGTAATTTTTAGAGTATGAACAAGAAAAAAAAACAATATAGCTCCGCATTAGATTTAAAAAGAAAGTGATACCCCGGACTTAGAATAAACTAGATAGCAAATCACTAAAGTTAAGTTTGTCTGTAAAGATTATTTCGCATGATGTAGAACCTGCGGTTACTTATATTCATGCTAACTCAACAAATTGCGTAAAGAAAAATAAAATTAAACTTGACTGATTTTTTAAATTATATAATTTATAAATCGACACCTCTAAAAGTTATATCTAAGTGAAAAATCATTTCTTAAGATTTTTTTGTTGAATAACAAAAGTTAACTTTTTTGAAATGTTCAGAAATACTGAAAAGTTTCTCCTATTTGTTGTCGTAACAATGATCTGGAAATACATTGACCCATATTATTTAATCAAAATATCTTCTATTATGTGTTACAACAAAAGGTAAACTAATAACTTTACTTAAGATTCTGCCACCAACCCTTCTCCATTACTTGTCAGCAAACTCGAGTTACCCTGACATTAATCTTGGGCAAAGCAGGAGTGCAAAAGGTTTATTGCACTTTTATACCATTTTAATTTTAAAACGCTAGAAACACTTTTTTAAATAACTGAAAGTTAAATTGCAAAGAAAATGTTTAACAAAACAGCAATAAAAATTCCATTTGGAAAATTTCGAATTAGGCTATAGTGAATGTGAAATGTTAAATATTGTTATTAAAGCCGATCTTATTGTAAAGTTTATTTTATCCACACATTCTTTAGCAAAGAATTTCAATTATTTAACTTGAAATAAAAGTAAATTCCCGTAAGTCATATAATTTTTTAAGTCGTGCACTTTGACTACAAACTTGGACAAATTTACGAGTGAAAACACTTAAATAAAATTTAAAATGTAAAGTGGTATGAAAGTATCATTAAATTTGAAAAATTAAGTTTACTACTTGTTTATTTCCCAAGAAAAATAAATAAAAAGTCGGTAGTGCTATTCCTAACAAAAGAACTAAAGTGCTGTTACCAATATCTTACAATTATGGTCTACATCAAAGAAAAGTTAGCACCAAAGTTTAAACAAAAAACTGCACTTTAAAAAATGAACAGCATTTGATTGATTAATTTTAATGAAGTGAACTTATAACGGTTTCGCGGTGTAATTATTTAATTGGGAGTACAAAGAAGAATTTTTGATTACCTACTTGCTTTTATTATTAATTTATTGTAGCACTTGCTTTTTTGATTTTTCCAATCAATAATAATCGCTTTTCCGAGTTTTTAAAATGTATTCGAACTCCTATTAATAGTACGACAGTAATGTAAAAAAATAAAATAAATAAAATAATGGATCAGACGCAAGCAAGAATTTTAAATCAAATAATCGGTAATAAGCTTTTGAAATTTTTGTAATATCATCTTTTAAACATTAAAACAAAGTTGATTGTTATAATCGCTTTGAGTTATGTTCACTCAAGAATTATGGTGTGCCGCCTGAAAATACTCGAAAATTTTCCATAATATTTATAAAAAATTATAATTGAAGAATAAATAATTACACTCTCATGAACACAATTTGTAAATCTTGATAATATATCAATATATTTTCGATAAATTATCAAGAGCTGTCAATTTTAATTTTAGAAATCGTTACGCTGGTGTAAGTTTGTCCAACCATATAAAATTAACCAATCCCAAGCGAGATTGAATTTGAATACAACATTTTTCCGTGTAAACTTAACCGAAGCAACTACGCCTAGGTACCTCACCCCCGAAATACAAATAAAAACTCATTAAATCGAATGGTTAATCCAATTACTACTTTACAAATGAACTTCCATACATAATAACATGAATTAAAAATGGTTCCATACAAATCATTTTTATTTTGATATTTTATTCGGCAGCAAAGTAGAATAGCATTTCGTGAAAATTCAGTACACCTTATGAATCTTTAAAATCGGATTAATAATTAATGAATAATTCTGTTTTAATTAAAAACAAACTAACTGTATTTAAATTTGCCTTTAAGCCATGTTGAAAAAAGTTGAAAATAATTTTTAAACGCGACGCTTCAATATTGTTCGGCTGAACTTTTCCAGGCTTGACTCATCTTAATCCACTATGTTAGAATCATCCGTCATGCTTTCTTTTGCATCTTTTCATCTAGCGTAGGGATTCCAATTCCAACTAAGTACGATTTCAACATGTAAAACCGTGGGAACACAACCTACCGAAAGTGATAAATCATTAAAAATATTAATGCAAATAAATCTTTCGGCAAACTACATATTTCTTTAAAAAAGTAATTTACACTGAAAGCAATAAGTTTGAATACAGTACAATAAAATTATAAAGTAAATAAAAAAAATAGCTTTTAGTTGAAGTGATGTTTATCTAAATACCCAGTGAACATTATTAAACTTATTATAATAGTATATTATTTAACTAAAGTTTAAAACAGCTTATTAATCGCGAGGTGGATTGTGCATACTGTGCAATATCGTTTTTTGATTTAATATACATATTTTATAAAGTTGTCGCTCATATGTCGCAGTAGTGTTTACAATCTGCTTGTAATTGTATAAATTACGATTGCAATAATTAATTTTGTAGGTTTGTCTTTTTAATTATATTAGAATGGAGATTAATTTATCATATGATAGAAAATTAACCTAAAAACTGAATTTTTTAAGTCGATAGTATGGTAGTTAGTAGTATGTAATTTTATATAAACAAACTAAACGTATTACAAAGTTTTTATTTTATATTTCAAATTTTCATCATTTTATAACGTAATTTTTTCAAAATTCATTTCTTGTTTATTTAAATATTCTTAGTCCAAACCTGTTAAATGTTAATTTGTTGTTTTTATTGCTTTTTAAATACTATTTTTCTATGTAAGTATGTATTCTTTACTTAACAGTTAAAATTTCATTATTTTAACATTTTATTTAGTTTGTTTATTTAATTTATTGCAGTTTCATGATCATAGATACATTTTTACCGAAGTTGGTTGTGTTTTTATTAATCCTAGAAGATTTTACCAGCTGAGCGCTATATTGATCAAAGAAGTAAGTAATCTGTTTTGAAAGACTTACAAATCAGTGATTTTGCCGAATTGAAATGATGTTTATGATTTACATCATATTTTTGCAAAGAGTTACTTAACGTTGAAGTAAATTAATTGTAGCCGTAATTCATTTTGAAGTATTCAATAATTCTTTCAGAATAATTGGCATTCTATAATCTTACCCGCCAAATAAGATACGCAGTTTAAAATTTTTTATATTATTATTGTTTCGTCCGGTAGCTATCAGATATATAGTACAAGTTTTTATGGAAAGACTTTATTTGAAAAATGACATTAAAAAGAAGTCATAAAACTGAGAATCAACCTCAATTATTTCTTTAAATTTCAAAATAACCAAATTTGAAATATCGATTTTTCACAAAAGAGTCGGCGGTTTCCACATTTCATTTACTTTAATGGGCGGTTCCGTCCGCAGTTACCTTTCAGAAGTGCAATGTTTAACGTCATATCATCGAAGGTAACATTTGGTTTTGTAATTTGATTGACTAAATAGAGTTTCAAATCTCACAAGAATAGTATCATTATAATATAGTACTATATTGCCATGATATTTTGTCATAAAAGACAGAATATGCAAGTTTTTGTAAATTTGATATACAAAAAAGACTTTTAAATTTAAATATTTGATATTTTGGCTGAAGATTCTACCGCAAGGCGATTGAGCGCAAATTAAGCAAGCTGCTAAGTTAACTTTACTTAAGCTCGAGTCATAGCTTTACCAGTCGTATTAAAACTGATAACTGACTCAAAGATAAATTGCATTAGTTGTTGACAATTGTAAAATAATTAAAACAAAATACTGATAAATAATATTAGAAATTATAATCATTTTTAGAAAAACCAAAAGATTTCTAAAAAAAAGTTGATATGATTAATATTGAGTTACACTACATTAACCACTTATCTATTGATTAAGATTAGATAAAAGTAAGATTAAGATAAAAATATAAAAAATTTTAAATAAAAATAACAAATATTAATAAAAAGTAAAATACCTTTTAATGAGGAAAAAAAATTAATAATAAGCTAGATTACATTGATTAAATTTAACAAGAGATTTAAAACGAAACTTAATAATTTAACTTATTATAACAGACTGCTTTGGTTAAATGAAAATAAGCCAAGTTATTTAATAAATTTACGCCTACCTTAAAAACTACAAACAAAATAAAAAAAACTTTTTTTTAATTTTAATTAATTAGGAACGACAACAACGTAGTAGATATTTAATTTCTATGTTGAAAAGATTTTAGTATTATTATATACAAGTACAGATAATAAACTGACAAGTTGATAAAATAAACAATAGAAATTTCATATAATTGCAATTAATTTAATGTATACGTAGTAGTACAAAATTAACGAAATAAAATATAGCATTTTTTGTATTTCAACTAAATGCTATATAATTTTTATCTGAATTTGCATATTATGTATGTACATATATTTATGTGAAAATGTATAATAAAACATATTATTTGAGTTGTTCTAAATTGCATTTTTTTATTAAATAAAAACGAATCAAATGTAGACAGAAATAAAGTTATAAAAAAATTTAATTAAAAAGGTAAATAAATATATTAAAATGAAAATCAATCAAAGAATGAATTATTAAATATGGCGACCAACATGGGGCCTCGTCTAAAAGTTGGTTTTGTTTACTAGATAAACATACTTCCAGATTTATAAAATATAAAAATTGATAGACGAAATTATATATTATTTTTTAATATCAACAACAAAACAAATACGATGGAACATATTATAGCTTTACTTTAAATAATTAATAGGGAAAATATGAAAATCAAGAAAGAAAGTTACAATTTTTTACTTGTAGTCCTTGTACCAGGCAGAATTATTTTAATAGTTTTCAAGTAAATCGTCTTTTGCGAAATTTACATAATAACTTAGTGCTTAAAACAAAGAGGTCTGTATAATTAAATATCTCGTAAACAGTTTCCTTATTAATTTAATATTCACCTTTAGGTGATGGAACTACAGCGCACTACAAAAGCACAGCTCGTATTAAAGTTAAGAAGTAAAACATATAAATCTTTCAAACATAAAATTGAAAAAAACTCATTTGGAAGATAAAAATTTAGGATTATGTAGCTTTGCTTCTGTAAGCCAAGAAGCGGCCTTTACAAGGTGTAACCTTAATAATGACAATTTCATAGAAGTGATCATAAACTTGTACTTCATATATAAAGTGCATATAATGAAAGGAAACATTTTCAGAGCCGCTAGTTCATTTGGTGAGCTAAATTTACATTGTAACAATATCAACTTCTTTTCAACCATGAAGTACAGAGATTACTTGAGTCATTCAGTTTTACTGCAATGCTTCTGCAATTTTTCCATCATTTGACTCCTTTGTAAAATTTTTAATATATTATAACATTTACACTGAATAATTTTAATTCATTTTCCTATTCAATATTAAAAGCATTCTAAAGAAAGATTTTGAATTCTTTACAAATAATTTTCGTTTATCAAAACTCGCATTAATAACTCGGTTCTGAAGCCTAAAAATGTTATGTTAAAAAATATAACCATACACAGAAGTATCTTAAATTCTTCACAAATATGCTAAAAGCGCAAATTTAAAATATATTATGAAAATAATCGACATTGTAATAGAGTAGTTTTTTCAATATATTGAAAATTTTTGAAATGCCATAGAAATCCATGCATTTGAGACTAAATATTTTTTTAAGCTGATAAAAAGTAATAGACCGCCAATAACAGACGCGGAATCTCGTTCATTCAACGGCAGATATCAAATATTAATTTTAAATATACAAAACAATAATATATTTGATACCATTTTTATAAAATTATTGAAAATATTTTGAGTAGAAGTGATAACCAAATTTATCGCTGGTTATTTTCTATTAGCAGGTCAACTATTAATTAATGCCTGACAATCTTGAAATTGCTGAATAGGTTCACTGAAGCATAATGCAGCTGATTGTTTTGACTCGCATTTTTTGATAGAAATATGAAATAAAGAAACCTTGCTAAATTATCGTTTATAATATCACAAATTTATTTAAAGTTATTGAATATACTGGTGGAAAAAGTAATAGCATATTTTTGGGTTATTTAAAATCCTCCGATACAGGCTCTCATGACTGAACGTTAAATTGAACTGCCAGATGATTTAAATGTCTTAAAGAGAAAGATGTGTGCTCTTGAGCAGAGTGGCGGGATAACAATTAAAATCATGAGAATTTAAGGGAGCTGATTGTAGTCAAAAATTTTAAATTCCTCAAATTTTACATAATATTTATAATATTAAAAGCAATATAAGGTAACAATTAACTCTAAACTTTTAATGTAAAATTAATTAGAAATTGTAATATTGAATTTGATAATAAAATTCGGTAATGAAAGCGAGCAATCATTAAAATTAGACCTACACATTTAATTGATTGTGTAACCTAATTTTTATTCAATTTGTACCGCAAATTCGCCCCTAACTCCATATCCAATCAATGAAAATTTATTGTGAGTAGAGAAATTACACAATGTTGCCTTTTCCTTTAGGAAAACCGACGTTATTATATTAACGTCTGCGAACGGCAAATATTTGAATATCTTGCTTTATCCATTTCTTTACGCGAAGGTGTAAACCATCGGTCGAAAATAAACGATGGAATGGAGTTGTAGATTTATGCAGCAATCATTTTTTATTTGCGTTAGAAAACTACTTCAACAACCCCATTATATGCATTAGCCCGCTGGAAGTTGATCTATTACCCCAAAATTTGCATAAAAGTTATACACGCAGGGAAAAATCCTAATTTAAGTAAACTTCAATAGACGTTAATTTATGTTTTTATAAATCACGTCCACGTTTAAAAATAGTTTTTTTTTGTTCCTTTATTGAAAAACACCTTCTGGTAAGTGCACGACCCTTTTTTATTGACGAAATTAACAGTTCCATTGGAGATATTCTATACGTGAAAGATAAAGAAAGAGAGGATTCGCGGAGGACTTTTTGCGTTTTTGATGAATCTTTAATATGCAGGCGGCAAATTCTTCCATAATTGAAGTAGGTCAAAGTGTATTTAAAACTTATTCTATTGTATACATCGTGCAAAAATGAATTGTTCACGAAGTGATAACCTGAAGGTTACATCAGTATTTTAGAAAATTTGAGAAGCATATTAAAAATATTCACAGTAAAATAATTTTTATTTGGTCACAGGAAACAATCGAACTTAAATATTTTTGTTTTCTATCACAGCAAAAAAAACTTTACAAGTTTGATTTGCATATTTATAGCCCCTCTTATTGGAATAGATTTACACGTCCTTATGTACAGTGTCAGGCTAAAGAAAACACTCGAGGAAAGCTATTTTCAAATTCAACGAACTTGAGTGTTAATTTAAAAAACAACATTTTTTTTTGGTAGAATTTGACGTTTTTTATCTTTAACAAAATAATTAAAGGTAGAAAAACAGAAAGCTGATTATATTATAAAATATTAATGAACTGCTTCTCGAATAAAAACGCTGTAGTCTCAAAAATTTGAAATTTTTGCTGATTATCTCTGCCTTCAGAAATGCAAATCAGTTGTAGGTTGTTAAGCCATTGAAAGGGTTGTGTTGGGAATAATTTTGCTATGTATAATGAGAATCGACAAAGACGTCATCATATTATCAAAATAGAGTCAATCAAGCCATGAATATATAATTTAATCTCAAAATCCTAAAATATTATTAAAATCAGAATATTTAATTATTTTGCAATCAATTTAATTTTAAAATCGTTTCACAATAAAGTAGCTCTTACGACAGCTTTGTGCGTTTTTGTAACAGAAGATTTTAATTAAAAATTTATTAATTCCATACCCTTAGAAGCCTTATAGTCAGTTTTCAAATTTTTTGTTTAATTAAGTATTACAATTTTAATATTTCTCTTTTTTTCTAATTTAAAATTAGAATTTGTTAATGAAATTATGATTCATCCTAATGTACAGAAATGTCAGGGTGGCTTTTAAAATTGATAGAAATCGTTTTATAAAAGAAAGCTACATGACAATCAATTTTTATAATGCCAAGACGTTCGATAATTTAGGAAACAAAAATTAAAATTTTAATTTAGCAAATGAAAACTTAATTGGTTTCGTTATCCGAAACTTCGCCAAGCCTTAACTATTCTAATTAAATTGTTATTATAATTATTCAATAAAATAAATTTTTATGTTTTTTCTATTAGAACACTAATTTTATTCTATGATGCAAAGCGCGTACCACTAATTTCATCTAAACATTCAAACTAAAATTAACAGATTTAAATTTAGTTAAATATTATTAATTTAATGCAAATAATATTGAGGTTAAAATCTTATACTTATCAAAATTTCAATGTCATATCAATTTCGATTAACCTCCAGTTTTGTTTACAAGAAAAGCACAATTTAATGATTTTTTTACTTTCTCGTAACACTAATTAAAATTTAAATTATAATTAATGCAATAATTTAGTGTTACGATAAGTTGGTGTGTTGCATTTAATTAACAAATCGTCACCAAAAAATTAACATAATCCTTACTTCAAACTTGTTTAGAAAATGTCGAAAAAATTTATTAACAATTAACTTGTAAACAATAAACCGCTGGTTAAGTATTAAACATTTATGGAACCGCTGCTTAAATTTTTTATCAGAAACTTTTTCCGAAAACAATTGAATACGAAGCGCACGTCTAATTTTCAGTCAAAGTAGAGATGTTTCTACCCTCGTGTTCGTTGATCAACTGACTGTTGACGCCACGAGCGTTGGTAGCGTCCCGACGTACGTTCACCCTAGCAAAGGCGCCGCAGAAACAATACCGTTTTACTCCAACGCAAAAGAATTAATTGAAAATTAATTTTAAACATATGAAATTAACTTCATCACACTTTTAACAGAATTTTCGTGTTATTTTTTATTAAATTATTCAGACTTTTTACTTTATTTCAAGAATGTATGCTATGCTTAAATAAGTATGCTAAAGTATTTAATTCAGTGCACCGAATGAAAGAATGACATTTTCTTGCAGTTATAGTAGAATAAGTAAGTAAAAAGGAATATCGTGTTTCGGAATTATATTTCAAGATGGTCTTGGTTCATATCGCAACAATAAATTCATATAATCTCAAGTGAACAAATATAAACTATGAGAACAAAAATAAAATTTCGTATTTTCATAAATGTATTTTTGTAAAATACAAAATATAGATAAAAATTATATTTACAGCTAGAAAAATTAAAATGTCTTAAAAATTAAAAGGAACAATTTTTACATTAAGAGCTTACAAACACTTTTTAAAAGCTCTTATTGAACTTCACTTCAATGTTTGTTCGTTTCTTTACATTATCAGTTTTTCAATCACTTCCATGTAAGCTAAAAAAACTCATAGACACTAGAAAAATAGTGTAGCCGCCTAATTACAGCTTATTTGAACAAACGATTATTATTCAGTCACAACAGATAATGTTAATTTCTGGAGTAATTTTAAAATTCCTCTTCTAATGTTCCAACTCGGATGTCCCAAAACTAGTACAGTATTTTATGAAATTATCAAGATTTTTCAACGAGATTTTTATTCGATTTTAAATAAGTAATACATTTTTTTTAATAGCTTTGTTTAATTTACAATGTTGAGTGAAATAGGGCCATGCCGGGTAAGTAAACTATAAAGTAGAACTTAATTTCGTATAAAATCCGAGCGCTTTCATACTTTATGTTGATATTTCTTGACTGAAGCATCTTGTAAAATTATTTTTAACCGTTTTTCATTTTGTTTTCAATAAAAACTCTCTTTTTATTAATTATTTAACAACCTACGTCTTATTATTTTATTTTTGTTGATATTTTCAAAATGATATACCACACAAGGACTTTTTATTAAAGGAATGTCGTTTACAATCACTTTAGTTTAAATAAATCGATTTAACATTTACGTTAACAAATAGTTAACAAAAATTTGGGAAGTCAAGATTTTCTTACCACTGAACAACAACCGAGTCTTAAAGGATAACAAAGAGCCTTTGTTCAAAGTACTACGATCGTAAGATTCCTTCTGTAACTTCTCTATCTTTATCGATATTTTCTTAGAGTATTAAAATTTCTTTTCCCAGATTTTCCACTTTATACTGGATCAGTCTCGTAGTATAAAACATTTTCCAAGACCTATATGTAATATAATAAGCAAAAGTGACTCAGTAAAATCAAAATTGTTCATTTTACACAATAAAATTTGGTGTTTGTTAGGTAAATTTATATTTGATTAGAATTTAAATTAAAATTTTCCATAACACGTTTCTTTTGAATAAATGCCACTGGCAATTAAAATTACTATTTTTACTCTCTTTAAAAAAAATTAAATCCAGTTTCATTTCATTCAGCGTAGATGAAATTCTACGTTATTAACGTATATAACTGGGATGTTGTATTTATTATTATACTGAAATTTTAACCAACGCAAATTTATCAATCAGAACTTTAAGGGCTCTATAACTAGCGAAGTGAATTGAATCAGACCGGTTTTTCTTTGAAATACTTGAATACGAAGAAAGTTTTTATTTTTCGCTTATTGGGCCGATTGGCAAATCGATTTTCTATTAAATTTAAGGAATTTGTCTATGTTGTTTTTCTATGGTAATTTTCTTGTAAACCTGAGTTCTTTCATCGGATATCAATTCAGTCAATCAACAATTTCTAGATAATTTATAACATATAATCGTAAACTTCTTCGTTAAAATTAATATGACCACAGTTATGGCTGCTGGCTGTAACCACTATTTGAAATTTAGTACGGAAATTTTGAATATAAATTTCAAGTTTCAAAGAAGTTTTTATTTCAACACATTTTGTACTATCAATGCGGTTAAACAATCAAAAACTCCGTAGACAAATGAAAAAGTTGCAAAATTTGTTGTAATTACTTATTTACAGCTGAGTATTCTTGACCGCTAGAGCTGATTTATGCTAAAATATTTAACAGAAAAGGAACTCAATCCTGTTTTAAATGTGTATACATAATTTATTCATATTGTACATGAGTTTTTCTTCCATCGCAAAGTTGTGACACAACTGTGCAAAAAATAGATAGCGAATGTTGTGATGACTCTGGTGATCTAGCAAATTTATCAAAAGAAAATTAATAATGCTAGAAATATTTATAATTATTAATATTTATTAAAAACTTCTTCTTTTAATGCAAATTTAACGTGGTTTCACAATTAAATTGATTTCCAAAACTAAATTTGTACTAATAAAGATCAAGTTGCATATGAATACCAAATTAATAATAATTATTGAAATTTCATTATTGTAAGATTCAAAAAAGCGAAATTCAGAACTATGTTTATTCGACTGATCAACCAACTTGACAAGAACTTTGGTGTAAAGATTAGCGTTTCGACATTTGTGGTGGCAGTATCCCTTTTTTCAAACCACTAAGATGCAAATCTTAAAATTAAAACATTTCTGACGGTTTCAACCTCATAGCCATAGGAGAAGAGTAGTAGATGAGTGTAAGATTAAGTCCTAAATAACGAGAAAAAAAATAATGAATGATCTTATGTGATATCACGTGAACTAGATTTGATAGATCCCGTCATTCTTACTTGAAAAATTTCCACTTCTTTCTCACAGTGGTGAATATAAACGAGAAGACGAGGATGATAGTAAATTTTGTCGGGAGGTAAATGCTTTTTAGATCTTTAATATATTCCGGTAGGGGATGGAGTAATAAATTTTCTTTTTAACCCAAATATAGTTAAATAAACAATTATTATTATAAATAGGCTCCTATTAATAAAATTTAATGTTTTGTATCTCTGCAATTTAGATTCGGCCGGTGTATATAAAATTATTTAATTATTCATTTAAATCCTTTAAATGATACTAAATAAGTCAATAATTCTATACCTACGCAAGTAAAGAAACTAATTCAAATAATATTGCATTTTTTGTATGATGTACAAAAAGCACGCAAATAATTTAAAATGTGCACTACAGGGAGTCATAAAATGAGAATTCGTTATTTATTGGTTATTATAAGGGTGTAAAATACTTTTTAAAATTAATTAAAATAACAACGGCATTATCTAAATAAACGTTGTTCCATTTTGTACCTTAAATGCGAGAGATTTTTCTTAATCCACAAATACTACAACATGGTAGCGGCAAAATTAAAATTGGAAAATTAAATTAGGCAAGTATTGATTTATTTTCTTATTAAAAATAAAAGAAATATAAAAGTTGCTTACGGGCTTTTTAAATTTTAATTAAACCAGAGGAACATCAGGATGTACAATAAAAATAAGAACATACATAAACTGCTGCTTTTATAGTATTTATAATTTTATTTCTCGATTCTCTCGTGTATGAAAACCGGAAAAAATTCGAAATAAATATTAATTTTAATTCCACTTTTCTTTTTGTTAACTTTGTTTTCGGACATATTTTTTAACCATAAGTATTTTATTGGGGCTTTATAACTTTCCAGGTAAATATTTAAGGATTCGATTACATTTTTTTATGTTTGCAACAGTAATTTAATATAATCAAAATTTTTCTTTCTAATAAATTATTTTCCCAGCATTATTAAATGAACTTCTCTTAGTTGCTTAACTTGCCACAGGAAATCTTTTTATCCATTTTATTACGAAAAAAACAATATTGAATTGAGTACTACTATTTATGAATTACGCCACAGGTGGAAACTGCTTATTTAAAGCTCTACATTAAATTACATATCTACTACAAATGCATAACAAATGGATATAATATTATCTCACTATATTGGAAACAGAAATGAATAGTGAAAACATTCAATAGTTTAGTTGAAAAACGTTAAAATTTGAACTTACTCAGTACGATTGAATACGAAGTCGATAGTCTAACTGCACTATAACATGACCAAATCCTGACATCATTTCCGGCTATATCATTTTATAGTATTAGATAAATTTTCAATTTATCAGGAAGTACTGGAAGACGATATACACAAATTGTGTTAATCAAAAATGAACAATAAAACAAAGCAATTTATAACAATGAAAAAGCGAAAAGTTTTCTCGAGAAATAACGTCAAGTTCAAAATGATTTCAGTAAGAATTGAAAACTACTTTTATTATTGATTATTTCACACCCTCAAATGTCTGACCCTTAGTGGTGTGACTAAAGTTTCGCAAAATCTTTTAAGATCATCGTCTGAGTTATAGTTTTATCCGGAACCTGGATTAAGAAAAGTTTCATTCAGTTCAAATATTGTTAATAATTTTTAAACATCTCGGAAGAAAACTACCAGTTTTTCCCACTAATTTATTGTTCGTACATAGATTTTACATTATTCCGGTAATAAAAGTAATCGGCCATTATTATCTTGAACGGCAGAGACTATTAACCTTAATTATTTTAAATATCTCGATTTCCTTAGAGTAATCAATTAAAGCTCAACCCTTACACTTAAACTTATTAAAAGGAAACCAATACCTTCTATCCTATTTAAACTACACGAATACCACATTTTCAATTTAATTGTTGCAAAATATTCAATTCGATTTCACATTATAGCTTCTGAATTTAAAAAAAATGTATATCGTAATTTTATATGTAATACAATGAGAAAACTATCAGGATAAAGAAACACAAAAAATTTATTACTATAATAAAGGAAATTTTTTTTATGAAGACCTGATAGTTAAATGATGCACGACGAATTCAATTCGATGTAAAGAGTACTTTCAATATCTATTTGAAGATGCTTTTTCAACCCCAGATCTCAGTTTTTAGTTTATTTTAATAAAATTTGTATAATATGTTTTTTCCATTGTACAAAGGGAAGTACAATTTGAAAAATCTGGTTTAGTCAAAGAAGTAACCAGCAAAATGTGATATCTCATTAACTATGTATGTATATCAGTATTCCGTCTAGAAAAAGCATTTTTACTACCTGCGTTCTTCCTAAATAAAACAAAAAAAGAAAGATATTTTATAATACGACCTCAACCTTTAATTAAATAGTATGCTATGTATTAAGTAATAAAAGTGAACCTTTTTTCTCAAGCTTGAAAGTTTATTCTGAGTAATAATAAACCAATTACCTAACCAATATAAAAAAATGTATCAATTTTCGTACAGCAATTTTAATCTTTTTGTTTTAATTTTGATTTTATGTAAATCAATGTCATTTTTACTGTTATTTTAAATAATATTTTTTATGTACGTATGTATTCTTTAACGTTATTTAAAGTTTTTGTTTAGTTTGTTTATTTTTAACATTACATTCTACTAATTACCACAAAAATCCACTTAAATAAGTTCTTTTTCAATAATATAATGACAGTTTTTTTCCTTAAATAATTAGAAAATTATTGCTTAAACTGCTTCATATTATAATAGTTTTGTTACTTAAACCACGAATCTATCGAATACCCTGTATAATAATTGCAATTGTACAAAATCATATCTAGAAGTTCTCAGTTACCCTAACCCGCTATCATTCTGATCTAAGCCTTATTCTCGTCTTAGAATTAATTTCTGTTCTTGTCCTTTATACTATTTAGTTATTCATGCAAGCTTTCTGTCATGTGCTTAACCAGAGATTTAATTTTCAATAATATACAAATATATAACATATAAAAGCAAATATCTCGTAAACAGTACATATTTCAAATATATTTAGTTTTAAATAATTAAAATTTATCATAGTTTGACGAGCATAAAGAAGGTTGCCTGCAAATTGAAGAAATATTAATGAGCTGAAAATTTTTTCATGGTGTAGAATGTGTCATTGCGTAGCAAAATTCTAAAAAATAAATTTCTTCGTGATAAATTTGTTTGCAAGGCGTAATTATTTAAATTGCTTTCGCCTCGTAGTCCTAACCAACTCGACAGATTCAACAAACCATAAGTGAAAAAGCGTCGACTACGGTATAGCATACGATAGTGATAACAAATCAGATTAAACATTTTATTCGTAAAAAGTTAATGGCACAAATTATAACTTAATTATAAAATCAAAATTTGATAATACATTAAAGTATAACTCGAAGCGCGTTTAGTTTTCTCTGATGAAACCTCATGAAATGTGAGAGCTTGTTAATAAAATGGATTAATTGGTTTACGTGGGGTTCTAAATAAAAAATATATCTTTAGTTGATTACAATCTAAAGTAACAAACTGTCTTATTTGTTTCTTTCATTTGTACATAAAACGAAAAGAAATACAATTCGGTTGACTTTCTCGTTTCGTCTATTAAGAATTTATAGTGTAAAGGATGAAATCAGTTAGTGCTGTACGAGCGTAGCATTGTTTATATTGGTTTGTTTATTTTCAGTGCACTTTCCTTATTTTCTATTTAGGCAGATTAGACTAAATTTCTTTTTAAACAAAAACTCAAACGTAAAAAACACAAAAGGGGATTTACTGGTGCATGTTTCAATTTATAAGATACGAAACCATAAAACCTGTGGTGATAAGTTTAAAAGTATATAAGTCAACGTTTTCTTGAAACTTTTCGGTTTTGGCTTGTATTTTTTGGGTCGACCACGTATGAATGGAAAACAGCAAGTGATTTAAATAAACGTAAAATATATCAGATAAATCTTTATGTTGTGAGACCTAATTGGTCGTTTTCATGTTTTAACAACACGGTATAATTACCTAACAGTTAACGATCGAACAATAAATTTAAATTGGATTAATTAAATGAACATGGAGAAGCAAATGCACCCATCAAAGTGTCAAGGTAGACTTTTTATCAAACTTTCACGATTTAATTTTATAATAAAACTTTGTGATAAAAAATAAAAAACAAATGTTTATTTGATTTAAGAAAAATGTCAACTAATATGAAAACTTTGAAAGACTCTTAACATAACCACAGTATGCCAGTTTATTCTAACTTGAGTAAATTAAAAAGATTGAAAAGTTTAGATAAACCTTGAAGCCAGTGAAACAAAAAGGTCCTTTGGCTTTCCCTTCAGTAATTTCTGAGATGACAATTAATGATAATGATTTGGTAAAAGTAAACGCATTAGAAGGCGAACCCCAAAGTATACTTTTGTTTACTGAAACGTTGTTGTTTCACAATCTTTGTGGGTTGATTTGTGCTAAACCCGAAAAATAAGAAACGCTTGCTGGTTTTACAAGAATGGCCATGCTTTAGAAAGTTTCTCCTAACAATCAATAAGGATTATAGGAATTGAAACGGGACGACGACACTAATGTCTGCCGTGTGACTGTTAGTACAAAAACGAAAAACCTTTTGCGTTTTATTACTCTGAACTTGCACTTTTTCATGTAAATTCAAGTTTATTTTGAGATGTACAGTATTTATTTTTATTGAGCATTTTCTGAAGGATAATTTAGTAGAATAACCATTTCGTTAATGATGTTTTCAAGAACTCCGAACATCGTCGTTTCATAGTATCAATTTGAGAAAGGAAATCTTAACGGAAACATTTAAAAGACGTCACGAAAAATGAACAAGTAGAGGAAATTTGGTTCGGTTAAAAAGGTATATGGAATTAATTTCATCACGGCTGGCGACGCGACAGTAAAATGTGCGATCGAATTATCAAAAAAAAATGTCAAAATATGATATGAAATAACCAGGGACGGACTGACCAAAATAGTTTAAGCAAATTTTCGAATTTTAGAATCAAAACTTAACAGGAATTAATATATCGCATATTGCTATTTTCTTTTATCAGCAAAACTGTTTGATAAAGATGTAAAAAGTTGTATTTTTTAGTATTCTCGATATTAATGTTTTTAATACAATCTTTAGCCAAACATCAGTCCAGATAGCAGAAGGCCGTTAAGCTACACTAAAATAATAACTAATTTATATTGTTAAAGATTTTGATCAAATCTGGCACCAGAGCATCTGGCACCAGAGCAATTTAACAGCATCCTATCTTCTGAACTGACGGTTCTGATGAAAAAAATTTCTGCAAGCACACTTCAAAGCTTTCTATTGTTTTCTGCCATATTAGCTTTTTAGCCTATTTTGGTCTATTTTTGAGGCTGTTTAAATTAATGAGGCAATCATCGGTAAATTATTATTAGCTCTAGACCAGTGGTTCCTAAAGTGGTCTATATCGACCCCCAGGGGTCGATGACGACTTGCAAGGGGTCTATGTCAGCAGAAAAAAAAATTGGGGGTTCATGAGATGTAAATGGGGATCAACGATAGCGAATCTCATTTCCACTATTGCAGAAACTATTATAGCATCTTATACGTCTCTGGGTTAAATTTAAATTGACCTCCTTTCCTCATACCTTCTAACAACAGAAAGAAACAGAGTGGACGTCACTAACTCAGGATACAACAAGAAGGAATTCACCGGGGTGGTACTACTCGACGTTTCAAAGGCCTTCGACAAGGTTTGGAACCAAGGCCTCTTATTCAAGATGTTTCAGACCAAAATATAACCAGCACTCGTTCAACTGGTTGCTTCCTACCTAAAGGGCCGACGCTTCGGGATCAAATTTGAGAATACCCGTTCTTCCGAGCGATACTTCAATATCTTTATGAGCGACATTCCCACCTCAACGAATCCAAGAACGATGATTTTGCTGTATGCCGACGATAGAGCAATTTACTCATTCTCGCTGAACTAAGACTTTTCCACCGCTCGCCTTCAAGAAGCAATAAAAGCCCTTGAAAATGGTTTGCTACTTGGCGCATCAAGGTAAACTCGCGCAAGAGCACCGCAACGATGTTCCGTGCAAGACAAGCCAAAAACCAGATAAAAATAAATGTCTGCATGTTTGATGAACCGATCCCATGGACAACTACGGCAAAATACCTAAGAGTCATGCTCGATTTACGCCCGTATTACGTCACCAACCGACGACTTCACGCCGATGCAAACATCGAAACTACCGGCGAATATATCAGGAAGCAAGCAGAAAACCTGTACAAATCTATACAATTTGAGGAAAATCCACTCGTTGCTCAACTCGGCTAATACTGGGAGAAGCTAGCTTAGTAAGTCCCTAGGACGACTCTTGCTTGGGAACCGCGAGTTTTATCCTCAGTCTGAGCTAAAAATTTAGTTGGTCTATCCTCCGTCGTGGTACGGATTCCACATTAAGTCGTAGGTCCCTTTCGCAATACTTCTAGCCCCACTTTCGCAAAATTCCTAGCCAACCTCTCTTTACGTTACACACACTATGTAATTAGCTTCTGGCTGTTTAGAGTGTGTCTAAGCCTAATAAAATTTAAAAAAATACGATCCCGGCTTCAATATTAGACAGCGCCAGCCCAAGAATCTCCTCACCGCTTCCGACTCGACGCGACCCCCCTTCCATCCGGGGACCAATCAAAAACCTTTGATCGCAGTCATTAACGAGGCACTCACGAATCGCACAAGGACCCAAAACCAACGGAACAAGCTCACTAAACACTTGGATCCCACCATAACAAACGCCCACAAGGATAAAAAATCATAGCACCGCTCTCCGCACCTGCGGCATCAGAAGCAGGTTTCAATTATTTTTGCGTATGCGTACACGCATGGTACGAACCCTCATCACTCTCCAGAACCCAAGGATCCACCCAGTCCAAGCCTAGCGCTAAATAAAGAGAAAAGTCACCTCACAAACCCACCGACCACAGCCAACATCACTCTGAAGGAGGTATAGTCTCACCCTGGCAACTCAGTAAATCCAATATGTTCATCGTCATTAACTCAGGAGATTTGATATTAAAGCTAACTACATTGATGCCAAATATTGAAAATTTGTTATCAAAGCATCAGGTTTATCCCTCCCACTAAAAACATTAATTTTTTGCTTAGTTATTTTATGTAACAGATAATAAATTTTAATTTTGTTAGTTTTAATTTGAAAAAAATTAACATCACGTAAGTAGGGGGTCTACCCAAAACCAAAAAACATAGCAAGTGGTCTACGAGACAAAAAAGTTTGGGAACCACTACTCTAGACTAAAGCTCTTAAAGAGCTTTTCTTTAGAAACCAATACCAGTAGTTCTTCATGAGTCCAAACAAAAGCAATTCTGGTTTAGGAATTCCTCCGACTCCCGGCCACCAACCGAAGGAATTTTTGCAAATATAAAAAAGAATATAACAAGAGATGCTTTGTTTTGATTGTGCATCCCTTGCTCAATTTAAACGGTAAATTTTCTATCCCTACAGTTATGATTCAACCAATCGTAGCCGTCGTAACGATCATTTGAACGATAAAACATGACAAAAAAAAATAAAATATTTATGTGTAATTAAAATCAAGCACAGAATATGCAGGTAAGGTCTGGGGGTTATGTAATACCCCTCAGGATTTCAAAGATAATTTTTTAATAAAAATATTTTTATCGCGTACTATCTCGAGAACATATACATATATTTCTTCCAGAAAAATGAAAACTTCTTATGTATATACGTAATAAATTCTGTCACTGAAGCCTTGGGTCATTTTGTATACGTTCACTTTGTTCCGAGTTAGCAACAACAATAATAATAATTATGTATTAAAATTTAATGAATAATTAAAGAAATTTTATGATTGGATGTAATAAGAATTAAAGTGAGATTGAATAACTAGAAGATTACTTTGAAGTTAAAAGTTTTACACTGACGAAATATTGAAGATATTATTAAAAAATAGTATTATAAATTAATTCAATATTTGATTTTAAGAAAGTTAAAAAAATTAATTTATCAATTAATGAAAAATATTAAAAAAAGAACTGCTGCTTCTATGCTATTTTAACATAGAATACGTCATTTACTTTTTCTGCACCGGGTGCTGAAATACTTACTTAGCTTCGGCAAAAATAATAAGCGATAACATTGTACAAAATAATGGAAATTTACTTCTTATTCTGTTATAAAGTAGTTAATAAATATTTGGAATAAACTTCAAACTTCGATGTATAAATACATTTTTATTGAAGTGAATAAGCGTCAACCGCCTTCGCTTTCTTAGGTTTACTTCAAGACAAAGACAAAGGTTGTTCTACAGTTAATTTTGCTTTATAATTTCTTGTAGAGTATAAATTTACAAAACAAGAAAAATTGTTTCTAGAAAACAATTTTTTGATCAGCTCACGATTTTACCATTGACAGCTTTTTTGACCTGAGTTGATTTATCAATAATCTTGCCCTCTTTTCAAGAAGTTATTTATTAATGCTATTAGAAACATATAAAGTATGTACCGGTAGACATTGCAAGGCTATCTCGTATAATTTAATCGACTTATAGGTTTGCCCTACTTGAAATTTTAATTTAACGTAGAAAGTACTCTTATTTGTTATCAAATGTTTTCAGATAACCACAGGCGATTTTTAGAAAATAAAAATCTTATAGATTCACTGACAAAAATTAACAAATCAAATATAAACGAAAATGTTTGAAGAAATTTACTTAATTTTCTTCGTTATCCACGTGGCCAGTCCGCCCTTAGAATCGACTTCCATTAACGCAAATTCGTTGAAGTAATATTTTAACCGAATAGTAACTCTCTTGTCATTTCCTTGTCAGTTAGCAATCTTACTCTGATCGACGATAGTTTAGTTTTCCCCACAGATATTAGATTTTAATTAATGTCAAAACTACAACAGTTAACTATGTACCACGATCACTCATTGCTTAGATTACATCACTACGTAATTGATCTATATTTTGTTTTCCTAAAATTTCTCTATCGAGCGCGGAGTCCAAAAATGAAAAACTTCTAATAACAAAACTACTTCTAAGTTTTTAATTGCTTTCTGTCATTGGTAAAACTTTAATGATATAGAAGTCCGTTCAAATTTCACAAAACGACTTGAACATTTTCATGAAAAGGTTAAACGAAAAATTAAGAGGTACTTACATTTTCATTTTCCTCGTTAGTTTTTGAATCACAATGAGCTGAAGTAACTTCGCGGTTTTTTTGTCTGCACGCATTATGTCTTTTTAACTTAGCACAACAATTTCCGGCAGTCTTGAAACTTCCATTTCCTACTAGACGTGATTTGCTCCCTTCTTCAGAGCAGATGCTTACTTGCCTCCTACGACTGCAACACATTAAAAATAATTATATTTTATAAATAATACAAGTCGTTTTTCATTAAAGAAAAGACGAACAATTTTTTTAAAAGTAACTTTAAAACTGGAAACAAACTCACTTCGCATATATGTACAACAGTAATTTATTAGAAACACATTTAGATATTGCAGTTTCAAAGTAATCTAAATGAAAACCGCAAAACCTTTTAATCTAAATTGTAGACGAATAATGATAAAGTGGTATAAAATAAACTTTGTATTTTTTACGGATAAAACATATTACATAATTGTAACTCGATTTGGTTAAACGAGTAGTAATAATCATTGAAAATTTCTAAATAGGCAAGTAAGTTCGATTTCAACTATCAATTAAAGTTTAAACCATAAATAAGTTCAATTCAAGAAGGCATTACTTCTAATCCTTTAAGATTCCAATTAAGTCGTTCACTATCGATTTATCACTGAATGCTGATTTCTCAATTGCATCTACCTACTTTGAGGTTTTTGATGCCACTAATCTTTATTGCTTTAATTTCTCGCTTTTAATTTCTTTGTCAAAACGTAGAAAATTTAATGAAATTTCTATTTATTTATTTAGATATCTCAAATTTTAAGTTATTTACTTTTGAACAAATTTGTTTACATTAATAAGCTTGTTTATCTCAAGCAAGCCCAAGGGTAAAATTTTTACTTGCTAAACTAGAAACTTGCTTCAATCAAGATATCCTTTTCACTGAGAACTCTCTTTAATCAAGAACTCAAGCAGATATAATAGTTTTTATTTGATAAGGCTTAAAATTAAAAGGTTAAATGTTTTAGATCAAATGTAATTTAACATATTGTTTTTAATGTAATCCTTTATATTCTTTCAAGTTCTATAATATTATATTAATGGTTATTTTCATATTGATAAAATTAGACTAAGTCGCAGAAAATCTCATATTCGTTAAAAAAAGAATAAACAAAATGATTTGTTTAAGGACTTCGAATTCTTTCGAAAGTATAATACTTAGCTTCCATACGAAAAAAGACAAAAATATTAAATAATGAAGGTAGATTTTCCGACGATATTATAAATAGAATAAAACATAAAAATTAAGTGGAAATCTCTAGCGGTTACGTAGTGAAAAAGGCTAATCTTATCCAAGTGATAAACTCAAACAATTTGAATTTATTTACCTTTTATTATATCTTTATAACATGCTAAATTATAATAATTATATCGGGCAATAATAATAATTTTTTATACAAAAGTTCCCCTGCTAAAAAACAAATAAAGAAATATAAAAACCTCTCTTAAGATGAGATGAGTTTACATTAAAATTCTTCTTCCATTACTTAGTACTATTAATGTAGGTACAATGTTTACATTTGGAAATCATATTTCCTATTTACATAAATGTACATACTTTATGGTAACAATACATTCTATAGTAGAGTACTAACCTTGCTAGATGACTACATACATAATATTACAGCAAAACATCAATGTATAAAAAAGATAACCAAAATAAAGCAAAAAAATCAATTACATCGATAACATAAATTACCAAATCTTGTTTTTACTAAGATGTCGCAATTCACACACTCAACTTTTGTTCTTACCCTCTTAATACATTAATACAGATCAGTCGCGCTACCAGTCGCCTTGACCTTCTAGTGCAGGAATAATGTGGAAACTTTTTCCAATGCAGAATAAAAAAATTGTTTCAAATTATAGATATTTATTATAAGAAATGGAAAAGAAAATTTGACAGAATTTATTAAACAAACCTCATAGATTACATATATTTAAATTTAATTAAAAATTACAAGTTGAAATTTTGTAACTACCTCAATTTATAGAAACATCTTAAAGTGTTCTTGTATTTTGATTTATAGTTTCAATGTTTTAATATAATAAGATTGCTAAATGGTTAGGTTGGCAGTTTTGCGAGAAAGCGGTTAAGTTTTTGGTTGAAAGCAAGAACTTTTTGTCTGTCCTTAGGGGAATAAAGATGTCGTGTCTAATTTATAATGCTCATTAGAGTTTATAATGTTCATTTGTGTACAAATTTTAACTTTCAAAAAGTTAACGGAAGATTACGCTGTGTACTACACATCGAAACATTCTTACGTTCACAAAAGCTGAAAGCATTGTTTAGTAGGCAAAGCTTAAAGTTTTTAAATTATACTTTGATCAAATTGTTTCGTTTGTACATTATTAATTATAATAATTTTTACAATACTAGAAATGTAAAAGTTACAATAAAATAATTAATAAGTATAAATATTTTTTAATAACATAACAAAGCACCTGTGAGAATAAATAATTTTTTTTATCAAACGTAAAACATAATTAATAATATGTTTAATTAGCATTTCTTCTGTTAAAAACCAGACAACAAAATAAGACAACAGTATTAAACTTACTGCGTCGAAAGAGATTAAAAATGTTTTTACATTTCTTCGAAAGAACTGATAAAAAATTTATAAAAGATGTATTTGTAAATATTAAACAAAGTTGAAGGGCCTCTCGGAAAAAGTCGGAAAAATAATTTTAAATTTGTAAAAATGCGTTAATAATACATATTTTCTATTCGGAATTTTTGTAATTCAGTGCATGGTATGGATAGATATGACCTTAAAGAATGAAATTCCAGAGTAAAATATATTTTTGAAAAGTGGAAAAGAATTTCACTATGTGCTCAAGCAAAATTAAAAAAAGTAGCTAACCTACTTTCTCCACTACCTATGCACTTCAATCATTGTTTGTTGTTAAAAAAAAGTACAAATTTAGATAATAGGTTATAAAAATGTTGTCATTAATTTTTCATTGTCAATCGTTTAACAAATCCTCTCAACATTAATGTTTATGTAAATCCTTACGTTCTTATCCTATTTCACAACTTAGAAGCTGTAGAACTAATCCTTAAATTGGATATTCTATTGGGCAAGTTCAGTGTATTTGAGCATTCCATCTAAAATTGTTAGGCTTTATAATAACATGGCTTATCAAATTAAATGAGTATTTATCAGGCGAGTATCTCCACTCGGCAATAATTAATTTAAATTCTCGTTTATTCAATTTCAAAAACTATCTGCTAGGAATAATATCTACTTCAATTGACGTCGAAGTTAATCGATTTTCAGCAAAGTTTTGATAGTAAATTTAACAATATGTAATAAATTATATTAATTTTATTACTAAAGTATAGCATATTTTACCAGTCGAGAATTTAAAAATAAAACTATTTAAACCGCAGAAAGAAATGTTTGAAAATTAATTAATTACTATTCAAAGCTTTTTAAATTAAGCGATGTTGTTTCTTATGATTAAAAATAACAGATCAAAATTTTCTAATTCTAAGCTGGAAACCTGAAACCATAAATAAAGAACTTGAAGGCAAGAATCTATAGGTGTCGTAAAATTGTCTTCCGTATACAGTTTTATTAGGCTACAAATTCTACGAGCTACATCTAAACCCAACTTTATTAAACTAACTAAATTTTGGAGACATTAAAATAAATAGAGAATTAATTTTGTACTTACTATTTATGAGAATGGTTCAAACTTTCCGATATATTTTCCACATTTTCTTCAGGTAAGTAATTTAGTGATGGCAAGGAAAATGCTGCACAGTTTGTGAGATCTGCAAAAAAATACTAAATGATTATTTTTTACTTTAAAAAATGTCATTTATTTAGATAAAGTGATATTATGTTTTCGTACAGTTTTATTTATTTGATTGTGTACAAAAAACAGATACAAATGATAAATTTCTGGAATAAATTTCATTGGAGCTGAACCCTCGTATATTATATTTCAAGATTTAGTAAGAATAATGCATTTTGCTGGATTTATTTCAAGTGTAGTCGTAGTAAAAACGTGTTACTAACTACATAAAAGCATTGTGACCATTTATGATTGAACTAGTTAGAGGACTGTTATAAATTACGCAATTAAAATTATACTCGTACAATAAATGGAAATTATAAATACACCAAGATTTTCTTGTTTCGTGAATGAAAGCCATTGTAAGCGCCGAACGATTATGTAAAAACGACATTTTTAGCTCTACAGCTTCTATCCCTAGCTTATTCAAGTAAAAGGTACCTTTAATAATAATTTTGAGCACTTTTGTTTACGAAGAAAGCCTTCCAGAAATTAAACATTAAACTAATGGTTCTTTGTAAAAGTTCAATAAAAAGAATATTTTTTAGCTAATAATAATTAATCATTTTACAATAGCTAAACCAGAATTTCCATGCTATTATATCATGATTTGGAAAACCATTCCAAAAATAAAAATAGAGTGCTTTTCGTTTTAACATAAACGAAAAGATTTTTGGTCCAATTCCAAATCAGCGGAAAGATGCTTTGTAAGTAACTCATTACCTATGTATCACGTTCCATTGACTTATTAGCAAGATCTTCGTTTAATTGGGACATATTTACTACTTCTGCTTTTCCTAATTTGTACGTGTTTCATTTTCTGTAAATTTTTAAAACAATAAATCTTTAAAGTAGATAGTACATTTTGTTATTGGCTTTCACTAATAAAATAATAAATTTCGCAAATGTTTTCACCATACTATGACATCATCAGGCAATGAATAAAATACGGCGTGATATAAATTTTATTTATAAAAACTTTGTGCATTTTAGTTGTAAAAAATGTTTAATACTTTATTAAAAGTTTTGCCTACAATTCCTATGATTTTATAGTTAATAAAATAGATGACAACACAATTCAAAATTTTTTCTGGCAACTGAACAAGCACACTGGCTCTAGTTGCCACAATAAACAATACTTTTCTATTTTTATCCATAAACAGTGCTGCATAGAAAACTCTAAATAATATTAAACTTTTACCTCAATTCCTACTGAAAATAAAACTTCTCCTACCATTGAAAATTTTTTCAATTCCATTTGTTTTTGTAACTGTCAAATCCCCACAAATATTCAAACGAAGCAACAAACTTTTTAACAAAATAAACATTGAATCGTTAAGAAATTTAATCCGGTTTACTAAAACAGTTTTCACTTTTTCAGTATTCATCAAAACCGTCCAAGAAAACTTTTACGTCTCATTAAATTTTAATTCTTACTTTAAGCCACATTTAACTTTTAATATAATTTTTAGAGTAATTAATTCGCAAAAATGTAATTAAATGCGAATCGCTTACCTAAGTGTGCTTGTAATTTTTCGAGTTTAAGAAAATAAAGTTCGGTTTGTGCAATAAAAACTTATTAAAAACTCTAAAAGTACCAACTACTTAACAATAAATTATTAATAATGAAATTTCTTATACAAAACGTGTCCGTGTGAAGATAAATATCCTTTCCCAAGGTATTCATAATTAATTAGTTTACAGGTTCTGTATACAGGGTGAATCAATATTGTAGACTTCTTCAACTTCTTCTGGTAATATGTTATTTTGGTTCTAAAAGCTGAAACGTTCCACAGAGAAAGAGACCGAAAGTTATTCTAGATATTCAATAAATCGACGGTTTGAAAAATAACAAGAAAGAAATATTCAGCACAAAAGCACTTATCTTAGAATCACTCCCATGTCACTCCACTGGACGCCTTACAAATATTTTATAAGAATTATAATAATATATCAAAATGATAGCATAAACTCCAATAGTTGATTTTGGTAGCTGACTATATGAATTCCTTTTGCAAATACCTGATGATTTACGATGATCGTACCAAACAAATGTTGAAAGAATCCGGTTGTAAATTTGCGTACTAAATAATTACAATGCATTTGAATATTAACTTATATCTAAATTAAATGAAAATCTAAGTAATCAGTTATAACAAATAATATGAGACTATAATATGAAGTAAAAATAATGCCTGGATTACATATTATACTAGATAAATGTATTGTAGTGTTTCAAAATGGTTGGCACCCACCCTATACATTTTGTTAGAAAATTTCATTTTAATAATTTTAAGTTGTAAGACTGAAAAATTAGAGAGATGGGGGCAAATGACACCAAGTTGAAGGCTTTTTGCCACGAGTCGCCGCAAGAGTAGGCGGTGCGACTTTTGGCTCGTTAATTTTAACTCGGTGAAATTGATTTTTGAGACTGCGTCATTATAAGTTGTGAGTAGTATTTTGAATTTGATTTGAATAAAGTATTTTTGTGCGATTGCATTACTGCGTTTTTTTGATATTGGGAATTGGTTTGAATATTTTTTTTAAGTTGCTACCGAGCGGTAGTAAGGCGATTTAGTTTGATTGATTTGGAAAGAGAATAGTTCGGATTTAAGTTTCGATTTGGATTGTATTCAAAATTGAAAAATTAAAATTACATTTGTAGGAACGAACGGTGCTATTGATAAGCAGTTGATTTGGATAACGGTAAAACCTAAACTTCGATCCCTTGCAAGAATTAGATTTATTTATTTAAATAAATTTAGATAATTTATTTTGTTTTTGAAGACGCTAGAACCTTTCGACTCTAAAAAATTCCCAGCTGCTCTCGCACACCAGGGTTAACCCGAGGCAATAAAAAGATTATAGATTTTCCACGGAGAGTACACAGCAGTATATAAAATAAGTTAAGTAGTTTAAGTCCAATTTAACTATTTTTGGCAGTGGTTAAAGAGGTTTGTAGACCGTCATGGATACCATCAAAAGCTAATCTGGTTCCTCAGACTGAAACAATTAAGTCAGCGTAATAGTTCTGCACTCGACAACCGACACCACGAGACTATCTAAACTGTTTCAAATAACTGCATGTTGAAAATATCCCCTACTACAAAAATTTTCACACTTAGAATAAAATCTAAAGTGTTAAACTCTGACATAAAAAAGAATGCAACCTTAACAACCCTAAAACGATGCAGTTACATATCTACATAAATGTTTATTTTTCGTTATAAAAAGTGCTAGAGTTAAAATCCCAGGTATATTCTGGATTATATCATCACATATACAACTTCATTCTTTTTAAAATATTACATCTTTTGGATATCGATAAAGTACTGGATTGGTACATCATCAGGGCCACCCTATAGCCACAGGGCTAAATGAGCTATATCCCCGGGGCGCAAGCGCTTTGGGGCGGAAATTTTTATTTTGGTTTTTTAGCCCTAAAAAGGATAAAAAATTATTTACTATCTTCTCTGGGACAGAACAAATTAAATGATATAAGTATTTTATACAACTTAGAGAATGACTTATTTAACAACTTAAATACGAGAGGTATTAGATTAATCAATTTGTTAAAGAAGAAGTTAGGAAAATAAAAATATGTAAATTAATTTTGTTGTTTGTTTACTCTAAAGTTTATTTCTGTTTATACAGGGTGTCCCCGGATACACTTTACATAACTTAGATGCTGATAGAGGACACTTTTCGAGGAAATTTTACTAAGAAACATTTTTAACAAATTTTTTTTACATTCAAGCCTTCGAGAGTTAGGCTTCTTTAAAGTATATATTTTTTAATTTTCACCATGTGGCCATAACCCAGAAAATATTGATTTTTGGGTAAAAATTGATTAGTACTTCTTTAAAGAGCGCAAAATAATCTACAAACTACATTTAAACCTTTTATTGTCCAAAATTAACGGCTTTCCAATTAGAAATTAGGGTTCTGTCACGTTTTCTATTCCACGATTTTAACTTTTTTCTATTGAAAATACGTAAAAAGAAACTTTTCTAAGCATACTAGAACAAAAATTTTGTAGGATAATGCAAAAGTTTTCGAAAAAAATCGATTTTAAAAATGTAAAATTTACATTTATTTTAGATACACCTTTTAACACGGCTGCATGATTAGCCGTTTTTGTGTAAGGCAAAAAAATTTAAAAATATCCCTGAAGGATGACAGAACTCGCCAAGAGTGGAATTCGAAGCAATAGAACTTTTCCGGGTGTCGATCGCGACTGCCAACAACATTAAGAGTATATCAAAGCACACGTACCGTCAACAAAATGAAGAGCAAGGAAATCAACGTGAGGCCGACCGTCACGCATCGGGGTGTATCATATTACATCTTCCTGCATTTCTTAATTTTAAAATGCCGTTATTTTGACAACTATAATACACTATAATACAACTATAATACATAATCCTAAGAATTTTGTATGTCAATATACTCAGAAAATTGTCCTCTTTCCAATAGTCAATAAAAAAAAGTTCAATTCTTGGGATAGAACACATGACTCTATCCAGAAGTTAAAGTAAAAAAATTGTTTTTTTGTTTCTTGTTTAATATTTTCTGATTTTCTGTGAAATAAATTGGTTTTTCAAAAATTTATACCAGACAAAAATTGTAGTCCGTTAAATTTCGTATCCGAAATTGGGTGTCAGAATTTTTGTAAAATGTTTGGTTTAAAAAATACAAGGTTTTGAAAATAAAACTAAAATAAAAAAAGCTCAAGTTTCTCCACATTTTTTTACCTACTTTAATTCATAACTCGAAAGTCTTTGATTTTAGACAAGAAATAGTTGAATCTAGTTTGTAGACTACTTAAAAGTGTAATACATTTTTACTAAAAAATTTTCGGACGATGGCCACGTGAAAGTGAAAATTAAAAAAACTGCTTTAAAGAGGCCTAACTATCGAAGATTTGAATTTATAAAAAAAATTTTGTTAAAAATGTTTCTTAGAAAAGTGTCTTCTCACCACCTAAGATATGTAAAGTGTATCTTGAAAGACCCTGTATATATTTTTTATTTTTCTATGAATTTTATGTTTTCGTTTTGGGTAATAGTAATAAATTGACTTATTCTGTTTTTTTGAAGAGGAGCGCATTAATTTTAGTAGCCCAGGGGCGTCGTATATCTTAGGACGGACCTGTACATCATCTACACGCAACCAGGAATATAACCAACGTTTCCTGGTCTCTAACCTATTGATGTATTACAACAAATTTAGCCTCAACAAATTTAACAACTAAAAAGGCAAACTGTACAACTTTTCCTCATGCGCTTAAACTTTTCAAGAGAAATATATGCTGTTGCGGACTTTTTGATATAGCTCTCCCAAACTTGCAAAATCATCAAATCACCAATATCGAATTAAATTTACTTCATTAGTTATTAGATACTCAACGCAAAATATTATGCACTGCCAGAAATAAAAATAACACCAATTTATAAATGGACAGCATAATAAATTTAAATTAGGTAATTTTAATATAAAAAGATTTTTAAAACTGTTCATAATAAAATTACTTTGCCCTCAAGGTAGGTCAATACATAACTACTATTACTTCGTATCGTTAAATTTGAATTTTATTTTACTTTTTAATAAGAGGCAAAAAAATAAGTAATCCCAATGCCGATAAGATATCTCGGAGTATTAATGTTACACTTTAAAGTAATCCGAAAGAATAGAACCGGAAAAAATATTTTATTGGGATTTCAAATTTGATTACGAAATTGACGAGTACCTTTTTTTATTTAATTAGTTTATCGCAAAAGTTATCATAAATAAAGTAAACCGGGGTACCTTTTTTATTCTGAACTAAAAACCGAAGGTGAAGGTAAAGGTAAAAATTATATATGCATGTAATTAAAGGCTTAATATTGTATCCATGTTTGTTTGCACAATCATTTTATGATAAAAGAAGTATTTCATTGGGTATTTGATTTGCTGAGAATAATAATATAATATTTAATCTGCCATTGTTGTAAATCTAATAAAATTTTATTGCAGAGCAAAAATCTCTGAAAACAAATAGAAACAGCTGAATCGATAACATAAAAGCAAATAATAATAATAACTTGAACATAAATTCTTGAAAATTTTTTCATTTACATTTACATTAACTAATTTTTTTATTAATCTTGTTGATTTAGTCCAATTTTGTGATGTCGCGCTATATCCCAAGATTTATTAATTCTGTTTTAATTAATGATACGATGAAAGCGAAGTAGAATTTCGTTAAGAAATTAAGCAAGAAAAATTAATCATTCTATTTAAAACGGTTGCAGTTGTACGAAAAGAAATTTTTTTTCGTAAAAAGTTATTTTGCACTTTGCTGGGGCTTTTACAGCGTATGCCACTGAGAATAGGTTTTTTCAGGAAAGATGGGTTTAAAATGTTCCAAAAGGCACACTTCCTCTTTGCACCTTTTCTACAATTGCGAGGTTGAATTCATTTATGCGAGTAAGTTACGTTTATTGAAAGATACCGTGAAAATTACAGATTTAAAAAAAAGTTAAAGTAAGACTTCAAAGTAACTTTTCTCTAAAGTTAATAAACATTTTTAAATTGGTAAAGTTTCTGCTGATTCTATTTAATAAGTTTTCCCAAACTTATTGGAACAACCAAATCGATAATATTATATAATATAGCCTATTATATTGTTAGTTTTTAGTTTCTATTTTACAATTTCTTGAGTTTTCGAAAGCTATGTATTTTAACTTTGTGCTGCTTTTTTTCTCCTTTTGTAATATTAAAAATAAATCTCAATCTGGATTAAAAGCCAACTGGAATCGCTACACTGTAATATAGGTAGGTATATAATAATTTAATAATATACTCGTACTCAATCAACGTTTTGATATTTTGATCATCAATTTTGGTCTTGACAATGTCAACATGACGTTACGTGACCAAATTACAGCTATTCCTCTAAGAGGATCTACTATAGTCTAACTTCATGTTTCTATAAATTTTAATAATTTTCCTCTAATAAATTAATAAACTCGGATTTCATATGCAACGATAAAATGAAATAATATTAAATTACATGGCATAGTAATAAACCATATTTCATTAAAAACTTTGATATTGCAATATCTAAATAATTAAAAGTTTTTCATACAGTAAACTAATATCTGTGTTTTTAACACAAAGTTAATTAAAGCGGAAAGCATCCATTAAAAGCAGTTAATTTTTCTTTTTACAAAACTTATTAATTAGTAATAAACTCGTCGATTTAAAAATTTAATAATGCCAAGAAATAAATAATTGAAATAAATAATTTAATTTAATAAATAAATAATGTTTAATTACAGCATAAAGTAACGCTACATAAATGAGGGTAAACAAACATTATTATCTTTGAAACTAAAACTAGCACCTGAAATCTCTCATTACAATAACAAAAAAATAATGCCTTTAAATTATGAAAGGAAATGTATTTCAAAGAGAAAATAATAGCCTAGTATTATTATTTGCTGCTAAAAGGAAATTCAAGAAAAACATGTTCAGATGACTTAACACTTAAAAATTATAATTGCTCAATATAGAAATTATTAAATAAAAATCTTTTGATGAATTTAATTGTTTGAGGCAAGTTTTCTTATTGATCATACAACTTACAATTTTCTTTTTATGTACGGAAAAGAACAAGTTCGTTGTTCGCTGTTAACTTTGATAGGAATATTTAAAAAAATTTCATTACAAATAAATCAAAAGATTTTTTTATAATACATCATGAAAACATATAGCTGGACTAGCAGTTTTCAGCACCACGTACAAAATTCAGGTGAAAATATTACAGCCCAGAATTATTAGCATTTTTTACCTAGAAAAAAATATTGTAGGTCTGAAAATTGGATTGAATAATCCTTAAAGCATTACTGAATAACATAGTAAAGCTCTCAAAACATCATCTATTGGCTGGCATCATAGTTTTTTAAGGGTGTAACCCACATATATACGAACCAAAATAATATAATAAAAAAACCAAAATATTTATTTAAAATTTGTCTAATTTTATCAAAAATTGTGTGTTTTTTAAAGAGAAGTTATTTTCCGCCTTTTTGTAAAAATTAAATTTCAACGCGTATTTTTGTGCGATGTACTTGAAAACTAAGGGGTCTACAATAAAATAGTAAAATAGCAACATAAAAGATAATTTAATTCTGTGTAATTATATTTATTTTTAATTCTTCTATCGCAAAAATTATCTTTCAATCAATTTTTGATCAAATTCAACAAATTTTATTACTCAGCAAGCCTTAGGTGTATTTGAATTAATGTTTAATGTTTGCGCTATTATTACTATAAAACTCTTTTAGTATGCTGTTCAGTAATGCTTGCTGATCATTTAAACCAATTTTCAGACTACAATATATTTTAAGGTTTGAGTAAAATTTTAAATAAAAAGCCTTTACGAAAACGACGGTTTAATGCCAAGGTAATAAATCCCCCAATTTAAAACATTTTGAGCAGTAAGAAAGAAAGATCAACATAATTTTAAAACTTAAAGTCACTCAGTTAAGCCATTTCAAGTTCGTAAAGGTTATCAAACCTTCATTTTCTATTGAAACAATCTGCAAAAATTTCTCTGGGCTGATTGTCGACTTTAAATAATTTTTAATTTCCTAGTGAAACTTCTATCGTACTACATTTACTCGGAAAACCGGAGCAAAATAATATAACACTTTTATTATAATATAATAATTTCTTTATATTGACTATCGCCTGTTGAAAAGTTATAGGAATCAGAGACTATCAGAGATTAAATTTTGGATTTAATATTTGTTTACATAATTATGCTTTTACACATTCTAATTGCTACAGTAAGGTCGTAAATTTTAGAATAAATTTAATAAATATTTTAGAAGGGTTTCCACTGAAAATCCTCGAATACGTCAACCTTACTTTTTAAAATGCCACTTTCTTCTGACGGCATTGACAATTTTTGATAGTGTTTCTTTTTTAACTGTGACGTCATCGTTTATCCAAACCGCATTTTTGCTTAAAAATTTTAATTCAATTTTGAAATATTACTATATGTGCACTACTAGGTCTTCTCTGGTATTATTGGTTCTTCTTAATTACGTAAATTGCAAACTGACTTAAAAATATTACTATATAGAATATAGATAATATAGTGTAATGTATAGTTGTTCTAAAATTTTAATTTTTCTTGCCAAATAAAATTGTAACAACCCTTTAATTACAATAAAATGAGACTATTTCAATCATGCGACTTTGTTATCACCATAAAAATCTTGCAAATTAATCACACACCGCTTAATTAAACCACTGAACTCAAAAATAATGTATTTTTCACACTTTAAAAAAAACAATTCATCAAAAATGTAGCTTAAAACCAACAAAATCAAACATCCACTCTACTCCACATTTTAGCCCTCACTGTCAACCTTTTTGAAACAAAATCTTTATATTTTTTCTCATTTAAAATTCAAACAAAAGTCATCAAATAAATAACTATAAATATAGAATTGTAGGAAAATACACGACAATAGATATTGAAAAAATATAGCTGATTTCATTTAAAGTAATTCTTCGTATGCAGAATTGATTCAGCAAATATTGACATTTTCCACAGTTAATATTGGATATTATATTAATTTACAAAATGTATCCGGCAGTACCAATAGTTATTTAGTATAGGTAATTTAAAGTTATATAAAATGTTATTAAAAATTAAATTAAACTCTCACCTAATCTACTAACTTGATGAATACAGGGGTACCCTAATAACTTTTACCATTTTATAATACATTAATAATAAAAATTTATTCTAACATAACCTGGAAACTTACATATTATGTATTGACGTGTTTCAATTTATGAGCAGTACCTAGGGTGTTGAAATTGTAGAAAAACGTAGAAAAAAAACAAAATTATTTTTGATAATAAAAAAGTGTTAAAAGATACTTGTATAAAATTAAATAAATTTTAAAACAAAATATAAAATGAAATTAAATCACATAAAAGTAAGAAAGATTTGTAGAAATAAAATTAGAAGTAAATAATTAAATTATCTCTAAAATATAATTATTAATATATTACACTAATGTATCGATGAGAGCCCAACAAATACAAAATCTGATAGGCTAACTTATGGATAGCTTAACAGGGTTGTCCCAACTTTGACACTCTAACTTTGATTTAAAATGCATAAGGTACACTTACACAAAAAGTAGAAATAAGAACATTTTGTCTTTTATTGCATTGGTAAAAAACAAAATTCTCATAATATTTTATGTTAACAATTTGTGTTTCTACAATTTAGTTTACGAACTAATAAAATTCTGTATTGTCATATTTACATACTAAATTCATATTTGCGTATGTGATATCTGCTACCCTTCAAGTAATCAATGTTGAAATGTAATTTACGTTAACACGGTTGTGTGGATTTATTTACATCTCGACATATAATTGATAATAATATAAAATATTCAAACTCAAATTTACCTTTGTTGTTTCAAAAAGTTTCGGTAAACATACGTAAGTATTTTATTTTACAAAACAAATAATAAACTAAAATAAAATATCTAAAATACTAAAATACCTTGCAATTGAAAATTTTTTTCGTCAAGAAACCAAAAAGTGAAGTTAATACCTGACAGTAAAATAAAATACCAGCAGAACAAGGAACCAAAATTTCGACTTCTCAAAATATTTACATTCAAAAATTTTTAATCTGATGAGTCTTTTTTAAAGAATTATGACTGAACTTGTAATTTTTATTAGAATTTAAAAAATATAAACTACTAATTCTTTCATTTTCTATCATTTATCTACATCAATTTGTCGATCTAAATAAATTTTGTTTCTAGTAGAGCATCACAAATATGACTCAAAATTATTGGACAAAGCATAGCATCGGCCGTTTGAATCAATAAATTTAATAATATATTTTTTGTCCGAATACAGAAATATCTACACCATCTTTTTAAAATTGCTAACAAGTTTTTTATACTATATTTTGTGTGAAGGACCATCCTTGAAATTTCTACTACTCAGTGACAAATAGCTGTAATTCTTAAAATACTCTAAATAATTAATCGATCCAATTAGTTTAAACGATTTTAGTATGGCATAAATTATCGTAAATCTAGATAATCAATTCTTTGTTGATTATTAATTTTTTCCGAACAGATACAACAAATATTTTTACTCTAATTCTTAAAAGACTCATGCTGAGTAAATAAATTATCATTAACAATTTTACAATTGTATAAAATTGGAATCTTCTACATTATAATGTAGAAATAATTTTATGGTAGTAAATCATTTCCAGGACGTTCCAAAGAAAATGCAAGTCTATGAAACCATTTTCCCTTTAATATTACATCGAAAAATTTTTTAACAGAATTCAATTTGATCAGATTTGATTGCAATCTATTTTATAGAACCTATACGATTTAGAATTTAGATAATTGGTATCAAGCATAAAACAATTGGGAATAAACCACGATGCAATTTCCTTTCTTCATTTGGAATAACCTAAAAATATTTCCTATTAAAATTATGAGATGTATCTGTTATAGGAAACCAACAACAAAGTAAACCATAACCTACAAGACATCATGACTTTGACCTAGAAAGTTACCTACATAAACTTTCATACCTTTATATTTAATTATTACATATTAACTGCTATAAATTTAAAATATGATGCAGCTTTACAATGTGGGTGTATTGAACAACTATTTAATCTTGTTGGAATGTTCATGCAATAATCAATTATATATTTAAATAATGAAGCTGTTTCCATTAAATAAATTCTGCTTCTTTATTGTAAATTATTTTATATTTTTCACAATTATTTCTTATTATTTAAGATTTAATGGTACCAGCGCATACACACACTTTCTCACTGGTGATTAGGATATATTGCATAACAATTAAAGAAATAATAATTAATAAATGATAAGTGGATTACGAAATGCATATTAATGTTATGCTAATTAAATTATATTAATTAGGCGCCGCGCCGGGTGGTACATTTTCTGAATAAATTAATTTATTGATATACTAAATCATAATATCATTATCATTTTGTTTTGGCTATCGTGAGGTTGGCTTCGATAGAAAAACATTTTTTTTACCCATTGTATTGGTTAAACTTGTATTAAAAAATAAACAGGCATTTAATTTTTATTTAATAAAAAAAAAGTTTATGGTTTTCACAATTTTTGAGTAAAAAAAAACACGTGGCACTCGGGTTGTCTGTAAAGTCGGTTTACAGACGATAATTTTACGTGATAACGTCATAAGAAAACATTGATGAAAAATTGCATACTTTTATGAATTGAATTGAATTATGTTTTCTTATGACGTAAAATCACATAAAATTATCGTCTGTAAACCGAGTGTTAATTTAAAAATTGAATTGAATTATGATTATGTAACAGATAATACGAATTAAAACTATGTTATTACATTAACCCTCAGTAAGGTTAGTGCGTTATGTGCATGAAACATAATTGCATCATTTGGTGATAGCGAGATCGAACCTCATGCCGGACAAGTTTTTTTTAATGGCATTTTATAATTCAAAAAATGATGTCTATGTATGATGCAAAGCCGATCGTGCCTCTCTCTCGCTTGTTCTGCGCTCTCGCTTGCGGAACGTGACAATTTTTCGTGCGTGCAGCCAGTATATCAATTTATAAAACGTTATTACGTCAAAAAAAAACTGAAAATTTTAGTCTTCGTGAAAATTCAATTAATTTCTTTTATTATATTATTTTTGATTTATACAATTTATATTGCCATCAATTATTCAAACAAATCAATTAGGTACTTAGTTTAAGGATTATTTTAAATAATTATTTGTATTTCAGATTGTTTAAATTAAATACACAATTGCTTTTTAGCGCTAATCTTTAAACAACAACTGTTAATATAAACGTTTATTTTTAATTTTGGAATATAGGTACCTACTCTAAAAATAAACCAGAGTAGGTAAACATAAACAACTTAGTATATTTTAAAATAAATCAGCAACACAGTAATTACAGGGACATTTAATTTTTTATATCCCTGTAACCGTATTTTTAGTAACAATTTAAAAATACATAAATTTTCAATAGGTTAGCGTGACAGTGTAATAAATATTAATTAAAATCCAACTTTTCCAAGTAAAAACAGTTGTACTGCATAAGTAAATTCGCAGTTTTGTAGAAGTATACAGGAAGAGGAATAGCCACAAAGTTTGACCTTCAGAGATCACTTTTAAATACATTGCTACGCCCCCAACTTTATAAAATTCATAACTTTTCACCCTTCTGTGAAATTAGCTGAGTTACACAAATTATTTTTATAGAGGATGAGACTCTTAAGTAATTTTAATTAATTTCAATAAAATTCAATGATATCTATTCAATATTTAATACTTAAAACACAATTTTTATTTTCAATATAAAAGTTTTACCACAATTCAATATTTTGGAATTCAAATGTAGTCGATATTTTTAGACTTTTTCTTGCATAAGTTCAGTTAATGGTTTAAAAATGTGCCGTTAGTTTTAATTTTCTAATATTTAATTCGTAATTATTTCAATGTGCTCTAGAAAATTATCACTGAATGACATTATAAAAATTTTAAAATTTTAACTTTACGGTGTTCATCGTTGTTGAAGTTTTAATGACGTACGTACACTATAGTTTTCTCATCATAGGTTGTTAATTGTTAGTTGTGGTTAATGGTTACTAGCATCTGGTCTTCCTTGCTGATTATCTCTGCTACTATTCGTTATTGATCTGGAGCATCTTTTGACTTATTGTCCATTCCATGTAAATTGTTTTCACTTTTATTGATTGCGGCTTGTTTTATTTATTATTTCAAAATTTTAATTTTTGTTATCACAATGTCCGAATTTTATCGGAGCTACAAATTACCAAACGACTTTCTCGTTTGCTCAATCGTACCGCAATGTTTTAACAATTCTCTTTTATGCTGTATTGCTGCAAATTTTCCAAGTTTGTCTCCTCCTAGAGACGATTTCGCAGCGCGAAGTTCAAATGGTAAACCAATCTAAGGTAGTTCGCCGTACTTTCTGTTTTATTATGATTTTCAAACACTTTAAAAATTTTTAACCTTTTAATCCCTAATTGATTTATCATTTTCAGCCTTTTCTAGTCATTAACTTTTATTGTCCTCTCATTTGAGGAATCTTTAGTCTAAAAATATCTTTCTTTTTAATCACACGTAGTTAGTTCAACGAATTTCCAGGCAAGTAAAACTTTTATTTTAAAATAAATTTTGTAACTAAAATCTGTTTATTTTAGAATTTATCAACATATCATTCAATTTTTAACTAAAATTTTGAGTTCTCATCCCCGTAGAAGTAAATCTCTCACTCTGACTTTTTGTATTAAAATAAAATAATTCTGTGAATTGTTAAATAAAAATTCATGACAATATATTGCTGTACTGGAACCTAGGTTTAGCTCAGAGAAAATTGGAAACGCCGAAAATTTGAAAAATTGTCTGGAAAAATTTGTAGTGTTAATATAAAACTGTGGAAATGAGGGTATTTAAACTCTCCCCTGAAGAGAAACGTGATTGTGGATAGTGGGATAAAATCTTAAATTATTTTCTCTTCACTAAACAGAAAAAGAAATGAAGGTGTAAATGGTAGTAGAGGATTATTGGTTTACCAGAAACTTAAAAAAAATTATAAAATTCTTTGAAAGGGAGATACAGAGAAATTCAGCCGAGGAAAAACTACGAACCGCCACTGGGTTTGAGTAAGGTTACTCTTGGTTTGATTTTGGTTAGGTTAGATTAATTTCTTTTATTTTGCTTTATTTTATTTTACAGTAAAATTTGTGATGTTAAACAGAAAGTTCAATTATTTATTTAATTTAAACTTCTGGCATTGTTTCAGAAAACAGCCTTAGGGTATAATATGCTAAATCACTGTATCGATTTTGCCATTGATTGGTTCATTAATAGCAGTAATATAAACACATTTCTGATTGAGTACTTCCGCAATAGTATTTACCCAAAAATTTCATCAATTTTGTCGAATAAAATTTGATGAGTTTATTATTTAAATTTTAAAATTTTTAACATTTTATAATCAAGTAAAAAGTTTTAAAAGCAAAAGTTTATTTTGTACATTAAAAATTTTCTATTATATAGCAAAATATATTTCCATATCGTATCGAACTTCCAGAAAAGCGCAAATGTTGGAAATATGTTTCTTTATAAAACCTGACAACTGAAGTAACACGCTTCGAAATAAATGATCTGAATTATTTGAACAAATACAAATACGGACATCAGGTTTTGTATTGGAGTATGGCTTTTCGTGTATCTGTACTAAAGTTTTATTTAACAATATCTTTAGCGTCAATACACATTCATTTTACATCATTCTTAACGACTACAGTAACTATTCTGTTTTAAATAATGTCAACTATAAAAAGCTTTATTTTGTAATGTCAGCATTAAAAGTGACGATTTTAATTCCAGTACACTCAAACAAAAAAATTTAATTTTATAACATCAGTTTAAAACTAAACACGCGATGTCCACTATTAACACCATCAATAATATCAACAAAGGCGGCCCTAAATTGTGCGCTAGTGATTTCATTAAGCCTAATCGTGCTCGGTATACCAATAAATTGCACGCCAGTAATCCCTACTTTAAGTTAATAATCCTTAAAGGCTGTATTACATTATATAATTTCTTGCACAATTTTGCGCAAAAGTGTCTGTTACATCCCTTGCATATTTTACTAATAATTAAGTCATTTAATTATTAATTTCTATCATAAAATTCTACTTTTAACACTCGTACCGTAAAGTACTATTATTTTTGATTTCAATAGCTTCATTGTCAGAAGTCTAAAATTTCTGAAATTTTAGTTGACACTTCCGATATTCACTTTCGTGAAAGAATTTTAATTATGCAAAGTCGTTTCAGAATCGCTCGTTTTGATATGAAATTTTCTATCGGTTGATTAATAAATTACTTCTCTTTTTATTTGTTTGAGTAAAAATCGGAAACAAACTTTTAAAAGTTGGCTTACCTGCGGAGGATTGATAATCCCTCGGAAAAGAAGTTCCTCGTGATAGATTAGACTTTCGATTAATTAGAGACGAATTCTGAAAGAAAGAAAAATTAATATATACTGAAGCATAATGAAAGCTAATTATAAAAAATGTATATAAATAGATATCTATTTTATAGATTACAAAAGTGTCAACATGCTTAATTTTATAGAAAATGCCGTAAAATAAAATTCTTTGCTAAGAAAATCTTGTTATTAAGATTAATTAAGATTGTAAAATATAGAATAATTTCCACGATTTTTTATTTTATGATTCTTGCAAAGAAAAATTTTCCTTCCAAAAAAATTGATTTAAATTAAGTAATTAGTGTTATTTGATTAAAACTAATTCAATCCCATAATTTAGCGACGTTCCTTCCAGCGAGAAAAAATATTATTATGCAATAAAAATACATTCAAATTAATGTGAATGCAACAGATTCTAATTAATGCTATCAGCAGATTTTTTTTATTTAAATGGGTTAAACATTTTATTTCCACACATTTTTTATCGAAGGTCAGCAATCTTTTCCGTTGTTTAAATATTCGAGCTATGATTTAGAAAGGACACTACACTACAAAAATGTAAGAAAGAATAATTGTCCAAACAATTTAAAATTACGGTTGATAGGAATTTTTCATTCTCGCGATAAAGATTTTTATATTGAACCACAGAAATACCTAGACATTTTTTGTAAACGATTTTTTCATTTTTTTTATGCACGATGATAATCCTTTCTATATTACGTGAAAAAGTAGTTGTCGATAAGATATAAAAACTTGAATAAGCTAACCTTCGTTTAATTTACTTCAAAATAGAGTCAGCCGGTGTGTAATTAATGACAAAATAAAATATATTACACGTTCAAGTCTTCGTTAAACAGTAAGTTCCCTAAGTGTGTGATAAAGTTTTACACGCACATATCCGACATAGGGTAGAAAATGACATATACATATAAGTATAACATGTAGGATTCTTAATTATTGCCTTAAGAGAAAATTATTATAGTTAGTAAAATTGCAAAATGATTTAAATTAAATATTAGACTTTGATGTTTTTAACAAAAGACTGCGACTGTTTTATTTGGAGAAAAATAACTTTTTGTGACTCGTCTGGCGGACGCAAGAAAACCTACAAACTCGTCACAAAAAGATGAAGTAATTTTTTTAATAAAACAATATATTATTTTCAACTTGAATGTAAAAGTAATTCTTTTTATAACTATATAGGTGTGAAGATTATCCATCGAGTCGTTAGCCGAGATAAACAGCACAAAAACTCTTTTACGTTAGGTTCTGGAGGACGCCTAACGTCGTCGGCACTCCCGAAAATACTACATTGCAATTTGGGATTTATTACTATTTATTCCTTTATTCAAGATTTTTTATAAGAATTTGATAAAGTATAAAAAAAATAATGATGTGGCTTGCTAATAGAGCATTATAATAGGAAGACAACGTAATTTGATATAATTCAGTAATTCATCATTCTTAGGACCAGAATTTCAGTAGGTATCAATTTAAATCTAAGATTAAATAAAAAAACGAAGTCTAAATTCCGTTTCAACCCTTTAGCGATAGTTCTAACGTTTAACCTCAAGTAAATGTAATTGCGTAAAAGAAGTGCTACTTTAGTGCCGGCGTCACCGGCAGTGAAAGTAATGTTAATTAAATTTAGGAATTATTGTTAGCTTTAAAAAATAACATATTTTATTTAGAGCAAATGCTTTTTGTGGTTTGACTGCAATTATTGTAATCAATCCAACCAACACGCAATACTAAAAGTTACAAATTTGCTCTTAATAAAGTAATATGCTGTCTTATATTTTATCAGAACATTCCGACACCCCTATTAGTTTAAATAACAACAGTCCCTAGACAAAATAATATGAATGCACTGATAATAATTCATACTTAAAATAATACAAGCTCATAAAAGAAGTTTAGATAAAAAAATTCTCTCTGGTATTCAAAATAGTAGTTTTACACAATATTTAATGCATTAACCTTTAACAGATCGGCCGGAATCTATGTGGACCGCCAAAAAAGTTAAGTGAGGTCTACATGGACCGCATATAGTATTAAATATTGTATAAAACTGCTATATTTAATATCCAAAAAAATCTTTTATTATTTCTTGTTTTAGAACCCTTAAAAACGAGCTTTTATTGTTTTAAATATGAGTTATCAGCGCAATCATATTATTTTGTCCTTTGACTGTATTATTTAGAACTAATGTCAAACTTTTCATAGCAAAATTGCAAGATTTTCAGATTAGCAAAGAGCAGTTTATTTAAATTATGCAGAAAGACGGCAAATGGCACTAAAGTACTTCACTGTTTTTGCTTCAAAGCGCAATACAAAATGAACTCCTTTTATTATTTTCAGAAAAAAAACTTATAACGTAAAAATATAGTATAAAGTATCATTTTGTCAGTAATGTTAATAACAAAACCTTTATAGTCTGAAAAAGATAGATAAGCTGCACTGTTACTTTTTCCCCGATGTTGGGTAAGTAACGAAATAAGTTTCTTCAAAATAGCAATCAGAAATGCAAGAAATTTTGTTGTATAATATGTATACTATTTCTTGTCAACCTTTACGCACTGATGCTTATAAGTAAATATTTGAAGATATGCAAAAAACGGTTTTAAAGTTATATTTTAAATTTTGATTGTTATTCGTAATTTACTTTAATTAATTAAAGCTTATTCATGTAAATATTTATTTTGATTAGTATTCAAAGACGCTCGCTGCTTACTATTTGGTACTTTAACTTTAGATATACCTAATATAATAATATAACATCAAAGCACAACATAAAGAATCCAGTCCTTAGCTATGTTTAGAGTAGACTATGCTGAGTATAAACAAAGATGTATTAGTTATAATCAATAGATAAGTGGCTAAGATAAGTAGTGTAACTCGATATTAATTATATCAAATTTTTAGAATAAACCAAAAAATGCACAAACACTTTTTAAAAACTAAAATGTTTAAGTTATCACAATATATAAATACACCGTATGTATATTATCGCAAACATTTTCACCATACTATGGCATCATCAGGCGATAAACTAGAAAGAGAAACGAGAAAATTCCGTATTTATCGACAAAATTGCAAGAAAAAAGCGAGAGGGTAAGAGGGAGGTAATTTTAAAAATTGTAAAATTTTTGTGTGAATTTACTAGAGGGTAGGGATATATTTAATACAAAAGAGAAATAATGTAAGTGGATGTGAGCTAAGTTAGAAGGGGGGGGAGGTATTATTTATTAAAAATGTTTAGTAGGAGTGAATTATTTAGATAGATTGACTACTTAGTAATGAAGATGATAATTTAATTTATTAATTTCCATAGCTTCCAAAAATTCCTTACTTTTTTGTGCAACGTGCAAAATTTCGTATCTTCCTTGTTTATGGTTTGTGTCTAGTAGGTGTTTCGCGAAAGTCGATTTTCCATCTGCAAGTCTGTAGGACCAAGTGTGTTCATCAAATCGTTTTTTAAAAGATCTACCGGTATGGCCAATGTATTTTTGAGAGCATTCACAAGTGAGTTCATAAACCCCTGATTTAGTTAACATTTCTGATTTTGATTTCGCGTTATTAATAGATTTGTTGAGTTTATTATCCGTTTTAAAAGCGATGTTATAATTGTTATTTTTTAAATATTTCACAATTTTGTTTAATTTGTTTCCGAGAAAAGTAATGACATTGAAGTTCGCGTTAGTTTTTTTAAAAATATTCGCATATATTGAGTTTGATAGAATTTTTTGTTTAATTTGGCGTAATAAGTTATCAATAAGAGTGACTTGGTATCCATTAGAGATCGCGATATATTTAATTCTTTTTTAAAATTCACGTTACTTAGGGGAATTCTAATTAAGCGATTGAGAAAAGCGCGAAAAGCCGCAATTTTATGTGTAAAAGGATGCGCAGAGCTATTAGGAATAATTATATCACTTTCCGTAGGTTTATGGAAAATATCAAAAAAGTGTTTATTATTGTCTTTAATTATTGTGAAATCTAAGTAATTAATTCTATTGTTTACTTCTATTTCTTTAGTAAATTTAATATTATTTTGTTGTTTGTTAATAAAGTTAAAAAGTTGATCTGATTGTCTGAGGGAACCATTGAAACAAATAATAATATCGTCAACATATCTATACCAATAAATTATATGTTTTTTGAATTCTGAGCAAAGAATTTTGGTTTCGAGATGATCCATAAAAATATCAGCTAGTAAACAAAATAAAGGGTTTCCCATAGGTAAATTTTACAATTTTAAAATTTTACAATTTTTAAAATTACTTCCCTCTTACCCTCTCCCTTTTCTCTTGTAATTTTGTCAATAAATACGGAATTTTCTCGTTTCTCTTTCTAGTTCATCGCCTGATGATGCCATAGTATGGTGAAAACGTTTGCGATAATATACATACGGTGTATTTATATATTGTGATAACTTAATCATTTTAGTTTCGAAAAAGTGTTTGTGCATTTTTTAGTTTATTTTAACAAATTTGTTATGTTACACCTGATGCTTAAGTCTTCAACTACAAAAAACTATACACAATCAAAATAATATTTTTGCTATCTTGCTAAGTAAGCATTGTGAGCAGACTATTGCTATTCTTTCCATCAAACGTAATTTTTTTTAATATATTTATTTATAACGTTCAGATTTGTAGAAAAGGTTTTGCATAAAACTCAATTGGAAACTATACTTTTACACACTTATGTGCTGTTCAACTCATCAAACTTCACGCCTCGTAGTAAAAGTTCCTGCTTGCGTACCATGTTATGTAAATAGCTATTTTTTTAAAAGTAAACAATCATTTCAAATTTAATTGCTGTGGTGATAAAAAAGGCTTTATAAAACTGAAATAGCATTCAAAAAGTAGTTACTTTGCAACACAATTAAAAATGATAATAGTAATTTGTATGTGCGCCTATTAAAAGTTAACAAATTTAAAATTTGCTTTATATAGTACTATGTATTTAGTATAATAACTAAGTTTAGTCATCCAAATATTTATTTTAATTTAAAAACAAAGAGGAGACATTGTTTATATATTGTATAAACATTAATTTGAATACACACGAACAAAAATACCATCTCTTTCTTGGTTTTAAATTACGGAACAAAAGTAGGACTTTTCCTAGGACAATGAGTCATTTACTAATTGACAAATTAGTAAATTCTTCCTGTCAATTGCAAATAAACCACAAAAAATGTTCAGTTTATATGCAGATATCGTCATCGCAAAATGTCTGACTGCTCTGTACGCTTTTCAAAAATTGCTACGTTGGTTAATAGTGTGAAGATACAGTAAGAAGAAATAATTTAAAACCAACTTACTTTTTCGTACAAACTTTGTGTTCGATGTAGAGCAGTGATCGATACGACTGCACTGGTTTTTCGTCGATAAGTTATTTCATTTTGGGTATCGTAATTAATAAAACTTAAGTCTTTATAACTTATCCCGAAATCACTTTCAACTAAAGATTGTAAAGACGAAGCCCATTCGAGATTTTTAATTTCGGAAAGTTTCTCGCGGGATTTGTCCTTCTCGCGCCGTTTACTCAAATCTTTAAAACTGAACGAGCGTTTCAGTAAACTCGGCGCATCTTGATTAAGAAAATTAGTTAATTTTTTACGAAAGGACGGAGTTCGAGAAACTTTGACACGATTTTCACTTTTTAAATCGTTCACGTAATTTTCACTATTGTTATTGATATAAGTTTTATTCGATTCGTTCGAATCGTCCAAGTCAATTTTCTTCGTTCTCTTTTTAAACACCGCGGAAAATATCGAGTTTTTAACACTTTTATCGTGAATTAATGGCTCAGATTTAAGTCTGTGACCCAAGTCATTTATGCCAGCAGTAGTTTGAAAACGTAAATTACGTTTTTTTACTGTTCGCTCAGACACGTCTTGTTCTTCTTCGTGTTCCTTTAATGCATACAAGGAATCGCGTTTATTGTAAGCAATTTGCTTTTCGTCGTCGCACGTTTTATGATCGCTGTAATCGCTCTCCAAAAATACTTGCGTTTTTCGATTTATAGCTTTCTGCGCTTGAAGCATGTTTGATTTTTCTATTAAATTATTATTTGGTGCATTAAGCTGTTCCTCTTCGCGCCGTGAAGTTACCTCCTCGAATATGTCGTTCAAGATGCTTTTCACTAAGTTTGTAGAATTTTGATGATATAAAGCGTAATCCACTAAACCGGTATTGCAAATTTCGAAATCATACATTGTTTCTTTTTGTCACTTTTTGTTCCACACTTTTTGTGGACAACTCGGAAACAAATCTTTTCTTTTTTCTTTTTCTGTTTTTACGGTTTTTTTCAAAGATCATGACCACGACTAAAACAAAGTTAGTTTAATCCACTGAAAGTACCCATACAATAATCCTTATCAGCTGGTTAGAAGTACAAAAAACCTCTAAACAAATAAGTGATACATTTCTTATCTGAGCTATGTAATTCATGTACTCAAAATAAAAGTTATTTAAACTATTAATTTCAATTAGGTGATGTGATTACAACCTGTGCACAGTTCAAGATTTTAATTTGCTATTCTTGAATACTACACAATTATTCAATTAATTTTATAGGGATATTTTTGTAATTTATAGAATTGTTTGCTGACCACTCAATTAACTTGAGGTAAATTTAATTGCAAATAAAAAATGTGGTGTAAACAAAACAGAAAAATTAGAATTTAAAAAATAAAAAACTAGATTGCAAAAATCCAAGTAAATCATATTATCGTTTATTTGAAAAACAATAACAAGTAAGTTATTGTTTTATTTTTTGTTTTAATTGCTTACTATAAATAATTGAATGGTAGTAAAATTTCAATCAATTTTAATTTGCCATGGGCAAATTGGATAAAATGTGCATGAAGGTTAACTTTGGTGTAACATAATTTGAATGTAATTTTGTATGAATAAGACACCTTTTTAAATACGAAAAGCTATATGAAATAAAGCACATTTTGAACAGTTACTAATTTTAGATGTGAAAATGTCTGAAAAACTGAAAGGTCAAAACTAACACGCTATTTATATTTGATTGACAATATTTTCAACATTGGTGTAATTTCCAGAATGTATAACTTTTATTTTTTTTAAGTAAATAATTACATTTTATCTCACTTGAAAAATGATGGATTAGGGAACAAGACTTTGATTAATTGAACATTTTAGTACGATTGATTGATAATAATAAAGACTGAGATAGTGGCAAATATGTCAAATTACATACAGAAACTAAATTTTTGTCACTCTTACAGCACATGTTTGTTTATACACAATATAAAATATTAATTACTGAAGACACACACACACAATATTTAGCTTAATAGATACGTAATCGTTTAGTAATAATTATAGTTACTTAACGAAACTAAAATAGACATTGCAATTCGCGTTCTCGCACGAACTTGAAGCCATGTGACAAAATTCAAAACTTGGTATTATTAAAACGGACTAAGCGATAAGAACTGTAGAGGTGGGAATTTATTATTATCAAGATATTTACCTATATACTCGACTTGGTATTTATTAAACCTTATCACAATCGACGAATATTATTTTATTGCACAGGTGAAATAAAAGTTTTATTATAAAAACAAAATCTGAATTAAAAATCTTCGATTTATTCATGATAATATTATTAAACTTAATTTAACACTTTAACAACAAAATAGTCGGAATAAAATAAAATTTTGTAAAAAATTAAGTTTCATACATAAATTTAGCCGTGATGTATGCTACATTAAAACAAACCTGTTTTATGTGGTAATAACTTTATGGAAATTAAAATACAAAAAGCCAACTGTCATCAAAATTAAAATGCAAGATTGTTCTAAAATTAGATAAAATTTAATTAAACACTTAAATGTTGTATTTTTATTAAAAAAAAATTCAATTTTAACCTTGTATCGTTCTACCCCGCTCGCGGGATGTATGATACACTTTAAAACGCTAGAACAATTACCATTATGGGGGGCACTATAAGCACTAATAAAATAATATTTTTTTTTTTCTATAAATTTATACTTAATATTATAAATTGCTACCAAGATCTGGTTGTGGCTTGTGGTGAGATAACTACTTGTTTCATGTTAATCCTACGCCCAAAACTTTGATATACCAAAGTGAATGTAATATTTAACTTTTCGGGTGTACATAATTATTCTGCACTAAATTAAAGTGCATTTCTGTGTTATACGGTATTAATGTATTATGGATAAATAATATAAATAATTCTATCTTATCAAAAACATTTACAATAATAGCATTTTAACACTTTTAACAAATATTTATAATTAATTAAATTCTGTAAATGACAATAATGTGAATTTCTGTGAAACAATGGCAACTACAGAAAAGAGGAAAGACTTCAATTTAATAAAATCATTAACAGAACATGTATACAAACTTTGATCTTAGAAACCAACGGAAATACTCTTTGGTATACTAATAACCACCAATTTTATAGTATGAACTTAAAAAATAAACTAGTGACAAAAATTATAAAAAATTCATTGTCCTCCTGGTACCAATCACTACTGATATTATAATAAATGTCGATGTCCTGACTGACTGATTGACTTATCAACACCCAGCAGCCCAATTTACCAAATCGAGAAGCATCAAATTAAGATAGTATATTATGGTATGTACCTTCCATGACGTAAGCACAGAATAAAAAAGAATTTTCCTTTCTGCTGCAGGCATTAAATGGCATAATGAAGCTGGAATAATGACATCCACGAATGGAATAACAAAACTTCAGCTATGTAACTCGGACAATCTAAACAAATATTCATGTCGGAGTGACCAAATACTGAAAAACAAATAGTTACCAACTTCAGAAGGAATTACATTTATTATATGGTTTTCCTGCTGCTTATAAACCATACTAAAAGCAGAACGACCCCGTTGGTGTTATATTAACGCTCAAAACTGCCTACCGCCTGGACTTTTATTTATGTACACTCTTTGTTTACATTTTTTTAAGCATTAATTACATTAGAATATACTATGTAAATTGATTTTCTAAGTTTTTTTAAATTATTTATCTTTTTTTCAAACAATTGTAAGAAAAATATTTGTATATAATTAAAAGTTCGAAAATGTTTTATGTTGATGTACAACTTAAGAGCATCGACTGATCCAAAGAAAATCACAATAATAAATTAGAAGGTATATATTGAAAAAATATAAATTACTTTAAAAGCTTAACTTGACATTACGTCTAAAAAAAATATTTTAACTATGTTTTACTTGAGCAGCCGATATGTTTTTTCATAATTGACATTCATATTTCTGAAATGTACATATTAAATTTGCAAAATAAATTGGAGTTAATAATAATCCATTCAATTACCTCGACTTCACAATAATTATTATCAAAGATAATAACATCACTCTTTCGACATTTTTCATAAACCAACAGGAGCGGGATCGGTAATACATGGTAGTTTAAAACCTCCTTTTTCTCATAAAATCTTAATTTTGAAAAGAAATTAGAATTAACACAATAGATATCAAAATAGACTAAGAGATCACTTACTGCATCAAATTAAAAAAAATCTAGTTAATTCAGTATTTACATTCATGGAAAAAGATCAGTAAAAATAGTTAAATATTTGAATATATATAATTACAAGAACCTTTTTAAAACAAACAATAAAATCAACAAATTTATTAATAACACTAAATCAAGGTATGGGACATTTTGAAATAATATGGTGTTTATAAGTTTACTTGTGAGTGTTTCCAAAAATACATTGGTCATGCAAGGAGATCTTTCCAAACACGATTTAATAAGTACACGCGATTTCACATTCTTGCAGACGAAAATTGCAATCTACATTATTATTTGTAAAACACTTATTAAACACGGACCATAAAGAGGGGGGGGAGTATGAACTTCTATATTAAACACTTAATCTAACCTAAATAATTGACTTTTATTAAACATTTTCAGTAAATAATAAACATTCCCCTTTTTTTAATTTACTAATATGCCTCACCCTCAGCTTAACTTATATGTTATTAATTCCTTATTTCTACCTCTACTTTAGTAAACATCTCCTAAAGTACCCTAAAAATAATTGTTCAAAAATACCCCCTCCCACCACCACCACTTTTTCTTTAATTTTAAACTATATTTAAACCGATATTCTCTCTATTATTTGTTCTATTTGGTCGATAAAAACATTGTGATAATTATATTTACATACATTGTATTTTATTTGTGAAAACTTAAAAACATTTTAGCTTTAAAAAGTGTGTGTTTTTTAGATTTTCTAAAATATTGATATATAATGTTTGTCTTTATCAAATTTGTCTTCCGAGTCAAGACAGTTTTATTATTTTCATCTTGATTTCCGCTACCGTCCGATATATCTATAAATCAAAAGCAGAGTAATAATTTTATTTGAAATAATCAAATTTCATAATTGTTTATTTAATATTTTATAAAATATTTTATGCCCTCAAACTAAAGTAAATCATACGGCGTGTAAACCAATAAATCTTGTAAAATGTCGACATCGGCGGTAAAGCTGAATTATGCAAAAAATGTTGAGAATTATTTAATATATTATTCAAGATTCTTTTTGTTTCTAAGTTTTACGTTAAAGGAAGCATGTGGATTTAGAAACGCATATTTTAATATATGAAGTTTTTCACTATATCAATAATAAGCTTCCAAAAAAACCTTTTTTAAATCTATTTGTATATTCCAGACGTTCTTTTAGTTTTTTAACGCTTTTTTACCTGTTGAAAATCATTTTAGTAAGCGCCAGTACCACAACAGCAGCTTACTGTTGGGTCATTTTATAAATACATATTATAATAGTAAAAAGCAGTTTTCAAATGTTCAAATTCTAAAGAAAACTTGGCGTGTCTTGAATATTATAAGATTTTAAAACGGGATAAAATGTCAAGTATATGCAATTTAATATAACTTTCATTAAATTTGTGTGATACGTAATTACATGCTGAGCATTACAATATGGTTTAATTTTTTTTTAATTTAACATGCAATAGCATTGCAGTGTCATTCGTTGGCGACGTATAATAATTTCTTGTTGTAAAGGCTTTTTAGTTTTGTTTTTATTTTAAATTTAATGATGCCAATAAAAATTAAGAAATGCTGAAATTTAATAATTATTATTTCAGTCTATTTAAATGTTATAGTCTCATTTAATACTAAATTTCGTATTTCGCTTATAAACTCCTATGCTACTAAGTTTATAAGTGAGGTAAGTAACTAAAACTTATAAATATTACCTCATATTACTACAAATATATATATTCTACGTACAAACATATTATTCATTATTGTAACGGGCTGTGGTACTAAACCCACTGCACTGAAGCTTAAACTTATTGTGCACCCCTTCACAGAGTGTTGATACTCGCAGGTAGGCCGAGCTGAGATATTCCGTGGGTTCGCCATTCGAACACGGAACTCCCGCTCGTTACTCAACCAGCGATCGTATCAAACCACTACCGTGGACTTTTCATAGCCCATAGATCGATATTGGGCTTATTTAGATCACAGCAGTGCGGCGTGGACATGATCGAGTAGCGAACCGCGGTTTACCGCGTCCTAGCATGATGATTTAAGCATTGCGCCACACTGCTGGTCTACAAACATATTAGTATCTCTAGAATTTTTTTAACTTTTAGTACTTATGCATACATATTATCACTATTTACTACTAATTCTTATTCATTTCACATTCATTTAGTCGGTAGGTACCTGGTAATTCATATTATTAATTCTGAAAATTTACGGTTATTGTGTTGCAGACAATTATTACGTAAGAGTACATTTAAATTGGTTATTAATTTTCTGCCGCAATTTCAAATTAATATTCAATACATAAAGTATACTACTAATTATTAACTTATTAATAATAATTTACACCTATCCTGTAAAATCTTATAAATTGAAAACTCGAAATTTTTCCAATAAATCGTTTGAAAAAACTCAACTTTGCTACTTTGGATTGTTCTAAAATTTATAAGATATTTTCCACACTTCCAACATTTCTTCCAAAGATTTATTTAACTTTTATTTTACACCTCTCTAATGCTCTAGTTTGAAATGCTCTACGGATGGGGACATATAATTTCCACCGATGGTTAAGTACTGGAAAAGGGTGAGTATTAAGGAAAGATAAACTAAGAAGGTATACGGTGTATATAAAATTGAAAAAATTAAAAGGCGTAAGCAAAAAGTCACAAATAAATACCAATTTAAAAAATAAAAACAAAAAGTTTATTATAAAAATTAAAATAATAAATTTATTATTATAACAAGAACTAACTGATAGATCAATGTCTTTGCGCGGTTCTACCTTTTAAATACAGTTACACTAAACAAATAACATAAACTAAACACTAACCTACTGACTGATCCATGTCTTCGCGCGTGGTTCAACCTTTTAAATGCAGTTTCTACTTATAAGATTAATAAAAGTAAGGGTACTTAAGAAAAAGTTTTGATCCACTCAAAGATCGGTGGAATTTATGAGTGGGAATAAATTAAAAACTGACCATCGATGGAAATTAAAAATCTCCCTACGTATATCTTTGACAGTTTCTTGTTTTGTTATGGTATTTCTGGGATTGTTTACTAATTAAAGAATTTTTTCAGTTAAATAATGTTTTATATATCATTTAGCTACTTTGAAGCTCTGTTAAAAAATTTAATACTAAAATATAAATAAAAATATGTTATCTATTCACAAAGCAACGATTAATTTACAAATAAAATATTTCGTCAAACTCATTCGGAATTTTAAATGTTCCGAAAATGCTGGCCGCAATAGTTACTCCTTTGAATTCGGCACCACGGCACCTGAGCTTCTTGTCGTCGTGTGAGATGCCCAGCGGCTCCAACACAGCAGAAATGTTGCCAGATGCAAGAGACCCCTAGACTATATTATTAGGACTGTTAGATCTCGAGATTTGGCGAGCACTTTTCTTGGCACAAGAGGTCATAGATTTTGAGCAAACTGGCACTGACACTGACTTTCTAGATGACCTCCAAAGAGAAACGAGAAAAGTACCGCATTTTTATCGTTCAACTTGCAAGAGAAAGGGAGAGGGTGGGAGAGGGTATTTTTAAAACAGTGGTATATATTAGGGTAAATTTACTAGAGAGTAGGAATATAATTAATATAATAAAAGAAATAATGTAGGTGGAGGTTTAGTAAATTAAGTTAGAAGTGAAGGTGGTATTTTGTTAATGCTGTAAATGGAAGGAGGGTATTATTTATTAAATTTTTTTTTGTTTTTCTTTTTAGTTCATCGCCTAATGATGCTATAGTATGGTGAAAACGTTTGCGATAATATACATGCGGTGTATTTATATTGTGTTAACTTTAAACATTTTAGTTCTAAAAAGTGTTTGTGCATTTTTTGGTTTTTCTAAAATATTTTATATGATTAAGACTTGATTTTGATAGCCTTAAAGTAGGATTAATAGTAAGGCTGAACAAACAGGATTCATAGGGTTGCCTTGTTGACAACCTACTACAGATGAAATGATTTGATTTCCTTTTAAAAGTATTGAGGGGGGTAATATAAGTATTTGATAAACATAAGGAAATGTTAATGGAATTTCGGGTTTAACTGATTTTAAAATTGAGTCTCATTCTAAATAGTTTTATCTACTTTTAAAATAATTTTAACTTTACTGTCATTTTGAATGTATGTCTTAACTACATGAACCGCAGATTCACATCTACATTTTACACCAAACTCCAATTGTACAGAACTTGGAATATTCACAAGAGGAAAATGTTTGAAGTATTTTGGCGAAATGCGCATATCCAATGGCAATTGGTCTAATATTCAAAATATTGATTTTTCTACAATAACGATATTATTATTAAATAATCTTAAAATGAACAAGTTAATTAAACGAATTTTAATAATGTTTTTATTATTTAGCTTTATTTTTATTTACAATATTTTTATCATTGTATTAAAATATTCTGATGAAGACGTTCACCAACGCTGAAAGCTTAATAATAAAAACATTATTAAAAATCGTTTAATTAACTTGTTCATTCTAAGATTATTTAATTACTATATTTCACAAGTTAAAAAATTAATTTATTAACAATGTTATCAAATTTGACTATATTATGAGATTATCGCTTCTATTTTGTTAACAACTTCTCCCTATCATAATGATCATAACAAGCATAAGTGGTGACAACTTCGACATGTCAGCGAAAAAATCGAGTAATTCCCCTACAAGGTATATTGCTTCAAAAATTAAAATACACCATGAAGTTCGCTCTTTAAGAATCGGGAACTCAACAAACGCAAAAATTGTTTTTTTTTTATTAATTATTTACTCCTGTAATCGATAATAGATGATAGTAGGTGAAGACAGTAACCTCGTGGTGCTGCTTTCAGAATTAGCTCTAATTCTCTCCTACATTTATTTTTTGATTCCAAGAAAAAGAAAAACTGCCAACATAATTAATTTCAATATTGTATATTTCAAATTTTCAGCAGAAGTCAATGAATATAATATATTTTTTTTACACGCATTTAGTGGTTTGAGAAAACGTCCTCGATTTTTAAATAAGAAACAATAAAATTTGATAGTAAGAAATTGTGAAAAATTCTCGGCAAGACAACAAATTATTGTGATCCTTTATGAAGCCAAAAACAACAAAAATTGTTGTTACTGATTGTTTACGTTACGACTATAACAACATCAGGATGTCGTATAAATTTCATTGCTTCGCGTTATTAAAAACGTTTTCTCGGCTGCGGGTATTTCCCTATTTACTACTTATAGAGCGACACCTATAACTTAATAGAAGAACTTTCATAAATGATCTATTCGTTGCATACCCTAATATCCGCCATCTGCCAGGTGCGAATCAACTCTGTGGCCTTGAATTCCTACCTTAAGAACTTATCAACAAATTTAAACATGGTTTATGAGAATTCACTACATTAGTGCTGAAAAAGTTCAAAGCATGGTTTGCTTTCTATAATCACCACCAAAAATTCAGCTCCGCAAGCATTCCTTGAAACTATATCATGTAGATGTCTGAAAGAGTACAAAGCAGATTGCACTTGTGGGAAAGATAGTCTCCAATGTTCCACAATTTCTTTCAATTGTAAGGAACAATTTTATTTAAACTAAGTAGATTTTTAAATTAATTATAACATCAAAATAAAAACAGTATTTTAAATAAAAAATACACTAATTACATTTTATGTTAAAATCACAACATATGTGACTTAAAATTAAAATACAAGAGCACAACCCCTATAATGTGCAGTCGTGGGAACATTGTTGAATTCGTGTGGCTATAACTCGATAACGCTTTATTTTAGATTAAAAATGCTGAAGATCTTTTTTATACAGAATTTTATTTTGAACAATAACTAACTCTTTTTCACGGAAAATAAACATTTAATGAGATATTCTAAAAAACCACTAATTCGCCGCCCGCCATCTATCCCAGAAGTCGCTGAACACAGACCTTATAGGAGGAGGAAAACATAGTATGTATATCAAAGACCTAAAATAAAGTGATTAAAACAATATACAGATTTTTCCTAATTCAAACTTTATTTTGCTTTAAAATTTTTAGTTAGTCAACCAAAAATTATCATTCAAGTACAAAGAAACAAAAAAATCTCTGTGTTGGTCCCATTTCTACAGTATCCCGTTGGTCTGTGGCACACTTTCGTTTAGTCTTCTTATTATAGGACAACGTCCTGTCTTTTTCATACTATTCTCTTCCTCTACTACAGGTTGTTTTCCTGTAATAAAGCTTTTTAAACTTTTTACATAAAAAGTTTTTATATGTGTTTTCCGTATTGAAAATTATAGGGGAATTCAAGCTATAAATTACTTTAATCTCATAGATTTGGATAAATTGATAAATAATTGTAATTGAAAATTAAAATAAAATTTAATTTAGTTGAGTTTAAAAAACAAATACCAAAAAGTTTAACGATTTAGAGTAAACTACACTTAGTATAAACTTAACTAAAAAACTAAAAAAAACTAAACTCAGCCGCTAAAATTTAACCAAAAAATAATGATATTTAAAAATTAGAATTGTAGTGTTGGAATTAAATTAGTGACTACCCTAAAGCTAAGAGAGAGAGAGATCATAGAGTTTCCCTATGTTACTCAATAATGCTTTAAATGCATTATTTTGAGGTATCTAGGTTTCAGTAAAATTTTACTACTTGTAGTATATGATATTTCTAGAATCAAAAAATATGTGTCACTTTTTATTATTGTGAGAGAATAAAGTACAATATCGTCGGTTCGTCATTTTTTGTGCCGATGTTTTTAAAACAATCGGAAATATCAATTGGTTTTCATTTTAACTTCTTCCATCGGCGTATCTCCTGAGGTCTTGCCAGATATAACAAAAAATTCGTTCGAATTTCGTCAATATTATAAACCACTCCGGAAATTTTTAGAACATTTCTAGTAATTTTTTATTTCGTATTTAAATTTTGCTGTTTTCTATTTTTTAAAATACAAAAAAACTGAAGTTAAAAATACGAAAAATTATACGAAAAAAATACGACTATACTTGACGCTTTTGGTAGATGAGTAACTATTTTTATTCCGTTTAGGTTTATCTAAAATAATTTTATGATCTACTTTAAAAAAAGGACACCTTTTTCGGGCCTATAAAAATTTATTTTTGATATAATTTTGGCTGCCTATCGACTGCTGACGATATAATACAACTAATTTCCAGATGCAGGTGCTATATTTAGTTGTAAATCTTTGTTGTATTTTGTTGAAATTTATTATTGCAGGAAACTTCTGCAGCGGTATTATATTGTACATAGTGGAACACTGTAAAATATAATTAAATACGGTTTACCATATTGTCGTCTTGCAGCAGTGCATTAATGTCCAATGTATTATCGCTGTTCTGCAATATTTGTAAATAATTTCGTAATTTACCTACATTTATGCAAGTACTAGAATTACAATAGAGCTTTACTTTATAAATTGCGATTTTATTACTAAAGCTGAATTGTTACCTCCGTAACACGATAGGGTTTTCACTGTACACATTTGTATATTGCCTATATACAGAGTGGATCATTATCCAGCAAACTCATGATTCAAATAAATGATTATTGTAATTATCGCTGAAGCCAATAAAATTTTCCTTCTACATTACAAAAAGGCACTAAATGCCCACATTTAATAGCAGTTATATTGTAATGGCGTGGGTAATTTTAAAAGAAATATAAACACAATCAAAGTAACAATAACCTTAATTTAACTATAAGTGTCTCACAATCACATAAATGTGACAAGAAATCGCTGAAATTCAATTATTGGATTAAACAGGAAACCGTTTAGAAAACAGATAATGTTCTCTAATTTTCGTTAATTATAGTGAACGTTACTCAAAACTTTCTGTTGATAACAATGGCCAAAGAAATAATTTTACGCTAACGACGAGCGCCAAACAATTTTAATTTGATTTATACATTTTTTTGCATATTAAGCACGCAAAATAGTAAATGGAGCGACAGTATTAAAGTTTTGCAAACTTCAATCTTGCAATTTATCTTCGAGAGTTCAACTATATCAGTATCCTAACTTTTGTAAATTTTTTTACTTTTATTTTTCAAATAAGATTTTAGAAATAAACAAGAAATTATTTTACTTCTACTTCAGTTGAAAAATTATGTAATTCTTTTAGTCCACAACATGCTTTTCCTGTTAAAAAATAATAAACTGATGTCGCATTAAAAACCCTAAACGTCAGTTTTGCAGTAGGCGATAATAAATGTTTTCAAGTATTAGGGAGATTTTATTTTTCTCAATGACCGAGAAAACCCATCCAAATCGCATTACGAACATTTGTATGTTTCTGCAACACGTGGTGGGCGTCGGACAGTAGGCTAATTCGGTTATGAAATGAAAATTAGAATATATGAATATAAATTTTCCAAATTTGTAATTTTAATCAGTTAAATATTATAATCTTTAGCTCCGTTGAATTATTATTGCAAACAATAATAAATATTTATAATAGTTTCAATATCCCGAAACGTCAAATTCGTATTATTTATACAAATTTTTTAAAAATTATTATTTCTTATTTATAAACTTACCTCTATTTCAATTATTGAAAATGGTGGCGCACGATTTGGTTTCGTTTCTGAAAATAAAATTTTATTAAACTACATTGTTCTAAAAATCAATTTAAACAAAATAAATGAAAAAAGCTTCAAAAAGCTGTAATAAATACGTATAATGATATAATATGTATTGTTCCTAACAATAACTTGAATATAATAAGTCACAGTAATTAGCGCTTTTGCATCTAATAAATTGATAAGAATACAAGATTAAAGACAAAAAAAATTCTAATAATTCAGAAAATATCAAGATTTTGTGCTATTGTTTATGCAAGAACAGATTAATTCTTAAAATGCGGTTGAGCTATTGCTATAAAACTATTGTTTAGTTTTGCTCAACCGTTGTCTATTTTCGTGGACATCTTTAAGTTCTTTTTAGCTAAATTCTCAAATTATTTTTGTTTCAAAAATTAAAAATTTTAATTGATAAGTAAATCTGTTATTTCAGATGTAATTTTTGACAGTCTCTTTTTGGAAGCCAATGGCAAACTACCGAAGTTTAATCTACTAGAATTTCGTGGTTCGGAGCCCAAGTAAAGATTATTTAAGTCGGCACCGATAGCCAATAAAAAGAAAAGATTTCAGAAAATTTTCTGATATGTTTATAATTGATTATAATATACCAGAGGTTGTTGTTTTAGGGTGAATCTAGAAAACTCTGCAAATTTTAGTTCTAAATCTTTGTTTAGTGCATTTCTTGTGATTTGTCTAAAATACTGATATGGTTAATTTTGATGCATAAACTACAAAATATGGTATTACTAGATAGGTTAGTAATTTTGAAAAGTTTTTAGTTCATCTTGTATTGCGATTGCACAACTGATGTCTAGCACAGCATAGGCAACTACTATAATGCCATAGGGGTCGAAAATTTTTATTTGTAAGCTTGATGAAATTGAAAATCTAATCTATAAAATTCCCAGAGGAACAGAAAGCTTGTGATGTCAAATTGTAAATTGAAGAAAATGTCAACATTGACATTACATATGCAAGAGTAAAGCGGAATATGTACTACATAATTTACTATATCGGTAAATAATATAATAAGGATATAATGAGAAATAAAGATATTGATTTGACATCTAAGCGATTTTATATAAAACACACCAAAAATACTTTAAAACAATTTTTTCTTAATGGAATAAACTGATGACATTCAATGATATAAATAATTTTTATATAAATAATAAAATTTTTATTCGTTGTGAAAACTTTCCGTAAGAATGGATTTACATTATTTTACTAGCAGTAATCGGGTTACTCTAATAAGTAATTTACATTAAGTTACCCTTTCTCGTTAGGCTTTTAAAATTAAACGACTTGCGTTTACATATTTTCACTTTTATTGCTTAACTTTTGTAATAAATTGATTATACGATAATAGTTTAGTAATTATTACGTGCGTGAACTTAGCCCCGCACTTTTATCAAAAATGATTTTTGAAAGTTGTTCCAGGCTGTTCTAGGTTTGTTCTATATTGTTTCAAAATATTTTTTCGCGAATCACAAAAATAACCCAAAAAATCGCGAAAAACCGTTTTTCAAATTAGCCCCGCACTTTCAAAAAATTTAATTTTTTTGGTTGTTCCAGGTTGTTCTACATTTGTTCTATATTGTTCCAAAATATTTTTTCAAAATCTGGAAAAATAACGGCGTGGGAGGGAAAACAGCATTTTTGGCCAGTCCAGCACTTACAAAAAAATTAACATGATAATGATAACAAGAGTCCATACTTATGCCTCTATGTGGAAATCTAAATTTTGTATGATTTAATTTTATTTAAATGTATTTCCTTTAATTCTTTAGTAGTTGCATGTTTATTAAATACAAACAATAAATTTTGAATAAAAGGATGACTGTTATTTTTATAATATATCATTGTGAACTCTTTCTTCCTATAGACTTGGAGCAGAATTACAGGTGGCGCCGCGGTGTCAAAAAATAAATGTAATTATTTAAATTTGGTAGCGCCATCTGTTGTTGTTTTATCAAATTACAAAAATATTGCAACTGGAAAAACGGTTTTTTACAATTTTTCAGGTTATTTCTGCAGATTTTGAAAAAATATTTTGGAACAATGTAGAACAAACGTAGAACAACCTGGAACAATAAAAAAAATTTAATTTTTTTGAGAGTGCGGGGCTAACTCGAAAAACGATTTTTCGCGATTTTTTGCGTTATTTTTTCGATTCGCGCAAAAATATTTTGGAACAATATAGAACAAACCTAGAACAACCCGAAACAACTTTCAAAAATCATTTTTGATAAAAGTGCGAGGCTAAGTTCACACACGTGTCTTGTACACTAAAATTTCAGTCACTTATCGCTCATTTAAAGAAACATTTGGCGTCTGAGTTGCTTAAATTATTTTTTCATGTAAAACAATAATAACTTGAACATTATTTGTGCTTCTTTGCTCTTTAGTTACACTGTATTAAAAATTGGTACTTAAATCTAAATTATATTGACAACATCGTGCATTTTAATAAAATTAATTTTGTCTATCATATTTACAAAAAAAACTAGCACACATAAATTGGCCTCGCCTCGAGGCTACTAACCTAACACGACTAAGCCTTTAGCCTTGCCGAGGGCTTTAGCATGCTTCTGAATAATGGCAATTCAATTTTATTAAAGGAATTATACGTATATTGTCAATACCTTAATTACGACTTACGTAATTACAATCTGTTGATTGGTTTAATGTAAATCAATTACTAATTGCTTCATTTGTAAGAACTCTTTACTTTTATACCAGGTGACATTTTGGTACAAAAACGAATTAATTTTTTTATTTATTTCATTACTGATAATAATAAATGTTTTTCAGACCAATTTTTTCTATTGAAAATTTTTGTTTGTTTCAAGGAGTAAACTATTATTATTATTATTATGCCTTCTAATTTGGTAGCTCCATCTATCGATAATTTTTAGAAATACAAGAAGTGATTACAGATTCACAGACATTACTCAGACGGGCGATTGTAACTTCCACCGATGGGTCAAATCTTTTTTAATCTGACATGTAAGTTCCACCGCTTGGTTTTGGGTCCCTCTTATCCACTGATGGGAAATTTTAAGTCGTTGCGGTCAGGAGTATTATTAATCTTTTAAGTATTTTAAGCCTTTGAAAAGTTGATTCTTTCAGATTTTACATATCTGTCTATTCCAGGGTCGTACCTACCGACTGACATAAGGGGGGGGGGAGTGATTTCAACCATTGTCCCCCTCTGTTCCATTGAAAATGTATTTATGAATGGAACTTTTAATTACTGCACGAAATTTTTTACCCAGTTATTTACCATACATGGGTACAGTAACGGCTATTATATACCTTTGGATTTTTGTCTCTTAAAAAATAAGACACAGATTCCTACCGTAACTGTTTCTTGGAGTTAATTGAAATTTGTCAACAACGCGATTTACAGTTGCAACCAAAATTTGCCACTGTAGATTTTGAACATGCAATACACGCAGGCTTAAAATATGTTTGGAAAGATATTACACTAATTGGCTGTAGATTTCATTTAGGTCAATCTTGGTATAGAAATATTAAGAAATTTGGATTAGCTGGAGAATATAAAGATGCTAAATCACAAATTGGTAATTGGCTGCGGTACAGTTTTGGTTTGCAGTATTTAAGTCCGGATGAAGTTGATGCCGTATATAGTGAAGATTTAATATCCATATTAACGGACGATTCGCGGTTGGAGAAATATTCGAACTACTTATTTCGCACGTATATGCAGATTCTGCATATCCTCCTCAGCTTTGGGCTGCCAATACAGCGAGCATGTGTCGGACCACTAACGCGTGTGAGTCTTTTCACAATATGTTTAATTCTCAGTTTTATATTGCCCACCTACCACTATATACGTTTTTAGATAAATTGAAAGAAGTGCAAGCAGAAACCTACATCAAACTGAATAGCATTCACATACAGAAAGAGCCTAATAGTGATACTGCAAAGAAACGTAAACGGTTGCAGCATTTACTTGAATTATATTCAATGAAACAGATTAGTAGATTTGACTTTGTAAAAAATATCTCTAACCGTTTCAGTGATATAATTGATGAAAAAGAAGAATCTTAATTATAAAGGGGGGGGGGGGGGGGTGAGTGTTAAATTTATTTATTAGAATATACAACAATGTATATACAAATACATACATTTTTTCCAATAAATAAAATACTAATATAAAACCAATTGTGTTCCTTACATTACTGAAGAAGAATTCCTTCCATGTGACATTTAAAGATGGGGGGGAGGGTTATTGTTATTAAAAAAACTCTAAAATTTTCATTTTTCTCGTTCTTAGTTTTCAAGCTTGATATAAGTTCTTTATAGCAATCGATAGAACGCAAAATTTTAAACATTATGGTACCAATAACTCAAAATCGCATTTTTTGGACTTAAGTTTATTTAAATCAATGGGGGTGAGGTAGGTTACTCTTATTTCTTGCATTTCTTCAAATTGAACGTTTATGTTATTTCTTTCGTTAAATTTTCTATTCTCTTTGCAATATTATTATAAATACTATAAGCGGCTTTGCGAGTTAATCCATTAATAGCCTTCATTTTGCATCGGTGGAACATACAGGTTGCCTTTTTTGCCAGCGGTGGAACTTGCCAGTTACCCATTGGGAGCTTAGCAAAAAAAAGGATTTTAGCGTGACCATCGGTGGATCTTACCCCCGTCCCTTTTAACGACAGGCGTCGTACACCTAGTGGCGTTTTCTTGGAACTTGTTAAGCTTGATGGAAATCTAACGCCAGAGCAACATAAGGAAATATTTAATAAAAATAATAATAATGATTTGAATGACAGAAATCGTAAAAGAAAACACAAAATAAAGCTTCCCACATTTATAGCTGAACTCAACTTAGATTTTTAAATATTTTTATGTTTTTGTAAAATGCGTTTAAAATAAGTTAATTATGTAATATATTTAATCACAATAAATAATTTATTTAAAACTTGGTAATTATTAAAATTAAGTAATTTGTATAATAACAGGACGAACAGAAGTCAATCCATTAACAAAAAATTCGGTTAAATAATTTCATTTTTAATAATTTTCTTAATTACATGCTTACTTTATATAACAATAATTAATTACTATCGTAATTATTCTATTATTATTATGTATAGGTATGTATAAAGTACAGAAACAGTAATTAATTTTTATTTTTAAAATCTACTTAACGATTCATCCCTTAAAGTTTTTCTTTTATTACACGTTTTACCAAACGCATTTCGAATCGCACGGTTAGTCTGGTTGATCCTAAATTGATTATAAAATTTGATGTAGAGTAATTATAAACTTTTTAATTTCACTTGGTGGTATCAACTTTATTGTTTAACAACTTTTGCAAAAATATGAATAATTTATTCTGTTTTGGTAATAAAAAATTATGCGTTGAAAGTACCTACTCATTACAAATCCATAGCGACATGAATTAATGGGAGATAATAATTAGGTTAATTGAAAGCACTTATAAATTAGTAACGGTTCCAAATTTAATAGTTTACATTTTTTTGTGTCCTCCGAAGAGTAATTATATATTGTCCTTGTAATTACCAGCAAAACAAAAGAACGCTGTTTGCTTGAATGCAAAATAAAGCCAAATTAAATATATTATCAATTATTTACATTAAAATAAAATTTAATTACTTTTAAACATTGAACAGCGTCAATTTGTTTTTCTCGTTAGCAATTTATTTATAAAAGCACGAACAAGCAGAAAAATAAATTTAAATTTTTCGTTAAACGTTCAAATGAAGTACAAGAAAACAAAAAGTAAATTAAGTTATATTTGTAGACTTTTTTTTCAGCACTCGCTAATCTCAGAATTTATTGTTCAGCAACATACATATTTATATCCAGATGTTAAATGCGTTTTCTAAAGTGATGCAAATAAAGGGTCTTTCACGGATTGAAATTTTCGTGCAAAATTATTGTAACATTTTTTAAAATTAGTGAAGATTTAATTTTACATTCTGATTAACACACTAAAAATCTCAATTATTGATATCTACACTATCATCTCGTGTAAAAAACAACAAATCTATCGTTCGTCCTTTAGCTCGTAGTAAAAATACTTATTACCAATAATTTATTTTCATGAAATGTGCGAAGAAAATATTTCCTTGAATTTTTATCATAAGTTAGATAGTTGAGAAAGTTGGTAAATAGTTGTTCAATATCAAATTTACGCTTTAGCTGATAACTTCCAATAATGTTGCTTCATTAAAATTACCACAAAATCTCATTGACGAAAGTAAATTTTTATCTGTTTTTTTTTGCGTTTATAGACAACGAAATTTCGCTCCTTGATTAATCCTGATGATTTGGAGGAGTGTAATCACCGAAATAACATCGCCGCTTTAGGTATAGAATACCAAGTTTCTAAATCAAATAACTTTTTTATGAAATTAATTTTTTACATGTTAAGGGCACTTTACACGAGGGGATTTTTTCATGCGATCGATCGCTGCGACTAGTCGCCGCAACTAAGCGCCTCGTGTAATGCATTGCGATTGTGACGTGCGATTTTTTGAATTTATTAGAACTTCTAATTTCATGCGATTTTTTCGTGCAATTTCTTGCTGCCAACTTAAAAACGTTTAAGAAAAAACTATAAAGACAACATTTTGTTGTTATTTCACAGTTTGTTTACCTATAACCTCGTGTTAGTTATTTAAGTTTGTTATAAAAAAAGTGATATTGACGTGATAACGTCTTATAAATTGATATACCGGCTGCACGCACGAAAAATTGTCACGTTCCGCAAGCGAGAGCGCGGAACAAGCGAGAGAAAGGCACGATCGACTTTGCATCATACATAGACATCATTTGAATTATAAAATGCTATTAAAAAAAACTTGTCCGTCTTATAAATTGATATACCGGCTGCACGCATGAAAAATTGTCCCGTTCCGCAAGCGAGAGCGCGGAACAAGCGAGAGAGAGGCACGATCGACTTTGCATCATACATAGACATCATTTGAATTATAAAATGCCATTAAAAAAAACTTGTCCGGCATGAGGTTCGATCTCGCAATCATCAAATGACGCAATTATGTTTCATGCACATAACGCACTAGCCTATTAAGGGTTAATGTAATAACATAGTTTTAATTCGTATTATCTGTTACATAAACAAAATTCAATTCAATTCATAAAAGTATGCAATTTTTCATCAATGTTTTCTTATGACGTTATCACGTAAAATTATCGTCTGTAAACCGACTTTACAGACAACCCGAGTGCCACGTGTTTTCTATTTTTGAACATTTTTTTGACGTGATAACGTCTTATAAATCGATATACCGACTGCACGCCAGTGGCGGTATTAAGGAACAGGCAAGGCAGGCCCGGCCTACCCAAAATTTAATGTACATAAATAACATTTTCTTTATGTATAATATAATTAATATTTTCATATAGCGGACAATAAATTTTTGTTATTTTTCATTATTCACACTTAAAATTGCAATTACAGCTGCAAAAATTAGCGCGCTTTATATTTTTATTTGTATCTGCTTCAAAGTATTATAGCATAGGCACTGGCCTAGCTTGGTCCTATAGCGCAATGTAAAGCTCGCCTCACACGATGCTTGTTTTGCTGATGGTTTCCTTGCTTGTTTCTGTGCATGGTACCTAGCATGATGGCTCCTGTGCATGGTTGGCTTCACACGGGTTTTGTGCATGATGGTTTGCAAGCATGGTTTCAAGCTTCAATGCGTACGCAGTAACAGTGACAGTTTCAAGTTAATAGAAATTTTACGTAGAATATTAGCTGTTAGCATATTTTTTTGCAAAATACACAAATTGCAATTATACACAAATCGAACTACCAATTTAAAATGATAATCTCTTTCAAATATGGTTAACCAAAAAACAACAATTTCGAAAAAATGCTAAAATAAAGAAAATAACAAGAAGCAATAATAATAACCAATATAATAAAAATATTTTATTATTTTTAATATTAAAAGAAATTATGTTATTTAACCTAATAAACTTATTTGTTTACATCATTTCAATTCAAACTCGACTGAAACTCGGCATTTTTCGGTAGTACTCGCACGATGCGGCTTTATCATTGGTTAGCGCTGAAAACATGCACGTAAACCATCACAGAAAATAGCACCAGTTCTATCAGAGAAATCGTGCACGAAAACATGCAGCAAAACATACACGGCAACTGCGCACCCATCAGCGCACCCATCACGGCACCAAGCAAGGAAACATGCAGGGAAACATGAGGGAAACAAGCATCGTGTGAGGCGAGCTTAACAGTAGGACCATAACGCCAGATACAGCAATACTATGGCTTCAATAGCGTGCGCTTAGGCCCGGGCCTACCAGATACTTGTAGTTATATGATATCACGCGATAAACAGTTTTTCTTATCGGATATATGCGATCGGCATTTTAAAGATTTTTACATGACAAAAACGAAAATTTATCTCAAATTAATGGATATTTTGTACTTTGTAATGTACTTTTATTATTGCAAAAATACTTCCTATTGCTAAAAAAATTGCTATTGCTACAATGTCCCAAGATCGTCTAACTACACTTGAACTGTTATCAATACAAAAAGACATAAGAAATTATAAATTACTCAAGAAAATATTCACACCTTCCTCGGTTTTTATCTATTTGTAAAATATTGCTGGCCTACCCAAAATTTTTCTCTACGAGCCGCCACTGCTGCACACACAAAAAAACATGACTCATTGTCACGTTCCGCCTGAGCCATGCATGCAAGCGAGAGCGCGGAACAAGCGATAGAGAGGCACGATCGGCTTACTTCACACATGTCATAACTATGTCGTAACAATGTGTCTAAAATGAAAAGGCGGGCTTTTTAAAAGCAGCAATTCAAAAAATTTCATTTATTTGTCCAATTTCGTCATTTCAAATTAACCATTTATTGACATTGATTTGATTTCAGTTTATTTCTATAACTAATTGTTCGTGATTATATTTAAACAAATTAATTAAATTAGTTTTACAAAAACTCTAAATAATATTTGAAAATTAATGTTTTTAACCAGAGTTTTAAAATACATTGTTTTAAAATACATTGGGATCAATCAGATCGCAGATTCTTTTTACATTTTCTTTCACTTTTTATATTGATTAAGTATTGGGATAATTATATAATCGGATTAAAAAAATAACGGATAAACTGCTTAAATAATTTTATTTAAAATTATTCTAATAAAAAAAAATAATTAAAATTAAAATTAAAACTAAATTTATAAGATCAGATCATTGCAATATATGTGATTAAAATGCCAAGTGAACTTTCAGCTACCTTGAGCTTTCAGCACTTATACCTTTATTAATCAACTAGCTGAATATCCAGCTTTGCACGGGCAGTTTTGTTTCTGTAAACCTAGATTTACAAGCTAAATTGAAAAGTTTGAAATTGTAATAAAAGCTAGAGTTTGATTGGTGCAAAATTTGATTGATGTGCCAGTTTAAACTAATCCACTTTTTCCTGTTAAGTGTTTCTACTCTACATACACATAGTTAGTCCGTGAGCAAAATAATTTTCTTGTAAGTGCAACCCAAAAACTTGCCAAATTTTGTTTCTGCGATTTATTGATCGACATAACGAAACTTAGCTTTACTGAAAATTACGGCAAATTTGATGTTATTAGAGGAATCATCGGAATAAACGTGTCTGTATTAAGTGAAGAGAATCCTGAAAAATCTAGAGAATTTTGGGTAAATCTCAAAAATGTAAATCTGATGTACAAATTTTTATTGCAATTTCCTTTTCTTTCGCTCGTTAAGTGAAAGGTTAGGAGTATTCCATAACCCCCCCCCCGCGACGCCGTCCACACCTTAGATAATTTGTTCCTTGCGAGATCGGAGAGTCCCAAAACCTTTTTCATCCGGAGTATTCAACCTACTTGACCGGTTTGGATCGTCAAGCATTTTAGTAAAAAAATTGTTAATTAATTTTTCACTTTCACCTTGTAGATGTTTAAATATGCTTCAAGAAAATTAAAATCAATTCAAATTTTCACTTCCGGCTTACACATTGCACACAGCTTATCAGTGACGCACCTTTTAAATCACAAAAACATTTTAAAAACAAAAATTAACTATCATCTCGGCCCTCACTTTTGTTTTAAACGTTGACGAAATATGTCGTCTGAAAAATTTATTCTTATTGTGTTGTTATTTTCCACCATAGTGGAAATTTTTGAGTCTTACGCTACAATAATTTTCGCTAGATTTTCTTGAAATAAACCTGAAGTCGGTGTATGTAAGTTGAAAAAAATTCGTAAATTAGTTACAAGTTTAACTTTCATTTGTATGAACGTCTAAAGAATGTTATTATAGATTTTCATTGGACATTTTAGTAATTTTGTGACGTAGAACTTGTAACATTTTGTTTTCTGTCAGTTTCTCTTCGAAATTGTCAAACTGCGTTGAATTCAAATTCAACTGGTGGTTGTTTATTGGTAATAGGATTTTTTTAAATATCAGCAATTTAGAAGCGGGCGAATTATAAAATGTTTTATTTTGCACGGTCAGGAATATTTGTGGATGACTCACGTTTTGGACGAATTTAATTTACAAGATTAAACTTGTTGGCATTTTTCAAACTTGATTTTTATAAAAATGACCGAGTGTCATTTCCGGTGATTTCTGTCTATTTAATAGAAAATTTAATACAGATTTTTATTTTGCAGAATTCTTTTCGACCGTCATAACTTTGCTTCGTAATGTGAATATTGTCAAACTGCAGTCAGCGTCATTTTGAAGAAAAAAATTTAAGCAACATTGAATCGACTGTCAAGTTTTTCGAAAAACTCCAGAAGCGCAAATATAAGTTAAAACTTATTGTTTATTTGTATGAAAACAAAAATTTTGTGAATGATTCAGCTTAAATAGAATATTCGTACGACCAGTTAAAATTTTTGTCATATTTTATACTTGATTTTTTGTCTGCCTGGAAATCTTGCAATTCTGTTCTTATACGTAATTTTTTTTTCAGAATTCTATTCGGTCGTTATGACGTAATATTTAACATTTGACTGTCAAATATAATATAAGCGTCATTTGATAGAAAAACTTCAGTATAAGTTTATTTGCACTTATCAACAAATTGGAAGGTGGATTTTTCCAAAAAAAAAAATAAGGGGCAATTAGAAAGTAAGTTATTCGTATTTTTATTTGCATGGTTAAATAAACATTAGTTCATTTCTTTACTTAATTTACCTTTACTTGGTTTGGATTTACTTGATTTGTATATACCGCCACCGCCGCGCCGACGCGACGCTAACATAAAACAATTGCTATTATAATCTTTAAGTTTGACACTTAATTGAAACACATAAAAATTCAATCGTTTGATTTTTATTGAAAAAAATTGTTTACTTCAAAATTCAACAAAAAATTAAATTTATGTTATTTCAGTAAGTAAACAAGATTAAAGTTTCACTTTTCGTAAAAACAATTGTTCTCCTCCGGCACTACTAGTCTACTACTGTTACAAAAAAATATAAGAATTATTTTATTTTAAAATGCAAAATTTCAAACCAAATCCTTATAGTTTTGTTTGATAATTATTTTACAATTTAAGGGCGCTATTCTTTAAGAAAAGTTTATTTTTTATAGCAAAAATTTATGTATTCTTTTGTTGCAGATCAAATTTCAGCGAATTAATCGATTTCCTTCGGTCTTTAATTAGAAATAACAGAAGTCCCATGTAGTATTTTCTTTTAATTTTTAAGTGTTCCAAATTTTTGGTTTGGAATTTCCACTTTCAAAGATTGGCCTTTATTGGCCATCACCGATAACTTGTTCGGGATCTGCGTACGCAAAAATTGTAATTTCGCGGTCGGAAGTGAGGTGTCGAGTACGAATTTTTGTGGAAAAGCTTAATAATAGCTTTAAATAATCGCGAATCAATTTTTGTTAATTCTTGGTTTTAATAGTGATGATCAGTGTTTCAGTAAAAATATTTTTTCGTGGTCGTTAAAAAATTGTTTCAGTGTTTGAACTTATGTTTGGTACTCAAGCTGGAATTGGAGGTAACCGACGACTATTGCGAAAGGACAACAGTGATAAAGGTAAGTTCGACTGAAAACACGAACTGAAAAATATGAATATTAATAAATTTTTCTTATTACAGGTAAGGTCCACTTCGTGGATATGTCAACAATAAAGGTTAGTCAACACTTTTTCACAAGTGATGTAGCAGCGAATTATTGTGAAATAGTGTGAAACCACATTTTTCTTTAAATGTATACTCAATTTAAAGCTGTTAAGGTAAGAAACTTGTTTGTTTTCCATAATTAAATTAATCTTAGTTTAATAAGTATTTGATTTTAGCTCTTTGATTGATTATACTATATTCCTAATTAGGAACAACGTAAGTCCATACAATTATTACCGTTCAGCAATTTCATTTTTAGAGTATTTTGCAGTATTTTGGGAAAATTTTACTTATACTAATCTTGACTTTAATTTTTTTAATTACAGATAAATTGTCCGGTATTTGCGCGCGCAAAAATCGTAATTACTTCGGTCGGTTTTCGCGGTCGGAAGTGTGGTGTCGAGTACTAATTTTGTTAAAAAGCTTAATAATAGCTTTAAATAATCCCAAATCAATTTTTGTTAATTCTTGGTTTTAATAGTGATGATCAGTGTTCAGTAAAAAAATTCTTTCGTGGTTGTTAAAAATCAGTGTGAGTGTTTGAACTTATGTTTGGTGGCCAAGTTGGAATTAGAGGAAAACCGACGACTATTGCTAGAGGACAACAGTGATAAAGGTAAGTTGGACTAAAAACACTAACCGAGAAATATTAATAAATTTTTTCTTATTACAGGTAGGGTCCACTTCGTGGGTTTATCAACAATGAAGTTTAGTCAACACTTTTTCTCAAGTGACGTAGCAGTGAATTATTGTGAAATAGTTTGAAACCTACATTTTTCTTTAAATTTAAACTGTACTTAAAATTGTTAAGGTAAGAAACTTGCTTGTTTTCTATAATTAACTTAATCTTGGTTTAATAAGTGTTTGATTTTAGCTGTTTGATTGATTATACTATATTCCTAATTAGGAACAACTTAAGTCCATACAATTATTACCGTTTAGCGATTTCAGTTTCAGAGTATTCCGCAGTTTTTTGTAAAGATTTTACTTATACTAATCTTGCCTTTAATTTTTTTAATTACAGATAAATTGTCCGGTATTCGCTCACGCAAAAATCGTAATTACTTCGGTCGGTTTTCGCGGTCGGAAGTGTGGTGTCGAGTACGAATTATTGTGGATAAGCTTAATAAAACCTTTAAATAATCGCTAATCAGTTTTTATTTAATTCTTGGTTGTAATAGTTGTGTTCAGTGTTCAGTAAAAAAAATTGTTTCGTGGCCGTTAAAAATCAGTGTGAGTGTTTGAACTTATGTTTGGTGCCCAAGTTAGAATTAGAAGAAAACCTATTGCAAGAGGACAACAGTGATAAAGGTAAGTTCGACTGAAAACAACTGAAAAATAATAATAGTAATAAATGTTTTCTTAAACGTTAAGTGTTTTTTTAAATCAAAATCAAATTCACTTTATTTGATATAAAAAACCAAATAAGCTAAAGAACTTGTTCGTGGTTCTATAATTATCTTAATTTTTGTTCATCAGATTGATTAATTTAGGCATTCTCAATAATTGACTTAATTGATTGGTAATTGAATATCAAATAATTGTACTGAATCCGAATTAACGGATTAAATCAGGGTTTAATTTTATTAAGCTGTAATTGAATTATTTACATTTAAACCAAAAAGTTAGTTGTATAAATACATAAGAACTGCAGTCTTACGAATTTCATCTTGTTTGTTAATAGTGTTCTTATTTTCAAAAAAATTGCATTATCAGAAAATGATTTTTTGTTGGAAATCAGTAACAATTATTAATAATTGTAATAAAATCAGTAATAATTTTTTGAAAATTTCTGTGCAGTCGAAAATAATTATTGAAACATTACTAATAATATTTACTAAATGGTAACATTCTTTCACAAATAGCCGGTTTGATATGCGTTGCAGTTTGCCTAAATCCCATTGAATACATGCGATGATGGAATACGTTGTGACGTCACACTTGTGACTTATAAACTCGTTTATAAACAATAAATTTTCTGAAATTGTCGAGCACCACTTAAATAAACTGTTAACATACGGTGTGAATTTACAGAGCTTTGTTGTAAATTAATTTATATCTACGAAAACTTGAATAGTAGCAATCTCGGTATGCTGCTTTGTCGAACCTTAGAGTTGACATAAAAATTACAATTGTCGATATAATAATTATTAAGTCAACTCTTGTTTCATCTATTTGTTGTAAAACCAAAAAGTTTTTGGTCACATTTTACTTTAAAACATGAAATTTAATTTAAAAAATGCTATCAACAACGGCAAACTTAAGCTACCCTTAATCAGTAAAAATAATCAATAATTACATAATATTCTGCATTGCTTGTTTTGTTGCACTAATGGTGAACGTTAATCATTTTCACATTTTTGTAGTTGCAATTTGACAAGTTAAAATTTTAATGAAGAAAACGTTATTTCTACCACAAAACGTCAAATAAAGTAAAAAGACATGTAAAGCGACAAAATTCAGGTTGCTTCTTAACAGCATACTGTTTTCAATATCGCCGTTTCATTCATACAATTCAAGTGGATTCTGGAGAAGTCAGAAGCTGTAGGTGTTTGTTCGATAATCCTGACCTTTCAGGAAAGATTTTCTTTAACGTAGTCATTTACATTCATTCAATGATTTTGCGCCCTTTAAAAAAATTTTTAAAAAACTGAAAGCACTTTTACCGACCTTACCCTATAGTATAAGTAGATCACATTGAACTTTGAATGTAGAATTACGTTAATTTATTACAAACGTTCTAAAATTTTACTTGAAATAGAAAATTGATTTTTTATGATATAAAATTTATTCTGTCGAAATTCTTGATTGTCGGTAATACTACGACGTATTAACTTAGAAAATTAATTCTAACAAAGAAATTCCCTTAAAAAAATTGAAGCAATTTTCTATTTTTAGCGCTTATTTGCGTAACCTCAGAGTTGGAAGTTATATCGTGAATTAATCTAACCTACTTATACTAAATTGGATCACATCTAGCATCTAAGATTATTCCATGGCTTACATGGTACACCGTAGTGCATTAGCAAGTCTTTGTAAAGCAACAAAATTTGTAATTCAAATAATTATAAGGTTTATTCATTTATATGCTATACATTTGCAAATGCAGTGGTTTTTGGTCGATATTCAAGTTTTCTAGCACATTTATAATAGAGGGTGGTTTTAAAATTCCAACAGTCAGTTTGTGTAATTCACGAACTAACTTCGATTAACTAACTTTTATTCTATTAAGTAAAATACAGTAAAACAGAATTTATAAAAAAAATTTTCAAAAACAAAGCTTTGTTTGAGAACTTTACTTTGAAGATTGGTTTATGTGCATAGTCATAAAGTTAACAGTACGACAGTTATATTTAATGTCAAAAATAACATTTACACTTATGAGGTTTTAGAAATCTATGACTCAATTAAGGTACTAGCAGCATTTACATTAATTATCCCCAAAATAAATAAAATGAAAGGTTTCTTTCCATTTGCTTTTTCTTGAAACTAATGAAAACCTATTATCTTACAGGGTGTTTTGGAAATATATAACTCGCGTTTGTTCATTAAAAGTTAAAACCATTTTAATTTTTACCAAATATGTTTACATTACATTACAAAAATTATTACATTAAAAACTTTAAAACCGTTTTTATAATTTTATTGCAGTTTTCTCAGTAATCTAAAAATTTTATATTTAAAAAAGCAATTTAATTAGTTTAATTTCTAAATATTGCAAGAATTTTTTGTTGTGCTATTTGTTGTAAATTATTTGTGTTAAACTTTTATCTAATTTTATTATTACAATCAAATGTATGCAGGTAAATTGAATTATCTATACCGATCTACACTTGAGCTTACCAATTAAAGTTTCTTTATTTAATTAAAAATAAAAGTTGCATTACTTTGATTTCATGTTTTTAGATCGGTTTCATTGCTTTTTATTTGTACATTATTTCCATTTGGGTCGCTAAGGTTTATCATTTCTCTCGTACAGTTGCTTTACAATTTGTTAATTCAAATTAGGTACGGAGCTCAGTTTTCGATGCTTGATTTCGTGTTCATTTTCTTGATTTTGGTATTCTTAACAAAGAGGTTTTGCGTTCTGGGTGTGGTCTGTTGCAGTGATGTGAAAAACAAGAAAAATAAGGAGAGTATTATAATTATACAGGGTGACGAAGAGAAGAGGAAATTAAAAGTAGAGCGTTGATACAGGGAGATAAAAAAAAATTATCCGTCAAATGAAATTTTAGTAATCCGACTTACTAATCGGATAGACTTATAATTACATATCAAATAAATTTTATCAAGTATTTCAGAAACATCTTATACATTTATTTTTACATCAAAAGAATTATTGTTTTTTATTATACATTTTCTTCTTTTGAACAATGGACGAGTTGCACTAGTCACACATTTTTAAAATAATATATTGAGATGACCCCTACTATACAAATTTATAAAAATTTTCTCAATCCCAAAATCATTCTTCGCCAAGATTCATTCATTATTTATTATTTAACATGAGGCTCTTCATTGTTTTTATAATTGAATTTAAATTATAAATTTTCGTATCGTTTTATTAATTTCCAATTTTCTATGCGTTGATCAAATTGGTTGCTAAGTTAAAATTTTTACCTTTTATATGGCACTGCAATCGCATGTGGTATTGCAGCTGGCGTCAGCCTGTCTAACAAATTCGTTGCGAATTTATTTCACAACTACCCAAAAATTCACACAAATCTTCAAATTTTTCAATTTAAATTTTCTTACTTGCACTTCAATAAAACAAAAACAACCATCACTTTAAATTAACTTAATTTTATTTTTATATTAACAATCAAAATTTTAATTTAACATTGCGGGAATAATAATCATCCGCTGGTCTTATTGACGCAACCGCGTCTCTTCGATCTCAACGACCTAAGTCTTCGATCACCTTTAAGCCCTACTCTCCCTTCACGCTCCCCACCTTCTTTACAATTAAAATTTCTATTTACAGTATGTTTATAAATAAATAATTTCAATAACTAAAATCAAAACTTTAAAATAAATTTTACAAATAAATAAATTAATGTTTTTTTTTGGTTTCAAAACACGACAATATGAACATAAAACTTTGATTGAAATGTTATTTATCTGTATAATTCGTTGGTCTCAAAACTCAGCCTAAGATTTTTTTAAAAATTGATTGACCAATGAAAATTAACCGCGATTATGCGCTGTTGTTGAAACTAAAGATCAGCTGTTTGAATATCAAAACAAGACAAACAACTACTAGATATCACGTGTAACAAATGAGATTGGTATATACTTTACCAACTTTCAACAGTTTCGACTTGACAACTGAGCTGTTCTTATTGGCTTCTAAAGCCGCGCTATTTTTTTAAATAGGCGGCCCGTGACGTCAGCGGCCGGTTCTTTAACAATTATTTTCCTACCTTACACGTACTCAAAAAATTTTGAAAAAAATTGTGAATGCTCAGTTTAACCTCTACTTTAAAATAAAAAAATAAAAAAAATAGTGAAACTTGTAAATTTTGCATCAAAGTTCACTCTAAAACTGTTTAAAAAAAGTAATACAACTTTATATACAAAGTAAAATATTAGTTTTAACGTATACTAAACAATCGCACGAAACTGTTTCTATGTGTTAGAAAATTCATGTTAAATTAGGTTAAATCTTTAAGCGCGGGAAACAACTCCCACATTACAACTGATTTACGTCACTACCAGACTGTACCTCTCTGTCAAACAATAGCTTCAAATCACGTGAGCAATGATAATTATCACATTTGCCTATGTAATTAAATATTTATCATGTTTGGATCAGTCTGACTTATGCTCAGGGTATAAAAGTTTTGCCTAGTTTGTAATTGTTAAACTTATAAAAAAAGTATCAGATAATATCATATGTTTCGGATTATCACTTTTTGTGCGCTATTAAACAAAAAATTTTAAACAACTACTTTAATGGTAAAAACAACAAAATTTTCCCATGCTGATGCTGTATATTATCAGATTGTTATTGAGCGAGATAAGTTTTCATGTTATTTAATGTATAATTTGCTTCCCCATAACATCGTCTTAATTAATTAATCAAAAATCACTTGTAAGTTCTCATCATATCTCATATAAAATTTAAAACATAGACATTGATTTTCTACTAGCGATAGTTTGACTTAAAAAGTATGCAAATGCTTCTAACGCAAA